>JARQOC010000010.1:136708681-137308681 GCA_033576535.1 Allobates femoralis
AGCATAAATCACACCCCAACTCACACCATGCACCCCGCTTCACACACACTGCCACCACTCACCAGATTTGGGGCGATGAGTCCCCTAAACTAAGACTATCAGACAATTAACAAGATCACACCCTCTCTAGGGTTATGGATTCTTTAAATAATACGAGGTTTAAACCTATTAAAGTTTTAATCTTTGATATAAAAGGTACAGTGCTTACAGCTGTATTAGGTCCCTATGAAGCTCACTATAGGTGTGAAGTGTTGTTTTATTGCTGTGCTGGCAGGATGCCCCCTGGTGAGACTGGAGTCTCAATCCACGAAGCTAGCTGGATAACATAGGTTATGACCTTTGTGTAGTGTTGTAGAGTTTAACCCTTAACAGCTTGGCATCCATTCCCTCAAATACATATTTCACTAACCGTATCTCTGAGTTTCGTCCGTATCTCTGTGTCCGGTCCGTATCTCTGTGTCTGTCCGTATCTCTGTGTCCGTCCGTATCTCTGTGTCTGGTCCGTATCTCTGTGTCCGGTCCGTATCTCTGTGTCCGGTCCGTACCTCTGTGTCCGGTCCGTATCTCTGTGTCCGTTCCGTATCTATGTTTCCGGTCCGTATCTCTGTGTCCGGGCCGTATCTCTGTGTCTGGTCCGTATCTCTGTGTCCGGTCCGTATCTCTGTGTCCGGTCCGTATCTCTGTGTCTGGTCCGTATCTCTGTGTCCGGTCCGTACCTCTGTGTCCGTCCGTACCTCTGTGTCCGGTCCGTATCTCTGTGTCCGTCCGTATCTCTGTGTCCGGTCCGTATCTCTGTGTCCGGTCCGTATCTCTGTGTCCGGTCCGTATCTTTGTGTCCGGTCCGTATCTCTGTTTCCGGTCTGTATCTCTGTGTCCGGTCCGTATCTCTGTGTCCGGTCCGTATCTCTTTGTACGGTCTATATGTCTGCTTCCTTCTT
Organism: Allobates femoralis; assembly: GCA_033576535.1. Classification (NCBI taxonomy): domain Eukaryota; kingdom Metazoa; phylum Chordata; class Amphibia; order Anura; family Aromobatidae; genus Allobates; species Allobates femoralis. The sequence goes on from JARQOC010000010.1 coordinate 136,709,620, forward strand.
TCCTTTGCAGACAGATAAGAAGGCGATGCGGGATAACTATGTGCGGTCGGAGCGGTTTAAGGTGAGTGTCTGGTGTCTGTCAGGGGCAGCACTGGAGCATTATATGGGTATAATGGACAGTTTCTGGTCTCTGCAGATGGACATCATCTCTCTCCTTCCTCTGGATCTTCTCTACTTCAAGTTTGGTGTGAAGTCCATCCTTAGGGTCCCGCGTATCCTGAAGGTGAGTGTGGTGTGGCGGGCTGTGGATGGTCACTGCCCCTCGATATCCTGCGTGTCCTGAAGGTGGTGTGGGGGGCTGTGGAGGGGTCGCTGCCCCTCGGTATCCTGCGTGTCCTGAAGGTGAATGTGGTGTGGGGGCTGTGGAGGGGTCGCTGCCCCTCGGTATCCCTTGTGTCTCAAAGGTCAATGTGGTGTGGGGGGCTGTAGAGGGGTCACTGCCCCTCGGTATCCTGCGTGTCCTGAAGGTGAGTGTGGTGTGGGGGGCTGTGGAGGGGTCGCTGCCCCTCGGTATCTCTTGTGTCTCGAAGGTCAGTGTGGTGTGGGGGGCTGTGTAGGGGTCGCTGCCCCTCGGTATCCTGTGTGTCCTGAAGGTGAGTGTGGTGTGGGGGGCTGTGGAGGAGTCGCTGCCCCTGGTAACCCGTGCCATCCTCCATTCCAGTACATGGCCTTCTTTGAATTCAACAACCGTCTTGAGGCGATTCTGAGCAAAGCCTACATCTACAGGTCAGTGCCGACCGCCCACTGCTGCTGCTATCATCAGTGACAGCAGGTAACATGTGCTGCCTATTCTGTCATCAGAGTCATCCGCACCACTGCCTACCTCCTGTACTGTCTGCACGTCAACGCCTGCCTGTACTACTGGGCTTCCGACTACGAGGGGCTGAGCTCCACCAAATGGGTGTATGATGGAGAGGGTAACAGGTGAGCAACCCTCCCCGGAGATGCTGCGCCTCACTGCACCTATCCCCGCACAGCACACACAGTGATCCGTCCATCCATCCCTTACTGCACCCATCCCCTCACAGCACATGCTGTGATCCGTCCATCCATCCCTTGCTCCAACTGTCCCCACACAGCACACTAAGCGATCTGCTCTGTCCATCCCTCGCTCCACCCGTCATTGCACAGTACACGCAGTGATCTGCTCTGTCCATCCCTCACTCCATCCATCCCTCGCTCCACCGGTCCCCACACAGCACACGTAGTGATCCTCTCTTCATCCATCCCTCCCTCCACCCGTCCCTCGCTCCACCCGTCCCCACACAGCACACGTAGTGATCCTCTCTGTCCATCCCTCACTCCATCCATCCCTCGCTCCACCTGTTCCCATACGGCACACGTAGTGATCCACTTCGTCCATCCCTCACTCCACCCGTCCCTCGCTTCACGCGTCCCCACACAGCACACGCACTGATCTGCTGCATCCAACCCTCACTCCACCCATCCCCACACAGCACATGCAGTGATCCGCTTCGTCCATCCCTCGCTCCACCCGTCCCCACACAGCACACATGGTGATCCACTCCGTCCGTCCCTCACTCCACCAATCTCCACACAGCACACGTAGTGATCCACTCTGTCCATCCTCACCCCACCCGTCCCTCGCTCCACCCGTCCCCACACAGCACACGCACTGATCTACTGCACCCAACCCTCGCTCCACCCATCCCCACACAGCACATGCAATGATCCGCTTCGTCCATCCCTCGCTGCACCCGTCCCCACACAGCACACATGGTGATCCACTCCGTCCGTCCCTCCACCCATCTCCACACAGCACACACAGTGATCCGCTATGTCAGTCCATCCCTCACTCCACCTGTCCCTCGCTCCACCCGTCCCCACACAGCACACGCACTGATCTGCTGCATCCAACCCTCGCTTCACCCATCCCCACACAGCACACGTAGTGATCCTCTCCGTCCATCCCTCACTCCACCCGTACCTCGCTCCACCCGTCCCGACACAGCACATGTAGTGATCCTCTCCGTCCATCCCTCACTCCATCCGTTATTTGCTCCACCCGTTCCCATGCAGCACACACAGTGATCCGCTCCGTCCATCCCTGGATCCACGCGTCCCTGCACAGTACACACAGTGATCTGCTCTGTCCATCCCTCACTCCATCCATCCCTTAGGGTACCTTTACACACGGCTACATTTGTAGCTTGTCACCAGGTAACTTACTGGTTGCAGTGAAATCATGGATACATGGTCCTATCTTGTTGCTGTGTACAAATGGAATCATGTATCCATGATTTCACTGCAACCAGTAAGTTACCTGGTGACAAGCTACAAATGTAGCCGTGTGTAAAGGTACCCTAAGGGTACCTTTACACACGGCTACATTTGTAGCTTGTCACCAGGTAACTTACTGGTTGCAGTGAAATCATGGAGAGATTATTCCATTTGTACACAGCAACAAGATAGAACCTTGTCTCCATGATTTCACTGCAACCAGTAAGTTACCTGTAGCCACCCAAGAAATGTAGCCGCGTGTAAAGGGGCCCTTACTCCACCCATCCCAGCACAGCACAGCACACACAGTGATCCGCTCCATCCATCCCTGGATCCACGCGTCCATGCACAGTACACGCAGTGATCTGCTCTGTCCAATCCTCACTCCACCCATCCCCGCACAACACATACGGTAATCCGCTCCGTCCATCTCTCGCTCAACCTGTCACCACACAGCACACGCACTGATCTGCTGCATCCATCCCTCGCTCCACCCGTCGCTACACAGCACACGTAGTGATCCACTCCGTCCATCCCTCACTCCACCCGTCCCTCGCTCCACCCGTCCCCACACAGCACACGCACTGATCTGCTGCATCCAACCCTCGCTCCACCCATCCCCACACAGCACATGCAGTGATCCGCTTCGTCTATCCCTCGCTCCACCCGTCCCCACACAGCACACATGGTGATCCACTCCGTCCATCCCTCACTCCACCCATCTCCACACAGCACACGTAGTGATCCACTCCGTCCATCCCTCACCCCACCCGTCCCTCGCTCCACCCTTCCCCACACAGCACACGCACTGATCTGCTGCATCCAACCCTCGCTCCACCATCCCCACACAGCACATGCAGTGATCCGCTTCGTCCATCCCTCGATCCACCTGTCCCCACACGCACACATGGTGATCCACTCCGTCCGTCCCTCACTCCACCCATCTCCACACGGCACACACAGTGATCCGCTATGTCAGTCTATCCCTCGCTCCACCCGTCCCCAAACAGTACACATGGTGATCCACTCCATCTGTCCCTCACTCCACCCATCTCCACACAGCACACAGAGTGATCCGCTATGTCCATCTATCCCTCGCTCCACCCGTCCCCACACAGCACACGTGGTGATCCGCTTTGTCCGTTCTTAGCTCCACCCGTTCCTGCACAGCACATACAGAGATCCGTCCATCCATCCCTCACTCCACCCGTTCCTGCACAGCACATACAGAGATCCGTCCATCCATCCCTCACTCCACCCGTTCCCGCACAGCACATGCAGTGATCCGTCCATCCATCCCTCACTCCACCCGTTCCTGCACAGCACATACAGAGATCCGTCCATCCATCCCTCACTCCACCCGTTCCCGCACAGCACATGCAGTGATCCGTCCATCCATCCCTCACTCCACCCGTTCCTGCACAGCACATACAGAGATCCGTCCATCCATCCCTCACTCCACCCGTTCCTGCACAGCACATACAGTGATCCGTCCATCCACCCCTCACTCCACCCGTTCCCCCACAGCACATGCAGTGATCCGTCCATCCCTCACTCCACCCGTTCCCGCACAGCACATACAGAGATCCGTCCATCCATCCCCTCACTCCACACATTCCCCCACAGCACATGCAGTAATCTGTCCATGCATCCCCTCACTCCACCCGTTCACGCACAGCACATACAGTGATCCATCCATCCCCTCACTCCACCCATTCTCGCACAGCACATGCAGTAATCCGTCCATCCATCCCTCACTCCACCCGTTCTCGCACAGCACATGCAGTAATCTGTCCATGCATCCCCTCACTCCACCCGTTCACGCATAGCACATGCAGTGATCCATCCATCCCCTCACTCCACCCATTCTCGCACAGCACATGCAGTGATCCGTCCATCCATCCCTCACTCCACCCGTTCCTGCACAGCACATGCAGTGATCTGTCCATGCATCCCCTCACCCCACCCATTCTCGCACAGCACATGCAGTGATCCGTCGATCCCTCACTCCACCCGTTCCTGCACAGCACATGCAGTGATCCGTCCATCCATCCCCTCACTCCACCCGTTACCGCACAGCACATGCAGTAATCCATCCATCCCTCGCTCCACCGTCCCCACACAACACACTCAGTGATCCGCTCCCCCCGTCCCTGTCATGAACTGCAGCTCTCTGGCGCCCCTGCTGGCCAAACACGGTATTGCCAGAGGATAAGAAATGGAGCGCAGTTGCTCTAATTTATGTTGTCTATTGCGGCATGTGATGTGATGGGATGTATATATACCACCAGTTCCTGCCAGGAACGTATATATACCCGATCCAGTCACCCTCAGGCCACAATATCACATAAATACAAAAATTATGCTGCCACCACTGATCTCTTTCAGGGGATCGGTAACCTGTCTGGTAACGTGAATTTGCGGAGAGGGACGTATTCAGCCCGTTCATAGAAAGTGAAGAATGAAACTAGTTATTTATAACTTTTACTCTAATAGGTTGGCGGTGTTTATGAAAAGATATAAAAGATATTATAAAAGCGACAATTTACATATATGCATAAACAGTTATTAAAAGAAAAGGGAATAAATGAGAAATTACAAAACCTGTGCCACATGGTGACAATCGCAGATTCAGTGTGGGGGGGGGGACGGCACCCAGAAATGGTGTATGATTCCACCACACAGTGATAGGGTCGTGCTGTGTCCGTGGTCCCAGGGTGAAATGACCCAAAAATGGGCGCTTTGGTTTTATGTGTTATACCATAAAACCAGAAACTCCACTTTGCTTACTTCATGTGTGGGCTGGTTTCTTAGAAAAGCACTCCCTCTCCACAATTCTCAAAACCTCAATTTTTCCATAAATCTGTCCGATATGCTCTCAGGTCAACAATATGGACACCATGTTTTCCCTCGTGATTTCCCGTGATGTTTGACTCCAAATACGACATGTTTGTGATGTGCTGGTGGTCAGAATTCATTTCTCAGGTTTCTGACAGTGTTCAGACATATAAGATATACAATACAGTGCCTACAAGTAGTATTAAACCCCCTGCAGATTTAGCTGGTTGACACATGCGGAATTAACTTGGCATTGTGACATTTGGACTGTAGATCAGCCTGGAAGTGGGAAATGCACTGCAGCCAAAAAGATTTTTAAATTTTTTTTTTTTTTTTTTTTAAAGCGTTAAAAGTTAATTCAGAGGGTCATTTATTATTCAACCCCTCAAACCACCAGAATTCTGTTTGGTCCCCTAAAGTATTAAGAAGTAGTTCAGGCACAAAGAACAATGAGCTTCACATGTGTGGATTAATTATCTCTTTTGCCAGCCTTTTCTGACTATTTAAGACCCTCCCCAAACTTGTGAACAGCACTCATACATGGTCAACATGGGAAAGACAAAGGAGCATTCCAAGGCCATCAGAGACAAGATCGTGGAGGGTCACAAGGCTGGCAAGGGGTACACCCTTTCCCAAAGTTGGGCCCTCGTCCTGTCCCCACTCGACCCATTCATCCGCAACGTGAACCGTTTATGGTACATCTACTCGTTACCGTTCCCACACACCTGGACCGCTTGTCGTTCCTCACCGTGCCGCAGCCATCAGTGATCGTCCATCATTGACTCCAGCCCGTTACCCAAGACATACAGTAAGAGTCCGAATGACCCCTCATCCACCTGGGAGCACATGGTAATTCCGTCCATACCATCCAACGTCAACCGTGCTCCCACCAGCACATGGTGTCGTTCCAGACCCCTACGGTACCTTTCACGCAAAGCACATGTCAAGCTCGATCTACTCCCCGTTCCCCAGATCACATGAGGATCTGAGCATTACGTCATCCACATTCTCTGACAGCCATGCAGTGAGACCACATCCCTCACTCACCCGTTCCCACCAGCACACAGTGACTTGGCATGCGATTCACTCATTACGCACCCAAAGTAATCCTCCATCCCTACAGTCCGCATAGCACATGGCAGTAATCCATCATCCTGCTGCGCTGTCACAGACCAAGAGGTGGCCCATCGTCCTGTCATGAATGCAGCTTTGGTAGCCCGTGGCCAACGAGATTTTGGCCAAGTAAGAATACGCAGCTCTCTAATTTATGGTCTATTTGCAGATTGGGTGTAATTACATCTTCCTCCAAGAACAAATACCCGACCATACCCAGCCACAATCCAAAAAAAAAAACTGCAAGGTCTTTTCAGATCGGTAACTTCTGGTCGTGAATTTGGGAGTGGACGTATCAGCTCTTCTAGACTTGAAACTAATTAAAACTTGGTTGGAGGTGAGAAAGATATAAAGTATATAAAGAGACAATTACATATAGCATAAACTTATTGAAAAGAAAGCAGGAATAAAGAAAATCAAAACCTGTGCCGGTACAACCCAGTTCATAAAGACGATATCAGATTGTAATTCCAAACATGAGGGTGTGTTTCCGTTGAAACCCAGGGGTGAAAATGACCCAACATCTTTTTGTTTTAAAATGTATTAACAATTAAACTGAGAACATCCCACTTTTTGGTATTTCGTAGCTGATTTATTGGCACTTCTTTAAAACCTAATTCCTAATCTCCGTTCTTCGCAGATATGGAACCTGTTTATCCCTTATTTCTATGTTTACTCCAAAAACACTAATGTGCGGGGTTCAGAATACATTTCGTAGGCGACTGTTCAGACTATATAGATATACATATATATAGTATATATATCTGCAAAAATGGAAATAATCCAAAAATATGATTTATGTATTTGTGGCATGAACGTGTCTTAATAGATTCAACATTGATTGTTTGTAACTGCAGACAAACTGCTCTATCCATCCCTTGCATCCACCTGTACCGCCACACACGCCCACGCAGTGATTCTTCTCTGTCCCGTCCCCGGACTCTCCCCACCCTGTCTCCGCACAGCCCACGCAGTGATCTGCTCCCGCCCATCCCTTGCTCCTCCGTCCCCACACAGCACACGCAGTTATCAGTCTGTCTGTCTTTGCTTCACCCTGTCCCCAAACAGCACACATGGTGATCCGCTCCATCCATCCCTCACTCCACCCATCCCCACACAGCACACGCAGTGATCCGTCCGATCCATCCCTCGACTCCACCCGTCCCCGTACAGTACATTAGTGATCTGCTCCACCCGTCCCCGTACAATACATGTAGTGATCGCTCCACCCGTCCCCGTACAATACATGTAGTGATCCGCTCCCCCCTGTCCCCGTACAATACATGTAGTGATCCCCTCCCACCCGTTCCCCACGTACGAAATACATGTAGTGATCCGCTCCACCCGTCCCCTTCTGATAGTTTCTCTCTTTCTGTCATGTTCCCCAGTTACATTCCCGATGCTATTACTGGGCTGTAAAGACCCTCATCACGATCGGGGGCCTCCCGGACCCCCAGACGCTGTTTGAGCTGTGCTTCCAGCTGCTGAATTACTTCATGGGTGTGTTTGCCTTCTCTGTGATGATCGGTCAGGTAAGTGCCCAGGTCAGAGGAAGAATGCCATCCCCGCACCTCGCTGAGTGCCAGGTGAGAGGATGGACCCGTCCCCGCACCTCGCTGAGTGCCCAGGTGAGAGGATGGATGCCATCCCCGCACTCGCTGAGTGCCCAGGTGAGAGGATGGACCCTCCCGCATCTCGCTGAGTGCCCAGGTGAGAGGATGGATGCCATCCCCGCATCTCGCTGAGTGACCAGGTGAGAGGATGGATGCTTCCCCACACCTCGCTGAGTGCCCAGGTCAGAGGATGGATGCCATCCCCGCATCTTGCTGAACGCCGAGATAAGCGGATGGACGCCGCCCCCGCATTTCACTGAGTGCCCAGGTCAGAGGATGGACGCCATACCCACACTCACTGAGTGCCCAGGTCAGAGAATGGACGTCGTCCCTGCACCTCACTGAGTGCCCAGGTCAGAGGATTGATACCGTCCCCACATCCTCACTGAGTGCCCAGGTGGAGGATGGACGCTTCCCCACACCTCGCTGTAGTACCCAGGTGAAGGATGGACCTCCCCACACTTCAGCTGAGTCCCAGGTAGAGGATGGACGCTCATCCCCCACTTCACTGAGTACCCAGGTAGAGGATGGAGCCATCCCCGCATCTTGCTGAGTACCCAGGTGAGAGGATGGATGTCCCCGCACCAGGTGAGTAGAGGTGACACTGTCCCCGCCCTCACAGAGTGCCCAGGTCAGAGGATTGACACCGTCCCCACACCTCACTGAGTGCCCAGGTAGAGGAGGTCTTGCACCGCTGCCCCGCTGACCCCATCGTTGAGTGCCCAAGTGAGAGGATGGACACCATCCCCGCACCTCGCTAGTGCCCCTCCATGTGTTACAGATGAGAGATGTGGTGGGGCAGCCACAGCCGGGCAGACGTATTACCGCAGCTGTATGGACAGCACCATAAAGTACATGAACTGTTACAAGATCCCGCGATCTGTCCAGAACCGCGTGAAGATGTGGTATGAATACACCTGGCAGTCCCAGGGCATGCTGGGTAAGAGCTGGCACCTGCCTATACCTATCCCTCTGTAGTCACTGACCGGGTGTGTGAATACTGACCATACCATCACCGGAGTATAATAACCTCTGTATAATCTTCCAGATGAGTCGGAGCTGATGGTGCAGCTGCCTGATAAGATGAGGCTGGATCTCGCCATTGATGTCAATTACAACATTGTCAGCAAAGTGGTTCTGTTCCAGGTAATAGTGATGGCATCCTTGTGTCTAAAGTCACTGCCCTCAAAATGTCTGAGGTCACTGCCCCCCACTGTCTGAGGTCACTGCCCCCCCCACTGTCTGAGGTCACTGCCCCCCCCCACTGTCTGAGGTCACTGCCCCCCCACTGTCTGAGGTCACTGCCCCCCCACTGTCTGAGGTCACTACCCCCCCACTGTCTGAGGTCACTACCCCCCACTGTCTGAGGTCACTACCCCCCCACTGTCTGAGGTCACTGCCTCCCCACTGTCTGAGGTCACTACCCCCCACTGTCTGAGGTCACTGCCTCCCCACTGTCTGAAATCATTGCCCCCCCCCACTGTCTGTGGTCACTGCCTCCCCACTGTCTGAGGTCACTGCCCCCCCACTGTCTGTGGTCACTGCCTCCCCACTGTCTGAGGTCACTACCCCCCCACTGTCTGAGGTCACTACCCCCCCACTGTCTGAGTCACTGCCTCCCCACTGTCTGAGGTCACTACCCCCCACTGTCTGAGGTCACTGCCCCCCCACTGTCTGAAATCATTGCCCCCCCCCCACTGTCTGAGGTCACTGCCCCCCCACTGTCTGTGGTCACTGCCTCCCCACTGTCTGAGGTCACTACCCCCCCACTGTCTGAGTCACTACCCCCCACTGTCTGAGGTCACTGCCTCCCCACTGTCTGAGGTCACTACCCCCCCACTGTCTGAGGTCACTGCCCCCCCACTGTCTGAAATCATTGCCCCCCCCCACTGTCTGAGGTCACTGCCCTCCCACTGTCTGTGGTCACTGCCCCCCACAACTTAATAAATATCTGCTGCATACCAACACCAAAAATTCTAACAAGAAAAGCATAATGGCTGACATGTCTTGATGCACAGTTTGAACTGGAGCAAAAGGCACAGTAGAAAACTACTCAATCTTCCCCCCACCTGTCAGAGGTCACTGCCCCCTCACTGTCTGAGGTCACTGCCCCCCCACTGTCTGAGGTCACTGCCCCCCACTGTCTGAGGTCACTGCCCCCCCACTGCCTGAGGTCACTGCCCCCCACTGTCTGAGGGCACTGCTCCCCCACTGTCTGAGGTCACTGCCCCCCCACTGCCTGAGGTCACCGCCCCTCCACTGTCTGAGGTCACTGCCCCCCCACTGTCTGATGTCACTGCCCCCCCACTGTCTGAGGTCACTGCCCCCCCACTGTCTGAGGTCACTGCTCCCCCACTGTCAGAGGTCACTGCTCCCCACTGTCTGAGGTCACTGCCCTCCCCACTGTCTGACGTCACTTACCCCCACTATCTAAGGTCCTTGCCCCCCACTGCCTGTAGTCACTGCCTTGAGGTCACTGCCCCCCACTGCCCGAGGTCACTGCCCCCACTTTCTGAGGTCACTGCTCCCCCACTGCCTTGAGGTCACTGCCCCCCCACTGCCCGAGGTCACTGCCCCCACTGTCTGAGATCACTGACTCCCCAATGTCTGAGGTTACTGCCCCTGTTCTAGGTCACTGCCCCAGCCCTGCTGCTGTCAACAGCTTTCCAGTCTGCCGCACTCCCTTCGTTCCTCTCCAGTCTGGCCCGCTCTCTCCCTTCCTCTCCTGTCCGGGCCTCTCCGTCCCTTCCTCTCCTATCTGGCCTGCTTCCTACCTTCTTTCTCTGTTTGGCCCGCTCCCTCTCTTCTTTCCCAGTTTGGCCCGCTCCCTCCCAGCCTCTCCAGTCTGGCCTGCCCTCTCCCTCCCTAGTTTAACCGCCCCCTCCCTCCCTACTCCAGTCTGGCTTGCGCCCTCTCTTTTTTCAATCTGGCCTATTCCCTCCCTCCCATGTCTAGGCCATTCCCTCCAATCCTCTCTAGTTTGTCCTGCTCCCTCCCTCTCAAGTCTGGTCTGCTCCCTCCCTTCCTCTCCAGTTTGGTCCGCTCCCTCCTTCCTCTCCTGTCTAGCCTCCACCCCCCCTCCCTCTCGAGTCTGACAAGCTCTCTCCCTCTCCATCTGGCCCATCTCACCCTCCCTCACAAGTCAGACCTGCTAACTCCCTTTCTCTCCACTCCAGTCAGGTACACTCTTACCTCTCCAGTCTGACCCGATCCCTCCCTGCCTCTTCTGTCTGGCCCGCACTCTCCCTCCCTCTCGAGTCTGATGAGCTCCCTACCTTCCTCTCCAATCTGGCCTGCTCCCTCCCTCTCCAGTCTGGCCCACTCCCTCCATCCCTCTCTAGTCTGGGCCAATCCTTCCCTGCCTCTCTAGTCTGGCCCACTCCCTCCCTGCCTCACCAGTCTGGCCTGCTCACTCCCTGCCTCATCAGTCTGGCCTGCTCACTCCCATCCTCTCCAGTCTGGCCCGCTCCCTCCCTCCCTTTCCAGTCTGGCCCACTCCCTCCAACCCTCTCTAGTCTGGCCCGCTCCCTCTCCAGTCTGGCTCGCTCCCTCCTTCCTTCTCTAGTCTGACTAGCTCTCTCCCTCTCCAGTCTGGCCCGTCCCACCCTCCCTCTCAAGTCAAGCCTGCTCTCTCCCTTCGTCTCCACTCCAGTTGGGTACACGCTTACCTCCCCAGTCTGGTTCAATCCCACCCTGGCTCTCCAGTCTGGTCCGCTCCCTCCTTCCTTCTCCTGTCTGGCCTGCACCCTCCTTCCCTCTCGAGTCTGATGAGCTCCCTCCCTCTCCAATCTGACCCGCTCCCTACCTTCCTCTCCAGTCTGGCCTGCTCCCTCCCTCTTCAGTCTGGCCCACTCCCTCCACCCCTCTCTAGTCTGGCCCACTTCCTCCCTACCTCATCAGTTTGGCCTGCTCACTCCCTGTCTCACCAGTCTGGCCCACTGCCTCCCTTCCTCTCCAGTCTGGCCCACACCCTCCCCCTCTAGTTGAGTATGATCTTCCCTCTCTCTTCAGTTTTGCTTCCTCCATCTCTAGTCTGGCCCACTCCCTCCTTTCTTCTCCAGTCTGGCCAGCACCCTCTCCAGTTTGGCCTGCATCCTCCTTCCGTTCCTCTCTAGTTGTTTACGCTGTTCCCTCTATCTCTAGTCTGACCCACTCCAGCCATGTTGGTAATTGTTGGCGTTGTATTTCTCAGGGATGTGATCGTCAGATGATTTACGACATGCTAAAAAGACTCCGCTCTGTGGTTTACCTTCCTGGTGACTACGTGTGTAAGAAGGTAAGATCTCAGCCCCACAGTGGTGTATGATATCACCGCAGGGCAGTGATGTCATCAGATCGTGCCCCACAGTGGTGTATGATGTCACCGCAGGGCCGTGATGTCATCAGATCATGCCCCACAGTAGTGTATGATGTCACCGCAGGGCAGTGATGTCATCAGATCATGCCCCACAGTGGTGTATGATGTCACCGCAGGGCAGTGATGTCATCAGATCGTGCTCCACAGTGGTGTATGATGTCACCGCAGGTCAGTGATGTCATCAGATCATGCCCCACAGTAGTGTATGATGTCACCGCAGGGCAGTGATGTCATCAGATCGTGCTCCACAGTGGTGTATGATGTCACCGCAGGGCAGTGATGTCATCAGATCATGCCCCACAGTGGTGTATGATGTCACCGCAGGGCCGTGATGTCATCAGATCATGCCCCACAGTAGTGTATGATGTCACCGCAGGGCAGTGATGTCATCAGATCATGCCCCACAGTGGTGTATGATGTCACCGCAGGGCAGTGATGTCATCAGATCGTGCTCCACAGTGGTGTATGATGTCACCGCAGGTCAGTGATGTCATCAGATCATGCCCCACAGTAGTGTATGATGTCACCGCAGGGCAGTGATGTCATCCGATCATTCCCCACAGAGAGTTCAGCTCTGGGAGTTCTTGTACACTGTCTCTTTCAGGGAGAGATTGGGCGAGAAATGTACATCATAAAAGCTGGTGAGGTGCAGGTCCTGGGCGGCGCAGACGGACAGACGGTGCTGGTCAGCCTGAAGGCCGGCTCTGTGTTTGGAGAGATCAGGTAAGGGTATCCACAAAGAAGTGCCGACTACTGTTGTCTGCCAGCAGCCATTCTCTCTTCACCTCATGTGGGGCCTGTCATGATGTAGAGGAAATGCTAGTGAGGGAATGGCAGTTACGGGCAGGGTGATCAGGGAAAGCTAGTCTGTCCCTAGACTCCGAACCATGAATAGCCTGTATGCCGAAGGTATCTCTGATAGTGAGAATGTTTGGGTCTCCACCCTAAGCCCTAACTCCTCCACCAGCCCTGCACTATTCCCCCTCACTTCCCTCCACTGAACCAGAGTATAGCAACCTCAAAGGAAAAGTTCTCAGCAGCACAAACAGGTCTGCACAGCACGACTTCCAGGTATAGAGTGAAACTATCAGCAGCACCACCTGGTGGCAGGAGAGGCTACTTAAAGGCTAGAGGGAGGGGAGTTCAGGTGAGTCACACATTAACTTCACCTCCACCAGGACATTGCTATAGAACTGGCATTAACTCATGCAGTGCTAGAGGGAATTTCACACAGTTTAAAGGGAACCTGTCAGCTACCGTGTTTTCCCGAAAGGAAGACCCTGTCTTACATTTTTTTAGGGGCCAAAAGTGGCCCCCTGTCTTACTTTCGGGGGGGGCCTTACATTGGAGGCCCCACCATCCATCCATCCATCCATCCATCCACACACTGCAGCCATCCATCCACACATTCCCACACATCAGGTCATAGTGTGGGCCAATCAGCATAGCGGCGCTCAGAAGCAAGCATCATCGGGCGCTTGCCTCTGACGTCAGCGCCGCTATGCTGATTGGCCCACACTATGACCTGGGCGGAGCTGCGGCCTGAACTCCGGAAGAGCAGGGACCATGGAGCCTAGGACCAGCAATACCGATGCAAAACGGCACCGGAACACGGCGGACGGCAGCGGATCATCTCGGGGACCGGACCGGAGCACAGAGGACGGCACAGGACCATCGGGGACCCCACACCGGACCCGGTAAGAAGCGATGCTATGTGTGTGTGTGTGGTGTGTGTGGTGTGTATGGTGTGTATATACAGTTAGGGCCAGAAATATTTGGACAGTGACACAAGTTTTGTTATTTTAGCTGTTTACAAAAACATGTTCAGAAATACAATTATATATATAATATGGGCTGAAAGTGCACACTCCCAGCTGCAATATGAGAGTTTCCACATCCAAATCGGAGAAAGGGTTTAGGAATTATAGCTCTGTAATGCATAGCCTCCTCTTTTTCAAGGGACCAAAAGTAATTGGACAATGGACTCTATGGGCTGCAATTAACTCTGAAGGCGTCTCCCTCATTAACCTGTAATCAATGAAGTAGTTAAAAGGTCAGGGGTGGATTCCAGGTGTGTGGTTTTGCATTTGGAAGCTGTTGCTGTGACCAGACAACATGCGGTCAAAGGAACTCTCAATTGAGGTGAAGCAGAACATCCTGAGGCTGAAAAAAAAGAAAAAATCCATCAGAGAGATAGCAGACATGCTTGGAGTAGCAAAATCAACAGTTGGGTACATTCTGAGAAAAAAGGAATTGACTGGTGAGCTTGGGAACTCTAAAAGGCCTGGGCGTCCACGGATCACAACAGTGGTGGATAATCGCCGCATACTTTATTTGGTGAAGAAGAACCCGTTCACAACATCAACTGAAGTCCAGAACACTCTCAGTGAAGTAGGTGTATCTGTCTCTAAGTCAACAGTAAAGAGAAGACTCCATGACAGTAAATACAAAGGGTTCACATCTAGATGCAAACCATTCATCAATTCCAAAAATAGACAGGCCAGAGTTAAATTTGCTGAAAAACACCTCAAGAAGCCAGCTCAGTTCTGGAAAAGTATTCTATGGACAGATGAGACAAAGATCAACCTGTACCAGAATGATGGGAAGAAAAAAGTTTGGAGAAGAAAGGGAACGGCACATGATCCAAGGCACACCACATCCTCTGTAAAACATGGTGGAGGCAACGTGATGGCATGGGCATGCATGGCTTTCAATGGCACTGGGTCACTTGTGTTTATTGATTACATAACAGCAGATAAGAGTAGCCGGATGAATTCTGAAGTGTACTTGGATATACTTTCAGCCCAGATTCAGCCAAATGCTGCAAAGTTGATTGGACGGCGCTTCATAGTACAGATGGTCAATGACCCCAAGCATACAGCCAAAGCTACCCAGGAGTTCATGAGTGCAAAAAAGTGGAACATTCTGCAATGGCCAAGTCAATCACCAGATCTTAACCCAATTGAGCATGCATTTCACTTGCTGAAATCCAGACTTAAGACAGAAAGACCCACAAACAAGCAAGACCTGAAGGCTGCGGCTGTAAAGGCCTGGCAAAGCATTAAGAAGGAGGAAACCCAGCGTTTGGTGATGTCCATGGGTTCCAGACTTAAGGCAGTGATTGCCTACAAAGGATTCGCAACAAAATATTGAAAATAAAAATATTTTGTTTGGGTTATGTTTATTTGTCCAATTACTTTTGACCTCCTAAAATGTGGAGTGTTTGTAAAGAAATGTGTACAATTCCTACATCTTCTATCAGATATTTTTGTTCAACCCTTCAAATTAAACGTTACAATCTGCACTTGAATTCTGTTGTAGAGGTTTTATTTCAAATCCAATGTGGTGGCATGCAGAGCCCAACTCGCCAAAATTGTGTCACTGTCCAAATATTTCTGGCCCTAACTGTATGTGTATGCTTGTGTCTGTATGTGTGCATGTATGTATGTATGTACACCCCCCCCGTGTTTCCCCGATAGTAAGACCCCCCCTCCCCCCTACCCTGCCTTACATTCGGGGGGAGCCTTACATTAGCAGACCCCCCATCCCCTCCACTCTGTCTTACTTTCGGGGGGTCTTACTATCGGGAAAACACGGTAGTTTATGCTCCCCCAGTTATCACTGTCTGTACCTGCAGCTTTATAATACCAGTCTAATCATCCCTGTCTGAGCTCATGGTGTAATGTGAAAGGTGAAAAAAAAGCATTTACACACTTACATTTCCTTATGTAATGAGGCAGTCAGTCCCCAGCTTGGAGGACGGAGACTGTTTGGCAGGTTAATAGTTAACATTTCAGCCTTGTGCTAGAACATGTTAGGAGACCTGATGTGATGTCACAACCATGTGACTACAATAGGCGGAGCTAAGTTCTCATAGAACAGAATACGTTTGCTGGCATAGCTCCGCCCACTATGGTCACATGATTGTTACATCACACAGTTCCTTTAGCCATCCAAGTTAAAAGTGAATTAACTATTATCCTGCCAGACAGTCCCCCTCCTCCAAGGTGAGGACTGAAATATAAGTGTACTAGCTGTACTACCCGGCTACACCCGGGTTAATAAATGACTGCTGTTAGCTATAACAAAATAGAATTTGAATATGTCATATTAATGACCTGTAGGAAAATAGAGGCTGAGCTGTGATTGGCTGCTATAGGCAGCCTGATAAATCTCCAGCCAACAGTAAACCCTCCCCCTGGCCGGGCAGTATATGTTACCTCACACATACACATAATAGACAGCTCATGTGACTGACATCTGCCTTAATTCTCTATATGGCACATGTGTTGCACATTGGCTGTTTTTAATCAGATGTTTATTTTTGGAAATTAAAGATAGCACACGTATGAGGCGATTTGTGTGAGGTGATTTGTGCACATCTGTGTCTGTCTGTCTGGTGTGTGTGTCCCTGGGGTGTGTGTGTGTCCCTGTGGGGTGAGTGCATGTGTCCCTATAGAGTGTGTATGTGTGTGTGTGTCCCTGTGGGGGGATCTGTGTGGTTTGTGTGTGTCTCTGTGTTGTGTGTGTCTCTTTGTGGTGTGTGTCCCTGTGGGGTGAGTGCATGTGTCCCTATAGGGTGTGTATGTGTGTGTGTCCCTGTGTGTGGGGGGTCTGTGTGGTGTGTTTGTCTCTGTGTTGTGTGTGTCTCTTTGTGGTGTGTGTGAGTCCCTGTGGGGTGAGTGCATGTGTCCCTATAGGGTGTGTATGTGTGTGTCCCTGTGGGGGGTGGGGTCTGTGTGGTGTGTGTATGTCTCTGTGGTGTGTGTGTGTGTGTCTGTGGGGTGAGTGCATGTGTCACTATAGGGTGTGTATATGTGTGTGTCCCTGTGAGGGGGAGGGGTCTGTGTGGTGTGTGTATGTCTCTGTTGTATGTGTCTCTTTGTGGTGTGTGTGTGTCCCTGTGGGGTGAGTGCATGTGTCCCTATAGGGTGTGTATGTATGTTTGTCCCTTTGGGGGGGTGTCTGTGTGGTGTGTGTGTCTCTGTGTTGTGTGTGTCTCTTTGTGGTGTGTATGTGTGTGTGTCACTGTGGGGGTGTGTGTCTGTGTGGAGTGTGTGTGTCTCTGTGTTGTGTGTGTCTCTTTGTGGTGTGTATGTGTGTGTGTCCCTGTGGGGTGTGTGTCTGTGTGGAGTGTGTGTGTCTCTGTGTTGTGTGTCTACAGAAATGAGACAAATGCGCAATAGGGTCTTATCTCTATAATATAGAGGTATATGTATGGCGACAAGGGCCTGCTAGAAATGAGACAAATGCGCAATAGGGTCTTATCTCTATAATATAGAGGTATATGTATGGCAACAAGGGCCTGCTGTGTTGTGTGTGTCTCTTCATGGTGTGTGTGTCCCTGTGGGGTGAGTGCATGTGTCGCTATAGGGTGTGTGTGTGTCCCTGTGGGGGGGTGTGTGTGTGTCTCTGTGTTGTGTGTGTCTCTTTGTGGTGTGTGTGTCCCTGTGGGGTGAGTGCATGTGTTGCTATAGGGTGTGTGTCCCTGTGGGGTGTGTGTGTGTCTCTGTGTTGTGTGTGTCTCTTTGTGGTGTGTTTGTGTGTGTGTGTTCGATTGGGGCTGCACCTTAGCGACTATACACTTACTGTTACTCTTTGTGTGCATGTGGTGTGTATACATGTCCCCGTGTGTGGTGAATATTCCATGTCAGGGCCCCATCTTAGTGACTATATGCTGGTATATGCTGTTAGTCTTTGGCGCTGTCATTAAGCCCCTCTCATTCACAACTGTCAACTGGTAACTGTCACTTTCGCTCCACAATGTAGATAGGGCCAAAATTGTTTGGTGAATTGGAACACGCGGGGTTAAAATTTCGCCAAACAACATAGCCTATGACGCTCCTGGGGTCCAGACGTGTGACTGTGCAAAATTTTGTGGCTGTAGTTGCGACGGTGTAGATGCCAATCCCGGATATACACACACACACACACACACACATTCAGCTTTATATATTAGATAAATGCTTTTTTCTTCACCTTTCACATTACACTATGAGCTCAGACAGGGAGGATTAGACTGGTATTATAAAGCTACAGGTACAGACAGTGATAGCTGGAGGGGCATAAACCACCTGACAGGTTCCCTTTAAGGTACTGCAGCTTCAAGAATAGACTGCAGATAATCAGCACTAGACAGCGCGTGACATCGGGCCCCTGCAGCTCCGTGGTCTGTATTAATACCCAGCAGCATGGGACCTGAATCTGAGGGACACCAACTACATGATGGTAGCTCCATGATGCTTCCCTTTCCCTGTCCTACAGTAAGAATATTAGATTGTTTTCCATGTTTTAGTTTGTTGGCAGTTGGCGGAGGAAACAGGCGAACGGCGAATGTTGTCGCTCATGGATTCACCAACCTGTTCATCCTGGACAAGAAGGACTTGAACGACATCCTCACCCACTACCCCGAGTCCCAGAAGGTTCTCCGAAGGAAGGCCAAGTGAGTAAAGGCGACACCGATGGATACCACTGCTGCCACTCAATCATGGAGGTTTCACCAGTCACAGAGGCAGAGCAATGGCAACAGTCACAGATAGAGAAGACTGCATCCATTACAGAGAGATGGAAACTGCGCCAGTCACAGATAGAGAGATGGAAACTGCGCCAGTCACAGATAGAGAGATGGAAACTGCGCCAGTCACAGATAGAGAAGACTGCATCCAGCACAGAGAGATGGAAACTGTGCCAGTCACAGATAGAGAGATGGAAACTGTGCCAGTCACAGATAGAGAGATGGAAACAGCGCCAGTCACAGATAGAGAAGACTGCATCCATTACAGAGAGATGGAAACTGCCCCAGTCACAGATAGAGAGATGGAAACTGCGCCAGTCACAGATAGATGGAAACTGCGCCAGTCACAGATAGATGGAAACTGCGCCAGTCACAGATAGAGAGATGGAAACTGTGCCAGTCACAGATAGAGAGATGGAAACTGCGCCAGTCACAGATAGAGAGATGGAAACTGTGCCAGTCACAGATAGAGAGATGGAAACTGCGCCAGTCACAGATAGAGAGATGGAAACTGTGCCAGTCACAGATAGAGAGATGGAAACTGTGCCAGTCACAGATAGAGAGATGGAATCTGCGCCAGTCACAGCTAGATAGATGGAAACAGTGCCAGTCACAGATAGATGGAAACAGCGGTTCCAGTCACAGATAGATGGAAACTGCGCCAGTCACAGATAGATGGAAACAGCGCCAGTCACAGATAGAGAGATGGAAACGGCGCCAGTCACAGATAGAGAGATGGA
Source organism: Allobates femoralis (assembly GCA_033576535.1). Lineage (NCBI taxonomy): Eukaryota > Metazoa > Chordata > Amphibia > Anura > Aromobatidae > Allobates > Allobates femoralis. Next base: position 136,729,036 of record JARQOC010000010.1, read on the forward strand.
AACGGCGCCAGTCACAGCTAGAGAGATGGAAACTGCGCCAGTCACAGATAGAGAGATGGAAACTGCACCAGTCACAGATAGAGAGATGGAAACTGCGCCAGTCACAGATAGAGAGATGAAATCTGCGCCAGTCACAGCTAGATAGATGGAAACAGCGGTGCCAGTCACAGATAGATGGAAACTGCGCCAGTCACAGATAGAGAGATGGAAACGGCGCCAGTCACAGATAGAGAGATGGAAACGGCGCCAGTCACAGCTAGAGAGATGGAAACTGCGCCAGTCACAGATAGAGAGATGGAAAACTGTGCCAGTCACAGAGAGAGATGGAATCTGCGCCAGTCACAGCTAGATAGATGGAAACAGCGGTTGCCAGTCACAGATAGATGGAAACTGTGCCAGTCACAGATAGATGGAAACAGCGCCAGTCACAGATAGAGAGATGGAAACGGCGCCAGTCATAGATAGAGAGATGGAAACTGCGCCAGTCACAGATAGAGAGATGGAAACTGCGCCAGTCACAGCTAGAGAGAGGGAAACAGTGCCAGTCACAGCTAGAGAGAGGGAAACTGCACCAGTCACAGATAGAGAGATGGAAACTGCGCCAGTCACAGATAGAGAGATGGAAACAGTGCCAGTCACAGATAGAGAGATGGAAACAGCGCCAGTCACAGATAGAGAGATGGAAACTGCGCCAGTCACAGATAGAGAGATGGAAACTGTGCCAGTCACAGATAGATGGAAACAGCGCCAGTCACAGATAGATGGAAACAGCGCCAGTCACAGATAGAGAGATGGAAACGGCGCCAGTCACAGATAGATGGAAACGGCGCCAGTCACAGCTAGAGAGATGGAAACTGCGCCAGTCACAGATAGAGAGATGGAAACTGCACCAGTCACAGATAGAGAGATGGAAACTGCGCCAGTCACAGATAGAGAGATGAAATCTGCGCCAGTCACAGCTAGATAGATGGAAACAGCGGTGCCAGTCACAAATAGAGAGATGGAAACAGTGCCAGTCACAGATAGAGAGATGGAAACAGTGCCAGTCACAGATAGAGAGATGGAAACTGCGCCAGTCACAGATAGAGAGATGGAAACTGTGCCAGTCACAGATAGATGGAAACAGCGCCAGTCACAGATAGATGGAAACGGCGCCAGTCACAGCTAGAGAGATGGAAACTGCGCCAGTCACAGATAGATGGAAACAGCGCCAGTCACAGATAGAGAGATGGAAACTGCGCCAGTCACAGATAGAGAGATGGAAACAGTGCCAGTCACAGATAGAGAGATGGAAACAGCGCCAGTCACAAATAGAGAGATGGAAACAGTGCCAGTCACAGATAGAGAGATGGAAACAGTGCCAGTCACAGATAGAGAGATGGAAACAGCGCCAGTCACAAATAGAGAGATGGAAACAGTGCCAGTCACAAATAGAGAGATGGAAACTGTGCCAGTCACAAATAGACAAAGAAGAGGGGGGGGACAAGAGGCGCAATAGTGCCCTTATCACTAGACACTAGCTTGTGTTAAGGTGAGAAAAGTGAAACACTCACCTGTTCCAGTTGTGAGACCCACAACTGGTTTGTAGACCTGTTTGGATAAATATCCTGATAGCTGCTGCTGGACTTCCACCGGTCTCACAAACGTGAAGACGAAACCAGAAGCTTAGGGAAGAGAGGTGTACCACAGTCCGCGCTGCCAAGTTCACTCACATCAAAGAAAACAGATGTGGACGATGTCCAGTTCAATCCTTCTTTATTCTCCTACGCGTTTCGGCGCCTAGCCTGGCACCTTCATCAGGGATATTCTTTCAGGTCGTCCATTAGTCGCTGTACCTGATAATCTGTTTTGTTTTTTTTTTTTTGGTTTGTAGAAAAATGCTTAAAAACAGCAATAAACCAAAGGAAGAGAGTCAACAGGAGAAGGGCTTCCAACACATTATCCCCCCAAAACCAGAGACCCCCAAACTGCTTAAGGCTGCTGTTGCTGCCACAGAACGGATGGGTTTCAAAGGATTATCCAAAATAAGACGCCACCTAAAAGTGAAAAAATCAGTGGAGGTAAGAAAAGGATGAGTGGGATGTAAAGAGGGAAAAGGGAGAGAAGTATAGATGGAGGGGTCATAACAAGCAGATGCAGGTAAGGAGAGGGGTCATAACAAGCAGAGGCAGGAAGGGGAGGGGTCATAACAAGCAGAGGCACTAAGGGGAGGGATCATAACAAGCAGATGCAGGTAAGGGGAGGGGGTCTTAACAAGCAGATGCAGGTAAAAGGAGGGGTAATAACAAGCAGACACAGGTAAGAAGAGGGGTCATAACAAGCAGAGGCAGTAATGGGAGAGGTCATAACAAGCAGAGACAGGTAAGTGGATGGGTCATAACAAGCAGAGGCAGGTAAGGGGAGGGGGTCTTAACAAGCAGATGCAGGTAAAAGGAGGGGTAATAACAAGCAGACACAGGTAAGAAGAGGGGTCATAACAAGCAGAGGCAGTAATGGGAGAGGTCATAACAAGCAGAGGCAGGTAAGTGGATGGGTCATAACAAGCAGAGGCAGGTAAGGGAATGGGTCATAACAAGCAGAGGTAGGTAAGGGAATGGGTCATAACAAGCAGAGGCAGGTAATCAGAGGGGTCATAGCAAGCAGAGGCAGGTAATCAGAGGGGTCATAACAAGCAGAGGCAGGTAAGGGGAGGGGTCATAACAAGCAGAGGCAGGTAAGGGGAGGGGTCATAACAAGCAGACACAGGTAAGAAGAGGGGTCATAACAAGCAGAGGCAGTAATGGGAGAGGTCATAACAAGCAGAGGCAGGTAAGTGGATGGGTCATAACAAGCAGAGGCAGGTAAGGGAATGGGTCATAACAAGCAGAGGTAGGTAAGGGAATGGGTCATAACAAGCAGAGGCAGGTAATCAGAGGGGTCATAGCAAGCAGAGGCAGGTAATCAGAGGGGTCATAACAAGCAGAGGCAGGTAAGGGGAGGGGTCATAACAAGCAGAGGCAGGTAAGGGGAGGGGTCATAACAAGCAGAGGCAGGTAATCAGAGGGGTCATAACAAGCAGAGGCAGGTAAGGGGAGGGGTCATAACAAGCAGAGGCAGGTAATGGGAGGGGTCATAACAAGCAGAGGCAGGTAAGCGGAGGGGTCATAAAGAAGCACGTACAGGTAAGGGAAGATATCATAATATGCAGAGTGAAGTAAGTGAAGGGGTCATCACAAGCAGGAACAGATAAGGGGAGGGGTCATAATGAGCAGCAACAGGTAAAGGGAGGGGTTATAAAGTTGACAGGAGGGTTCATAACATGTAGGCTCAGGTAAGGGGAGGGGTCATAATGATCACAGGCGTGAGGGGTTGTACAGCAGGGCTGCCCAGTCGGATCTGTTGTGTATTGTTTTTGCTGCAATGAGTGGAGTGGTACCGGTATTAGTGGGGGTGTTTTCCCAGGCTGCATGATGTAATTACAGTAGACAACATCCCACACCCCCATAAATATTCCCCCAAATTAGGAAATGTTACTTTCCTTATGTCCCCGCAGCCCACGAGGAGCAGCCCTGTCCCCCCAGGATCCCCTGTGCATCGCCGCTCTCCTGTTCCTGCCATTAAATCAGAGGAAGATGATCCCACAGAGATTATAGCGGAGTCGGCAGACAGCACGGTGTGTATAAGGGTCAGTCCTTCCCCGCAAGGTGATGAGCAGATCCTGTCTGTGGAGGTCACGGCCCCAGAAGAGGACAAGAAGTAATGTGAGGCACAGGTCATGATGGTAGCAGCGGGGGATCCACATCTACTATTAGTATTTACTGCTCTGTAGCCTCAATATTAGGATGGTGGACGTTGCCTTGTCCAGATTTCTCCTTTGATGGATCTACATGTGGAGGTGGCACAGGCTGGGCACCCATAGTCACGCCAGCAGTGGGCGCTGTGAAGAGACTAGCTGCTTCAGGTGTAGTGGGGATAGTCTGTGTAACAGAGGCTACAATCGGCCCATCGGCCACTCATCGGACGTGTGGACAGCTGTATACACCATATCCTGCTCCTATGGGGTTTGTTACGTCCTGGAGAACTGCCTGGAGTGCCGGGATGACCTCCACTTGCCCAATCACGATAACAGCCAGCACAAGATGGACGTGACCCCCTTAGAGTGGCGTCAGAAGCTGTGAACAGTGTCCCCATGGGCAGCAGTCGCGCCCTGCTGTAGTCAGATATAACTGAGTGTAGCCAGGCGCGGCTTCTTATCATGTCAGTGTAATAGATGCTGAAGTTCTGGCTCCCAAAATAAAAGTAAAGGCTGCAGGTGCTGTGCGGTAAGCTTTTATTGTCGCCATCATGCCGCGGACCCAAAAATGGTCACCACACTGCCAAGAGCAAGAAGAGCTGGAACACGCGGTGGCTCCCACCCTGCTTGTGTTATATGAGCAGAGGGCAAAATATTCCTCTCCTCAAGGCCCCATTACACGCTGCAAGGTTGGAACGATCTCACTAGCGATCTCGGGGGTGCGCGGTCGTTAGGACATCTTTTTGAGATTGTTGGTGAGCTGTCACACGTGAAGATATCGTGTATGATGCACGAGCGATGTGGCGAGCAGCTATCGTTCACTCAACCCAGCGAATGATACTTGTTCACTAATGTGAATAGGGAAGTTGTTAACGACATCGTTATCGCGGTGTCACACACAACGATGCAGCAGGTTGGCTGATCGAGGATTGTCTGATTTGTGAACATGTTCTCAAATCTGTGATCAACGATCCAACAATTTATAGTAGCCATATCTCGGTGTCACACGCAACAACGTCCTAACGATGTCGCTTCAACAACTCCAAACCCGTGACGTTTCAGCGATATCGTTAAGGATATCGTGTCGTGTAACAGTACCTTTAGGGTCATATGAGTATGAGAGCCGATCCCAGAGGCAGAATACGATGGCGAGCCGTGCGGTGACGAGATGTATCATGCACGGCCCCGTCCTGCGGTCAGTACACGATGCAGAGCTGTGTGATCAGATATATCATGCACGGCCCCGTCCTGCGGTCAGTACACGATGCATAGCTGTGTGATCAGATGTATCATGCACGGCCCCGTCCTGCGGTCAGTACACGATGCAGAGCTGTGTGATCAGATGTATCATGCACGGCCCCGTCCTGCGGTCAGTATACGATGCATAGCTGTGTGATCAGATGTATCATGCACGGCCCCGTCCTGCGGTCAGTACACGATGCATAGCTGTGTGATCAAATGTATCATGCACGGCCCCGTCCTGCGGTCAGTACACGATGCAGAGCTGTGTGATCAGATGTATCATGCACGGCCCCGTCCTGCGGTCAGTACACGATGCAGAGCTGTGTGATCAGATGTATCATGCACGGCCCGGTCCTGCAGTCAGTACACGATGCAGAGCTGTGTGATCAGATGTATCATGCACGGCCCGATCCTGCAGTTTTCATTCATAAAATAGTAAATGCAGACAATAGCCGGCAAACCTGTAATTGCTCATATTAACCCTTCACATGCCTAATTATGTGGACAGCATGTCTCTAGGGATGGTGGGCACTCCCTACAGACATGTTGCCCACATCTATTATTAACATTAATCCTTTGTTCATCCCTGCGGCAGCAGGGATGAACAAAGCATCCGGCAACCGGATTTCACATTCTGAGCAATCCGGTTACTGGATGGGCTCCCATAGGAGCCCATTATAGCAGCCCCGCTGCGTTTTACAAACCCCTCCGAAAAACACTGCCTGCATGATTTTTCACGCAGGCAGCGAAACTGGAATGCGGTAACCGGATTGCAAATAGTCTAATCCGGTTTTTGTATTGCAGCCTATGGGCTGCGGATCCGGTTTTGAGCATTTTTAATGCTCGAAACCGGATCCGAATGAAAAAAAAACGCTAATCTGACCCTAGCCTAAGATGCAAAACTGTGTGATCAGATGTATTGTGCACGGCTCTGTCCTGCGGTCAGTATAATGTGGTGCCCCTGCGACCAGGTCGCCACAAAGGGGAAGTGCAGCCAGGTAAGCAAGGTAGTTGAAAACACACCCACACCGCACAAACACCAACCCCACGCCTAGGACTCTAGGTTGGGCAAGGGGTGGCGGGTGTAGCAAAGTGGGTGGAATGTAGATGGACACTGACAAAGTGGGTGGAGAGACCTAAACAAAACCCAGGAACACAAAGGGGTAGTGAGAAAGAGTGAGTTAGAGGAGAAGAAGAAAACAGAGAGAGACTTCCCAGGAGGTTTCGTGTTCCCTGGAGGCGCAGAATTCTGAGAGGCACAGACCCTAGGAGAGAAAGCCCACTCCATAGCCTGGAGGCGAAGGGAAGGGGAAAGAGACCGAGAGACACCCCACAATAGAAGGATGAGTGGGAGGACAAGGGCCCAGCAGCCGCACACATCTTAGCTGGCTGGAGGCACCCATAGAGACAGTGACTGACAGAAGGAGCAGGTGTGCCCAAATATCTGAGCCTGGGACACTGGAGGGCTAGGCCAACACCAGAGAACCGGCTCTGAAGAGGTGACTGGGGATTCCAGACCCTAATCACGAGACACACCGGTGTGGGGCAGAAACTTTATGTGCTGCAGCCTAACTTTCCACCATGGACTAAAAACACAGTTGTCATACTAGGACTGGTGACCCTGACTGCAAGGGAAATATATTCACCCGTGAGTCTGCGATGACCAGACTGAACCCGTGGGTGAGGTACTACGTTAACACTGAGAGAGGGGCCTGAAAGGACTTTGAGGGAGCAACACAGAAACGCTACCTGAGCTGCACAGTTTGAGTTGCCCGGAGCAGTGTAAATTGTGTGAACTGTACTGAAAGAACTGTAAACTGTGAACTGTTGTCCTGGAAAGACCTAGTAAAGTAGCCAGTAAGCTCACACTTGCCTGAGACTGTTTACTTCCAGCGTCGCCGAAAAGTCCCGCCTGACGGAGCCACAGCCTGTCATCCCTGCACACTGGCTGGAGAGCTGCAGCAGTAAAGTAAGTGATTTGTACCCAGCACAAACCCTCACTACATCCATCCAACACTACTACTCCTGTCCTGGGTACCCTCAGCCCTACCTGAGGGCTGAGGGTCCCCAGCAGGAATAAGGCAGCAGTGATTCTTCTAACCACATTTCCCTGTAAATAACCCCTTTTTGGACTGATCCCGAGTACCCCATAGCCTGGGGGCGCATCAATAAGATGCAGAGCTGTGTGATCAGATGTATTGTGCACGGCACCGTCATGCGATCAGTATACAATGCAGAGCCGTATTATGAGATGTATTGTGCACGGCTTTGTCCTGCGGTCAGTATAAGATGCAGAGCTGTGTGACAGATGTGTCATATAGCTCGGAAAATGTGATAAATCTGAGGGTGAGAAAAGGAAATGTCACAGCCGATGATATCAGGAAACCACAAACAGAATGAAAAGAAACAAAACCACAGCAGTCATATAATTGTCCCACACACAATAATACAGAGCCTGATAAGCACATCAAGTATACAGGAAAAGAGGTACTGTGCAGTATATATATATATATATATATATATATATATATATATACATATATATATACAGACTAGATGGTGGCCCGATTCTAACGCATCGGGTATTCTAGAATATGTATGTAGTTGACATACTGTGACTGACGGAACATATATATATATATAGTATATGTTATATATACATATATATGGTGGTACATTACAGTAAATGTATAGCAGCACTATACTATATGGCGGTACATTACAGCACATGTATAGCAGCACTATAGCGTATGGTGGTACATTACAGCACATGTATAGCAGCACTATAGTATGTGGCGGTACATTACTGCTATGCGTCGCTGTCGCCAGGTTGCAGTTACTGTATAATCTTCCAATTTTGAATGTGCGCGGCTTTTTGCGTATGCGGCGCTCATTGGTTGACGCTGCTAGCGACAGCCAATGAGCGCTGGCGCGCGATTTCGGCATCAGACAGACACGATTAGGGGATAATATAGTAGATACTGAGAATTACACCCATGTATGGATAGTTCGCCAGCTCACCGGTCAATAGCTCTCAGAGTGTAGCAATTCTGGTTGACGGAGCAGAAGACTCCTTGCTGGTACGGCAAGCTCCCAAACTTCACAATTATAGAATGTCCAGCTCGACGTCTTTGAATAAAATCCAGGACTTATTAGTAACTTTAAAATTCCATCAGTATTATTAATACTGATGGAATTTTAAAGTTACTAAAAACTCTTGGATTTTATGCAAAGACGTCGAGCTGGACATTCTATAATTGTGAAGTTTTGAGAATTACACCCAGTATACAGGACGGGAGAAGTGGTACTGTGCAGTGTATATATACAGAATAATACAGATACTGAGGATTACACCCAGTATACAGGACGGGAGAAGTGGTACTGTGCAGTGTATATATACAGAATAATACAGATACTGAGGATTACACCCAGTATACAGGACAGGAGAAGTGGTACTGTGCAGTGTATATATACAGAATAATACACATACTGAGGATTACACCCAGTATACAGGACAGGAGAAGTGGTACTGTGCAGTGTATATACACAGAATAATACAGATACTGAGGATTACACCCAGTATACAGGACGGGAGAAGTGGTACTGTGCAGTGTATATATACAGAATAATACAGATACTGAGGATTACACCCAGTATACAGGACAGGAGAAGTGGTACTGTGCAGTGTATATATACAGAATAATACACATACTGAGGATTACACCCAGTATACAGGACAGGAGAAGTGGTACTGTGCAGTGTATATACACAGAATAATACAGATACTGAGGATTACACCCAGCATACAGGACGGGAGAAGTGGTACTGTGCAGTGTATATATACAGAATAATACAGATACTGAGAATCACACCCAGTATACAGGACAGGAGGAGTGGTACTGTGCAGTGTATATATACAGAATAATACAGATACTGAGGATTACACCCATTATACAGGACGGGAGAAGTGGTACTGTGCAGTGTATATATACAGAATAATACAGATACTGAGGATTACACCCAGTATACAGGACAGGAGAAGTGGTACTGTGCAGTGTATATATACAAAATAATACAGATACTGGGGAATACACCCAGTATAGAGGACAGGAGAAGTGGTACTGTGCAGTGTATATATACAGAATAATACAGATACTGAGGATTACACCCATTATACAGGACGGGAGAAGTGGTACTGTGCAGTGTATATATACAGAATAATACAGATACTGAGGATTACACTCAGTATACAGGACAGGAGAAGTGGTACTGTGCAGTGTATATATACAGAATAATACAGATACTGAGGATTACACTCAGTATACAGGACAGGAGAAGTGGTACTGTCCAGTGTATATATACAGGATAATACAGATACTGAGGATTACACCCAGTATACAGGACAGGAGAAGTGGTACTGTGCAGTGTATATATACACAATAATACAGATACTGAGGATTACACTCAGTATACAGGACAGGAGAAGTGGTACTGTGCAGTGAATATATACATTAGAAACAAAAGAATCAACATATATCCTTTCATTGACATAGCTTGGTCAAGAACTGCACTATATAAAGTGCAGGGATAAACATGGGCCTATCGTTATAATTACTAACTCCATACAACCAACCAGAAACGACATTGCAGCCCAAATTAATGAAAAGTGTAATTTATTAAATTGTGGAATCACAGAGGAGGGGTGTGGGTGCACAGAATATCAAATATACGGCAGGACACAATTGGTCATATCAATGGTGTTACATTTATAAGTAATGATGTGACATAAATTGTCCAATTAATTAAGGACCCAATAAGAATAGTTGCTGACAGTCAAACATACTGCAGTACCTATATACTTGAATTAATCTAAGATATATGCTGAATTGTAGTACATTCAGTATACTTGCACTGATGATTGAATTGACTTAGCTATAACCAAACCGATAATGGATTATTCAGATTCATGGAGATTAATTAGATTAATAGGATTATCACATGATCTAACCCTATTCAGAATCCATATTAGAAATGAAGCAACCTCCAAAACCAATATTAACAACCACCCAAGGGAGGATATTTTGTAGGTCAAATCAGAACCATAGTAATACCGCTGTTGCAGACTATCAATAGCAGCGTCAGACAAAAGGACTGTGATTTAAATAGGGGAATGTCCCACAGCTAGATAAACCAAACCAAATAACTGGTAGTACAGGGTCTCAGCAGAGTCTAAGTGGAATTGCATTCCATATGCTGACTTAGTCTAACATGACCGTATTATGAACCCACTGCCTGTACTACGGGCTGTAGTGAAACAAGGGACTATGATCTAAGTGTGCTGTCAGCACTAACAGCCAATTGCCCAACTTCAGTCTAGTATGGGACCGATTGTAAACATCATAAGTTACCACAAGTGTTTATAGCATAATTACCTCGGTATCGCTGCCAGAAAATGAAACCAGCCCGACACGTGTTTCGGTGTAATACCTTCTTCACGGGGCGTATCTAAGCAAAGGGGAGTGTGTCCTAAAAAGGCCGACCAGCCAATCACCATCAAGGACGCTGATTACGCCGACGTCTCTTCACGGTTGTCTAGGTGATGAGGCGGCACGGCAGCGTCAGACCACATGATCAGTCACCTGATCCCTGTATCTAGGGAAAACAGACGCCACCGCACCGCCGCCCACCGCAACCAATGAGGCACCGTGCAGCTAAGATCAATGAGGCAATTGGACATGGATAGCGGGTACGGAGCCTCAAATAAGTGCCTATAGTTTACCCTAAGGTTCTAGCAAACAAATGCAGACATGCATACTTGTATATACAATAATTACCAATGAATTGAATAATAGTTATACATGATATTATATCAGATAGTAGAAGTGGCATTTAAGTTAAATAACAGATGTATCACTTCAAATATATATTTATACATCTGCCAGATGGTTTTAGCAGTCAAACAAAAGCATATATGCATACGAATATAAAATGTACTGATTATCTAAATGGTAATTATATTTATTATTATAGATTTACTATGGTGTACAACCTATATAAGGATATATACAACAGCACATACATATAAACTCTAGACAAACACATTAAGATATAAACAACCCACATGCCCTATATATCCGTATAGTTACTAAAATAAGGACAACATATATATAGGCTAAGCTCTAATTGACAACATCATTATCTATCATATAGCTAGATATTCAATTTAAAGGTGTCATACATATCACATTTTTATATGATAACCTAATTACATATAGGTGCTCCAAATATACGATGTCTGTTAGTTCGCACAGGCAGCATATGCTTGAGGTCTTGATTGGAGTAATTTCCACCAAATCATATGTCGAATAGATTGATAGGTTAAATCTGAGGCAACGCACCCATGTTTGTGGCCTAATAAAATCAAAATTTAAAAACAATATTAGAACACATTAATCTGACAGTTAGATAAACGAAATAAAACTGAGGTTTTCATTGAGACCTTTAGGTTGGACCGTTTGCAGTGTCCAGATCCACTTGCTCTCTTTCTGTGCAAGGCGTTTGCTGATATTCCCACCCCTTACATCTACTTCCAATAAGTCAATGCCCTTGACCCTCAACAGCTTACTATCACAATTATGATAGCTATGGAAATGTCGGGGTATCGTCTTCAATGCGTTTACATCACTAATATCGGCAGCTGCCTCAATACCAAGTACATGCTCACGTACTCTCACTTTTAATTGACGAGTAGTGAGTCCGATATATATTTTTGGACATGGACAAGATGCAAAGTAGACAACATTCCTGGATGTACATGAAATCTTATGTTGGATTTTAAATGTTTTAGTACCTGCTGAATTAGTAAATTCTTTACTGCGATCAATATTAGGGCAGGCTATGCAACTGCCGCAGGGACTACAACCAACTGATTTAGAGTACTGATCCAAGAATGTTGTCCTATCACCACCCTTATAGTGGCTCCGTACTAGGAGATCACGAAGATTTCTAGATCTCCGAGCCGTTAGTAATGGTCTCGGTGGTAGGATGTCACGCAATGTTTGGTCCGCCATTAAGATCGGCCATGACTTCGAAAGGCAGTCCCGTATCAGGTCGAATCCTGAGTTGAATGAAGTACAGAACCGAACTGTATCACTGAGAGCGACCTTATTATGAGAGCGATATAGTAGGGAATCACGATTTGAATATTTAGCGCGATGATACGCCCTCTTTAAGATCCTCCTACTATATCCTCTTTCAACAAATCTATCTCTCAACGTAACGGCCTGCTTTTCAAATTCTTCATCAGACGAGCAAATTCTACGAAGTCGTAGATATTGACCTACCGGGATCGATATAACCATATAACTTGGATGAAATGAAGAATGTAGTAGAGTATTAGAAGCCGTTGGCTTCCGATATAAACTCGTATGGAGACAATTTTGGGAGTCACGGCTCACCATGACATCCAAGAATTCAACTGCGTCTTTAGAATAATGGTGAGTAATATGGATGTTGCGACTGTTGGAGTTCAAATAATTAATAAAATCCCCCAATGACTCTATAGATCCCTGCCAGATCAGGAAAATATCATCGATGTACCGTGTCCATAAAAGGACACGGTCCATCATGATAGATCTGTCTGACAGGAATAGGTCCTTCTCCCACAGCCCCAGGAACAAATTTGCGTAGGCCGGCGCAAAGGAAGCACCCATTGCAGTGCCCTGGAGCTGCAGGTAGAAGGACTCCTTAAATAAAAAGAAATTATGTGTGAGGGAAAACTCCAACAGCTGCAACACAAGACTTTTTATCTCACATGTAGATCCAGAGTGACCCAGAAATGAATCGACGGCCCCTATACCATCCACATGTCGGATGTTGGTATATAAGGACTCAACATCACAGGTAACCATGATGGAGTCACTATCAATACAGAGGCCGTCGATTCGTCTCAGAAAGTCACTCGTATCACGAATATATGAGGGTAGATTACACACCAGAGGTTGAATCTTGGTGTCTATCCATTGATTAATATTTTCAAGGTAACCGTGACTCCCAGAAATTATCGGACGACCCGGAGGGTTACGTTCATTTTTATGAATCTTCGGCAGAAGATATAAGGTGGCAATAGTCGGTTCGTCCACCAGTAGGGCCGTCATGAGATCTCGGGAGATAATGTCGTCGTCTAGTGCCATAGTTAGAATTTCTTTTAATTCAGATGTAAACTTAGCAAGAGGATTGAATGTGAGACGTTTATAGCAAGTATGATTACGTAACTGCCGAAACGCCTCTTTCTCATACATACTAACGGGCCAGACGACGACATTACCCCCCTTATCGGCCGGTTTTAGGACGACATCTGACCACTGTTTGATTTCTTCCAACCTGTCCCGTTGATTCCTAGTTAGATTATCATATTTCATTTTTTTAGGAATTTTATTAAATTCTTCACTAACCACCTGCACAAAAAGATCAACATTTGGGCAGGAGGATAGCGGGATAGATTTTTTAGATTTTGGTCTAATTTTAGCTGGTATCATACCTCCCTCCGGTGTACTATGTTCCTCTGTGAGACCTTCCAATGCTCTCAGTGTGCCTTGTTCTTCTTCTGCAGGGAAGAGACACCGTAGTGAGCCATCATAGAAATGTTTTTTAAACAAAAGGGAACGAGCAGAAATATGCAGATCCTTTATAGCAGTAAAGTTGTGAAACTCAGAGGTAGGACAGAACGAGAGACCTTTTTCCAAAAGGGAAACATCATCATAAGAAAGCATGTGATCACTAAGGTTAATTACCTTGTTATTTCTCCTGTAGGGTCTCTTTGGTGATTTATATGTCGTATTAAAACGTTGCATAAAGCTGGTTTTGGTTTTTGCACCAGCCACCGCACCTGATCTAGTAACCATTGTAGTTCCTGGACCTTCCAATAGTTCACCACATGAAGATAGCGAGGATTGGGATGGGGTGCGGTTAATCACATCAGAGACAACTTCAGGTTTTTTCAGACGTACACTGTATTAGTCAGTACATCATTGAGATCACGAGAAAACCTTTTAGCATGGGTAGTACTGATTTTCTTCACTAATGTATCTAGTTTCTGTTCAACTCTGGTTTCATACATTTGGATCTTGTCAGAGGGGCATATGACACGGAAAGATTGTTGCTTCTCATCCAAAACTAGATCAATATCATTCATAGCTTCAGTGTTAAGATCAACCAGTAGACCCATAAGGGTTTCTGAACACAAATTACAAGTCGCCTCCCATTTTTTAATGAACCCTTCATCAGTTACTGGAAAGGAAGGGGTAGTACGGACACGCAAACCTCTTGGAATAAGCTTTTTAGTTAGATATCTCTGTAATAGTGCCTTACTCCACCATACTCCACAGGAGAAGTGGTACTGTGCAGTGTATATATACAGAATAATACAGATACTGAGGATTACACCCAGTATACAGGACAGGAGAAGTGGTACTGTGCAGTGTATATATACAGAATAATACAGATACTGAGGATTACACCCAGTATACAGGACAGGAGAAGTGGTACTGTGCAGTGTATATATACAGAATAATACAGATACTGAGGATTACACCTAGTATACAGGACATGAGAAGTGGTACTGTGCAGTGTGTATATACAGAATAATACAGATACTGAGGATTACACCCAGTATACAGGACAGGAGAAGTGGTACTGTGCAGTGTATATATACAGAATAATACAGATACTGAGGATTACACCCAGTATACAGGACAGGAGAAGTGGTACTGTGCAGTGTATATATACAGAATAATACAGGTACTGAGGATTACACCCAGTATACAGGACAGGAGAAGTGGTACTGTGCAGTGTATATATACAGAATAATACAGATACTGAGGATTACACCCAGTATACAGGAGAGGAGAAGTGGTACTGTGCAGTGTATATATACAGAATAATACAGATACTGAGGATTACACCTAGTATACAGGACATGAGAAGTGGTATTGTGCAGTGTGTATATACAGAATAATACAGATACTGAGGATTACACCCAGTATACAGGACAGGAGAAGTGGTACTGTGCAGTGTATATATACAGAATAATACAGATACTGAGGATTACACCCAGTATACAGGACAGGAGAAGTGGTACTGTGCAGTGTATATATACAGAATAATACAGGTACTGAGGATTACACCCAGTATACAGGACAGGAGGAGTGGTACTGTGCAGTGTATATATACAGAACAATACAGATACTGAGGATTACACCCAGTATACAGCACAGGAGAAGTGGTACTGTGCAGTGTATATATACAGAATAATACAGATGCCGAGGATTACACCCAGTATACAGGACAGGAGAAGTGGTACTGTGCAGTGTATATATACAGAATAATACAGATGCCGAGGATTACACCCAGTATACAGGACAGGAGAAGTGGTACTGTGCAGTGTATATATACAGAATAATACAGATCCTGAGGATTACACCCAGTATACAGGACAGGAGAAGTGGTACTGTGCAGTGTATATATACATAATAATACAGATACTGAGGATTACACCCAGTATACAGGACAGGAGAAGTGGTACTGTGCAGTGTATATATATACAGAATAATACAGATACTGAGGATTACACCCAGTATACAGCACAGGAGAAGTGGTACTGTGCAGTGTATATATACAGAATAATACAGATACTGAGGATTACACCCAGTATACAGGACAGGAGAAGTGGTACTGTGCAGTATATATATACAGAATAATACAGATACTGAGGATTACACTCAGTATACAGGACAGGAGAAGTGGTACTGTGCAGTGTATATATACAGAATAATACAGATCCTGAGGATTACACCCAGTATATAGGACAGGAGAAGTGGTACTGTGCAGTGTATATATACAGAATAATACAGATACTGAGGATTACACCCAGTATACAGGACAGGAGAAGTGGTACTGTGCAGTGTATATATATACAGAATAATACAGATCCTGAGGATTACACCCAGTATACAGGACAGGAGAAGTGGTACTGTGCAGTGTATATATACAGAATAATACAGATACTGAGGATTACACCCATTATACAGGACGGGAGAGGTGGTACTGTGCAGTGTATATATACAGAATAGGTACTGAGGATTACACCCAGTATATAGGACAGGTGGGCAGTGTATATATAAGAAAAAGTAAATGCCCCCTGTAGTAAAGGAGACAGTGTTCCTCCCGGACTAAAGAAGGAATGATGTTCAACTTTCATTTTCTTAATAAGACTGAAAAGATTAAAGGAAATCTGTGATTGGTTTCCTGAGCATCACAGAGGGTGCAGTGTCTTCTATTCTAAAACATTCACTAATGATGAGCAGTGGAGGTCACAGTGGGTGTGGTCCATGTAGACAGCACACAGCAGTGGTGGTCCATATAGACAGCACACAGGGGTGGTGGTCCATATAGACAGCACACAGCAGTGGTGGTCCACATAGACAGCACAAAGCAGGGGCGGTCCGTATAGACAGTACACAGTGGGTGTGGTCCATGTAGTCAGTACACAGCGGGGGTGGTCCCTGTAGATAGCACACATCGGGGGCGATCCGTGTAGGCAGCACACAGCAGGGGTGCTTCCTGTAGATCGTACACAGCAATGGTGATCCATATAGACAGAACACAGTGGGGGAGGTCCATGTTGATAGCACACAGCGTGGATGGTTCACATAAGTATCACACATCGGAGTTTGGTTCACATAAGCAGGACACAACAGAGATGGTTGTCGTAAACAGCACACAGCAGGGGCGGTCTGTGTAGACAGCACACAGTGGAGGTGGTTCATGTAGACTGTACACAGCAGGGGTGGTCCGTGTAGACAGCACACAATGGGGGTGGTTCACGTAAGCAGCACCCAGCGGGGGTGGTTCACATAAGCAGCATACGGCGAAGTGGTTGACATAAGCACCACACAGCAGGGATGGTTCACGTAAGCAGCACACAGCAGGGGCGGTCTGTGTAGACAGCACACAGTGGGGGTGGTTCATGTAGACTGTACACAGCGGGGGTCGTCCATGTAGACAGTACACAGCAGGGGTGGTCCGTGTAGACAGCACACAATGGGGGTGGTTCACGTATGCAGCACCCAGCGGGGGTGGTTCACATAAGCAGCACACAGCGAGGTGGTTGACATAAGCAGCACACAGCGGGGATGATTCACGTAAGGAGCACACAGCAGAAACAGTGAGTGTAGACAGCACAAAGCGGGGATGGTCCATGCAGACAGCACACAGTGGGGGTGGTCCATGAAAACAGCACACAGCGGGGGTGGTCCATGTAGGTGTCGAGCCCAGGCTTTTGGGGTACTCGGGCGTCAGGCGGCAAGGGTTAAGTGTCAGGTGGAATGGCGGCCTTGCCTGATCCCGTGTCCTGGGCCTATCTTTGAAAAGGGGGTGATATTTGCAGGGGACTATTTACAGAGTTTGTTGTGACACCACCTGTAGTATCTAGTGATTTGCACCAGCGCCACCATAGTCCGCCGGAGGTGAATGGTATCGCGGCTAGGATGGTGAAGTCCTCCACAGGTAGGATTGGATCTCCGGGCCAGCGTTCCTGTAAAGTAACAAGTTCATGCAAAAGGAAATGCAGCAGAGTCAAGTTCACTTCTCTGCAGGTACTTTACTAGAAACTTTAGCAGCATTAGTTACAGTTCTCAGTTCAGCATTCAGATGTTATAACAGGTAGCTAACGGGTGGCTGCAAGCGGATCCCGGTAAGCTGTCGAGGATAGACCTCCTCAAGTCCTTCTTTCCCCAACTGGCTGTCCTCTGCTGGGACCTTTCTTCTACTCCCTTCTGGAGAGGTTGGCTCAGATGCCCAAAGGACTCTCTTGTTCCTAACTTGCCATTCTGCTCAAAGACCTTCTTGTTCCCTCTAGAGTTGGTTTTGTTTCCTCCCGGGTACCCTCCCACCGTGTAATCTAGTGTGGGGTGTAGGTTAATGGGTTCCACCCACCATCCCAGGATCTGCTTGTAGCTGGAGTATCTGCACCTCTTTTACGGGTGCAGTACCCCTCTGTGACGCCTGCATAGTGGGGCACCACATAGCACACAGTGGGGGTGGTCCATGAAAACAGCAAACAGCAGGGGTGGCCGATGTAGATAGCACACAGCAAGGGTGGTTCACATAAGCAGCACCCAACGAGGATGGTTCACGTAAGCAGCACACAGCGGGGATGGTTCACATAAGCAGCACACTGCGGGGATGGTTCACATAAGCAGCGCACAACGGGGATGGTTCACGTAAGCAGCACACAGCGGGGATGGTTCATGTAAGCAGAACACAGCCAGAATGGTTCATGTAAGCAGCACACAGCAGGAGCTGTTAGTGTAGACAGCACACAGCGGGGTTTGTCCATGTAGGTAGCACCCAGCGGCTGCGGTCCATTTAGGCAGCACACAGCGGGGGCGCTCCGTGTATGCAGCACACAGCGGGAGTGGTCCATGTGGGCAGCACACAGAGGGGGCGGTCTTAGTGAAGGCAGCACACAACGAGGGCGGTCTGTGTAGGCAGTACACAGTGGGAGTGCTCCATGTAAGCAGAAAACATTGGGGGTGGTTAACATAGGCAGCATACAGCGGGGAATGTTCACGTAGACGGCACACATCAGGGGTGTGGTCCATGTAGGCAGCACACAGGGAAAGGCAGTTTTCCCATACGTTCCACTGTGGGAGCGGTTCTCCTGTTGCACGGCAGGGGCAATTCTCCCATTTGTTGCATGGCTGGGGCGGTTCTTGGGTACATTGCATTGCGAGGGTGGTTCTCCCGTTTGTTACATATGAGGGCGATCCTCCAGTATGTTGCATGGCGGGGACGTTTCTCTTGTTAGTTGCATGGCAGGGGCGGTTCTCCTGTTAGTTGCAAGGCAGGGGCGGTTCTCCTATTTGTTTCATGGCAGGGGTGGTCCTCCCATTTTTTGCATGCGAGAGACAGTTCTCCGTTTGTTGCACAGGGGGGTGGTTATCGGGTACATTGCATTGCGGGGATGGATCTCCTGTTTGTTCCACAGTGGGGGCAGATCTCCAGCATGTTGCTTGGGATTGTTGGTTCTTGGGTGAGTTGCATGACAGGGTGGTTCTCCCGTTAGTTGCACGGCATGGGTGGTTCTCCATTGGTTGCACAACGGGGGTGTTTCTCCTATTAGTTGCACAGTGGGGGCGATTTTCCCATTAGTTGCAACCGGGGGTGTTTCTTGGGTACGTTGCATGGCAGGTGTGGTTCTCCTGTTTGTTACATGATGGGGTGGTCCTCCATTACGTTGCATGATGGGGGCGACGTCGGGGCTGGTTCTACTATTTGTACTGTTTGTTTCATGGTGGGGGTGGTTCTCCCATTTGTTGCATGGCAGGGGCAGTTCTCCCATTTGCACGGGGGGGGGAAGGGAGTTCTCAAGTACATTGCATAGCAGGGTGGAACTCCAACATGTTGCACTGCATTGGTGGTTATCGAGAATGTTGCATGGCAGAGGTGGTTCTCCAATTTGTTGCATGGTGAGAACGTTTCTCCTGTTGCACAGCAGGTGGGATCTCCCATTTGTTGCACAGTGGGGGTGGTTCTCCCGTTTGTTGCATGGCAGGGTTGGTTCTCCTGTTTGTTACACAGCAAGGGGGGTTCTCCCATTTGTTACACGACTGGGGTGGTTCTCATGTTTGTTGCTCGTGGGGGTGGTTCTCTGGTACATTGCACGGCGGGGGTTGTTCTCCTGTTTGCTGCATGGTGGGGATGGACCTCTAGCATGTTGCACGGCGGGGATGGTTCTCCCGTTTGTTGCATGGTGGAGGTGGTATTCCGGTATGTTGCACAGCAGGGGTGATTCTCCAGTACATTGCACAGCGGGGGTGGTTTTCCCGTTTGTTGCATGATGGAGGTGTTATTCCAGTATGTTGCACATCAGGGGTGGTTCTCCGGTACATTGCACAGCGGGGGTGGTTCTCCGGTACATTGCACAGCGGGGGTGGTTCTCCGGTATGTTGCACAGTGGGTTTGGTTCTCCAGTATGTGGCTGAACGGGGTTGGGGCTCCCATTTGTTGCACAGCGGGAGTGGTTCTCCAGTATGTTGCAGGGCGGGGTGGGGCTTCCTTTGTTGCACAGCAGGGGTGGTGGGGGGGTGATTTTCCAGTATGTTGCAGAGTGGGGTGGTTCTCCGGTATGTTGCACAGTGGGGGTGGTTTTCCAGTATGTTGCAGAGCTGGGGTGGAGCTCCCATTTGTTGCACAGTGGGGGTGGTTCTCCAGTATGTTGCACAGCGGGGGTGGGCTCCCATTTGTTGCACAGCAGGGGTGGTTCTCCAGTATGTTTCACAGCGGGGGTGGGGCTCCCATTAGTGCACAGCTGGGGTGGTTCTCTGGTACGTTGTGGGGCTCCCATTTGTTGCACAGCGGGGGTGGTAGCGGGGGTGGTTCTCCAGTATGTTGCAGAGTAGGGGTAGTAGCGGGGGTGGTTCTCCAGTATGTTGCAGTGTTGCAGAGCGGGGGTGGGGCTCCCATTTCTTGCACAGCAGGGGTGGTTCTTCAGTACGTTGTGGGGGTGGGGCTCCCATTTGTTGCACCGCGGGGGTAGTTCTTCGGTACATTGTGGGGGTGGGGCTCCCATTTGTTGCACAGCAAGGGTGGTTCTCCAGTACATTGCGGGGGTGGAGCTCTCATTTGTTGCACAGTGGGGGTGGTTGTCCAGTACATTGCAGGGGTGGAGCCCCCATTTGTTGCACAGCGGGGGTGGTTCTCCAGTATGTTGCGGGGGGCGAACTCCCATTTGTTGCACAGTGGGGGTGGTTCTCCAGTACGTTGCGGGGGTGGAGCTCCCATTTGTTGCACAGCCAGGGTAGTTCTCTGGTAAGTTGCAGGAGTGGAGCTCCCATTTGTTGCACAGCGAGGATGGTTCTCCAGTATGTGGCTGAGCAGGAGTGGAGCTCCCATTTGTTGCACAGTGGGGGTGGTTCTCCGGTATGTTATGGGGGTGGAGCTCCCATTTGTTGCACAGCGGGGGTGGTAGCGGGAGTAGAGCTCCCATTTGTTGCACAGCGGGGGTGGTTCTCTGGTATGTTGTGGGGGTGGAGCTCCCATTTGTTGCACAGCGGGGGTGGTAGCGGGAGTGGAGCTCCTATTTGTTGCACAGCGGGGGTGGTTCTCCGGTATGTTGCGGGGGTGGAGTTCCCATTTGTTGCACAGCAGGGGTGGTTCTCTGGTACATTGTGGGGGAGGAGCTCCCATTTGTTGCACAGCGGGGTAGTTCTCTGGTACATTTTGGGGTGGAGCTCGCATTTGTTCCACAGCCAGGGTAGTTCTCTGGTATGTTGCGGGGGTGGAGCTCCCACTTGTTGCACAGTGGAGGTGGTTCTCTGGTACATTGTGGGGGTGGGGCTCCCATTTGTTGCACAGCGGGATAGTTCTCTGGTACGTTGCAGGGGTGGAGCTCCCATTTGTTGCACGGCGGGGTTGGTTCTCCTGTTTGTTACACAACAGGGGCAGTTCTCCCATTTGTTACACGACTGGGGTGGTTCTCCTCTTTGTTGATCGTGGGGGTGGTTCTCTGGTACATTGCACGGCGGAGGTTGTTCTCCTGCTTGCTGCATGGCGGGGATGGACCTCTAGCATGTTGCACTGCGGGGATGGTTCTCCCGTTTGTTGCATGGTGGAGGTGGTATTCCGGTATGTTGCACAGCGGGGGTGGTTCTCTGGTATGTTGCACAGTGGGTTTGGTTCTCCCGTATGTGGCTGAGCGGGGGTGGTGGTCCCATTTGTTGCACAGCGGGAGTGGTTCTCCAGTATGTTGCAGAGCGGGGGTGGGGCTTCCTTTGGTGCACAGCAGGGGTGGTGGGGGGTGATTTTCCAGTATATTGCAGAGCGGGGTGGTTCTCCGGTATGTTACACAGTAGGGGTGGTTTTCCAGTATGTTGCAGAGCTGGGGTGGAGCTCCCATTTGTTGCACAGTGGGGGTGGTTCTCCAGTATGTTGCACAGCGGGGGTGGGGCTCCCATTTGTTGCACAGCAGGGGTGGTTCTCCAGTATGTTGCACAGCGGGGGCGTGGCTCCCATTTGTGCACAGCTGGGGCGGTTCTCTGGTACATTGTGGGGCTCCCATTTGTTGCACAGCGGGGGTGGTAGCGTGGGTGGTTCTCCAGTATGTTGCAGAGTGGGGGTAGTAGCGGGGGTGGTTCTCCAGTATGTTGCAGAGCGGGGGTGGAGCTCCCATTTCTTGCACAGCAGGGGTGGTTCTTCAGTACGTTGTGGGGGTGGGGCTCCCATTTGTTGCACAGCAGGGGTAGTTCTTCGGTACATTGTGAGGGTGGGGCTCCCATTTGTTGCACAGCAAGGGTGGTTCTCCAGTACATTGCGGGGGTGGAGCTCCCATTTGTTGCACAGTGGGGGTGGTTCTCTGGTACATTGTGGGGGTGGGGCTCCCATTTGTTCCACAGCGGGATAGTTCTCTGGCACGTTGCAGGGGTGGAGCTCCCATTTGTTGCACAGCGGAGGTGGTTCTCCAGTACATTGTGGGGGTGGAGCCCCCATTTGTTACACAGCGGGGGTGGTTCTCCAGTACGTTGTGGGGGTGGAGCTCCCATTTGTTGCAAAGCGGGGGTAGTTCTCTGGTACATTGCAGGGGTGGAGCTCCCATTTGTTGCACAGCGGGGGTGGTGGCGGGAGTGGAGCTCCCATTTGTTGCACAGCGCGGGTGGTTCTCCGGTATGTTGCGGGGGTGCAGCTCCCATTTGTTGCACAGCGGGAGTGGTGGCGGGAGTCGAGCTCCCATTTGTTGCACAGCGCGGGTGGTTCTCCGGTATGTTGCGGGGGTGGAGCTCCCATTTGTTGCACAGCGGGGGTGGTTCTCGGGTACATTGTGGGGGAGGAGCTCCCATTTGTTGCACAGCGGGGGTAGTTCTCTGGTATATTGCGGGGGTGGAGCTCCCATTTATTGCACAGCGGGGGTGGTAGTGGGAGTGGAGCTCCCATTTGTTCCACAGCAGAGTGGTTCTCCGGTATGTTGCGGGGGTGAAGCTCCCATTTGTTGCACAGCAGGGGTGGTTCTCGGGTACATTGTGGGGGAGGAGCTCCCATTTGTTACACAGCGGGGGTGGTTCTCTGGTATATTGCGGGGGTGGAGCTCCCATTTGTTGCATAGCGGGGGTGGTTCTCTGGTACATTGTGGGGGTGGAGCTCCCATTTGTTCCACAGCCGGGATAGTTCTCTGGTATGTTGTGGGGGTGGAGCTCCATTTGTTGCACAGCAGGGGTGGTTCTCTGGTACGTTTCAGGGGTGGAGCTTCCATTTGTTGCACAGCGGGGGTGGTTCTACAGTACGTTGTGGGGGTGGAGCTCCCATTTGTTGAACAGCGGGGGTGGTTCTCCGGTATGTTGCGGGGGTGAAGCCCCCATTTGCTGCACAGCGGGGGTCCTTCTCCAGTACATTGTGGGGGTGGAGCCCCCATTTGATGCACAGCAGGGGTGGTTCTCCAGTACATTGCGGGGGTGGAGCTCCCATTTGTTGCACAGCGGGGTTGGTTCTCTGGTACGTTGTGGGGGTGAAGCTCTCATTTGTTGTACAGCAGGGGTGGTTCTCTGGTACATTGCGGGAGTGGAACTCTTATTTGTTGCACAGTGGAGGTGGTTTTCTGGTACGTTGGGGGGGTGGAGCTCTCATTTATTGTACAGCGGGAGTGGTTCTCTGGTACGTTGTGGGGGTGGAGCTCCCATTTGTTGCACAGCGGGAGTGGTTCTCTGGTACGTTGTGGGGGTGGAGCTCCCATTTGTTGCACAGCGGGAGTGGTTCTCTGGTACGTTGTGGGGGTGGAGCTCCCATTTATTGTACAGCGGGAGTGGTTCTCTGGTACATTGTGGGGGTGGAGCTCCCATTTGTTGTACAGCGGGGGTGGTTCTCTGGTACGTTGTGGGGGTGGAGCTCCCATTTGTTGTACAGCGGGGGTGGTTCTCTGGTACGTTGCGGGCGTGAGGCTCCCATGCTTTGCACATTTCTGGCTGCTTCCATGGTCAGTGTCAGTCTGTTATCTGATGTATATATGACGAGCCTCATCCTCTTACAGCGGACAGATGGCTCTGGAGCAGACAGGGATTATCGGGATTACTCAGGAGACGCAGCTTAGTTCAATAATCAGGTCACCTGTGGCGTCCTGTGTGCCCGGCCATCACTGGACATCGTGGGGCCGCAGGATGGACGCCCTGTGCTCTCTCCTCGCTGCTGCCATCCACAACCTACTGCGAGATCCAGGGGCCCAACATCCTCACAGCATGGAGGGAGGCCGAGCGCTGCTGCCACCATCCTACACAGGGCAGGGGACCTCCGGTGCAAGGCTGCAGGTAATACCGCCACACCACACAGGTGACCACCAGCACCCGACAGTCAGCTGATCATCCCTCAGCCAATCACAGGCTGCAGTCCACATCACAAGGAACGGAAGAGAGATGATGGGAGTAGTGATACGTTGTGTGGTAGATTAGATTGTGAGCTCCTCAGGTCGGGGATGATGGGAATAGTGATATATTATGTGATAGGAGATTAGATTGTGAGCTCCAGAGGTCGGGGATGATGGGAATAGTGATATATTATGTGATAGCAGATTAGATTGTGAGCTCCTGAGGTCGGGGATGATAGGAATAGTGATATATTATGTGATAGCAGATTAGATTGTGAGCTCCTGGGGTCAGGGATGACGGGAATAGCAATATATTATGTGATAGCAGATTAGATTGTGAGCTCCTGGGGTCGGGGATGATGCGAGAAGTGATACATTGAGTGATATAGAGATAGGGATAAACTATGTGGAACACATGAGACAGGCGGGGGGAGGGAGGCACATTCAGACACGCTGTAGACATGTCTGTACATCCGCGATTTTATCTTCTTTCTCGATCATTTGTACAGGCGACATTAAAGGGAATCTGTCAGCTGGATTTTTCTATCTTATCTGAGAGCAGCATAATGTAGGAAAAGAGACCCTGATTTCTGCAATGTGTCACTTAGTTTACTGGGTGAGACAATCAGAGTTGTTAGATGTAGCAGAGCTCAGAGACCTGTGTACATTGTATAGTGACAGTGAGCTGCTAATCAGTGGTGGGTCTATAGTGGGCACAAGACCTCGTCAGTCAGTGATCATTTAAAACCCTCATTGTATTGAAATAACAGCACATCCTAATAAGTGATATATCCCTGAAATCAGTGTCTCAGCCCCTACCTATTGCTGTCTTCAGATTACATAACAAAAACCTACTGAAAGATTCCGTTTAAAGCAGAAAAAAGTTGTGAAATGATTCTCCTTGGTTGGCTTATCCTTGACGTCTGGACTTTTACCAGCGTGTGCTGTGTGCTCAGCTATCTAAGGGGAGAATGCAGGAAACGCTCTGATAACTGGCATCATTTGGGAGTCGCCGTGTTTCTGGTGGGGTGGAAACCCTTCTTTAGGGAAAGTTTTTTTGGAGTAGACACTAAAGATCTGCACGTTGCCAGTGATATTCGCATTAAAACAGTCATCGATGAATGGAGACGAGACATCATGTGTCTGCAGATAGAGCCTCGTCTGCCTGCGGCTTCCAGACCCCCGGGATTTATTAGCTTTGAGAAAGCAGAAACTACAGACAAAAGCAAAGGAAATCTGCAAAGGAAACTATTTTCTTGGTCAGACTTCCTCCATGACGCAGTCTGTAAGCAAACAGAGACTCAAATTCAAATTGTTTCCAAATTATAATCAAGCCAGATATTAAACGTTAACCATAACACCAGTCATGTGCGCTACTCTACAGCCGGTGTATGTATCCCAGTGTAACAGGCCAGATTAACCCCTGCCCAGACTAAAGTGGCCCAGGCCATAATATACCCGGGGTCTACACTCCTCCAGGGCAGACATAGGTGTGATTTTGCTGATGTAGTGCTACAGTATATATATAGAAGCACATACACAAGCCATACACTGTATATATCAGGTGCTACTGTATGCTATTTTCTATGACCTACATAAACATGCTATGGCATACAGTAGTATGTTCACACTGGGTGGATTTCATGTCATTTCATGCAGCTTTTGTCACGTTTGTGCAGCTTTTTATTTAGATTGTGAGCCCCAATGGGGACAGTGCTGCTGATGTATGTAAAGCGCTATAGAATTAATAGTGCTATTTAATGAATAAATAATATTATTACTTTTGTCCGATTTTGTGGTGGTCTGCAGATTTCACTCTTTCAGGTTTACATTGAACTGACAATTACCCAAAGGCAGGGCTGGACTTACAGTATGCATTACATTGAACTTACGGTAGATGGCGATGGCCCATCAGTGCATAGTTAATGTTATGTATTGTAACTTGTTATCAGTGTTTTCTGATCATTTTATTGGTATTATCAGTGTTCACACTTTGAACGTTTATATTGTAGTGTCCGGTCACCAGTTACCGTACATGTACCATCAGGGCCGGCTCCAGGTTTTTGTGGGCCCAGGCAAAACAGTCTCAATGGACCCCTTTAGCACATACCAAGATTTCTGAATATAATATAGAAGCTGCAGGCTGTGTATTTATAATATAGAGGCTGCTGGGCTGTATATATAATATGAATGCTGCTGGGCTGTATATATAATATAGAGGCTGCTGGCTGTGTATATATGATACAGATGCTGCTGGGCTGTATATATAATAAAGAGGCTTGTGGGCCTGTATATTTAATATAGAAGCTGTTTGATGTGTATAATATAGAGACTGTGCAGGGCTGTATTATATAATATAGAGGCTGCTGCGCTGTATATATAATATAGAGGCTGCTGGGCTGTATATATAATATAGAGACTGTGCAGGGCTATATATATAATAGAGAAGCTGCTGCACTGTATATATAGTATAGAGGCTTCTGGGCTGTATATATAATATAGAGGCTGCTGGGATGTATATATAATATAGAGGCTGCTGGGCTGTATATATAATATAGAGACTGCTGCGCTGTATATATAATATAGAGACTGCTGGGCTGTATATATAATATAGAGGCTTTAGCGGCTGTATATATAATATAGAGGCTGCTGGGTGTATATATAATATAGAGGCTGATGGGCTGTATATATAATATAGAGGCTGCTGGGCTGTATATATAATGTGAGGCTGCTGGCTGTATATAATATAGAGGCTGCTGGGCTGTATATATAATATAGAGCTCTGGGCTGTATATATAATATAGGATGGGCTGTTTACTGTGGGCTGTATATATAATATAGAGGCTCAGGCGTTGCTGGGCATAGTATATATAATAAGAGGCTGCGTGAGGCTGATATATTAATGGTAGTGTGCTGTGTAGCAGCGTGCGCTATGCAAATAGCCAGTGAGTGCTAGTAGTGGGCTGTGGCAGCATCAGCTCCTGCAATGCCTGATGGACTTCTCGTGGCAGGCTCCTGTCCTGATGTGTCCCTGGGCTTCTGTCAGGTGTACCTGTTCCTGACTGGGTTAGTGGGCCCTCCATTTTTCCGGGGCCCTGACACTTGCCCGTGTACACCGGATGCTGACACCAGCCCTGTGTATGATTATTGGCCAAAAGTGCTCTCTGGAGCCAATAATCTCCCCATGGAAAGGGACCTTTATAAGATGAAGTTTCAGAATGTTCTGACTTTTATTATATTAAGAACAGTTATGTTTTCTGGTTGCAGTAATAAAATTGGCATTTCATTTTTCACCATTTCATAGTTGGTTCAGCTTTGTCTGGAAAGTGAGAAAGTGAAGTATTGAGTTATCACTCAATGGTTCTCATAAGCGTGAAAAATCTGATCTATGGCACACACCAATAATCTGCCCTGGAGGGGTATAATCTAGCCTAGGCCACTTTAACCCAGGGTATAGTCTGGGCAGACTGGGATACATACACCCGGCTGTAGAGTACTGCACATGACTGGAAGTATGTATGACCCTCTATCATGCGCGGTGACCCTCTCTGAGATACACCAGGACACAGAGAAGCTCAATGGTGAGTGTTACACAGCTATGTGTAAGCTGTGACGATGCTGTGCATAGCAAGTTATCACACCCACAGGGGTGACTAGACAGTGAACTAACACGCCTCGACTAGTCAGAGCCCTAATTAGTATCACATAATCGATCTTTAGAAATACTTTTCGTACAGATCGGTTTATAGATGCTGCAACATTCTGGACCTATCAGGCAGGACTAGAGACGTGAACAGACCTGCTGGTGCTTCTGGGGCCACAGAGGACCCGACAGGTTCACTATAAATCCCCAGAGGTGCATTGTTTGGCCTATAGGTTTCCTTACATCGGCTTCACACCATGTTCCCCCTTAGACCTGAGGACACTATCTAATATAGGAGCTTATTAAAGGGAACCTGTCCTGTTCTTTCTTTGTAATTAAACCGCCCCCGATGTTCTATAGATCATGGAGGTCTTCATTAATAACTTTTTTTTGTTAAAAAAATTAAATCATTATATTCATCCCAAAAAAGCATTTTTAGATACTTCCATGTTATCATTACTAGCTGTGCAAACAGTCATACAGTCATCCGGGTGGTAAATGTCACTGACCTTGTAGAAATGCCGAATGCTCTGTATGAAGGACCCGTGTGATGTCACGATCATGTGACCATAGTAGGTGGAGCTAAGTCTACATAGACCAACGATTTAGAAATTGAAGAGAGAAGGTGTTCCCGATTGTCTTTAACATCTCAGCGACTTTATTGTAAATTCATTAAAATAACCTGATTATCCTGGGTGAACCGGTGTCCCCGGACTGACGATGTCCTTGTCAAAGGCGCGCAGCCCCAATGAGCATGGAATAAAGACATCACTACATTCCACACACACCTTCAACAATTAGTCACTAATTATCCAAAGAAAACATCCACCTCTGAATCACCACTAAGCATTCAAAGAAAAGGACACAAAATAAATAAACACCAATAAGGATAATTCACACAAAGAGCAGATCACAACCCACATACAGATGTCTAGACAATCTCTACATATACATAACATATAACGAGCACAATCTCAAGAGTCGTGAAGATCTGCAATATGATACATATGCTACATACCGTATTTTCAGATTATAAGACGCACTTTTGTTTCCTCCAAATTGGGGGCAAAACGGGGGTGCGTCTAAAAATCTGAATCTAAAAAGAAAAAAAGTCTTATCGAGGGGGTTGCGGAGGTGGAGCGGGGGTGCGTGAGGAGGTTTTCACGGGTCCATAGAGGGTTGGGTCAAAACCAGGAGCTGCAGGGTGGGAGGTCACGATAGCATCCGGTAGGTGCCGCCATTATTGATGTCCCAGCATGCATTGCCGAGCTGGTGTCCAGACTTCAAGAAAATGGCCGTGCAGGGAGCACATGCGCAGACTGCGACCCACGGCCTTTTTCTTGAAGTCTGGACACTAGAACACGTATTGCAGCTTGGCATGCTGGGACATTAATAATTGTGGCACCTACTGGACACTACTGTGACCCCCTGTGGCTCCTGGTTTTGACCCAACCCTCCATGGACCCACGAAAACCACCTCATTGCACCTCCACAACCCTAAAATGGGGTGCTATATACAAGGATGGGAGATATATGTCCCAGGATAGGGAACATAATATCAGGAGGGAGCACATATATATCAGGAGGGATTACATATACCAGGATGGGGACCATATATATATCAGGAGGGGGCACATATACCAGGATGGGGGCCAAATATATATCAGGAGGGGTTACATATACCTGGATGGGGGCTATAGATACCAGGATGGGGACCATATATATATATCAGGAGGGGTCACATATACCAGGATGGGGGCCATATATACCAATAAGGGGGACATATATACTGATTGTAAGATGGACATGGGCATTATAAGGTATAACATTTAACATTAAAAATAATCTTTTTTCTCTTTCCCTTCACCAAATTTGGGGGTGCATTTTATAATCCAGTGCGTCTTTTACAGTGAAAAATACAGTTAATATATTCCATTATTTACTGCTTACTGTCCAGTGTATATAGTGCAAATGAATGACCTATAGAATGAATATTCACATGTTTTATTGGAAATTAAAGTACATGAAATCCGTTTTATAGTTCAAGCCTTCTGGAAACCCGGCATTCAATGCCAGGATCCGTTATGCTTCTCTGTTTCACAAAAGATGCTCCCAATGCCCCCACCCCTCACGTGTAGACTGGTTTGTAGTCTATGAGTGCTGCTGCTATCATTAAACTGAGTTTTTTCCTTAGTCTGCTGTTTGCAGCTCTGCAGGTGGAGTCACAGCTTTTAGGTGGAGGTGGAGGGGTGTTCCTTAGTATTCAGATATCTACTCTGCTAGCCTTGAAATAGTTAAATTTCTCTCCACTTGGTGTAGCAGAAAGAATTAATTCTTCTAGGACCCGTGGTGTGAAGTCGTGCTGTGTTGAGCTGTGTTTTTGGTGCCGTTGACTTCCATAGAAGCTGCTGGGTTTTCCCGGTCTGTGGGTGGAGGTAGGGGCTCTTAGCCTAGGGCTGATCAGGAGCTAAGCATTGGGGTGGCGGCCCGAACCTTCTCACCTTCAGAGTTGCCTTCAGGAAAAGGGCTAGTCAGGGACACCAAGCCCTGGGCCAAATTATCTCCCCTGAACAACCTTGCCCACCTTACCATCTTGCTTCCTGATTCCCTATCCATTATACCACCTCGTGACACCACCCTAAACAGGTTTAATAACCTTTCTATATCATATACTTTAATATTTCAAGGTTCACCACAATGGCATTCCCAGAGATGTTTAGACAGCCCAGAGACGGAAGTGGATATGTGGATGTTGTGTTAGGATCCGCACTGACAAATGCTCAGAGATTCTGTTTTTCATACTGCGGATGGTACAGCCTATATAATATTAGTTAACGGCACACAGGTCACCATATTTACAACATGATCAGTGTTACAATTGATATCAGATTTAATTCGGAAACCTGAAACAACATTATAGCAGGTGTCAGATGTCTCAATAAACCTGCACAGATCACAGCGGGTTCCTCCACACTTAGTGCAGACCTTATATTTCAACCACGTAGGTTACACACTAATACTAGAGAAGAGACCTAGTGACAGAGATCCTCAGATCACAGCTCTCCATCCGCCATCCAAAATCATTCTCAAGTGACAAAAAATACAATATGGGCATATGTTTCTAACCAACCTAATGCTGGCACCATAATCAGTACTAATGGGGTGGATAGAGTTGGAATATTTCCTGAGATTTTAGAACACGTTTTGTGGGATATTTAAGTTTATCCTGCAATAGATCAACACGACATTTAGTTTTTATAATATTTCTGGCCCTATATACACTCAATCTTCTGTAACCCCATTCACATAAGTGTTTAGATATTTGTGTGGCGCCCCTGTGGCCAGACTGCCACAACTGGTACTGCATGAAATTTAATGTTTAGTATCATGTCTGGAGGTAAGTGGAGGACACATTGCTGAGACCCCCAAATATACCCAACACATCTGAACTCCAGGCCAGGGAGTGCTGGGTGGAAGAGACCCACCTATAGGGCAGTCCCCACTTCCGACTGGAAGAAGAAGTTAGGTTAGGGGTGAGTGGCAACTAGGAGAGCTAGTCTGTACTGAGTCACTTGAGAGACAGCATGGAACATGGAGTGAAGTGCTAGGTTGAGGGCATGGTGAGATTAATCTGCTACTAGCTGTCAAAGCTGGGCAGAAGAGCTAGCTGCAGGAGGGTACCAGCCCCCAACTCGAACTGTGATCTGTAGGACCGGTCGTGAAGCTGGATGTCACTGGGCTGTATGTCCAGTGGCTACCTTTGTTGACCTTAACATGGCTCACAAGGCTATAGGTTCAGAGGACCAAATCTGTCGCTCCGAGGACCTGCAGCTTCTTGCCTGGTAGGGAACAGCCACCACAGACACTGAGAGAAAATTGGTAGCATAATGTCAGAACAGGGAAAGTAGCTGGAAGGCCATACAGTTGTGGCTAAACGTATTGACACCCTTGCAATTCTGTCAGATAATACTCCGTTTCTTCCTGAAAATGATTGCAATCACAAATTCTTTGGTATTATTATCTTCATTTAATTTGTCTTTAATGAAAAAACACAAAAAGAATTGTCCTAAAGCCAAATTGGATCTAATTCCACACCAAACATAAAAAAGGGGGTGGACAAAAGTATTGGCACTGTTAGAAAAATCATGTGATGCTTCTCTAATTTGTGTAATTAACAGCACCTGTAACTTACCTGTGGCACCTAACAGGTGTTGGCAATAACTAAATCACACTTGCAGCCAGTTGACATGGATTAAAGTTGACTCAACCTCTGTCCTGTGTCCTTGTGTGTACCACATTAAGCATGGAGAAAAGAAAGAAGACCAAAGAACTGTCTGAGGACTTGAAAAACCAAATTGTGAGGAAGCATGAGCAATCTCAAGGCTACAAGTCCATCTCCAAAGACCTGAATGTTCCTGTGTCTACCGTGCGCAGTGTCATCAAGAAGTTTAAAGCCCATGGCACTGTGGCTAACCTCCCTAGATGTGGACGGAAAAGAAAAATTGCCGAGAGATTTCAACGCAAGATTGTGCGTTGTGCGGATGGTGGATAAAGAACCTCGACTAACATCCAAACAAGTTCAAGCTGCCCTGCAGTCCGAGGGTACAACAGTGTCAACCCGTACTATCCGTCGGCGTCTGAATGAAAAGGGACTGTATGGTAGGAGACCCAGGAAGACCCCACTTCTTACCCTGAGCCATAAAAAAGCCAGGCTGGAGTCTGCCAAAACTTACCTGAGAAAGCCTAAAACGTTTTGGAAAAATGTTCTCTGGTCAGATGAGACAAAAGTAGAGCTTTATGGGCAAAGGCATCAACATAGAGTTTACAGGAGAAAAAAAGAGGCATTCAAAGAAAAGAACACGGTCCCTACAGTCAAACATGGCGGAGGTTCCCTGATGTTTTGGGGTTGCTTTGCTGCCTCTGGCACTGGACTGCTTGACCATGTGCATGGCATTATGAAGTCTGAAGACTACCAACAAATTTTGCAGCATAATGTAGGGCCCAGTGTGAGAAAGCTGGGTCTCCCTCAGAGGTCATGGGTCTTCCAGTAGGACAATGACCCAAAACACACTTCAAAAAGCACTAGAAAATGGTTTGAGAGAAAGCACTGGAGACTTCTAAGGTGGCCAGCAATGAGTCCAGACCTGAATCCCATAGAACACCTGTGGAGAGATCTAAAAATGGCAGTTTGGAGAAGGCACCCTTCAAATATCAGGGACCTGGAGCAGTTTGCCAAAGGAGAATGGTCTAAAATTCCAGCAGAGCATTGTAAGAAACTCATTGATGGTTACCGGAAGCGGTTGATCGCAGTTATTTTGGCTAAAGGTTGTGCAACCAAGTATTAGGCTGAGGGTGCCAATACTTTTGTCCGGCCCATTTTTGGAGATTTGTGTGAAATGATCAATGTTTTGCTTTTTGCTTCATTCTCTTTTGTGTTTTTTCATTGAAGACAAATTAAATG
Organism: Allobates femoralis; assembly: GCA_033576535.1. Taxonomy (NCBI): domain Eukaryota; kingdom Metazoa; phylum Chordata; class Amphibia; order Anura; family Aromobatidae; genus Allobates; species Allobates femoralis. Next base: position 136,762,559 of record JARQOC010000010.1, read on the forward strand.
AAGATAATAATACCAAAGAATTTGTGATTGTAATCATTTTCAGGAAGAAACTGAGTATTATCTGACAGAATTGCAGGGGTGTCAATACTTTTGGCCACAACTGTATACCCTGTGTCTCAACACAATGGACTCCAACTATCTCTGGGCTGGCCAGGTGGCAATTCTGATGAATACTGTACCCCGGCTGGGTTGTAACCATCAACTGCTTCAAGTAAAGGGTAAGAACCACAAAGACTTTGTGTCGTCTGCCCCTTTCTGCACCCATCTAAACCACTACCCTCCTCCTCTGCACCATCCACCATGCCATCCATCCCTCTTCACCTTCCAAGGGATTTGTCCTGGCTGGAGAGGGCCTACCATCTAGCTGCTTCACCATCTTCCCTTGGAAGCCCCCATTGCAGCCCCTGCCACCTATGGTCAGAACTCCAGTTGGCATCACTATCTATCTCCCATGTAAATATTCCCCTTAAACATGCCCTGCTAGAGCCACAGCTCCTGGGGACCGATGGCCTGAACTGATGTCCGAGGCCTCCAGGCAGCTGAGTACCCCCTGTCCTTATAGCCTGCGACATTTGCATGCATGCTGATACTCAGCTTCTGATCCTTTTTGCTCTTGTGAACTTCCCAATAGGGAGATTCCGGGTGACATAGGATGGATGGCAGCTATCGCATCGTAAGAGAGAATTACCCGATACACACGGAACAGAGTAGAAGAAATCCTCCCAGTGTTTGGATTTATGGATAAGGACACATCCAAGAATGTCATCGAAATGCTGCATTGTGCCATTACAAACAGCACATTTAAAGGATTGGAATCAATGTATGCAAAAAACATATTCAAACCAGGTACGGGAGACACATCAACAGACCCAGCCCATAAAATCACTAGGTCGTTAATTATTTATCTTGCTTAGCTCCACCCATTACAGTCACATGGTCGTGACATCACACAGGTCCTTTCAGCATTTTCTGAATTTCAGCTGAACTCTTACCAGCTGGATGACTGGATGACAGCTAGTAAACATAATATGCATCTAAAATGAGTACGATATAAAAAAAAGATTAATAATTAACCCTACATGATCAAAATAACACTGGGGGCGGCTTAATAACAAAACAAGACCTGATGGATCCCTTTAAGCACATGGTGCAGGCGAATGCTGAGACTCACCCTCCTATTAGAGGTAATGGCGTGTAGTGAGGTCGTTGTGCCCACAGGCTCGGGGCGCTGGGGAGAATTTGTGGGAAACAGTCCAGAATGTGGATGATGTGGAGGAATATGAGCAGATTGCAGATAAAACTGCCTTCAGACCAATGGGCTGAAGTTCTGGCTGGAGCCAGTCTTGTCTGGTGAACCATAGAAAGCGTATTATGACCTCGGATCCAGGATGATAAGGACACAGAAAATGAACGGCTGAAATTCTTTCTCGCCTCGAAGCGAGTCCAGGGGCCCCAGAGGCTGCAGTCATGGACCTTCTGCAAAGATGAACCACCAAGGTCCCAGATCATAGACCTGTTCCACTCAACACAAAAGTGGCAACTGGAGACGTCTACCCTGGAGGACATGGTGGAGAGGGTCGTGATGGATCACTATGTCCATGTGACACTGGGGCTGTGCAGGGAGCTCCCGGAATATAGACACCCTGGTGAACCACTGCTGAAAACCCATCTCTTGGGCTACAAAAGTGAAATCAATGGAAGCAGAAAGTCCTGGATGATCTTCGTAGAAGATTCTATAATCCTGGGAAAGAGCGTGGAAAATGCTGGAGATGATTCCAAAGCCCAGACACTGGGGAGACGGCAGCATGATGTCCTACGGCGGGCCCTATGGAGGGTGGCACACCCTGTCTGCTGTGCCCTGCTGAGCTGAAGGTCCTCAGGGGTACAGGTGTCTGTCAGTGACCCCAGTACGATGGCTCACCTGGACTCCTCAAGCCTCATAACACTTCTTACAAATGGTTTTCCCAGGTGTTGTCTAATCCTGAAAAATGCCTAGGTGTGATGTGTGATCATTGCCCCTCACTGCGTCATATCACGTGGGCATCACATAAGGATTGATGGTGACCAGAAAAATGCCCACAGACATGAATGCCTACAGACATGAATGCCCACAGACATGAATGCCCACAGACATGAATGCCCACAGACATGAATGCCTACAGACATGAATGCCTACAGACATGAATACCCACAGACATGAATGCCCACAGACATGAATGCCCACAGACATGAATGCCGACAGACATGAATGCCCACAGACATGAATGCCCACAGACATGAATGCCCATAGACATGAATGCCCACAGACATGAATGCCTACAGACATGAATGCCCACAGACATGAATGCCCACAGACATGAATGCCCACAGACATGAATGCCCACAGACATGAATGCCTACAGACATGAATGCCCACAGACATGAATGCCCACAGACATGAATGCCTACAGACATGAATGCCCACAGACATGAATGCCCACAGACATGAATGCCCACAGACATGAATGCCCACAGACATGAATGCCCACAGACATGAATGCCCACAGACATGAATACCCACAGACATGAATGCCCACAGACATGAATGCCCACAGACATGAATGCCTACAGACATGAATGCCCACAGACATAAATGCCCACAGACATGAATGCCCACAGATATGAATGCCCACAGACATGAATACCCACAGACATGAATGCCTACAGACATGAATGCCCACAGATATGAATGCCCACAGACATGAATGCCCACAGACATGAATACCCACAGACATGAATGCCCACAGACATGAATGCCCACAGACATGAATACCCACAGACATGAATGCCCACAGACATGAATGCCCACAGACATGAATGCCTACAGACATGAATGCCCACAGACATGAATGCCCACAGACATGAATACCCACAGACATGAATGCCCACAGACATGAATGCCCACAGACATGAATGCCTACAGACATGAATACCCACAGACATGAATGCCCACAGACATGAATGCCCACAGACATGAATGCCTACAGACATGAATGCCCACAGACATGAATGCCTACAGACATGAATACTCACAGACATGAATGCCTACAGACATGAATGCCCACAGACATGAATGCCCACAGACATGAATGCCCACAGACATGAATGCCCACAGACATGAATGCCTACAGACATGAATGCCCACAGACATGAATGCCCACAGACATGAATGCCCACAGACATGAATGCCTACAGACATGAATGCCCACAGACATGAATGCCAACAGACATGAATGCCCACAGACATGAATACTCACAGACATGAATGCCTACAGACATGAATGCCCACAGACATGAATGCCCACAGACATGAATGCCTACAGACATGAATGCCCACAGACATGAATGCCCACAGACATGAATGCCCACAGACATGAATACCCACAGACATGAATGCCTACAGACATGAATGCCCACAGACATGAATGCCCACAGACATGAATGCCTACAGACATGAATGCCCACAGACATGAATGCCCACAGACATGAATGCCCACAGACATGAATACTCACAGACATGAATGCCTACAGACATGAATGCCCACAGACATGAATGCCCACAGACATGAATGCCCACAGACATGAATGCCTACAGACATGAATGCCCACAGACATGAATGCCTACAGACATGAATGCCCACAGACATGAATGCCCACAGACATGAATACCCACAGACATGAATGCCCACAGACATGAATGCCCACAGACATGAATACCCACAGACATGAATACCCACAGACATAAATGCCCACAGACATGAATGCCCACAGACATGAATACCCACAGACATGAATGCCCACAGACATGAATGCCCACAGACATGAATGCCTACAGACATGAATGCCCACAGACATGAATGCCCAGACATGAATGCCTACAGACATGAATGCCTACAGACATGAATGCCCACAGACATGAATACCCACAGACATGAATGCCCACAGACATGAATGCCCACAGACATGAATACCCACAGACATGAATGCCTACAGACATGAATGCCCACAGACATGAATACCCACAGACATGAATGCCCACAGACATGAATGCCCACAGACATGAATGTCCACAGACATGAATACCCACAGACATGAATACCCACAGACATGAATGCCTACAGACATGAATGCCCACAGACATGAATACCCACAGACATGAATGCCCACAGACATGAATGCCCACAGACATGAATGCCCACAGACATGAATGCCTACAGACATGAATACCCACAGACATGAATGCCTACAGACATGAATACCCACAGACATGAATGCCCACAGACATGAATGCCCACAGACATGAATGCCCACAGACATGAATACCCACAGACATGAATGCCCACAGACATGAATGCCCACAGACATGAATGCCCACAGACATGAATACGCACAGACATGAATGCCTACAGACATGAATGCCCACAGACATGAATGCCCACAGACATGAATGCCCACAGACATGAATGCCCACAGACATGAATGCCCACATGGATAAAATAACAACAGCTTATTGAAGCAGTTTATTAATGAGGTCTAATAACAACAATAACTCCAGTTCATTACACAATCATTGCTCACTGCAGATTATCCAATTTACTGCAAATGATCTGCGGTAATTGTATGTGAGAAAATGACGAGCCGAGATCTGATCTGCGCTCAATCCACCGCCGGGGACCAATATCCTGACGTGGGAGATTAATGTGCCGGAGGGGGCGCGTGTGAAGATGACATCTCAGCTGAAAGTATAATGAGGGGTATAATAGTAATAGTGTAGAGTTATAGGTGAGATACTCTGCAAGACAGGGATAGTACAGGTAATTATGCATCATATACATATACTAAAGCACAGGCAGATCGCCAGTATGAGGATCACACGGGGACACCTCTGTACAGGACGATCACCAGGTGGAAGATTAATTTAAGTACTTAAGGAGATTGGCTAATCTGCAGGTGAGTAATGATTAATACACTGGAGTTATTGTTATTAGACCTCATTAATAAACTGTTTTATCGGTGTGGGTCTTTTTCCTTGTGGGCATTTTTCAGGGAACCATTATGGTGTATGAGATAATCTTCCCTTAGCTCGTGAGGTTGGTGATGAAGGTGACACCACAGGACTGAGCACACAGTGTCCACACAACAGTCTGTAATATAGAATAACTGGCGGCACAACCAAATGTTCCTGGGACGGTGTCACGCGCTAAGAGCTTGGGTACTCAGCACCTGGAGCGGTAAATCTGGATCACGGTAGCTGAAGTCTGTGCTGTATCCCTGGCGGACAATGAAAAAGGGGAAAATAAAAATCAAAAAATAAATTATGTTTGTGACGCCAGCTGAAGGTATTCGGCCACTAATTGACCAGCACCGCATGGAGAGATCTCAAGAAAAAGATGTTTTTGCAGCGAGATGGTATAACCCCTCTTCAGCACACAGCTAGCCCTTGAGAGTTGAAGTAAATGATAATGGTTGTAGTGTAGAAGAGCAGTGTAGGATTGTAGAAAAAAGCAAGGCACAGCAGGCAGTCTTTCTGTTCTTCACCTTTACTGTAGGTTGGTCGATACAACACATGGAGAACCAGGCATGCAGTTCAGCCAGTCTGAGAGGAGCTGGAACCTGCTCTGTTAAGTGATTAACCTTCTTGCTGTCTTCGATGAGTTATGGAGTTCAGGTGTCTGTGAACCCTGTAAGCTCCCTCAGCTCTTTGGCTTTCTGGATCACTTTGCTTCTGGGGTCCACACAAGTAGCCAGTGGACTTGGAATCCACTGGTCACCAGCACCTGCCTGCAGGATCTGAAATGCCTGAGCTGCCCAGGGAGCTGGGCCCCTGCTGCAGCATGGTCTTCTGGGGTGAGCTCCTAACTGCTCCCTTCTCCAGACCAAACTCTATTTTCCTCTCTCCCTGTCTGCCCCACACTCTGATCTACTCCTCCCGCCAGACAGACATGATGAGTCACAGCCAAAGTCCAGCCTCTAAGTGATTCTCACTTTAGTCAGGGTTTGGAAGGTGAGTGAGTGCATTGGGTTCTTGGCATAGGAATTCCAATTCCCCTCAGACATGGCATTATAATGATTGTAGGTATAATACTACTTGTGGCAACCAGATCACAGGGGAATCATATTCCTCCCTAGTTAAACACAGTACGTCCTGGACATCATCAACAATAAATAACATTAAATAACAACTTCAACATATAAATCGTTAGTAAACAGGTAGCAGCATTTTTGTTGTGGATTACAGCCCAAAATCACTCCCTGAATGGCAGTATCATACCTGAGTGCAGCTGCAGGGCACACAGACCACATTTTTGTGATCTTCGCTGCACTGGCTGTTTTGTCTTCACTTAGGTAACTTATGTGGCTCCTTGCCATGGAATAGTAGATAAATAAGAACTCTTTTAAAGTCTATGAGTTCTTATAAGATTCCTTGCATTAAACAAAAGCGTGATGGTTACTAAGTCTCACAATAGTTCATATGGGCATAAGTCCTTTCAACATTTTCAATAATGTTACTTAAGGCGTAGTGCAACATGTAGACAAATCCATACTTTATGAAAGTACTCTATAAGTCATTTGTATAGTGTCAAGGGGTTTATCCCTGTGATCTGCACACAACAGGAATACTGGGCAGCTTTCTACGACTCTTTAAACTTACCACAGGCTCTCTGCTGACAGGGAGCAAGTTCTCTTGTTCTGGAGCAGGCAAATGGTCGGTAGTTTGTGTTAGCTGCTCTTCTTCAGGAGGGTTTAGTGTCTCTGGTGTTTCTGGTTGTGCGAACATCATTACTGGAATTACCACTGCATTGTTGATTTGCAATCAAGACTGGGGAAATTGACCTAGGACAGTGTGTATCTTTGTATCATTCTCTTCCATTTGCTGAGGACCTTCTTGACTTTCATGCTTTTCTCACAATTGGGTTGGACATACATTTAGGTTGTCTCTTGAGACTGTAGCAGATGTTTTTCCTCCATCTTTGGTGATGAGCCATACTTTACTTCTGTTATAAGGTGATAGCAAAACAGTAGAAGGGTCAGCCTCCCATTGATCATCTAATTTGTGTGTTCTTCTCTTTCTCTTCAGCACTTGTTCACCTGGTGATAAAGGATTGGCAGTAGCATTTCGATTGAAGTCTCTTTTGTGTTTTTGTCTTGCTTGCGATTGATTTTGTTCCACACATTACTGGACTTTCTGGTATTGCAGTTGCCTTTCTGTGTTCCAGTCTGTGTCTGGTTGGCTGGATACAGTTTCTGGCATTAGGACTCCCATTTCCAGGTCGATGGGGAATTTACCTAGTCTGGCACGCATCAAATATGCTGGGGCGTATCCTGTTGAGCTGGTTGGAATATGATTATACATCTCAATTACATCAGGTAGTTTTTCAGGTCATTGATTACACTCTTCCAGTGGTAGGATCTGCAATAAGTTGATTACCAGATGATTCAGTTTTTCTCACAGACCGTTACCTTGTGGGTGGTATGGTGTTATCTTGATATTCTTTCAGCGGTATAAGGAGCAAAACTCTTGGAAGACTTCTGCTTCGAAGGCTAGACCTCTGTCTGTCAGGACCTGAGCTGAATAACTGTGGGGTCTGCTGAAGTACCCCTGAAATGCCTTGGCAGCAGTTCTTGCTGTCTGGTCTTTCACTGGAACAACTACTAGGAAGCGTGAGTGGTGAGCCACTATTGTTACAGCATACCCTGACCTGCTTGGACACAACTTCACATGATCGAGGGTCTATTTCAACAGGTTGCTTGGTGATGATGGGCTGCAAGGGGGCCCTTTGACTGGTGCAATCCTTCCTTCGGAGATTACATGGGCCGCACTCCATACACTACTCTTCAATGGACCACCTCATATCTGTCCAGATGAAGTGATTGCGGATGGCATTTTCTAACGTTTTTCACCCTAAATGTCCCTCTTGGTTGTGGTAGGCTTTGAGGACAGTGGCACATCCTTTCTTGGGACCATGATCTGCCACACTCATGCATACGTGAGTTAATAGATCTTCAGGCTAGTTTGCCTTCATAGGTGAACAGCTTCTTTCTCTATTTCCCCACCTGCTGGACTTCTGCTGGCACATGAGGAGCTGGAGATGAATCTTCTGCACCAAGGATTTCTTTACAGTGCATATAGCCAGGTCATTGCTCTGCATCTCTGCCCATTCATGGTGGAGTAGCGGAAACTTAAGGGAAACTTCTCTGACAGCTAGAGGTCTTCTGGCCACACAGTTGCATCTCTATCTCTTCTTCTTGGCAGTCTCCAGATGCATTAAAGGATTATTGTGGGTGTAGATGGTGAACTTGGAGGGGGCCAGATAGTCCTTGAACCTCTCAGTCACTGCCCAGACAATAGCCAGGAACTCCAGCTTGAAGAAGCTGCAATTGGTAGGGTTCCTCTCCGTGGGATGAAACTTTCTACTGGCATCAGCGATGTCTCTCTCCTTGCCCTGCTGTACTTGAGATAGGACAGCTCCTAGCTCAGTGTTGCTGGCATCAGTGTGGAGGATGGACGGCTTCTCATAATCTGGACAAGCCAAGATCTCTTCTCCGGTGAGTGCTTGCTTAATATTGTTAAAGGACTCGTCCAATCTGGCATTCCATTTAATTGGAGGCTCTTAGTTGTGACCTTTTTGATATGGCCCACTAAGAGGTCTTGAAGGGAGCAGCTATTTTAGTGAAACCTCTGATGAAGTGTAGCAGTAGCCAACTAACATCTAGGTTTCTAGGTATCTAGGTTTTCTGGCAAGAGTTCAGTTTGGCGCCCCAAGCAGCCCCCCCAGTCGTCTCAGGAGATGTCATGTGACCAATCATCTATATGCGATTTTTGCACTTACAGGAACAGCTGAAACAGCAAGAGGTGTTTCTGGCAGTGAGTATATTACACGTTATTAGGAGAGGGCTAAGGTGTTTAATGTTATAATTAAAGGGCTTGTCCAGGTTTGAGATGAAAGTCTAGTGACTGCAGGCCTCCGAATTCTCATGGTGAGTGCACTGCACATTTTCAGGATTCTCCCATATCAATGGTAAGATTGGACGGTCATGTGATCACAAGTATGCGATTTATATACTTCTGGCCACATTCTGACTAGACGTGTCCGGCCTCACTCATTTCATTTAATTGATCGATGCCTCGCATGTCTACTCAGCACGTGACTGCATATATGTAAATTGCATGCCTATGGTTACGTAACCTTCCACTCTTACCGTTGGCATCAGACAATCCTGACAGCAGGCAGTGTGCGCTCTGTGAGAATTCAGAAGTCTGCAGTCACATAGAGACACATAGAGTGACTCCAGACTCATCACAAGCTTGGGACAACCCCTTTAATGCTTCTAACAAATAAATATATATAGAACCCTTAACTTGTCAGAATCCACAACACTTTATTAACATAGCCAAGTATCACTGTACTTACTGTATGCTTTCTGTATACTTTCTGTACTCTAACCCCTACATTGTAAAGCGCTGCGGAGTATGTTGGCGCTATAAAAATAAAGCTTTATTATTATTATTATTATTATCAAGAAAGCTTACAAGTTATGGATTGTTAGATGTGTGCAAGATCACAACAATTAACAAAAAACTACATCACCAGATCCACCAGAGGTACAGAAATACATCCATATAAGAACAGAACAGAACAGAAATACATCACCAGATCCACCAGAGGTACAGAAATACATCACCAGACCCCCAGAGGTACAGAAATACTCCATATAAGAACAGAACAGAAATACATCACCAGATCCACCAGAGTACAGAAATACTCCATATAAGAACAGAAAAACAAGAACAGAAAATACATCACCAGATCCACCAGAGGTACAGAAATACATCACCAGACCCACCAGAGGTACAGAAATACATCCATATAAAGAACAGAACAGAAATACATCACCAGATCCACCAGAGGTACAGAAATACATCACCAGACCCACCAGAGGTACAGAAATACATCCATATAAGAACAGAACAGAAATACATCACCAGACCCACCAGAGGTACAGAAATACATCCATATAAGAACAGAACAGAAATACATCACCAGACCCACCAGAGGTACAGAAATACATCCATATAAGAACAGAACAGAACAGAACAGAAATACATCACCAGATCCACCAGAGGTACAGAAATGCATCCATATAAGAACAGAACAGAACAGAAATACATCAGAGGTACAAAAATATATCCATATAACCCCATCAGAACAGAAATACATCCATATAACCCCCATCAGAACAGAAATACATCACCAGATCCACCAGAGGTACAGAAATACATCCATATAACCCCCATCAGGGCAGAAATACATCACCAGACCCACCAGAGGTACAGAAATACATCCATATAACCCCCATCAGGACAGAAATACATCACCAGACCCACCAGAGGTACAGAATACATCCATATAACCCCCATCAGGACAGAAATACATCACCAGACCCACCAGAGGTACAGAAATACATCCATATAACCCCCATCAGGACAGAAATACATCACCAGACCCACCAGAGGTACAGAAATACATCCATATAACCCCATCAGGACAGAAATACATCCCCAGACCCACCAGAGGTACAGAAATACATCCATATAACCCCCATCAGGACAGAAATACATCACCAGACCCACCAGAGGTACAGAAATACATCCATATATAACCCCCATCAGGACAGAAATACATCACCAGACCCACCAGAGGTACAGAATACATCCATATAACCCCCATCAGGACAGAAATACATAACCAGACCCACCAGAGATACAGAAGCACTATGTCAAAACGTTCACCAGTACAGAAATACATCATCAGACCCACCAGAGGTACAGAATACATCCATATAACCCCCATCAAAACAGAAATACATCACCAGACCCACCAGAGATACAGAAGCACTATGTCAAAACCTTCACCAGTACAGAAATACATCATCAGACCCACCAGAGGTACAGAATACATCCATATAACCCCCATCAGGACAGAAATACATCACCAGACCCACCAGAGGTACAGAAATACATCCATATAACCCCCATCAGGACAGAAATACATCACCAGACCCACCAGAGGTACAGAAATACATCCATATAACCCCCATCAGGACAGAAATACATCACCAGACCCACCAGAGTTGTTGCTACCAGCCGTCAATAAAAGGATACAGGAACCACAACACTGATGAGAATTAGGCTGGCTTCACACTGCAGTTTTTCACTGATCAGTGTCCATCAGTGTTTGTGTACCAAAACCAGGAGAGGAATCAGGAGAGGAACTTGCAGAGGAAAACTAGAATTGAAAGATTGACACCTGTTCTGAGTTTTGGAGACTCTCCTGGTTCATCTCCTGGTTCCTCTCCTGGTTCCTCTCCTGGTTCATCTCCTGGTTCCTCTCCTGGTTCCTCTCCTGGTTCCTCTCCTGGTTCCTCTCCTGGTTCATCTCCTGGTTCCTCTCCTGGTTCATCTCCTGGTTCCTCTCCTGGTTCATCTCCTGGTTCCTCTCCTGGTTCCTCTCCTGGTTCCTCTCCTGGTTCATCTCCTGGTTCCTCTCCTGGTTCCTCTCCTGGTTCATCTCCTGGTTCCTCTCCTGGTTCCTCTCCTGGTTCCTCTCCTGGTTCCTCTCCTGGTTCATCTCCTGGTTCCTCTCCTGGTTCATCTCCTGGTTCCTCTCCTGGTTCATCTCCTGGTTCCTCTCCTGGTTCATCTCCTGGTTCCTCTCCTGGTTCATCTCCTGGTTCCTCTCCTGGTTCCTCTCCTGGTTCATCTCCTGGTTCCTCTCCTGGTTCATCTCCTGGTTCATCTCCTGGTTCATCTCCTGGTTCCTCTCCTGGTTCCTCTCCTGGTTCCTCTCTGGGTTCCTCTCCTGGTTCCTCTCCTGGTTCCTCTCCTGGTTCCTCTCCTGGTTTTGGCACACAAACACTGATGGACACTGATCTGGGAGAAAAAACTGCAGTGCGCAGCCAGCCTTAGTCATTATCACAAATAATCATTTACATTCTGGTACCTGTCAGGGCAATTACCTGGCATTGCTGAGTAATTGTCTAATAATATTAAGTAATGGTTTGATTTACTGAAGTATATACATATATACATATGTATGTTGAACTTCTAAGATGGCGTCCAGAGCTCTTATGTAAGTTGTTTAAGTATAAACATGAAGAGACAGGTCTCTACATGTCTCATCATCTCCCCATCTGGTCAAGATAAGATAAGTGTGTAGAGCTACCTTCTTCACAGCGTCCCTCCACAACCTCATCCACCCTGACAGTTCTTGGAAGTATTGGAAACATCAATGTGTAATGAACAACTGGGTGTACCCAATTGCTTTGTAGTAAACAACTAGTGTAACCAATGATGTTAAAGTTGTATTAACACATGTATTGTCAATTGCCTATATAATAAACCTGTGTGGTACCGCCCCTCAGAAATCCCTGACTTTTAACCCGAGATCTGTGTCTGTCATATTCCTCCGTCCACTAACCAAAGATAAGAATCAGGCGTTTTGCAGTGACATACCTTGTCTCTGATCGGGGTCGTCTTTCTCTACTCCATCTTGTCCAGAGACCATGATGACTTTTCACATCCACAGCTCGTCTCTGCAGATTTCCATCTTCTATCCTCTGCAGCACATCCCGGCATGATGCCCTTAAAAATAGCAGAATGATCAACATTTTCCTGAGTACAAATATCTGCCCTACACTGTGCCCCGGAATAAATAATTGCTCCTCCTCACTGTTCTCTGCACAAAATATGATTTACATACTGCCCTTCTTCTGGCACATGCCCTCCACACTGCCCCCTCATCACACTGCCCTCCACGCTGCCCCTCATCACACTGCCCCCTCATCACACTGCCCGCCACGCTGCCCCCTCATCACACTGCCCTCCACACTGCCCCCTCATCACACTGCCCTCCACGCTGCCCCCTCATCACACTGCCCCCTCATCACACTGCCCTCCACACTGCCCCCTCATCACACTGCCCTCCACACTGCCCCCTCATCACACTGCCCTCCACGCTGCCCCCTCATCACACTGCCCTCCACACTGCCCTCTCATCACACTGCCCCCTCATCACACTGCCCTCCACGCTGCCCCCTCATCACACTGCCCTCCACGCTGCCCTCTCATCACACTGCCCCCTCATCACACTGCCCTCCACGCTGCCCCCTCATCACACTGCCCTCCACACTGCGCCCTCATCACACTGCCCCCTCATCACACTACCTCCACACTGCCCTCTCATCACACTGCCCTCCACACTGCCCCCTCATCACACTGCCCTCCACACTGCCCCCTCATCACACTGCCCTCCACGCTGCCCCCTCATCACACTGCCCTCCACGCTGCCCCCTCATCACACTGCCCTCCACACTGCCCCCTCATCACACTGCCCTCTCCTTTCCATACTGGGCTCCCTGGTCAAACTGTCCCTCTACACTATGTCCCCCTATACTGCCCACGGTTTATACTGTTCTCCCTCATCAAACTCCCCAAACTCGACATACTGTCCCCACATGCTGCCCCCTCTCCATACAGCTCCACACATGCTCAGTCTCTATTCTGTGCCCCTTTACATTTTCTCATCCCCAACTGTTTCTTCATTACTTCATCCCTTTCTTGCTCTACATACTGTCTCTACACCTATCATCTCCTCACTCCACATACTGTGTTCACACCCATCCTCCTCTCACTCCTCATACTGTGTTCACACCCATCCTCCTCTCACTCCTCATACTGTGTCTGCAGCCATCCCTTCTCCTTCCCCATACTGTCTCCACACCAATCCCCCCTCACTGCACGTACTGTGCTGCAGCCATCCCCCTATCACTCCTCATACTGGTCAATATTGATCCCCCCTCACTACATATACTGTCCCACATTCATCCCCCTTATTCCTCATACTGGTCAATATTAATCGCCCTTCACTACATATACTGTGCCACATCCATCCCCCTTAGACCTCATACTGTGTCCATACTGGCAGCTCCAATGTGGCAGCTGCCTGGCACTGAGTAGTCAGACATGTCCATCATGCTGTACCGTCCACACACCACATGCATTGACCTGCAGTCTGAAAATCATCAAGCCGCCACCACAATAACCTGGGAAAATGGCGCGTCTTCACCCAGCAGACCACGCCTCCTCCTGAAATACTTAGCTAATCACAAGCACCGCACACGGGACTATCTGGTGCCAATAGGTTTCAATTAGGTTGCGAAAAGGATGTGGAAGAGGGAAGGGGGACGAGCGCCACCGACCAATCGCCGCTCAGGAGAAACATGGCTGGATGCCTGTATATACCGAGGGGTGGCACTGAACCTGGTGTGTAAGTTATAGACAATCAGTCCTGCAGCAGAGGGACAATTCATCCTGCACCAGGGGCCTACATAGAAATCATGGGACCCCTTAGTAGAAGTTCTTATTGCCCCCCCAAAAAAATATTTGCCTGGGTCAAATAATAGCATCTCTCACAACTTTGCAGCCCCTACAAAGTAATTTTCCTCCTATTGAAGCCCCTTGATTCCCCTTTTGTTACAGCCATAAAGTAAGATGCCAACAAAAGTGACCCCCAAACACTATATGATGCCCCACAGTGAATTCCTCCATACACACAGTATGATGACCCTACTGTAAACTCCTTAACTACACTGGCATAGTATGATCCCCAACTGTGATCCCCATACAGCCCTCCATACAATATAATGGACCTACATACAGTATAATGGCCCCTACACCTCTTAATGCTGTATAATGGCCCCCAACACAACCCTCAAACAACCCTGTGTAAAGTATAAAGGCTCCTCACACCCCTCCAAGTATTATCATGCCCCCTACAGAGCCCTGAATATATTATAATGGTTTCCATCTAGTATAACTGACTCCATATATTATAATACATCATCCATAGTTCTCCATATAGTAAAATGCAGCCCATAACCCTCCATATATTATAATGCACCCGCATAGTCCTCCATGTAGTATAATGGGCCCTATAGTCCTCCATATCATATAATACACCCCATGGTTCTCCATATAGTATAATGCACCCCCATAGTGCTCCATATAGTATAATGCACCCCCATAGTCCCTTCATATGGTATAATGGGCCCCAATAGTCCTCCATATAGTAAAGTGCACCCATACAGTCCATTATATTATAATTAATAAATATATATATACTGTATATAGCGCCATTAGGTTCCATGGCGTTTTACATGTTTAAGAGCAGACGAGGACAAGAACCTAAAATGACAATTGAATCTTACAGGTACAGTAGGGAAGAGGATCCTGTCCACAAGGGCTCACAGTCTATAGAGGGCTCACAGTAGTATATTGCAACCCCATTGTGCTCCTATATTATATTATTGATATAATTTGATTGATATAATATATCAGCACCATGGAATCAATGGTGCTCTATAAATAATAATAATAATAATAATAATAATAATAATATTGGCCACTACATAGATTCCCATCAGTGTACTCACTGATTAAAAAAATGTAAATACGCACCTCTCTTCTTGCTGCTCCAGTCTCCTCAGCATCTGCTCTGCAGCTCTGCACGTCTCAGCACAGTGGGGCTCAGTGATGACATCATCGTGGCCCGCTGTGCTGAGCGGCAGAGGGCAGAGAGTGGCAGCCGGGACTCGGGTGAATGCTGCCAGGAGATGCGTCCGGGACTATAGGAGTGGGAGCAGCATCCGCGGGGGGCTACCACTGGTACACACATCTCCACATTCCCCGAACACATATGGCTCCACTCCATACACATGCGGCTCCTCTCCGTACAGGCTCAGCTGTGCTCCATACACCTAGTACACTCTCGGCTCTGCTCCGCTACACCTCATACACACTTGGCTCTGCTCATACGCCCCGTACACACTTGGCTCTGCTCCATATGCCCTATACACTCTCAGCTCTACTCCATACACCTCGTACACACTTGGCTCTGCTCAATACGCCCCGTACACACTTGGCTCTGCTCCGCACAACCCGTCCACACGTGGCTCTGCTCCATACACCTAGTACACTCTTGGCTCCTCTCTGTATGCCCCGTACACACTCGGCTCTGCTCTATACACCTCGTACACACACAGCTCTGCTCCGTACACTCTCGGCCCCGCTCCGTACACCTTGTACACTCTCGGCTTTGCTCCGTACACCACGTACACATGCGGCTCCGCTCTGTACACCTCATACACACACAGCTCTGCTACATACACCTAGTACACTCTCTGCTCCGTTCCGTACACCTCGTACACATACGGCTCCACTCCATACACCTCGTACACTCTCAGCTTCCCTCTGTACACCTTGTACACACGCGGCTCCGCTCTGTACACCTCAACACTCTCGCTCCGCTCCGTACACCTACACTGTGTGCAGAATTATTAGGCAAGTTGTATTGTAGAGGATTATTTTATTATTGATCAACAACTATGTTCTCAATCACGCAAAGAACTCAAATATCAAAGCTTAATATTTTGGAAGTTGGAGTGGGGTTTTTACATTTGGCTCTTAGGAGGATATCTGTTTGTGCAGGTAACTATTACTGTGCAGAATTATTAGGCAACTTAATAAAAACCTAATATATTCCCATCTCACTTGTTTATTTTCACCAGGTAAACCAATATAACTGCACAAAATGTAGAAATAAACATTTCTGACATGCAAAAACAAAACCCCAAAAACTAGTGCCCAATATCGCCACCTTTCTTTATGACACTCAGCAGCCTCCATCCATAGAATCTGTGAGTTGCTTGATCTGTTTACGATCAACATTGCCTGCAGCAGCCACCACAGCCTCCAGATACTGTTCCCAGAGGTGTACTGTTTTCCCTCCCTGTAGATCTCACATTTTAGGAGGGACCACAGGTTCTCTATGGGGTTCAGATCAGGTGAACAAGGGGGCCATGTCATTATTTTTTCCTCTTTTAGACCTTTACTGGCCAGCCACGCTGTGGAGTAGTTGGGTGCATGTGATGGAGCATTGTCCTGCATGAAAATCATGTTTTTCTTGAACGATACCGACTTCTCCCTGTACCACTGCTAGAAGAAGTTGTCTTCCAGAAACTGCAGTAGGTCCGGGAGTTGAGCTTCACTCCATCCTCAACCTGAAAAGGTCCCCCAAGTTCATCTTTGATGATACCAACCCTTACCTTACCTTCCTTACCTTGGCCATGTCCCTGAGTGCAGCACACCTTGTGCTTTTTGATACTCCAGTAATGTTGCAGCTCTGAAATATTGCAAAACTGGTGGCAAATGGCATCTTGGCAGCTTCACACTTGATTTTCATCAATTCATGGGCAGTTATTTTGTGCCTTTTTTGCCCAACACGTTTCTTGCGACCCTGTTGGCTATTTGCCATGAAACGCTTGATTGTTCGGTGATCACGCTTCAAAAGTTTGGCAATTTCCAGACTGCTGCATCCCTCTGTAAGACATCTGACAATTTTAGACTTTTCAGAGCCCGTCAAATCTCTATTCTGACCCATTTTTCCAAAGAAAGGAAGTTGCCTAATAATTAAGCACACCTTATATAGAGTGTTGATGTCATTAGACCACACCCCTCCTCATTACAGAGATGCACATCACCTGATTTACTTAATTGGTAGTTGCTTTCAAGCCCATAGAGCTTGGAGTACGACAACATGTATAAAAAGTATCATGTAATCAAAATACTCATTGGCCTAATAATTCTGCACACAGTGTAGTACACTCTCGGCTCTGGTCCGTACACCTCGCACGCACACTGCTCTGCTCCATACACCTAGTACACTCTCGGCTCCCCTCCATACACCTCGTGCACACACAGCTCGCTCCGTAACACCTCATACACACGTGTCTCTGCTCCGTACACACACGGCTCCGCTCCGTACACCTCATACACACGCGGCTCCTCTCAGTACACCTCGTACAAAACACAGCTCAGCTCCGTACACCTCGAACACACACGGCTCCTCTCCGTACACCTCGTACACTTTCAGCTTCGCTCCTTACGCCCCGTACACACTCGGCTCTTCTCTGTACACCTCATACACACGGCTCCTCTCCGTTCACCTAGCACACATTTGGTTCTGCTCCATGCACCTTGTACACTCTTGCTCCGTTATATACATCTAGTGCACTCTCAGATCTGCTCCGTACACCTTGCAAACTCTTGGCTCCACTCCGTACACATCGTACACATTCGGCTCTGCTCCGTATACCTCATACACCCGCAGCTCCGCTATGTACATCAAGTACACTCTCGGCTCCGCTCCATACACCTCGTACACTCTCGGTTCCGCTCCATACACATAGTACACTCTCTGATCCGCACACCTCGTACACACATGGCTCCACTCCGTACACCTCGTACACTCTCTGCTCCGCGTCATACATTTCGTACACATGCGGCTCCGCTCTGTACAACCTGTACACTCTCAGCTCCGCTCCGTACACCTAGTACACACTCGGCTCCACTTCGTACACCTTGTACAAACTTGGTGCTGCTCAATACACCTCGTACACTCTCGCTTCACTCCATACACCTCGTACACACATGGCTCCGCTCCTTACACCTCGTACACACGAGGCTCCGCTACGTACACCTCGTACACTTGGCTCCGCTCAGTACACCACGTACGCACACTGCTCTGCTCCATACACCTAGTACACTCTCGGCTCCCCTCCATATACCTTGTACACACACAGCTCTGCTCCGTACACTTCGTACACTCTCAGCTCTGCTCCCGTACACCTCCTACGCACGTGGCTCCACTCCGTACACCTCGCACACACACAGCTCCTCTCTGTACACCTCGTATACACACGGCTCTGCTCCATACACCTCATACACTTTCAGCTTCGCTCCATACGCCCCCGTACACACTCAGCTCCTCTGCTCATACACACACAGCTCTGCTCCATAAACCCAGTACACTCTCTGCTCTGCTCTGTACACCTCATACACACGCATCTCCGCTCCGTACACACGCATCTCCGCTCCGTACACACGCAGCTCCACTCCGTACACCTCATACACTCTCGGCTCTGCTAAGTACACCTTATATGCAAGCCTCGTACACTTGTGGCGCCCCTGCGTCCAGGAGGCCACAAAGGGAACTGCAGCCAGGCAGGTAGGACATTGTTGAACACCAACACCCTCACAGCCCACACAACCCACGTGTCAGAGAGGTTACATCCAGCCCTGAGATTAGAACTATATGAGATCGGAGGGGTGGTGGATTCAGAGGAGTGGGTTGGGCACACCAGAGGTCAGGTGACTGACAGTATATAGTGAGGGGGAGGAGTGAAGGAAAGTAGTAGGCCGAGGTAGGCTGAGATGTAAAGACTGAAGGACAATCACACTTCTGTGAGTGCAAGGCTAGGAGCGCAGAATCTGTACTGAGCCAGTGTGAGCCAGAGGGGAGAGAAAGCCCGTCCGACGCTGATGCCACCAGGAGTGTGACAGGACAGAGAGGGACGGTGGAACCCGTGCCCTAGACAGCAGCTGAAGCCACTGACTGTAGGTGGAGGAGCCCTCCTAGAATACTCGAAGGAACAGAGAGAAGAAGCCTGGTAGAGCCTCGTGCTGAGGACTGCTGGAGGCTGGGCTGAGTAGAGTGTCGGCTCTAGAGGGGACCGTAGTTCAACCGGCATCCCCAGACACCGACGGGGGATCACAGCTTCATGTTTGGATCCCTAACCCAAAAGGACAGGCAGCTAAGTGACGCACTAGGACTCACAGAAGCCCGAGTCATCGCCATACTGTCCGGCGTATCACACACCACCAGTACAGACGGAGACCGTAACAGCCCGGAAAGGGACACTACAGACTGTGTGAGGGGTCACGGGGAAAGAGAGAGGCCTGGCTGCAGAAGAGAAGGGAACCCGGAGAGGGAGAAAGCACCCGTGCGTTGAGAACTGTAACTGTGCTGTAAGAACTGCAAATGACTTGTAACCTGCTTGGAGAGAACAAAGAGTAAAGCTTTGGAAAACCCTGAATTGCCTCTCTTGTTTGCCTCTATCTGCACACCATTCTCCCTCATACAGATCCAGCCTGTCAGCACCAGCCAGGAGGAGAGATCCCTGCAGCCTAGTGATGGGTAGCTCCTGAATGAGCCGGCTCTAAGAGCCGGCTCTTTATAGTGAATCATATGAGTCAGCTCCTGGCAGGGAGCCAATTGAAATTTAAACGGCTCTTTGCCAGTTCACTTGCCACAGTCAGTCCCCTCTTGCCCCGGCCTTCCCGGCCCCTCCCTCCCGGCAGTAGTCACTCTGATCTTATCCAGGAGACTGAGAATGCATGCTCCTCCTGCTGCCGCACATAGCACTGACTCAGGGTGCCTTCACACTGGCGTTCTGCGGAGGGGAATCGCCATGTGTGCGCAGCGGCCGCCAGCTCCTATCTTTAGAAAGGGGACGCACGATGCTGCGCTTGACAGCGCATGACCGTGCGCACCCATTCACTCCCATATGTGATCTGTGCGCAGAACGCTGCGGAGGGGAACGCCAGTGTGAAGGCACCCTCAAAGCATAGCCCCCCTCAAATCTGTGACAAGCAAGCAGCAGTCAGGCACTTTATTAAAGGAACACTGACATATGGATTTAGCCTGATTATAGTTATTTACCTCGCTGAGCGAGGGAGAAACAGCGGATGTAAATGTGCATCCCTTGTTTTCTCCCATTCACTTGAATGGAAGAGAACAAATGATCCAGCGATGCATATGGGCAGGGCAGATAAGGATCTCCTCTGCAAACATACCGTCACTGGATTGAGCATCACTGGATCGCAGGCTCGGGTGCTGCATCGACTGTGTAAATGCACCATTAGCTAGTGCAACTTGGAATGGTTACTGTATATACTCGTGTATAAGCTGACCCGTGTATAAGCCGACCCCCCTACTTTTGCCCCCAAAACCTGGGAAAACCTATTGACTCATGTATAAGCCGAGGGTGGACCCCAGCACAGGTATACAGCCCCCAGCAGTGTGGTATACAGGCCCCCTCAGTGGTATACAGCAGCCTCCCCAGTGGTAGTATACAGCAGCCTCCCCAGTGGTAGTATACAGTAGCCTCCCCAGTGGTATATACAGCAGCCCCAGAGGGGTATACAGCAGCCCCAGAGCTGTATACAGCAGCCCCAGAGGGGTATACAGCAGCCCCAGAGGGGTATATAGCAGCCCCAGAGGGGTATACAGCAGCCCCAGAGGGGTATACAGCAGCCCCAGAGGGGTATATAGCAGCCCCAGAGGGGTATACAGCAGCCCCAGAGGGGTATATAGCAGCCCCAGAGGGGTATATAGCAGCCCCAGAGGGGTATACAGCAGCCCCGGAGGGGTATACAGCAGCCCCGGAGGGGTATTTAGCAGCCCCAGAGGGGTATACAGCAGCCCCCGCTGTATACAGCGGTACCCGGCTGTATACAGCCCCCCCCCCGTGGTATACCGGGCCCCCCCTGTGGCAACCTGTAAAGGAAGCGATGATTATACTTATCGGGTCGCCGACGCTCTGTCACCGTCCGTCACCGCGCTCCTCCTGGTCTTCATGCTTCCTTCACTGGCGCACAGAAAATGACGTCATTTCCTAGGGGGCTCCACACACTCTCGGCTCTGCTCCGTACACCTCATACGCACGCGGCTCCGCTCCGTACACCTCGCACACACACGGCTCAGCTCCGTACACCTCGCACACACACGGCTCCCCTCCGTACACCTCGTACACACATGGCTCTGCTCCATACACTTCGTACACTTTTGGCTTCGCTCCATATGCCCCGTACATACTCGGCTCCTCTCTGTACACCTCGTACACACGGCTCCTCTCTGTTCATCTAGTACACATTTAGTTCTGCTCCGTGCATCTCGCACACACGGCTCTGCTACATACACCTAGTGCACTCTCAGCTCCACTCCGTACACCTTGTACACTCTTGGCTCCGCTCTGTACACCTCGTACACTCTCGGCTCTGCTAAGTACACCTCATATGCACGCGGCTTCTCTTTATACACCTCGTACACTCTTGGCTCCGCCCCGTACACCTCATACCCACGCGGCTCCACTTCGTACACCTCGCACACACATGGCTCCTCTCCGTACACCTCATACACACATGGCTCCACTCCATACACCTCCTACACTTTCAGCTTCACTCCATACGCCCCGTACACACTCGGCTCCTCTCTGTACACGTCGCACACATGGCTCCTCTCCGTTCACCTAGTACACATTTGGCTCTGCTCCGTGCACCTCGTACAATCTTGGCTCCGCTCCGTACACCTCGTACACTCGGCTCCGCACACCTCGTACACACTCGACTCTGCTCCGTACACCTTGTGTACACACGGCTCCTTTCTGTTTACCTAGTACACATTTGGCTCTGCTCCGTACACATAGTACACTCTCAGCTCCACTCCATACACCTCGTACACTCTCGGCTCCGCTCTGTACACCTTGTGTACACACGGCTCTGCTCCGTACACCTCGTACTCACGCGGCTCCATTCCGTACACCTCATACACACATGGTTCCACTCCATACACCTCGTACACTCTTGGCTCCGCTCTGTACACCTTGTGTACACACGGCTCTGCCCCGTACACCTCGTACTCACGTGGCTCCACTCCGTACACCTATTACACTCTTGGCTCCGCTCCATACACCTTGCACACATGTGGCTCCGCTCTGTACACCCTGTACACTCTCGGCTTCGCTCCGTACACCTTGTACACTCTTGGCTCCGCTTCGTACACACACAGCTTTGCTCCATACACCTTGTACACACTTGGCTCTGCTCCGTACACCTCGTACACTCTCGGCTCTGCTCCATACACCTTGTGCACAAACGGTTCTGCTCCGTACACCTCGTAAACACGCGGCTCAGCTCCGTACACATCGTACACTCTTGGCTCCGCTCCATACACCTTGTACACACGTGACTCTGCTTCATAACACCTCATACACACTCGGCTCTGCTACATCCACACTGTAAATCCCTCCCGACCCCACACATAAACTTCACCTCATCCAGCACCATGACCAGCACAGCAGCAGAATGCTGCTTACACCGAGGAGCTGATCATGTGATCCATGACTCCTCCCCTCCATTGACATCATCACAGGCCCTGTAAGCACAGAGTGTGTGGCTCTACAAGTGAAGAATAAAGCTGGCTCACACTGCAGACAGGGGGTGGTTAGAGATCACGAGTGTTGCAGCAGGAGGCCCAGCAGCGCCCCCCTACCTGCTGGACCCAGGCCAGATGCCCCACCAGCCCCCTCATAGATACTCCTCTGCCAACTATCCCCAAGAATTGTCGAACCTCACGGACGGGGGTATTTGTCTGCCAGTCTATGATAACAGTCATTTTGTCTGGGTCTGGTGCTACTCCCTTTGCACTCATGACATGACCTGTGCTTTGTACTGTACTTTGGGCTTCAAAAGATGACACTTTGATGGTTTTACCTTTAGGCCAAAGTTGAACAACGCTTCAAAGTCCTCTGCCTGGTGCTTCAGGTGATCTCCATACATCCTGGAATATACAATCACATCATCCAACTACAACAGCACAGTCTCAAAGTTGTTATGTTTGAGGCAGCAGCACTCCATAAGTCTCTGGAAGGTTCCAGGTGCATTGCACAACCCGAACGGCATACAGTTAAATTCACATAGTCCTATAGGTGTGGTGAAGCAGTTTCTCTTTGTCAGCTTCAGTGACAGGAACCTGCCGGTACCTGCTGGTTAAGTCCAGAGTGGAGAAATACCTAGACGATTATAATGCTGCAAGTGACTAGTCTATGCAAGACAAGGGGTAGGCATCTTTATGAGTGAATTTGTTTATCGGTCTAAAATCTACACACATACTTTGTACCCCATGAGTCAAATGCGGACCATTGCTTGCTGTTATGACAAGTCTCCATCAGGGCGCCCGGTAAAGTCAATATCAGCCCAATATCTCTTAGTGGGTGAGGCATGGCTGTTACCTGGGAACTGGTGTTTAGGAGGGTGGTGAAGGGGATGCATTAGTTACAACTGGAATGAGCGGTCGTCCTCCGACATACTTGTTTCTCCAGTTTGTTGGACCAGACTGTCTTACTCCTGGGGGTTGGTCCGCTCCCGCAGGGGTTGCTCGTTTAGAGGACACTCTCTTGCAGCATGACCAACCTTGCTGCAGCATTGGCAGATGGGTCATCCTGTAGATTTGAACTAATCGGTAGATCTCCTGGTGTAGGTTAGTCGTCGCTGCTGTGGCAGCCTCCTCTTCTGTCGTTACCATGGAAGATCAACCGGGCTTGAGGCTAGTGGAATCCTCTCTGCAGGGGAAGAGCCTGTACATTTTTATGCAAAGCAGCCATACTTTTGATCAGATCCTGCACTCGTAGTCGTAAATCTGCAGAAGGGTTGTCAGCCTGGGTCTGACCATACAGTACTACAGGCATCTGGGGTGAGGACAACTCCCCCTGGTAGTACACAATTGAGTTGTTGGTGTTTAGTTGGCTCAGTGATGGCATAGGTTGACTGATGTAGTATACAGATTGCGCTATCTTTGAACTGAACGAAGTCCATATCAAGGTTTTGCAGTGACATCATGCACAGTTGAGCCTTACTGTAGTCAATGAACTGCTCCTTCAGCATTTTGTTCTCATCCTGCACACTGTATGGGTCAATTTGTTTGATGGCTTGCAGCACCTCCTGTAAATTAAGTGCATAGTCTCTAATAGTGTCCTCAGCTTTCTAGCTGCAGTATGGGGCGGTTGCTGGTATTGGGCATCTTCCCACTAGTTAACCCTTGCAGGGGTGTGACTCACCACTCCAGATGCTGCAGATCGTTTTTCCTCTGAGTTGCTCTCCAGTGGGTTTCCAATTGCTTGGGGTCTCGGGTGGTGTAAGCTAGCAATGCTCCACCCCCCGCAAGTCCCACTTCTCCATGCACGGCTGGTCTCTGCTTATTGCAATACAGCTGTGCTTGGTCTGCACAGCGCAGTCCTCTGCACAACTCCTCACACTTGGATGCAGGCACATTCCAGCTCTTGGTCAGACCCTCCAGTTCAGGCACCAGGGGAGTGGGAGGGGCTTCTTTTGGCACCATTTCTGAGGCCCCACCCATGATGCGATAATTTTGCATAAGATTAGCTGCACATGTCTCCCCTCACATCAGTAATGGCCACTTTCACAGTTCAAAAGCACCATGCAGTATGCAGCATTTACACATGACCCTGTTCCCAGGGATTCTTATCCTGTTCGTGATGCATATATTGTTGCACACTAAAGGCTGAGGGAATTAGAAGCTGGGTCGATCAGTCTGCATCACAGTAGCTGAACCCAGTGCTGTAGCCCTGGCAGAAAACTAAAAAAGGAAAAAGGAAAAATAGAGAAAAAGAAAATAAAAATAGAAAAATAAATTATGCTTGTGACGCCAGCTGAAGGTATCCAGCCACTAGGTGGCCGGCACTGCATGTAAAGTTCTCAAGGGATGGATGTTGTGGCAATGAGGTGGTATTATCCCCCTTCAACACGGGACTAGCTCTTGAGAATTGAAGTAGATGATAATGGTTATAGTACTGAAGAGCAGTGTAGGATTGTAGAAGAAAGCACGGCACAGCAGGCAGTCTTTCAGCTCTTTAACTTTACTGTAGCTTGGTCAATACAGCCAGGACACATGGAGAACCAGACATGCAGTTCAGCCAGTCTGAGAGGAGCTGGATCCCACTCTGTTAAGTGAAAGGATTTACCTTCCTGCTGTCTCCTTTGAGTTGCGGAGTTCAGGTGTCTGTGAACTGTCCTGTACTCTCTGCTCTTCTTCCAACTTTTGTGAGAATCTCTCCCAGCCAAACAGGTGATGCTAACCTTGTAAGCAGCTGACTCTTTGGCTCTCTGGATCACTTTGCTTCTGGGATCACACAAGTAGCCAGTGGACCTGGAATCCACCGGTCTCCAGCTTCTGCCCTCAGGATCTGAAATGCCTGAGCAACCCAGGGAGCTGGGCCCTGCTGCAGCATGGTCTTCTGGGGAGAGCTCCTAGCTGCACTATTCCCCAGATTGAACTCCCTTCTCCTATCTCCCTGTCTGCTATACATTCTGCTCTACTCCTCCCCTCAGCTAGGAATGATGAGTCACAGGCTTAAGGCCACGTCACACGCATCAATCTTATGAGCGATATTATTAGCGATCACGTACACGCGCGATCGCTAACAATATCGCTCACATCGCTGGTGAGCTGTCACACAGACAGACTCACCAGCGATGTTGAGCAGCGAGATCGCTGGTAACTATGGTACACATCGGGTTACTAGGCGCCGCGCGGCGCTTAGTAACCCGACGTTTACCATAGTTACCATCTCCCAGCATAGGCTGTGCCGCTGGGAGATCGTTCATCGTGGTGTCACACACCACGATGATGCAGATTGATCAAGCGATTATCGCTTGATTTGAGCTCCGGCTCACAAATCTGCGATCAATCAATCAAGCGATTTTACATTGTAAAATCGCTTGATTACACGCAGCGATGCACAAACGATATCGCTTAAGCGATCAAAAAAGCAGATCACTTAAGCGATATCGCTCATAAGATTGATGCGTGTGACGTGGCCTTAAGTCTGGCCCCTTAGTGCTCATCTTTCTAGTCAGGATTTGGAAGGTGTATGCATGCATTGGGTCCTTAGCATAGGAATTCCAATTCTGCCCAGATATGGCATTATAATCGATGTAGGGATAATACCACTTGTGGTAGCCAGATCACAGGGGCACCATAAGGACACTATAGGGCAATGGAGTCAGATGTGGCTCACTCACATGTGCTTTAGCCACTGAGCCCAGCACATGTGAATGACCAGGTATCTACACCAAGCAAACCAAAGCACACAACACCTTTCTACCTCCAGACCTGAAAGGGGAGCTCTTAACCCGGGTACAGGGTGAGCTCCTCTATAATTTCTGGTCTGGGGTGGAGCTACTTATTTCAGTTCCTAGGGAGACTGAGGAAGATATCCTGTGGACTGGAGCAGTGCTAAGCTCATCCCAGGTAGAGTAGAGAGTGAGGAACAGCAAACGTGAGTGACCTATAGGCAAGGATCTGAGGAAGTCGAGGAACCTGAGGAGAGGAGCGGTGTTGAGCCCACCCCAGCGTAGAGAGCGCCAAGAACCGGACACCGGAGTCCGAGGCTGTGCAGGGCCTAATGTCCCAGCAGCCAACACCAGAGGGTGTGGGATTCCAAGTCCCCCATCCACACCAAAGTGCCTGCAGGCAAAGCAGTGCAGAAAGCCCAAGAGTAGCCGCTTGTGAAGTGGGGCTGGAGAAGGACCCAAGCTGCCTGCCATACCAGCACAGCCCAGGAGAGGGAGAGAGAGAGAGGGCTGCATCTCAGCAGCAGCAGGGACCCACTAAGGGTGCAGCAGGGAGGCCTCAGAACTTGCTGGGTGAGGAGATCTCCGAGTTGCTTCCAGGTTGAACGGACTCAGATTAACATCATCTGTCATTGTCCTGGCCTGCACCAACAGTAAAGGACCTGAGTAACCAACAACCGTGAGTCTGTTAGTTTACGCCCTCCGCCCTGCACCCCGACTACCTTCCAACATCCACTGCCCTGGGGACCCGCTCTATCTGTGGGGAGCCATTACATCTCAGCTGCCTATTCAACATCCCCAGAGGTTCTGCAGCAGTGGCGGCCGCAAGCCACACGTGGCATCACGAATAATCCTTTCTATAATGCCCCCAAGAACTCTTTGAAGCTGAACCCAGGGTCATGAAGCCAGGTCTCGACCCCTGTGAGTCCTCTGGAGCACCGTAGCCCAGTTCTGAGTACCCCACAGTCCTGGGGCACAACATGTATAACAGGAATCAATCCAGTGTTCAGAACCATGGCGCTCGAAACCCGTATGGATTGATTTCTATTATACACACCGCCCTGCTTTATTGCTTTGTTATGTGAGATGCCCAGTTTTTCATTACTTTATTTTGTGTGAGTGTGTGTACAGTGTGCAGTGTGTGTATATAGACAGTGTGCAGTGTGTGTAGTATAGGCAGTGTGTAGTGTGTGTAGTATAGCAGTGTGTGTAGTATAGACAGTGTGCAGTGTGTATAGTATTGACAGTGTGCAGTGTGTGTAGTATAGACAGTGTGCAGTGTGTGTACAGTGTGCAGTGTGTGTAGTATAGACAGTGTGCAATGTGTGTAGTATAGACAGTATGCAGTGTGTATAGTATAGACAGTGTGTGTAGTATAGGCAGTGTGTAGTGTGTGTAGTATAGGCAGTGTGTGTAGTATAGACAGTGTGCAGTGTGTATAGTATTGACAGTGTGCAGTGTGTGTAGTATAGACAGTGTGCAGTGTGTGTACAGTGTGCAGTGTGTGTAGTATAGACAGTGTGCAATGTGTGTAGTATAGACAGTATGCAGTGTGTATAGTATAGACAGTGTGTGTAGTATAGGCAGTGTGCAGTGTGTGTAGTATAGACAGTGTGCAGTGTGTGTAGTATAGACAGTGTGCAGTGTGTGTAGTATAGACAGTGTGCAGTGTGTGTAGTATAGGCAGTATGTAGTGTGTGTAGTATAGGCAGTGTGTGTAGTATAGACAGTGTGCAGTGTGTGTAGTATAGACAGTGTGCAGTGTGTGTAGTATAGACAGTGTTCAGTGTGTATAGTATAGACAGTGTGCAGTGTGTGTACAGTGTACAGTGTGTGTAATCTATAGTGTACAGTGTGTATAGTATATATAGTGTACAGTGTGGGTAGTTACAGTGTGCAGTGTGCTGGTATTATACTGTGTGTAGTATATACAGTGTGTAGTGTGTTGGTATTATACAGTGTATGTAGTGTGTTGGTATTATACAGTGTGTGTAGTATATGATCCAGTCGACAAGGTAGGGGGTACTCGGATAAAGGGACAGGGGTTTACTTCGGTGGGGGATCATGGCTGGTCGGTTCCTGGTTCCGTGTCCTGGACCCTCAATGGCGGGGTGGGGGTGATGATGATGGGGAATGGTATCGTGACGCCACCTGTGGTACCTGGTAATAGGGTTACTAGCGCTGCGGCCGGCCGCTGAGGTGATGAGAATGCAGCTTTGGTAGTACAGCTCCCCACAGGTGGAGCTTTACCTCAGGGCAGCGGGGTGGATGAGGGGAGTAGTATTAGCGGTTCTGCTGTGAACTCTGCAGGCGGCAGCGGGTAATCAGGCACACACACACAATAGTCTCTGTTTCGGTACCTTTTTACTGATGTCCGGTAACAGGCACGGTCCAGGAGGGTAACCAGGTTTGGGTGCAGCTTGGGACGTTCACCTTGGAGAGTTGTGAGGCCTCCTCTGTTAGTGTGTGCGGTGATTGGGGTAAGCTCTGCCTGTAGCTGAACCTGCCGCCTCTTTCTCCCTCTCAGGGTACTGTTTCACAACCGACAATGAGGACCTTTCTATGGGATCCCTATCCTCCTCCTGGGCCCCTGATCCTATGCTTGGTCAGGTTTGGTGTCTTCTATTCTTTACTTCAGGGGGAATAGATCCTCCTGGGCTGTCCGGGCTTTCTCTGCTATACTGTAGATGAATAGCAACTTCGGACTCCGGTGTCCGAGTGGGCTTAAGTGATACCAGGTACGTTCCCTTCTTCTTTCTTCCTACCTCTCACTTCTCCCACTGGGCTCCGTCCCTCTCCCCAGGGCTCAGCACAGCTGGGTAAGGTTTCCTGGTTCTGGGCCTGGCTTGGTACCAGCAACCAGCTCCTTCACTAACTGCTCTCTCCTGACTGGAACTAACCGACTCCTCCCCTCAGGCCTGGATCTTTATAGGGGATCTGGCTTAAGGGCAGCTGGTGGAGCTCCCTCTTCAGGTCTGGGGTGGAAGGTGTTGTGTGCTTTGTGTACCAAGGTGTACATCCCTCCCTGCACCGGTGGGTCCTGTGGCAATCCCCCGCAGGGGTGCCACATATATACAGTGTGTAGTGGGTTGGTATTATACAGTGTAGTGTGTAGTATATACAGTGTGTAGTGTGTTGGTATTATACAGTGTAGTATATACTGTGTAGTGTGTTGGTATTATACAGTGTAGTGTGTAGTATATACAGTGTGTAGTGTGTTGGTATTATACAGTGTAGTATATACTGTGTAGTGTGTTGGTATTATACAGTGTAGTGTGTAGTATATACAGTGTGTAGTGTGTTTGGTATTATACAGTGTAGTGTTTAGTATATACTGTGTGTAGTGTGTTGGTATTATACAGTGTAGATATATACAGTGTGTAGTGTGTTGGTATTATACAGTGTAGTATATACTGTGTAGTGTGTTGGTATTATACAGTGTAGTGTGTAGTATATACAGTGTGTAGTGTGTTGGTATTATACAGTGTAGTGTGTTGGTATTATACAGTGTAGTGTGTTGGTATTATACAGTGTAGTGTGTTGGTATTATACAGTGTAGTGTTTAGTATATACTGTGTGTAGTGTGTTGGTATTATACAGTGTAGTATATACAGTGTGTAGTGTGTTGGTATTATACAGTGTAGTATATACTGTGTAGTGTGTTGGTATTATACAGTGTAGTGTGTAGTATATACAGTGTGTAGTGTGTTGGTATTATACAGTGTAGTGTTTAGTATATACTGTGTGTAGTGTGTTGGTATTATACAGTGTAGTATATATAGTGTGTAGTGTGTTGGTATTATACAGTGTAGTGTCTAGTATACAGTGTGTAGTGTGTTGGTGTTATACAGTGTAGTATATACAGTGTGTAGTGTGTTGGTATTATACAGTGTAGTATACAGTGTGTAGTGTGTTGGTATTATACAGTGTAGTGTGTAGTATACAGTGTGTAGTGTGTTGGTATTATATGGTGTAGTGTGTAGTATACAGTGTGTAGTGTATTGGTATTATACAGTGTAGTGTGTAGTATACAGTGTGTCGTGTGTTGGTATTATATGGTGTAGTGTGTAGTATACAGTGTGTAGTGTGTTGGTGTTATACAGTGTAGTATATACAGTGTGTAGTGTGTTGGTAGTATACAGTGTAGTGTGTAGTATATACAGTGTGTAGTGTGTTGGTATTATACAGTGTAGTGTGTAGTATACAGTGTGTAGTGTGTTGGTATTATATGGTGTAGTGTGTAGTATACAGTGTGTAGTGTGTTGGTGTTATACAGTGTAGTATATACAGTGTGTAGTGTGTTGGTAGTATACAGTGTAGTGTGTAGTATATACAGTGTGTAGTGTGTTGGTATTATACAGTGTAGTGTGTAGTATACAGTGTGTATTCAGATAAAGATTAACGGCAATTTCAACACATTATTCATATATAAATGCAATTATTTTTATTGATTATTTAGAAAACATCACACATGATAAAATTCCTTCCCCATAAAAGCACCCCAGGCAGTGTGAGTGCAGTATACAAATATTGTTCACAGTTACAAATCATATGTCATCATCAACACTAACATAGTTTTGGTCTGCATAGAAAGGGATATATATAGAAATACTGTTGTATCCAATATGACCTGGCTTATCTAGGAGACAGGTTACACAAGGAATCATATTATAAAACTTTTATCATTGCCTCTATCTAACATCAAGAATCCTTGTACATATGCCCCATGATCTAATCCCCAAAGTGGAAGTGTTCATACCGCACCACACTGCCCAGCACCTCAACGTTTCGCTCTCGCTTCGTCAGTATACAGTGTGTAGTGTATTATACAGTGTAGTGTGTTGGTATTATACAGTGTAGTGTGTTGGTATTATACAGTGTAGTGTGTTGTTATTATACAGTGTAGTGTGTAGTACACAGTGTGTAGTGTGTTGGTATTATACAGTGTAGTGTGTAGTATATACTGTGTAGTGTGTTGGTATTATACAGTGTAGTGTGTAGTATATACAGTGTGTAGTGTGTTGGTATTATACAGTGTAGTGTGTAGTATATACAGTGTGTAGTGTGTTGGTATTATACAGTGTAGTGTGTAGTATACAGTGTGTAGTGTGTTGGTATTATACAGTGTAGTGTGTAGTATATACAGTGTGTAGTGTGTTGGTATTATACAGTGTAGTGTGTAGTATACAGTGTGTAGTGTGTTGGTATTATACAGTGTGTAGTGTATTATACAGTGTAGTGTGTTGGTATTATACAGTGTAGTGTGTTGGTATTATACAGTGTAGTGTGTTGGTATTATACAGTGTAGTGTGTAGTACACAGTGTGTAGTGTGTTGGTATTATACAGTGTAGTGTGTTGTATTATACAGTGTAGTGTGTAGTACACAGTGTGTAGTGTTGTTGGTATTATACAGTGTTGTGTGTTGGTATTATACAGTGTAGTGTGTTGGTATTATACAGTGTAGTGTTGGTATTATACAGTGTAGTGTGTAGTATATACAGTGTGTAGTGTGTTGGTATTATATAGTGTAGTGGTTGTTGGTATTATACAGTGTAGTGTGTTGGTATTATACAGTGTAGTGTGTTTGGTATTATACAGTGTAGTGTGTTGGTATTATACAGTGTAGTGTATTGGTATTATACAGTGTAGTGTGTAGTATATACAGTGTGTAGTGTGTTGGTATTATATAGTGTAGTGTGTTGGTATTATACAGTGTAGTGTGTTGGTATTATACAGTGTAGTGTGTAGTATATACAGTGTGTAGTGTGTTGGTATTATACAGTGTAGTGTGTTGGTATTATACAGTGTAGTGTGTTGGTATTATACAGTGTAGTGTGTTGGTATTATACAGTGTAGTGTGTTGGTATTATACAGTGTAGTGTGTAGTATATACATGTGTAGTGTGTCGGTATTATAGTGTAGTGTGTAGTATATACAGTGTGTGTAGTTGTTGGTATTATATAGTGTAGTGTGTTGGTATTATACAGTGTAGTGTGTAGTATATACAGTGTGTAGTGTGTGTGTGTATTATATAGTGTAGTGTGTTTAGGTATTATAACAGTGTAGTGTGTAGTATATACAGTGGTGTAGTGTGTGGTATTATACAGTGTAGTGTTTGTATAGGTATATATACAGTGGTAGTGTGTTGGTATTATAACAGTGTAGTGTGTAGTATATACAGTGTGTAGTGTGTTGGTATTATACAGTGTATGTGTGTAGTATTATACAGTGTGTAGTGTGTTGGTATTATACAGTGTAGTGTGTTGGTATTATACAGGTGTAGTTATAATAGTGTGTAAGTGTGTTTGGTATTATACAGTGTAGTGTGTTGGTATTATACAGTGTAGTGTGTTGGTATTATACAGTGTAGTGTGTAGTATATACAGTGAGTGTGTAATAAGTGTATGTGTGGTATTATACATAGTGTAGATCAGTGTTGGTATTATACAGTTGTAGTGTGTTGGTATTATACAGTGTATGTGTGTATATACAGTGTGTATGTGTGTTGGTATTATACAGTGTAGTGTGTTGGTATTATACAGTGTAGGTTCAGTTGGTGTGATTATACATGTATGATTAGTATATACATGTTTGTTACGTGTAGTGGTATTATACAGTGTAGTGTGTTGGTATTATACATGAAGTTGTAGTTGGTATATACAGTGTAGTGTTGGTACAGTACTTAAGTGTAGTTAGTGTGAGATGGTATAATTAGTGTAGTTGTGTAGTATATACATGTGTGTTATATATACATACATGTATGTGTAGTATATACAGTGTGTGTGTGTTGTATATCAGGATGTCGCGTGTCACTGGGGTTGTGGATGGTAAATATTTGATGTGTGGTGCTTAGTTCTCTGCAGTAGCTGCGGTGGGGATTGGGCCCTCTCCTCCTCCTCCTTTCCTCTCCTCCTCTGTCTTTTCTCTTCTCACTCTTGTTCCTCCATCGCTGTGATCCTCTCAGGTGTGTACTGGGCACAAATAGGCAACCAAGGAATATTCTATTTGTCACACGTCTGTCCTGGGTATATACACTGTGTATCACACGTCTTCAGGGTATATACACCACATATCACGTCTGTCCAGGGTATATTACACCACGTATCACACATCTGTCCAGGTATATACACATGTATCACACGTGCTTCCAGGGTATATACACGATGTATCACAAGTCTGTCCAGGGTATATACACCACGATCACCGTCTGTCCAGGGGTATACACTTGTATCACACCTCTGTCCAGCGAATATACACCACTATCACAAGTCGTCCAGGGATATACACCACGTACATCTATCCAGGGTATATACATCACGTACACGCGTCTGTCAGGTTAACACCACATATCACACACTGTCAGGGTATATACACTGTGTATCACACCTCTGTCCAGGGTATATACACTGGATCACACATCTGTCCAGGTATATACACACGTATCACACGTCTGCCAGTGTTTTATACACAGTATGATCACACGTCGTCCACGGTATATACACTGTGTAATCACACCGTGTCCAGGGAATACCAACGTATCACACGTCTGTCCAGGTACATACCCACGTACACACGTCTGTCCAGGTATATACACCACGTAATCACATGTCTTCCAGGGTTTATGCACTGCGTATCACACGTCTGTCCAGGGTATATACACGACATATCACATATCATCCAGGTATATTCACCACGTATCACACGTCTGTCCAGGTACATACACCACGTATCACACGTCTGTCCGGTATATACACCGACGATCACACGTCTGATCCAGGGTATATCACGACGATCACGTTTGTCCAAGGTAATTTTACGACGTATCACACGTCTGTCCAGGGTAATACACCACGTATCACACGTCTGTCCAGGTATATATACCACGTATCACACGTCTGTCCAGGGTATATACACCACGTATCACACTCTGTCCAGGTATATACACTGTGATCACTGTCTGTTCCAGGTATAGTACACAACGTATCACACGTCTGTCCAGGGTATATACACTGTATCACACGTCTGTCCAGGTATATACACCATGTAACACACGTCTGTCCAGGTATATAACCACTGTATCACACATCTGTCCAGGGTATTATACCCTCGTATCACATTCTGTGCAGAGTATATACACAGTATCACACGTCTGTCCAGGGTACATACACCACGTATCACACGTCTGACCAGGGTATATACACCACGTACACTCTGTCCAGGTATATACACCACAATCAACATCTCTCCAGGTATATACACCCACGATCACACGTCTGTCCAGGTAAATAACCACGTATCACACGTCTGTCCGGGTATATAAACCACGTATCACACATCTGTCCAGGGTATGTACCTGTGTATCACACATCTGTCCAGGTATTACTCCATGTATCTGTTAATATGTATTTCTGATATTTTCGTGGTATCTGCGTCTCGCAGTCGTCCGCAGACTCCCGGTGAAGGTGTAACGTTAATTCTGCTGCAGTCACCAGTGACCCAGAGTCTGGGCCTCATCTGCTACTCATGTCCATGTAGTTTGTTGGACTCTTTCAGTCTCCTGGACTCTGCTGTCAGACTCTTTTTTTCCTATGATTTACATGGAATCTGAGAGCAGGCTTCTGCTTCTCCATTGTAGAGCTGCATCATGTAGGGGCAGGGACTCTGATTCCAGCAGACACCGTTGCTTCCTGCAGGAATGAGAACAGTGAACGTATCAGCACTTTGAATGCAAAGTCTGCATAACTTTCTGTGCATAACCCCGCCCACACTGATTGGCAGCTCTGCATAACCCCACCCACACCACTGATTGGCAGCTCTGCATAACCCCACCCACACCACTGATTGGCAGTTATGCATAACCCCGCCCACACCACTGATTGACAGCTCTGCATAACCCCACCCACACCACTGATTGGCAGTTCTGCATAACCCCGCCCACACCACTGATTGGTAGCTCTGCATAACCCCACCCACACCACTGATTGTAGCTCTGCATAACCCCACCACACATGATTGGTAGCTCTGCATAACTCACCCACACCACTGATTGGCAGCTCTGCATAACCTACCCACACCACTGATTGGCAGCTCTGCATAACCTCACCCACACCACTGATTGGCAGCTCTGCATAACCCCACTCACACCACTGATTGGCAGCTTTCTGTGCATAACCCCACCCATACCACTGATTGGCAGCTCTGCATAACCCCGCCCACACACTGATTGGCAGCTCTGCATAACCCCCCAACCACTGATTGGCAGCTCTGCATAACCCCACCACACCATTTATGGCAGCAATCTGTGTATAACTCCGTCCAAATCCTGACTCTTTCGTGTATAACTCCGCCCACACCACTAATTGCAGCAACTGTTTTACTCCGCCCCAGCACTGCCACCTTTCTGTGTATAACTACGCCCCAGCACTGATTGGAGCTCTGCATAACCCCCACACTACTGATTGGCAGCTCTGCAAACCTCCACCCACTGATTGCAGCTCTGCATAACCCCCTCACACCACTGATGCAGCTTCTGTGCATAACCCTGCCCACACCACTGATTGGCAGCTCTATATAACCCTGCCCACACCACTGATTGGCAGCTCTATATAACCCCGCACACACCACTGATTGGCAGCTCTGCATAACCCCACTCACACCACTGATTGGCAGCTCTATATAACCCTGCCCACACCACTGATTGGCAGCTCTATATAACCCCGCACACACCACTGATTGGCAGCTCTGCATAACCCCACTCACACCACTGATTGGCAGCTTTCTGTGCATAACCCTGCCCACACCACTGATTGGCAGCTCTATTAACCTGCCCACCACTGATGGAGCTCTATAAACCCCGCACACACCACTGATTGGCAGCTCTGCATAACCCACTCACCACTGATTGGCAGCTCTATATAACCCTGCCCACACCACTGATTGCAGCTCTATATAACCCCGCACACACCACTGATTGGCAGCTCTGCATAACCCCACTCACACCACTGATGCACTTTCTGTGCATAACCCTGCCCACACCACTGATTGGCGCTCTATATAACCCTGCCCACACCACTGATTGGCAGCTCTATAAACCCCGCACACACACATTGCACTCTGCATAACCCCACTCACACCACTGATGGGCAGCTCTATAACCCTGCCACACCACTGATTGGCAGCTCTATATACCCTGCACACACATGATGGCAGCTCTGCATAACCCCCACACACACTGATTGGCAGCTCTGCATAACCCACCCACACCACTGATTGACAGCTCTGCAAACACACACACCACTGATTGGCAATTCTGCATAACCCCACCCACACCACTGATTGACAGCTCTGCATAAACCCGCACACACCACTGATTGGCAGCTCTGCATAACCCCACCCACACACTGATTGGCAGCAATCTGTGTTTAACTCCGCCTAAATCACTGACTCCTTTGTGTATAACTCCGCCCACACCACTAATTGGCAGCTCTAATAACCCCACCCACACCACTGATTGGCAGCTCTGCATAACCCCACCCACACCACTGATTGACAGCTCTGCATAAACACACACACACCACTGATTGGCAATTCTGCATAACCCCACCCACACCACTGATTGACAGCTCTGCATAAACCCGCACACACCACTGATTGGCAGCTCTGCATAACCCCACCCACACAACTGATTGGCAGCAATCTGTGTTTAACTCCGCCTAAATCACTGACTCCTTTTTGTGTATAACTCCGCCCACACCACTAATTGGCAGCTCTACATAACCCCACCCACACCACTGATTGGCAGCAATCTGTGTATAACTCTGCCCCCTGCACTGGCACCTTTCTGTGTATAACGCCGCCCCCAGCACTGATTGGCAGCTTCCTGTGTATAACTCCGCCCCCAGCACTGATTGGCAGCTTTCTGTGTAAACTGTGCCTAGGCAGAAAGATGTGAATCCTTAGTGGGGGCGGGGCTACCTGGATCACATGACAGTAGATCCTCCAGGTATAATCTACAGCCGGCAGCCCAGTAAGTGACACATGCAGGATTCAGGGTCTCTGCTGTCACATCTATAATCTCCGCTGACGTCTCTGTACTTTGGATACACAATTGTTATGATCTTGCTGGTTTCCATTGAGTCTATAGAGCTGATGGTCGCGTGATTGTGGCCCCCGGGAGCCGGGAGCGGGGGTCTCTGCGTTCTCTCATCACATTATCTCTGTCTCCCCAGGGCTGCAGACTGCACCGCCTCCCCCAGCGCCTCCATCTCAGCTCCAGAGTGAGGACGGCCCCGGGCCCCGGTGGTGAGTATCCCCCTCCGCCAGGTATCAGGGAGGGGCCACAGCTGCTTCGGCAGGTTAGATCACATTCCTCACATTACCTGTCAGCTCAGACATAACATGAGCCCGAGACGAAACCATCTCCTGCGAGTGCTGCACCAGGTACACCGCCGACACAGGGGTCACATGGGGAGAGGAACACCGCCAACACACGGGTCACACAGAGCCGGGTACACCGCCGATACATGGGTCACACAGAGCCAGGTACACCGCCGATACATGGGTCACACAGAGCCGGGTACACCGCCGACACACGGGTCACACAGAGCTGGGTACACCACTGACATACGGGTCACACAGCGCCGACACACGGGTCACACAGAGCCGGGTACACCGCCAACACACTGGTCACACACCGCCGACACACGGATCACACAGAGCTGGATACACAGCCGACACATGGGTCACACAGAGCCGGGTACACCGCCGACAGACGGGTCACACAGAGCCGACACACGGGTCACACAGAGCTGGATACACAGCCGACAGATGGGTCACACAGAGCCGGGTACACTGCTGACACATGGGTCACACACCGCCGACACACGGGTCACACACCATCGACAAACGTGTCACACAGAGCTGGGTACACCGCCGACATACGAGTCACACAAAGCCGGATACATCGCTGACATACTGGTCACACAGAGCTGGGTACACCGCCGGCACATGGGTCACATGGAAAGGGGTACACCGCCAAGACACAGATCACACATTTGCGGCACATGGGACACATGAGGAGGGGTACACCGCCAAGACACGGGTCACACATTGCCAGAACACGGGTCACATGGGGAGGGGTACTCTGCCGACACACGGGTCACACACCGCCGACACTTGGTGCTGGGTACACTGCTGGCACATGGGTCACACAGAGCCAGGTACACCACCGGCACATGGAGCTGGATACACCGTGGCACAGGGGTAACATGGAGCTGCGTACACCACTGGCAAACTGGTCACATGTACCTGGGTACACCGCCAGCACATGGAGCCAGGCACACTGCTGGCAAATGGGTCACATGGAGTCGGGTACACTGCTGGAACAGAGGTCACACACATCTCGGACAGGTCTCTGGGGCTTTGAGCCATCGTGTTAATAGTGGTGCGGATTTTTAGCTGCATGAAATCTGCAGCGAACACAGGACGGAGCGGCGTTGTGGTTCTTCAGCCGCGGATCTGGGGATTTCTTGCACTCACTTTTTTCTGCGCTTTTTATGGTCAAATCTGCTGCAAAAAAAATCTGCAGCATTAGCACCGGACTGCTGAGACCTCATAGACTGCCGAGGCCTCATAGACTGCCGAGACCTCATAGACTGCCGAGACCTCATAGACTGCCGAGACCTCATAGACTGCCGAGACCTCATAGACTGCCGAGACCTCATAGACTGCCGAGGCCTCATAGACTGCCGAGGCCTCATAGACTGCCGAGACCTCATAGACTGCCGAGACCTCATAGACTGCCGAGACCTCATAGACTGCCGAGACCTCATAGACTGCCGAGGCCTCATAGACTGCCGAGACCTCATAGACTGCCGAGACCTCATAGACTGCTGAGACCTCATAGACTGCCGAGACCTCATAGACTGCTGAGACCTCATAGACTGCTGAGACCTCATAGACTGCCGAGACCTCATAGACTGCTGAGACCTCTAAGGCTATGTGCACATCTGACGTTTGTGCATCTCTGCAGTCCGTCCAAAAACCTGGGTTTTTTTAGCAGAAACTGAGTTTTCTGTGCTCAGCAGTGTCCTAGTTTTTTGCTCGTTTTTTGCTCGTTTTCTGCCCGGTTTTACAGCGTTTTGTCGGCGGTTTTTCTGAGCGGTTTGAAAACTGAGTTTTTTGTGCACTTGATCAGCTGGAACCGCTGGAAAAATGGTGGAAAGAAGTCACTTGCTCTATATTTGGAAACCGGTGAAAAAACTCAGTTTTGACTGAAAACGACCAGAAGAAAAACGTTCTAATGTACACAGCGTTTTCTAAACTCCATTGACTAGCATGTTAATCCAACCGGAGGATAGGATTAACATAAATTAACATAAAACTGAGCGGAAAACGCCGACGGAAAACGTCCAAAAGCAGCCCACAAAACGACTGATGTGCACATACCCTTAGACTGCTGCAAATATAGTGTAGATCTGCTGCGTATAAGCACCAAATACACAGCAAAATCCGCACCATGGGACACAGTGTAATGGGGATAGTAGAGGAGTTGTGGCTCCCTCCTCCTGATGGGGGTAGTAGTTGTCGCTCCTCCTTCTCCTCTTCCTCCCTCCCTGTGTCCTTCTCTCACTTTCCTGTCTGAAGTTTGTCATGGACTCAGGCTGGGAAAGGGGATCTGCACTACAGGTGGGTGCTGGGCACAGGGGCCAATCTGTGTGTGCTGGGCACAGGGGCCAATCTGTGTGTGCTGGGCACAGGGGCCAATCTGTGTGTGCTGGGCGAGGGGCCAATCTGTGTGTGCTGGGCACAGGGGCCAATCTGTGTGTGCTGGGCACAGGGGCCAATCTGTGTGTGCTGGGCACAGGGGCCAATCTGTGTGTGCTGGGCACAGGGGCCAATCTGTGTGTGCTGGGCTGTAAGGGTTAGGAACAAGAACTTTTTCCCTTAAATTCCAGCAGTATTGGTTGACAAGTAACAGGAATGTGACCTTCTGTATGGGGAGGGGGCAGTGAGCGCACACTCTGGGGGCAGTGAGCACACACTCTGGGGGCAGTGAGCGCAGACTCTGGTGGCAGTGAGAGAAGTTGGGGCAGTGCGTTCAGACTCTGGGTGCAGTGAGATGGGCTGGGACAGTCAGAGCAGACTCTGGGAGCAGTGAGCTCATACTCTGGGGGCAGTGAGAGAAGTTGTGACAGTGAGCGCAGACTCTGGGGGCAGTGAGAGGGTTGTGACAGTGAGCGCACACTCTGGGGGCAGTGAGCGCAGACTCTGGGGGCAGTGAGAGGGGTTGTGACAGTGAGCGCACACTCTGGGGGCAGTGAGAGGGGTTGGGACAGTGAGCTCATACTCTGGGGGCAGTGAGAGGGGTTGGGATAGTGAGCGCACACTCTAGGGGAAGTGAGAGGGGTTGGGACAGTGAGCGCACACTCTGGGAGCAGTGAGTGGGGTTGTGACAGTGAGCGCATACTCTGAGCGCTGTGAGAGGGGTTGGGGCAGTCAGCGCACACTCTGGGGGCAGTGAGAGGGGTTGGGGCAGTCAGCGCACACTCTGGGGACAGTGAGAGGGTTGAGGCAGTCAGCGCACACTCTGGGGGCAGTGAGAGGGGTTGGGGCAGTCAGCGTACACTCTGGGGGCAGTGAGAGGGGTTGGGGCAGTCAGCGCACACTCTGGGGACAGTGAGAGGGGTTGAGGCAGTCAGCGCACACTCTGGGGGCAGTGAGAGGGGTTGGGGCAGTGAGCGCACACTCTGGGGGCAGTGAGAGGGGTTGGGGCAGTGAGCGCACACACTGGGGGCAGTGAGAGGGGTTGGAGCAGTGTGCGCACACTCTGGGGGCAGTGAGAGGGGTTGGGGCAGAGAGCGCACACTCTGGGGGCAGTGAGAGGGGTTGGGGCAGTCAGCGCACACTCTGGGGGCAGTGAGAGGGGTTGGGGCAGTGAGCGCACACACTGGGGGCAGTGAGAGGGGTTGGAGCAGTGTGCGCACACTCTGGGGGCAGTGAGAGGGGTTGGGGCAGAGAGCACACACTCTGGGGCAGTGAGAGGGGTTGGGGCAGTGTGCGCACACTCTGGGGGCAGTGAGAGGTGTTGGGGCAGTGAGCGCACACTCTGGGGACAGTGAGAGGGGTTGGGACAGAGATTCCTCTTTGCTCATGAGATTGGCATGTGTTTCCTTGTGACATTACAATCCTCCTAGTAAATCCTTCCTGTGAGATCAGAATCTGGTGAACTATGAGCGGATGGGACAAAGGCAAACAAACTAATAATCTGAGGGTCCGTATATCATGTATATGTGGGGGTGTCTGTATATCATGTATAGGTTATAGGTTGGGGGTGTCTGTATATTCTGTACAGTTGTGGTCAAAAGTATTGACACCCCTGCAATTCTGTCAGATAATACTCCGTTTCTTCCTGAAAATATTGCAATCACAAATTCTTTGGTATTATTATCTTCATTTAATTTGTCTTCAATGAAAAAAACACAAAAGAGAATGAAACAAAAAGCAAAACATTGATCATTTCACACAAAACTCCAAAAATGGGCCGGACAAAAGTATTGGCACCCTCAGCCTAATACTTGGTTTACAACCTTTAGCCAAAATAACTCCCAAATCACCGCTTCCGGTAACCATCAATGAGTATCTTACAATGCTCTGCTGGAATTTTAGACCATTCTTCTTTGGCAAACTGCTCCAGGTCCCTGATATTTGAAGGCTGCCTTCTCCAAACTGCCATTTTTAGATCTCTCCACAGGTGTTCTATGGGATTCAGGTCTGGACTCATTGCTGCCACCTTAGAAGTCTCCAGTGCTTTCTCTCAAACCATTTTCTAGTGCTTTTTGAAGCGTGTTTTGGGTCATTGTCCTGCTGGAAGACCCATGACCTCTGAGGGAGACCCAGCTTTCTCACACTGGGCCCTACATTATGCTGCAAAATTTGTTGGTAGTCTTCAGACTTCATAATGCCATGCACACGGTCAAGCAGTCCAGTGCCAGAGGCAGCAAAGCAACCCCAAAACATCAGGGAACCTACAGTTAAATATAGGGGAGGTCAGAGAAAAGAACACAGGACCTACAGTCACATATGGGGGAGGTCAGAGAAAAGAACACAGGACCTACAGTCACATATGGAGGAGGACAGAGAAAATAGCACAGGACCTACAGTCACACATGGGGGAGGTCAGAGAAAAGAGCACAGGACCTACAGTCACATATGGGGGAGGTCAGAGAAAAGAACACAGGACCTACAGTCACATATGGGGAGGTCAGAGAAAATAGCACAGGACCTACAGTCACATATGGGGGAGGTCAGAGAAAAGAGCACAGGTTCTACAGTCACATATGGGGGAGGTCAGAGAAAATAGCACAGGACCTACAGTCACATATGGGGGAGGTCAGAGAAAAGAGCACAGGTTCTACAGTCACATATGGGGGAGGTCAGAGAAAATAGCACAGGTTCTACAGTCACATATGGGGGAGGTCAGAGAAAAGAGCACAGGTTCTACAGTCACATATGGGGGAGGTCAGAGAAAAGAGCACAGGATCTACAGTCACATATGGGGGAGGTCAGAGAAAAGAACACAGGGCCTACAGTCACATATGGGGGAGGTCACAGAAAAGAGCACAGGACCTACAGTCACATTTTGTTTGTGAAATTATGTCCAATATGCATTTTTTCCTCTTATTTTTATGTTGCTCCCATACACACAAAGGAAATAAACATGTGTATAACAAAATGTGTAATTGTAGTAATTTTCTTGGAGAAATACTTCATTTTCAGGAACAATTTCAAGGATGTCAAGCCTTTCTGCCATCACTCTATAGGTGTGAGGTGGGGTGTGTGTCTGCATATATGTATAGGCTCAGTGTGGGCGATGTCTGCATATTATGTATAGGTTATTGGGGGATGTACGTCATATATAGGGTCTAGGAGGAGTATATGATGTCTGTGTGTATGGTGCAGAGTTTACAGGGACAGTGTTTTTCTATGTTGGTGGTCATGTTTCTAGGGTCATTGTCCCTCTGGACTGATGACTTTGGTAGTGTTTCTCCCTGACCTGTTTGCTGTTCATCCTAACACTGCCATTCTCTCCATTCCAGGCTGCTGGTGGTGTGTACTGGGGACGACATATAGCTCACCTGGCCCTCTGATTACAGTGGGTCCCCGAAAAAAAGATGGAAACGGACCCCCAGATCTAGAGGAGGAAAGGCATCAGAACAGCGGAGTAATGCATCATCTGAAAGTGACACAAAGGCAATCG
Source organism: Allobates femoralis (assembly GCA_033576535.1). Lineage (NCBI taxonomy): Eukaryota > Metazoa > Chordata > Amphibia > Anura > Aromobatidae > Allobates > Allobates femoralis. The sequence continues at coordinate 136,806,683 of JARQOC010000010.1, forward strand.
ACGGCAAAGGTCCAATCATGGAGATCACACCCAGAGGAGAAGAGTCCTCCTGGAAACAAACAGCTGGAGCTCAGCAACCAACACGAGACCACCAGAGACATCAAGGTACAGATGCAGCTAACAAGACTGCAGGACGAGAGACCGACCAAATGTGAGCTGCCAGCAGAAAGCCGACATCTGGAAAGTGACAGCCCTTCTCAAGGAAAGGGACGACATATGGAAGACCAAATGTTACAGGTCAAGCTATACGACATGCAGGACATGTTAGAGCAGAAGCAGAAGGAGAATGAAGAAATGTGCAGGAAGCTTCAAGAGGTGAGGTGGGATCACCACTATGGATTGTATGGCACCATCGTGTTCTGGTGGGCATCCAGATGGTTTGTGTGGCCCCATCATAGGTTTAGTAGTCACTCTTAAGGTTGTGTGGCACAATCATAGGTACGGTGGTCATCCTTATGGCTTGTGTGGCATATTCATGGGTCTGGTGGTTAAACGTTTGGTTGTTGTAACACCATTGTAGTTCTGGTGGTCATCATTATGAATTGAGTCGCACCATCATAGGTTTGGTGGTCATCCTTATGGTTGGTGTTGCACAATGGCAGGTCTTGTGGTCATCCTATACTTTTGTGACACCATCATAGATCTGGTGGTCATCCTTATGGTTGGTGTTGCACAATGGCAAGTCTTGTGGTCATCCTTATACTTTTTGTGACACATCATAGATCTGGTGGTCATCCTTATGGTTGGTGTGGCCCATATAGTTTAGTAGTCACTCTTAAGTTTGTGTGGCACAATCATAGGTACGGTGGTCATCCTTATGGTTGTGTGGCATATTCATGGGTCTGGTGGTTATACGTTTGGTTTGTGTGACACCATTGTAGTTCTGGTGGTCATCCTTATGGTTGGTGTGGCACCATCATAGGTCTGGTGGTCAACCACATATTTTGTGTGACACTATCATAGGTCTAGTGGTCATCATTATAGTTTCTGTGGCACAATCGTAAGTCTGGTGGTCATCCTTATGGTTTGTGTGGCATCATCGTGGGTCTGGTCGTCATCCTTATGGTTTGTGTGGCACAATGGCAGGTCTGATGGTCATCCTTATGGTTTCTGTAGCACAATCGTAAGTCTGGTGGTCATCCTTATGGCTTGTGTAGCATCATCGTAGGTTTGGTCGTTATCCTTATGGTTTGTGTGGCACAATGGCAGGTCTGGTGGTCATCCTTATGATTTGTGTGACACCATCGTATGTCTTGTGGTCATCTTTATGGTTTGTGTGGCAGAATGGATGGTCTGGTGGTCATCTTTATGGTTTGTGTGGCACAATGGAAGGTCTGGTGGTCACCGTTATGGTTTGTGTGACACAACCGTATCTCTGGTGGTTATCCTTATGGTTTGTGTGTCACAATTGCAGGTCTTGTGGTCATCCTTATCGTTTGTGTGGCACCATCATAGATCTGGTGGTCATCCATATGGTTGGTGTGTAACAATCATATTTTTGGTGGTCATCCTTATGGTTGGTGTGGCACAATGGCAGGTCTTGTGGTCATCCTTATAGTTTTTGTGACACCATCATAGGTCTGGAGTCATCCTTATGGTTGGTATGGCACCATCATAGGTCTCGTGGTCATCCTAATGTTTGGTGTGACACCATCGTAGGTCTAGTGGTTACCCTTATGTTTGTGTGGCACAATCGTAGGTCTGGTGGTTATCCTTATGGGTTGTGTGGCACAATCGTAGATCTTGTGATCATCATTATGGTTTGTTGGCACAATCATAGTATTGGTGGTCATCCTTGTGGTTTGTATGGCACAATCGCAAGTCTTGTGGTCAGCCTTATGGTTTGTGTGACACCATCGTAGGTCTGGTAGTCATCCTTATGGTTTGTGTGGCACCATTGTAGGTCTGGTAGTCATCCTTATGGCTTGTGTGGCACCATCGTAGGTCTGGTGGTCATCCTTATGGTTTGTGGGTCTTGTTGTCATCCTTATGGTTTGTCTGAACCTTCTGGTCACCAATATGTTTTGTATTTGTGTTTTACAGATGCAGCACCAAGTTAAGGAGATATCTAGTATTCACTCCCAGCCGGTAAGTTAAGCAGAGTTCTACTGACCCTGAATCCCACAACCGACCCCATCATCTCCAGTTGGGGATAGTATTTGGGTATCTGTCCTATTAGAAAAAACACAATGAAAACAGGGACACCCCTCAGTGAATTGACACAATTCTTGGTAACATTTAGATGTAGATCCAGGGAAGCCAGAAAGCATTGTTGGCCAAAGTTCGGAGTCAGGAATAAGGTGCTTCCTTTACTTTTAGGGGGACACGGATCTGGAGAAGCATCGTGACCTCCTGGTGTCGGAGAACGGACGTCTGCGGCAGGAGCTGCAGCGTGTGAGGAGTCAGCTGGGCAGTGACAATACTCCGGTAACGATGGTCTCCATCGCCTCCGGACTAGGTCAGACTTGCCGATCCCCAGGGATCAGCAGCTTTCTTGGTTTTTGTGTTTCAGGAGCAGTTGGCTCTCCAGCAGCGTCTCCTACACCTGGAGCAGGAGGAGGCTGAGAGGAAGGCGCTCATATGTACTCTACAACGGGAGGTTCAGCAGAAAGCAGAGAGGCTGGCAGAGGCCGAATTGCGAGTAAGGGACTCTGTCCGAGAGAGGGTGGAAGAAGAGGAGAGGCTAAATCGCAGATTACGGGGATGCCAACTCTCCCAGCCGCCGCAGATAAAGGTTTGGGGTCTATCATTATGTCCAGTTAGAAATATACCAAAATGTGACTGCTGCCAACCCAAAAGTGGAGAGAGCAGGGGCTGCATCCTGAGACCCCATCCCACCACCAATCTATAACGCATTACTCTGTGTCCAGTATACCACCTGACTGCTGCCTACCCCATCCAGGGGCCCAGAGACACCAGAACCTCCCGCCACATCCAGAGACACCAGAACCTCCCGCCACATCCAGAGACACCATAACCTCACGCCACATCCAGAGACACCATAACCTCCCGCCACATCCAGAGAGCCCAGAACCTTTCGCCACATCCAAAGACCCCAGAACCTCCCGCCACATCAGAGACCCCAGAACCTCCCCGCACATCCAAGACCCCAGAACCTCCCGCCACATCCAGAGACCCCAGAACCTCCCGCCACATCCACAGACCCAGAACCTTCCGCCACATCCAAAGACCCCAGAACCTCCCGCCACATCCAGAGACACCAGAACCTCCCGCCACATACAGAGACACCAGAACCTCCCGCCACATCCAGAGAGCCCGAACCTCCCGCCACATCCAGAGCCCAGAACCTCCCGCCACATCCAGAGACCCCAGAACCTCCCGCCACATCCAGAGACACCAGAACCTCCCGCCACATCCAGAGACCCCATAACCTCCCGCCACATCCAGAGACCCCATAACCTCCCGCCACATCCAGAGACCCCAGAACCTCCCGCCACATCCAGAGACACCATAACCTCCCGCCACATCCAGAGACACCATAACCTCCCGCCACATCCAGAGACACCATAACCTCCCGCCACTTCCAGAGACACCAGAACCTCCCGCCACATCCAGAGACCCAGAACCTCACGCCACATCCAGAGACACCAGAACCTCCCGCCACATCCAGAGACACCAGAACCTCTCGCCACATAAAGGCTCCAGAACTCTTCGTGTGATATCTGTGATGTAATATTGTAATATGATATGTGTATGATGTATGTATTGATGTGACATGTGATGATTATGTGACTGTATGATGTTGTATCATAGTGACATGGTTATGTGTCATCTATTCGTGATGTATGTATTGTATGTGACGTATGATGTATTGTATGTGACAGTGTATGATGTATTGTATGTAATGTATATGTATGATGTGACATGTGTATGATGTATGTATTGTATGTGATGTTATGATGTATGTATTGTATGTGATGTCTATGTGTATGTATTGTGTGACATGTGTATGATGTATTGTATGTGACATGTATGATGTATGTATTGCATGTGACATGTGTATGATGTATGTATTGTGCATAACGTGTATGATGTATGTATTGTATGTGACATGTGTATGATGTATTGTATGTGACATGGGTATGTGTCATCTATTGTATGAAGTATGTATTGTATGTGACATGTGTATGATGTATTTATTGTATGTGACATGTGTATGATGTATGCATGTGATATGTATGATGTATGTATTGTATGTGACATGTGTATGATGTATGTATTGTATGTGACGTGTATGACATATTGTATGTGACATAGGTTTGTGTCATCTATTCTGTGTGATGTGTAAGATGTATGTATTGTATGTGACATGTGTATGATGTATGTATTGTATGTCATGTGTATGATGTATGTATTGTATGTAACATGTGTATGATGTATGTATTGTATGTGACGTGTATGATGTATGCATGTGATATGTATGATGTATGTATTGTATGTGACATGTGTATGATGTATGTATCGTATGTGACGTGTATGACATATTGTATGTGACATAGGTTTGTGTCATCTATTCTGTGTGATGTGTAAGATGTATGTATTGTATGTGACATGTGTATGATGTATGTATTGTATGTGATGTGTATGATGTATGTATTGTATGTAACATGTGTATGATGTATGTATTGAGTAAACTCTCTTTTGTAGTATGTGGTGAAGACGGTTGAGGTTGAATCCTGTAAGATGAAGGCGGCCCTGGGGCAGGCGGAGGACAGGAGCCTCCAACTCCAGGAACAGCTGGACAGACAGACGCAGGTCGTACAAGACATAAAGAGGCAGCTGCAGCACGAACAACAGGAGGCGTCCTCGCTCCACGCCCAGGTGAGAACATCTGCTCCATATCTAACTTCTCACCTTAGATAAGGACGTCCTACAACAGCTACCTAAGATCGGGATCCCGACCACCTCTCCGGCTAAGATCAATCCCTGAAAGCCTGCATGCTTCAGATTAGGGCCTACAACTACCTGTCCTGCATAGGTCATTGCCCCAAACTACCAATGTGCCTAAGAGGGGGCTCCAAGAACTCCTCCAGCAAAGATCAGCGTCACGACTACCTCTACACCATAAATCATGACCCCAACAACCGCTCCTGCTGAGGTCAGAGCCCATGGCTACCTAGGCACCTTAGATCAGAAGCCCCACATCACAGCATGGTCTGGTCCATAACTGCAGCATGTAGCCACCCAGCCATTATAAGAGATGTGTGAATAATGTGTAGAATGACTGCAGTCCCCTGGCCCCCTGTAGGTGGCGCTGTATGCAGCAGAGCTGGAGCGTGCGCAGGAGCAGATGGTGCAGGAGTTCCAGTCAATGCAGGAGGAGAAGGAACGTGCGGTGTCTGAGGCATTTGAGCGAGCGCAGGAGGAGATGAAAGCCGTGCATCAGAGCCTGGATGGTGAGTGCCTGTCGTTATAGGACCACCATCGTCCGGAATTGATTGACTGCAGCATTTCTCCCTTTTATTGGTTCTTGTATCTTGCCCCAGTCTCCTGGTATGGCGCTATCTGTAAGGCTTCATTCACACAGAGCATTTGTGCTCCATTTTTGATGCATTTTCTGCACCAAAAACGGATCCTCTTTTTGCAAAAAAAAAAACCCATCACAAACGTATCATCTGTTTGTGTTGCTTTTTTGCTCCATTTTTGGGGTCACAGACAGACACACACTTTATCACCCTACCCGGCGAGCCCCATTGATCTCTTCCTTCCGGTCACAGGCAGGACCTGTCAGTTGTATGAATACTTACAGGACCTGGTCCATGTGATTCTCAGGCTGAGTCACATGGGCAGGTCCTGACGATGCCTGGAAGGAAGGCATCACCAGCGAGGGTAAGTAATGGAGCGTATGTGGGAAAACAGAGCAATAATTGACGCTTGTTATTTTCTGGATCCGTTTCTGCAGCAGTCAAAAATGGATCAAAAACCTCCAGTGTGAACATGGCCCATCTCTCTTCACCTGTAGAGTCTTCTACAGATAATTTGCGTGCAGGTGCCATTTCTAGAAAGGCGTTGATCTTTCCAGCCCGTCATCCCCCTTCCATGTCTCCCGTTAGGTGTGCGCAGGAATCTCCTCATGTTACAACCAGCGCTCCGCACCCTGACCCAGGACTACAATGTACTGAAGAGACAGGTGCGAGACTTCCCCGGCCTGGTGTACAAGGTGATGCGAGAGGCCCAAGATGAGGTATGTAGTGGTATATAAGAGACCAGATGGTGCGGACATGGACATGAGCCGCCATAACGCCGCCCATTTCATAGTTCTCTCAGGCTGTGAAGAGCGCGCAAGACTACAACGCCGACCTCCTCTCCAAATACAGGCGAGAACTTTACATGCGGAAAGAGTGTCACAACCAACTGGTGCGCCTCCGAGGTGAGTGCACCCAGGCTGGAGCCCAAAGCCTCATGGAGGGGGTCCAGGGGATGAAGTGCCATGAGATCCGCGCACGTCTCATTACTTTATCATAAGGACATAGCGCTCCTGTCTCATCAGGGAACATCCGTGTACTCGCTCGTGTGCGACCCATCACCTCCGAAGATGGGACCGGTCCGGGGGCACACAACATCGTCACCTTTGACCAGGATGATGATGGGATCCTGCACGTCACGAACAAAGGAAAAAAACACAGCTTCGAACTTGACAAAGTTTTTCCTCCAAGCACAACCCAGGAACAGGTAGAGAGGCAGGGCTTGTAGAGGAGCGCTAGAGGGGCAGGCTTGTAGAGGGAGCGCTTAAGAGGAGGCAGGCTTGTAGAGAGGCGCTAAGAGGGGGCAGGCTTAGAGGGGCCTTAAGTAGGAGGGAGGGCTTGAGAGGGGAGCGCTTAAGAGGAGGGCAGGGGCTTGTAGAGGGGAGCGCTTAAGAGGAGGGCAGGGGCTTGTAGAGGAGCGCTTAAGAGGAGCAGGCTGTAGAGGGAGCGCTTAAGGAGGCAGGCTGTAGAGGGACTTAAGAGGAGGGAGGCTTGTAGAGAGGAGCGCTTAAGAGGAGGGCAGGGGCTTGTAGAGAGGAGCGCTTAAGAGGAGGGCAGGGGCTTGTAGAGGGGAGCGCTTAAGAGGAGGGCAGGGGCTTGTAGAGGGGAGCGCTTAAGAGGAGGGCAGGGGCTTGTAGAGGGGAGCGCTTAAGAGGAGGGCAGGGGCTTGTAGAGGGGAGAGCTTAAGAGGAGGGCAGGGGCTTGTAGAGGGGAGAGCTTAAGAGGAGGGCAGGGGCTTGTAGAGGGGAGCCCTGAGAGGAAAGCGTGGAGGGGACACCTGCTGCAATCCACTGTCTTTTATTGTAGGTGTTTGATGAGGTTTCTCCACTCATCACCTCCTGCCTGGATGGGTACAACGTCTGTATTCTGGCCTATGGACAGACGGATCTGGTAAAACATACAGCATGGAGGTGAGGGCAACTTGAGAGGAGGGGGATCGGCTCTATGAGAAAACATTTGGTTAAATCATCTGTCCACCCCGCAGGGTAGTGCTGCAAACCCTGGCATAAACCAGAGAGCCCTTCGCCTGCTCCTGTCAGAGGTGAGCGAGCGATCCAGGAGCTGGGAGCATCACCTGAGTGTCAGCATGGTGGAAATCTACAATGAGACGCTGAGGTGAGTGCAGCCATGATTCAATAGATTATAGTCATTGCCATCCATCATCCGAAGGTGGTGTCCACATACACAGCGCACCGTCACATCCCATCCACTCAGCTGTCTACATCCCGACACTAATTCCTTACTCCTCCTACTGAGTGTTTTCCGAACAATAGCAATAAAGTAAGAAAATCCGCAGAAATTAATTATATCTCGGCCAGAATAGAACACAAGGCGGGAAGTCTGGAAGTCGTCACTTTCCCCTAGTGCAGGCTTCTGCAAGGTACAAAGTAGATTTTCCCCCATTGTAGTAAGGTTGTGGTTCATTGCTCTATTGCCTGTGTGGCCACCATCTCTCTATACTTACTGTCACCTCTCTGTGGCGATCGTCTTCTCTACTCACCTCATATGGCTGCAGTTTTCTTATTTCTGCTCCCTACATCCGCTCTCTGTGGCCGACTGCTCAATATCCGTCTTACTGTGGCCACCTTCTCTCCATATCCATTATCCCTATATCCGCTCTCTGTGGCCGACTGCTCTATATCCGCTTACTGTGGCCACCATCTCTCCATATCCATTATCCCTATATCTGCTCTCTGTGGCCGACTGCTCTATATCCGCTTACTGTGGCCACCATCTCTCCATATCCATTATCCCTATATCCGCTCTCTGTGGCCATCTCCCTATATACGCTTACAGTGGCCACCTTCTCTCTATATCCATTATCCCTATATCTGCTCTCTGTGGCCATCTCCCTATAATTCTCTTATCTATCCCTATATCCGCTCTCTGTGGCCGTCTGCTCTATAACCGCTTACTGTGGCCACCTTCTCTCTATAGCCATTATCCCTATATCCGCTCTCTGTGGCCATCTCCCTATATCTGCTTACTGTGGCCACCTCTCTATATCCATTTCCCTATATCCACTCTCTGTGGCCGTCTGCTCTATATCCACTTACTGTGGCCACCTTCTCTCTATATCCATTATCCCTATATCCGCTCTCTGTGGCCGTCTGCTCTATATCCGCTTACTGTGGCCACCTTCTCTCTATATCCATTATCCTATATCTGCTCTCTGTGGCTGTCTGCTCTATATCCCTTACTGTGGCCACCTTCTCTCTTATCATTATCCCTATATCGCTCTCTGTGGCCACTGCTCTATATCGCTTACTTGGCCACCTTCTCTCTATCCATTATCCCTATATCTGCTCTCTGTGGCTGTCTGCTCTATATCCGCTTACTGTGGCCACCTTCTCTCTAATCCATTATCCCTATATCTGCTCTCTGTGGCCGTCTGCTCTATATCCTTACTTGGCCACCTTCTCTCTATATCCATTTCCTATATCGCTTCTGTGCCATCTCCTAATCCCTTACTGGCCACCTTTCTCTGTACATTTCCTATATCTGTCTCTGTGGCCAACTGCTCTATATCCGCTTACTGTGGCCACCTTCTCTCTATATCCATTCTCCTTATATCCGCTCTCTGTAGCCTCTGCTACCTGTATAAAGACCCAGCCTTCTCTAACCTTGCGCCAAAAACCAGCAGCCGTAGGATGTTGTAAGCAGCTGCCAATTACTCTGAAAATGGTGGAGGCCCACAAAGCAGGAAGAGGCTATAAGAAGATAGCAAAGCATTCTCAGGTTGCCTTGTCCTCAGTTAGAAATGTAATTAAGTAATGGCAGTTAACAAGAACAGTAGAGATCAAGATAAGGTCTCGAAGACCAAGCAAAATTTCAGTGAGAACTGCTCATAGAATTGCTAGAGAGGCAAGATTGCGTGCTTGACTCCAAAAAAGATTCAGGAATATTTAGCAGTCTCTGGAGTTGTAGTACTTTGTTCTACTGTTCAGAGTACTGTTCACAGAGCTGGAAGACGAGCCAGGAATCTCAGAGCTGGAAAATGAGCCAGGAATCTCACAGAGCTGGAAGACGAGCCAGGAATCTCACAGAGCTGGAAGACGAGCCAGGAATCTCAGAGCTGAAAGGCGAGCCAGGAATCTCATAGAGCTGGAAGACGAGCCAGGAATTTCACAGAGCTGGAAGACGAGCCAGGAATCTCACACAGCTGGAAGACGAGCCAGGAATCTCATAGAGCTGGAAGACGAGCCAGGAATCTCACAGAGCTGGAAGACGAGCCAGGAATCTCACAGAGCTGGAAGACGAGCCAGGAATCTCTCAGAGCTGGGAGACGAGCCAGGAATCTCTCAGAGCTGGGAGACGAGCCAGGAATCTCACAGAGCAGGAAGACGAGCTAGGAATCTCACAGAGCAGGAAGACGAGCCAGGAATCTCACACAGCTGGAAGACGAGCCAGGAATCTCACACAGCTGGAAGACGAGCCAGGAATCTCTCAGAGCTGGAAGACGAGCCAGGAATCTCACAGAGCTGGAAGACGAGCCAGGAATCTCATAGAGCTGGAAGACGAGCCAGGAATCTCACAGAGCTGGAAGATGAGCCAGGAATCTCACAGAGCTGGAAGACGAGCCAGGAATCTCAGAGCTGAAAGGCAAGCCAGGAATCTCATAGAGCTGGAAGACGAGCCAGGAGTCTCACAGAGCTGGAAGACGAGCCAGGAATCTCACAGAGCTGGAAGACGAGCCAGGAATCTCACAGAACTGGAAGACGTGCCAGGAATCTCACAGAGCTGGAAGATGAGCCAGGAATCTCACAGAACTAGAAGACGGGCCAGGAATCTCACAGAGCTGGAAGACGGACCAGGAATCTCACAGAGCTGGAAGACGAGCCAGGAATCTCACAGAGCTGGAAGACGAGCCAGGAATCTCAGAGCTGAAAGGTGAGCCAGGAATCTCATAGAGCTGGAAGACGAGACAGGAATCTCATAGAGCTGGAAGACGAGCCAGGAATCTCACAGAGCTGGAAGACGAGCCAGGAATCTCACAGAGCTGAAAGACGAGCCAGGAATCTCACAGAGCTGGAAGATGAGCCAGGAATCTCACAGAACTAGAAGACGGGCCAGGAATCTCACAGAGCTGGAAGATGAGCCAGGAATCTCACAGAACTAGAAGACTTTTCGAAGAAAGAATGGATGAAAATACCTCATACAAGAATTGAAAGACTTGCGGCTACAAAAAGTGTTTACAAGCTGTGATACTTACAAAAAAGAGAGTGTTACTAGGCACTAACCATGCAGGGAGCCCAAACATTTGCATCAGACCATTTTTATTTTGTAAATTTTTAAAATGTAAAGAAGAAAATATATATTTTTTCTTGCCTAAATTAGAAAGAAAATGTGTCAAGTGTAACTTCATGCCTTTGATCATTTCTTCTTCAATTTGCTTAAATGTTCACAATACCGGTCATTTTGACTAGGGGTGTCCGAACATTTCCATGCCACTGTAACTGCTCTCTGTGCCCACCTTCACTCTATATCCACTCTCTGTGGCTCTCTGCTGCCTATATCCTTTCTATGGCCGTTGTCTCTGGAAATCCGCTCTCTATGGCCATAGGCACAATATAGCCAACTTCTCTCTATATCCACTCTCTATGGCCATAGGCACAATATAGCCAACTTCTCTCTACATCCACTCTCTATGGCCATAGGCACAATATAGCCAACTTCTCTCTACATCCACTCTCTATGGCCATAGGCACAATATAGCCAACTTCTCTCTACATCCACTCTCTATGGCCATAGGCACAATATAGCCAACTTCTCTCTATATCCACTCTCCATGGCCATAGGCACAATATAGCCAACTTCTCTCTATATCCACTCTCTATGGCCATAGGCACAATATAGCCAACTTCTCTCTATATCCACTCTCTATGGCCATAGGCACAATATAGCCAACTTCTCTCTATATCCACTCTCTATGGCCATAGGCACAATATAGCCAACTTCTCTCTATATCCACTCTCTATGGCCATAGGCACAATATAGCCAACTTCTCTCTATATCCACTCTCTATGGCCGTGTGCTCCCTATAGCCTCAAGCTTCCTATATCCGCTCTCTGTGGACACCACCTCCAAATATACCTGCACGCTGTGACGAATTTGCCACTGAACCTGGCAGCTCAATAGCGCCTCTTGTATACTGAGGCCAGTCAGGGCACTGAGGATAAAAAAGGGTCCACAGCTGCTCTGACAGAGCTGGGTTATTAAGGTGCCCTCAGTGAGTGTGGAATATACCTTTCAGTCCCAGACCAGAAGTACATATAATAACCACCACCCCATCACTGATAGAGGTCCTGGATAACACAAGCAACATATGCAGCCACCAGTTTCTCATTTGAAGTAAGCCTGGTCCGTCCGTGGCGTTATTTCAGGGTCAAGAACCAATCAGCTAGTGTAATAATGTTATGTCGTGATCGAGATAAGAGACCAACTCAAGATAAAAATGATATATTTAATTGCCGTATGGGCACACTAGATCTTTTATAATACCTGTAAATATTATTACGATGTTACAGTCAGTTATGCAAATAAAAGATAAATGGAAATACACACAGATTTACAGGCAAACGTAATCAGATCCCTGTTCCTCGATGCTGGTGGCCACACGGAGGCAGAGTAGGGCCGCCGGGTTCTCTTGAGTATACACTGCCCCATGCTGTAATGGGTCCTCAGCAGAAGTTATACACTGATGAGATATGGCAGGGGCCTTTAGGAAACCTCCCCCCCACCCATCAACCTCCTCCTGGTGACCTCATGCGGGCTGGTTTTTTCATACTTATAAAACAGCTGTGAACTGCAGCCTTTCCCATAACTTTGACTGGGAGTGTCGTAGGTGGAAGAGAAAGCCCTCATATTTTTGGTTCCGATTTTAGCTTTCCAATTGTAGGATGTGACTTCTCACCTCTCTGCAGGTTCGTGGGGTGGGGGGTCCTTCCTTTTGTGTAATTGTCTTTGGTTCCGGTGTATCACCTAGCTCCATTTGTTATGGAGCTTTTTTTGTGTTGCAACAGTTGGCCAGGAAGGTAATATCCTCATGTTAATTAACAGATCCAGGATATGAATTAACCCTTGGGGCAAAAGGAGAGGGCTCTCTCCTCGGAGAGAGGGTACTATCGTGACACCTGAACAAAATGGCTGCTATAGGAATACTGCTTGATAGGTCAGAGTATACAGTGTTAGCCAAAAGTATTGACACCCCTGCAATTCTGACAGATAATACTCAGTTTCTTCCTGAAAATGATTGCAATCACAAATTCTTTGGTATTATTATCTTCATTTAATTTGTCTTCAATGAAAAAACACAAAAAGAATTGTCCTAAAGCCAAATTGCACACCAAACATAAAAAAGGGGTGGACAAAAGTATTGGCACTGTTAGAAAAATCATGTGATGCTTCTCTAATTTGTGTAATTAACAGCACCTGTAACTTACCTGTGCACCTAACAGGTGTTGGCAATAACTAAATCACACTTGCAGCCAGTTGACACGGATTAAAGTTGACTCAACCTCTGTCCTGTGTCCTTGTGTGTACCACATTGAGCATGGAGAAAAGAAAGAAGACCAAAGAACTGTCTGAGGACTTGAAAAACCAAATTGTGAGGAAGCATGAGCAATCTCAAGGCTACAAGTCCATCTCCAAAGACCTGAATGTTCCTGTGTCTACTGTGCGCAGTGTCATCAAGAAGTTTAAAGCCCATGGCAGTGTGGCTAACCTCCCTAGATGTGGACGGAAAAGAAAAATTGACAAGAGATTTCAACGCAAGATTGTGCGGATGGTGGATAAAGAACCTCAACTAACATCCAAACAAGTTCAAGCTGCCCTGCAGTCCGAGAGTACCACAGTGTCAACCCGTACTATCCATCAGCATCTGAATGAAAAGGGACTGTATGGTAGGAGACCCAGGGAGAACTCACTTCTTACCCCGAGACGTAAGAAGGCCAGGCTGGAGTTTTCCAAAACTTACCTGAGAAAGCCTAAAACGTTTTGGAAGAATGTTCTCTGGTCAGATGAGACAAAAGTAGAGCTTTTTGGGCAAAGATATCAACATAGAGTTTACAGGAGAAAAAAAGAGGCATTCAAAGAAAAGAACACGGTCCCTACAGTCAAACATGGCGGAGGTTCCCTGATGTTTTGGGGTTGCTTTGCTGCCTTTGGCACTGGACTGCTTGGTCTCTCTCAAAGGTCATGGGTCTTCCAGCAGGACAATGACCCAAAACACACTTCAAAAAGCACTAGAAAATGGTTTGAGAGAAAGCACTGGAGACTTCTAAGGTGGCCAGCAATGAGTCCAGACCTGAATCCCATAGAACACCTGTGGAGAGATCTAAAAATGGCAGTTTGGAGAAGGCACCCTTCAAATATCAGGGACCTAGAGCAGTTTGCCAAAGAAGAATGGTCTAAAATTCCAGCAGAGCATTGTAAGAAACTCACTGATGGTTACCGGAAGTGGTTGACGGCAGTTATTTTGGCTAAAGGTTGTGCAACCAAGTATTAGGCTGAGGGTGCCAATACTTTTGTCTGGCCCATTTTTGGAGTTTTGTGTGAAATGATCAATGTTTTGCTTTTTGCTTCATTCTCTTTTGTGTTTTTTCATTGAAGACAAATTAAATGAAGATAATAATTCCAAAGAATTTGTAATTGCAATCATTTTCAGGAAGAAACTGAGTATTATCTGACAGAGTTGCAGGGTGTCAATACTTTTGGCCAACACTGTACATCCCTTATTCCTCACAAAAGCCTTCTCCCTATAGCCGCTCTTTGTGGACACCTTCTTACTATATCTGTTTTCTGTGGAGGCCTTCTTACTACATCTGCTCTATAGCCTCCTTCCTATATCCGCTCTCTATTGACGCCTTCTCCCAATATCTGCTCTCATTGCCTCCTTCTTCCTATATCCGCTCTTTGTAGCCTCCTTCTTCCTATATCTGCTCTCAATAGCCTCCTTCTTCCTATATCCGCTCCAGTAGTCTCCCTCTTCCTATATCCGCTCTCAGTAGCCTCCTTCTTCCTCTATCCGCTCTCAGTAGCCTCTTTCTTCCTATATCCGCTCTCAGTAGTCTCCTTCTTCCTATATCCGCTCAGTAGCCTCCTTCTTCCTATATCCGCTCTCAATAGCTTGTTCTTCCGATATCCGCTCTCAGTAGCCTCCTTCTTCCGATATCCACTCTCAGTAGTCTCCTTCTTCCGATATCCACTCTCAGTAGCCTCCTTCTTCCGATATCCACTCTCAGTAGCCTCCTTCTTCCGATATCCGTTCTCTGTAACCTCCTTCTTCCGATATCCGCTCTCAGTAGCCTCCTTCTTCCGATATCCGTTCTCTGTAACCTCCTTCTTCCTATATCTGCTCCTAGTAGTCTCCTTCTTATATCCGCTCTCGTAATCTTCCCTCTTCCTATATTCGCTCTCTGTGGATATCCTCTCCCTATATCCGCTCTCTGTGGCCATCCTCTCCCTATATTCAATCTCTGTAGCCTCCTTCTTCCTATATCCGCTCTCTGTGGACACCTTCCCTATTCCCACTCTGTGGCAACTATCTTCCTCTAACCCTTCTTTTTGATTATAGGGATCTACTGGGCCCGATTGCCACAGCTCTCTGGATATAAAGATGGCTCCGGGGGGAGCTGGGAGCTGTATGTGCCAGGTCTGACGCAGCGCAGTGTGAGGAACATGCTGGACATAAATAAGGTGAGGCGGTGACGGCGGCAGCAATGCTGGTGTGGTACAGCAGCGCTTAACCTGACGCCACATGTGTAAATCATGTCCAATTCTCCAACCCAGATTCTGGAGCATGGACCAAACAGCGAGCCACCGAACATACGAATCTGAACACCCACAGCTCCCGGTCACACGCCCTCCTCATCCTGTCAACAAAGGGCGAGAGACCAGCACAGAATCTGCACCACAGGTGAGTGACAGGTGCAGGTGAGTGACAGTGCAGGCGACAGGCGATTGACATGCATAGGAGAGTGACCGATGTAGTGAGTGACAGGTGCAGGTGTGTGACATGCTGAGCGAGTGACAGATGTAGGTGATGACAGTGCAGGGGTGAAGTGCCATCAGGAGGCATTAATGATGTTGTAACTGACTGATCTCCTCAGGAAAGCTCTACCTGGGGACCTGCAGGGTCAGAGCGAGTGTCACGGTCGGAGCTGCAGGAGATCGTCTGCGTGAGGCGCAATTTATCAACCGCTCCTTATCTGCTCTGGGAGATGTCTTCTCAGCCCTTCGATCTCAACAAGCCTATGTCCCATACCGCAACTCCAAGCTCACTTACCTGCTGCAGGAGGCGCTGAGCCGGGACGGAAAGCTCTGCTGCTCCTTCAGGTAATCATTAGTGATGAGCGAGTATGCTCGGCGCGACTCGGTACTCGCACGAGTATCTCGTACTCTGGGTGCCGGCGAGCACCGAGTACTGCCGAGATGCTCGGACTGCTCGGTAATAAATAGCGACTGAGACACATACACTGCTCCCTTCAGTGCACACAGTGAGCTGGCACCATACAGGGAGCAGATTAATTGATAGGATCCCTCTGGGGCCACCGCAAGGTGTTATATGCTGCGGCGATTTTAAAAAGCCCACCCTCCCGCCCTTTTCCGGAATTACTCGTTTTATAACCGGAAGTCTGTGGCGGAGCCTGTCACTCATTGACTTACATTGGGCTCGTGCTCTGGCCGAGTACAAGAGTATCTTGAGATGCCTGCCAGAGCACCGAGCACCCGAGCATTTTAGTGCTCGCTCATCACTAGTAATCATCTCTGCTGTGAAAGTCCAGATAGAAGCAGATTCTGTGCCCTAAAAGGTACAGCCGCCCAGGACCCATGACAAGATCTCTATACAAGCGGCTCACGAGTCTCCATACTATATAACTGCACCACAAACACTACATACAATCAATGAGGCCTTTATTCACAATGACCAAAATCCCAGAACAAGCTCCATCTGGAGTGGGAAGCCCCTCCGCAGCGCCATCTGGCCTATAATGTGACTCTCTGACCCACCATCATGCCCAGGGACGTGGTGGTCAGTACCAAGCTCTATACTTCTCTACAGGTGGCGCCGGTGGAGCAGAACATGAATGAGTCTCTGTGTACCTTGCGGTTCGGGGACAGAGTCCGGTCTGTGGAGCTCGGGGTCCCAAACAGAAAAATCGAGCATCTGCCGACAACAGGAACTGAGAGTTCAGAGGTAGGACCATAACTCCAGAAATCAGGTCTCCCTAATGATACCACGTACACTGTGCACAGCACATGTGGATTACAGTCAATTCTCCTCTTCTACAGAGCGACAGCCCCTCTTCACGTGGAGGGAGACCGCCATCAGTGCGCAAAAGCTGCCCGCATCAGGTACAGAGAGCTGCCTCATTGTAGAGGACACATGGCTGAGGAGTGCCCCCAGGGGGAGGGCAGCACACACAACACCTTCTCCTTAGCTCCAGGCTGCGCCCCTTGTGTAATGATGATGACTGACCCAGAATCTCATTTTATTTTCAGTGAGACAGAGAATTGGGCCCCCCTGATTGCAGCGGATCTTCCCCACCTAACAGGAGTGGATTATGCCCCTCACAACCAGAGACCAGTCTTCCATCACTCCCGACGGCGGCAGACCAGCCCTCCCTTGTCCACCCAACGGCAGTGGCAGACCGGCCCTCCGTCATGTGACGACAGCAGCAGACCAGTACATCCATCGCCCTCCCGACGACAGCAACAGACCAACCCGCCATTGCCCCCTGAGGAGAGCAGCAACTGGCACACCTTCGCCCCTCCGACAGTGGCAGGACCCTTCATTTTCCCCAACAACAAAAGATTGACATCTCTCCTGATGGCAGATTAGCCCTCTCTTATGGCAGTGGATCATCCTCCCTTCCCGATGGCATCTGCCCTCCATCGCTGACATCCCCTGATGTTAGCAGATTCCTCCCCTGTCTGCAGCAGATCAAGCCTCCATCCACCCTCTCTCCTGAAAGCAGCGGGTTGGCCCTGCTCGCATTCGGCACGGTGGGGTCGGCCCTCCTCGCATTCGGCGCGGCGGGGTCGGCCCTCCTCGCATTCGGCACGGCGGGCCCTCCTCACATTCGGCACAGCATCCCACCACCTCCACTTGGAAGCATATTAATGCAGCAGCTTCTAGATCTAGATGGTTACATTAACCCTTTACCTGTGTACATGAACATTTGTAGATATATTTCTGTAGATATACAATTTATTACAGAGGATTTTATATGAAGTACTCGCCATGTTCTTGCCTTTGTTTGCAGCATAGTACAGTAGACAACTCGTGTAAAATATGACACTTGTTTAATTGTATGAAACAACTCTAAACAGAAAGGCGTCGTGGGGCGGACAGAAGCCGGCAGTAATGACGCTATGAGGAGCGCCCGTCTCACAGAGACACAGTGCTGCCTCCAACCACACAGCTCAGTCACCTCATCAAGAAGTGTCCATCGTCCTATGCAGGATTCTCTGCTCACATCACTCCAGTCCGGACATCA
The DNA here is from genome assembly GCA_033576535.1 of Allobates femoralis. NCBI lineage: Eukaryota > Metazoa > Chordata > Amphibia > Anura > Aromobatidae > Allobates > Allobates femoralis. The sequence continues at coordinate 136,824,669 of JARQOC010000010.1, forward strand.
GCAGCTGCAGCTCCCGGAAGGTGCTGCCGTACCGTCCACTCTGCACTGACCGGCCGCTCACCAGCACATACAGGGCCCGCAGCTGCTTGTAACACAGCTTACACTTCGTCAGCCTGCAGAAAAGAGGGCGACAGTCAGCAACAGTGCGAGGCACACACTCACACACTCACACACTCCTCACCTTTCCTCACGTGTGATATCCACACCTACAGAGGGCGGTGCAGACAATGTGTCCAAGATCAGCGGCAGGAACCTCTGAAGGAGAAGCTTCAAGGAGAAGCAACCGGTCTGTACATAGCTGTAAAGTCAGAGAGAGAATACTCAGCGGAACCAGGCGGCAAGATGACGGCAACTCACCTGTCATCGCCACGCCTCCCCTCGCATTGCCTACCCTCTCGTCGCCCGCCTCACCTCTCGTTGCCTTGCCTCCCCACTTGTCGCCACTCCTCCCCTCGCGTCACTACTCACCTCTCATACTTGCTTTGCAGCAGTTTGTCGATTTGAGGCAATACGGTCAGGCAGAGATCCAGCTTCCACAGTGATCTGAGACAAGTAGAGAGTGGTCAGCGATAGACGCCATCAGGGAAGCAGTACATCCAGACAGAACACTTACGCTTTCTGGTTGATGATGTTCAGAAGATCCACAACCACAGAGAGATCATTAAAAGCCACAGCAGAGTCCATGGAAGTCTGCAACAAAAACATCTCTGATATGAGCGCCCCTCACAAGCGGCATAGCGTCCCGCCCCTCACAAGCGGCAGAGGGCCCCACCCCGGCTCTCACCTTCACGTCCCCCGTGCTCCACACAGCTCTCACAGTGTCCAGGTTTCTCATGCGGTTGGTCAGCACCATGCACATGGTGTCATGGCCTTTGCGGATCTGACTCATGGCTTCTTCATCCACTATTTCCGCTGGGGACGAAACCTTCAAAACCTGCAGGGAGAAATGAACAGGTTCTGCCCAAAATTCAGGCCTAACCTGCCTCCCCCATCACAGCCCCACTTACTGGGAGGAAGTCTGCCACTTTAAGTCCAATGGGCTCATTGCGTGCAGCTGATATAACCGGGGGGTTACTGGACCCAGTTGGAGCGGCTGGAGAGTCTTGGGGCCCCGTGGGTGTAGAAGCCGCCACCGGAGCGCTCTGCAGATGGTCACACTAAAGAAGAAAACACAGCCAAGCACAAAGATGGAGGCAGTCATAAAAGAGCGTCATCACAGGGGAGGCAGACCTACAGAAAACACAGGCTGGAGACTGATCTCCCCCACAGTCACAGGAGTGCCCTCCCACCCATAGGAGACCCCCTACAGTCACCAGAGACCCCCCCCCCCCACAGTCACAAGAGATTGCCCCCCCCCCACAGTCACAGGAGATCAACCCTCCCCCCCCTCAGTCACAGGAGACCTCCACAGTCACCATAGGCACCCCTTCCCTACAGTCAAAAAGACCACCCCCACAGTCACAGGAGACCCCCACCCCCTCAACATTCAGAGACCCCCACCCCCTCAACATTCAGAGACCCCCTCAACATTCAAGAGACCCCCCCTCAACAGTCACCAGAGACCCCCACCCCCTCAACAGTCACCAGAGAACCCCTCAACAGTCACCAGAGACCCCCACCCCCTCAACTTCAGAGACCCCTCAACAGTCACCAGAGACCCCCACTCCCTCAACAGTCGCCAGAGACCCCCCCAGCCCCTAACTTTCACACACAGCAGAGTACATACATTTTTCTTGGTGGGGGGCACAGGAGTGATGGCCTCTGGTGCTCTGGGGGCCTCCTTCATCACAGTGGAGTCTGTGGGTACAGAATAAGGAGCAGATGGCACGAGGAGGGCAGCAATATATACAGTGACAAGCAAAAGGTAACAATGTTCTGATCTTGTGTCTTTCCAGCTCCAGATGTCACTGTCCTCTACAGTGAGTGTGAGACGACCTTCATGTTATACACAATCTTCTCTATATCATACACAAATGTGACCTGTAGCTATTCAGCATATGATCAGTTATGCAGATTCTGTCATGTCTCTGTGTTGTTATGGTTTTGCTCCTGATGGTGAATATCTGTTTCTTCTCGTATACTACAAATCACAACCTGTTCTCACATTCCCTCATAGAAATCCCTGCCGGTCAGCAAAGACTGACAGCCTGTGTTTGTTGTTGTTGTTGCGCCCCCCCCCCCCCCCAGATATTGGCTGGCCCTAAATACACCCTCACAGAAATACAATCACCACTCCCTAAAATGCCCAGTGTAAATCAGTCTGATAAATCATACCAATTGTCACAGGGTGGTATAATGGTTGAGGAAGTGAGGTAGTAAGATAGATAGTAGTGGTGGGCAAAAGACGATCAGACTATATTGACCCTTAGACTGGGGTTCCTGGCTCAGCCCGTTCCCAGAATTACCTCTGAAAGTGAGAATGTCTGGGCTGCCACCTTTGCCCTTTGCTCCTGATCATACCTAGGCTAATACCCCTCACCTCCACCCACAGTAAAGGAAAGAAAGCAATGCCCACAAAATAAGGAAAAACTCATAGCAAAATACAGCAGGAAGGCATCAGCACACATTGCACTAATGTCTTCACAGCTCAAGGCCACTGCAGAGACTAAACTATCAGCGACATCTGCTGACGGAAAAGAGTTATTTAGAGGCCAGGGGCATGGACAGCTGCATAACCTGACACTTCCCTCACCTGAGGAACTGTAATACCAAAGACATCAGAAGCTTCTGACATTAACTCATTACCAACAGGAAATAATCATATCACCAAGAAGACTACAGCGCAGGATACACCGGACAACAAGGACTCCCTGATCAAAGGATGTATACTGCTGGTCTCACCAGTGAGGACGACACCTCCCCCAGTGTGATGAGGAGGAGACTCCACCAGTGAGGACGACACCTCCCCCAGTGTGATGAGGAGGAGACTCCACCAGTGAGGACGACACCTCCCCCAGTGTGATGAGGAGGAGACTCCACCAGTGAGGATGACACCTCCCCCAGTGTGATAGGAGGAGACCCACCAGTGAGGACGACACCTCCCCCATGTGATAAGGAGGAACTCCACATGAGACACACCTCCCCCAGTGTGATGAGGAGGAGGAAACCCCACCAGTGAGGACCACACCTCCCCCAGTGTGATGAGGAGGAGAACCCACCAGTGAGGATGACACCTCCCCCAGTGTGATAAGGAGGAGACCCCACCAGTGAGGACACACCTCCCCCAGTGTGATGAGGAGGAGAACCCCACCAGTGAGGACGACACCTCCCCAGTTGATGAGGAGGAGGAAACCCCACCAGTGAGGACGACACCTACCCCAGTATGATAAGGGGGGAGGAGGAGGTGACCCCACCAGTGAGGACGACACCTCCCCCAGTGTGATAAGGAGGAGACTCCACCAGTGAGGACGACACCTACCCCAGTGTGATAAGGAGGAACCGCCAGTGAGGATGACCCTCCCCCAGGTGATAAGGAGAGACCCACCAGTGAGGACGACACTCCCCAGTGTGATGAGGAGGAGGAAACCCACCAGTGAGGACGACACCTACCCCAGTATGATAAGGGGAGGAGGATGACCCCACCAGTGAGGACGACACCTCCCCCAGTGTGATAAGGAGGAGACTCCACCAGTGAGGACGACACCTACCCCAGTGTGATAAGGAGGAGGAGGAACTCACCAGTGAGGACACCTCCCCCAGTGTGATAAGGAGGAGGAGGAGACTCCACCAGTGAGAACGACACCTACCCCAGTGTGATAAGAGGAGGAGGAGACTCCACCAGTGAGGACGACACCTACCCCAGTGTGATAACGAGGAGGAGGAAACCCCACCAGTGAGGACGACACCTACCCCAGTGTGATAAGGAGGAGGAGACTCCACCAGTGAGGACGACACCTCCCCCAGTGTGATAAGGAGGAGACCCACCAGTGAGGACAACTCCCCCAGTGTGATAAGGAGGAGGAGAGACCTCCACCAGTGAGGACACACCACCCCAGTGTGAATAGAGGAGGAGAAACCCCACCAGTGAGGATAGACACCCCCTCAGTGTAATAAGGAGGAGGAGGAGACCCCACCAGTGAGGACAGACACCCCCCAGTGTGATGAGGAGAGACTCCCAAGTGAGGACAGACACCACAGGTGATGAGAGGAGAAGACCCCACCAGTGAGGACAGACACCCAAAGTGTGATGAGAGAGACCCCACCAGTAAGGACAGACACCCCCAGTGTGATGGGAGGAGGAGAGACCCCACCAGTAAGGACAGACACCCCCAGTGTGATGAGGAGAGAGGGGGAGACCCCACCAGTGAGGACAGACACCCCCAGTGTGATGAGGAGACCCCACCAGTGAGGACAGACACCCCCAGTGTGATGAGGAGATCCCACAGTGAGGACAGACAACCCCCAGTGTGATGATGAGACCCTACCAGCGAGGACAGACACCCCCAATGTGATGAGGGGGGAATCCACCAGTGAGGACAGACACCCCCTAGTGTGATGAGGAGGAGACCCCACCAGTGAGGACAGACGACACCCAGCGTGATGATGAGGCGACCCCACCAGTGAGGACAGACAACCCCCAGTTTGATGAGGAGACCCCACCAGTGAGGACACACACCCTTAATAGTATGTCTGCTCTTACCGTCTTCTGGGGGGCTGGGAAAGGTTCACTGACCCGTGGGGGTGTCCGAGCTGTGGGTGAGAGGCAGGGTGAGAGATGTGCTCATGTTCCTATGTGCTGTCAGCAGATGACGGCTGTCACTTACAGATGGCGTTCTTGGCCTGGAAGATCTCCCTGTAATCCTCTGCATTCTGGATCTCGGCTCGTGGCTCCTTCTCCTCCTCATCACTGGTTGGGCTGACCCTGTGAGGAGGACCATACATCAACTAGAACGCCACCTGGTGTGATTGTGGGGATGGAGGCTTCAGACGGAGGAGTTTGGGGGGAGGTTCAGGCGGTGGGTCTGAAGGTGGCACCCACCTCTTTGGCTTTGTGCAGGTGGTAGACGGCCGCTCATAATTACGCCTTAAGGATGATGCTGTTAGAAGCGGCTGACTGACCGGTGATTCTTTGGGAAGTGACCCCTGTGATCCAGATCCAGTCATTTTCACACGATTTAGATCAACTACAAAAGATGACACATTGGACTGGAAGGAAGTGACGCCAATCTGTAAGACATGAAGGACAGATGAGAAACCTGGCGCTGTGTACCCTCTCCTGTGCCCCTGCCTGTGCCTGGTCACTCACCAGCTGACTGCTGCAGATAGACAGATCAGACACTTTGCCCCAGGACACCGGGATGGTATCAAAGCAGCGCTCCGGCTCCCAGCCATAAACCCGCAGAGCGTCCCGACTCCCGCAGAACAGGCAGCCGCCGTCACCACTGAACACAATGGACCTGCAAAACAGAGAGGACACTGGCTGATCCACACCGGGCCGACCCTCCACCTGATCATCAGGGTCAGAATAACATCCGGCTATAGAGACGAGGCGGCGGAGGGTCCTCACCTGACCGGTGTGGCGTCTCCCTCTATGCAGCCCACCGACTGGAACTTCTCCAGATCCCAGAAGCGAACTGTCCTGGAGGGAAAGACCGAGTCATAAGAGGTCGAAGGAAACACAAAAAACTGAGGGCTCTGCGCAGTACCTGTCTGCACTCGCTGATGCCAACAAATACTCATTGGGGTGAAACTCCACAATCTGCACCGGCCCCGAGTGCTCAGTCAGCTCCGCCATCAATTTCCCAGCACTCAGATCCCAAAGCTGAAAAAGCAGGAAGAAGAGTCACCGGTGTGAGGCCACGACATCTGACTAACCCCCGCAACGACATCCTGGCCACACCCCACCAACCTCCGGGCAACCCTCGTTACACCTCCAACGCCTGGCCAACACCCGTGACGACATCCTGGCCACTCCCCACTAACCTCCGGGTAACCCTAGCAATGCCTCCCACGCCTGGCCAACCCCTGCAACGACATCCTGGCCACACCCCACCAACCTCCGGGTAACCCTTGCGACGCCGCCCACGCCTGGCCAACCCTCGCGACAACATCCTGGCCACACGCCACCAACCCCTGATCAACCCTCGCGACACCTCCCATGCCTGGCCAACCCCCGCAACAACATCCTGGCCACACCTCACCAACCTCCGCGACGCCTCCCACACTGAGCCAACCCCCGCAACAATGCAGCCACGGCCCACCGACCTCCAGTAAACCATCGTGACGCCTCTCACACCTGGCCAACCCCCACGACAAGATCCTGGCCACATCCCACCAACCACCAGTCAACCCTCACGACGCCTCCCACGCCTGGCCAACCCCCACGACAACAACGCAGCCACGGCCCACCAACCTCCAGTAAACCATCGTGATGCTTCCCATGCCCGGCCAACCCTCACGAGAATACCCATGGCCAAACCTCCCCCACGAAAATGCCCCGGCGAACCCTGCAACGACACCCTCGGCCAACCCTCCCCCCACAAAAAAAATGCCCCAGCAAACTCTGTAACGATGCCTCCAGCCAACCCTCCCCTGAGACAATGCCCTGGCCAAACCCCGCATTGTCTACTTCTCCCCTCAAACATTCAAGACCGCCCCTCCACCCTCCTGGCTGCCTTCCCACCAGCAGTCTGTTCTATCCTGTGACTCCACAACCAAACAGTCCAGTGCCCTGAAGCTTCAATATGGTAAGCAGCAAATTGAATAGATCCATGAGGCAATGGCAAGACGGGAAGCAACATCACTATGGCCCTCAACCAGGACAAGGAACCTTATCCACCCATCTACCACTGGGGATGGGCATCTAATCCACCTCACCTCTACCACTGGGGATGGGCCACCTCAACCACCCCACCTCTACCACTGGGGATGGGCACCTCATCCACTTCCTCCCCATCTACAACTGGGGTAAGGCAACTCATCCAACCCCCTCTACGACTGGGGATGAACACCTGGCACCTCCTCCCTAGGGATGAGCAATTCACACCATACCCCACCAATAAGGAGAGGGGTAGCACCAAACTTGCCACCTACTTTTATCGTGTGGTCATCTGAAGAGGACACGAGCCACTTGCCATCAGGACTAAATCTTAAACAGCGCACGGCCTGTGTGTGCCCCTAAACACAAAGCAGAGAGTGAGGAGGGGGGACGAGGAGAAGTCTCAGCACAAACAGTCAGGGGAAGCACTGACCTTATATCGAAACACGCACCCCTTTCTGCGCACGTCCCACAGCTGTAGAGAACAGACACCGTGATGAGAATATAGTAAAACCACCCATCCCCTCCAGACTGATGGTGAATGACCGATGTCTGCCGCTGACAGACGGAGAAGGCGTGAGCCGTGGAGGAATCCACCGCAGACAGGGGGGACTGCACGCTGAGGAGTCAGCTACCAAAAAAGGGGGACCGCGCGCGCCGAGAAGTGCACCGCAGAGTCTGCCACCCCAGGGGCTGTGCACTAAGGAGTCCATGACCTCATTCACTGCAGACAGTTGTTGATCTGGGTTAGTTTGGGTCATGGCTCATCTCTTTGTGTGGAGGGAATTGTCCTTTCCGCTGGGTGTGAGGGACGGGGTGAGCGATATTGTATGGCAATGTCTAGCAGCAGGTAACATACAGTCACTATACACCTTAATATTTGTGTCCAGAGACCCCGATGCCACCAAGTCTCCATACGGGTGGAAGTCCAGGCTGCACACGTTGGCCTTGTGCCCCATTAATGTCCTCTGTACTGAGGAGAGAAGAAAGAAGAATCAGGTGAAGAAAACACGAAGACAAAAAGTGTACATTATGTCAATAATGGTGAACGGCGTGAGGAAAAAGGGAGGGATATATATTCTGAGCCATCAAGTCATACTCCTATAGCAGCCATCTTGTTCAGGTGTCACCATCATTCTCTCTCTCCAAAGAGAGAGCCCCTCCTGTTTGTTCAAGAGTTAATTAATCTCCTGGATCTGTTAACTTCAGGATATTTTTTATTTTTGTAAACTCATTTTTATTAAAGTTTAAAACACATGTGACAATCCCCATAAAACAATTCCCTATGGGATAGTAAATTAATATTTTGTGTCACAAACTTAACATATACGTAACAGCTTTATCATGTCTATCAATCTTACAGTTCCTTCTAATCTTCACATATGCATCCTCTATTTAGATCATCAATCCTAAATGAATGTTAATACATTACATTAACTTTTAATTTTCATATTTCAATTTTCCCAGACTACCATCTAGATCTTCCAGCACATACAACTCTGTTAGCAAACGCCGCCATTAAATCTTGTATTTCAAGAGTTCAATGTTGTCTCTCTGAATAGCCTCCATTTAGCACAGAAACCCTTCGTCATGGTGGTTTTATTTCTCTCTTATCCAAATATAAAACGCTGTGAAGCTCCGTCCTGACTCCCTCCACCCTGGGCAAAGCACCAGCTCGCCAGTGCTGCAAGATTACACGTTTTGCTGCCAATGCAATGGTGTGAAACAATTCATGCAAACGCCCCCCCCCACCCTCCTGATTCTATCCATCGTGTAGTGGAAAATCCAGGACAATGGATCGATGTCAACCCAAATCCCACATGTTTGATGTGTCGTGTGCTGCACCTCAACCCAAAATTCCTGCGTCTTATGACACGACCATACCCCATGTTCCATGTGTGACTTAGGTGTGTCGCATTTGGGGCAGCTCATCAGTCTATCTGGGCTCTGCGGGGTCTGACAATGTTTAAACTACATGTTATTTTGTGCATGATTCTGAACTGGCGATCCTCCACCTCTCATTGACAATGTGTTGTCTAATCAATCTCCAGCCCTGTAGGATTTTTAGGGAGAGGTCTTTGTCTTCAATATATTTTTCCCCAACCATGAAATGTCGTGGTCTTGCCCCTTGGCGCAATGTCCCATATATCGATGATATTGACACTTCACTAATCAGTGGCGCACCCAAGGGGGGGGACCTACGTGTCTGAACACCCCCCTTGGACGGCCCTGAGAAGCTGGGGGGGCCCACCGCCGCCCGGTCCCTGACTCTGCCGCCACTTCCGCCGCCAGGTCCCTGACTCTGCCGCCACTTCCGCCGCCCTGTGTGCGTTCCACACACTACCGTGTTTCCCCGAAAGTAAGACCCTGTCTTACATTCTTTTGGGGGCCAAAAGTGGCCCCCTGTCTTACTTTCGGGGGGGGCCTTACATTGGCGGCCCCAGCCATCACCCATCCATCCACACTGCGCACACACACACACACACACACACACACACACACATCCATAGATCCATACATACACAGATCCATCCATCCATTCACACTGCACACACACACACACACACATCACACATCACACATACCCCCCCCCCCATACAGCTGCGCTGCCGGTACTTACCGGCACAGCTGTTCGGTGTCCCTGTCCCTGGTGTCCCCGGTGCTCCCGGCGTTCCTCTGTGTGGTGCAGCCTCATAACTATGTCATCCGGGCTGCCGGGCATATCCCGTTCATAGCCCGTCCATTCACAGCCCCCCGGCCCTCTCTCTGTAATCACGGAGCTTCCGGAAGCTCCGGTATCCAGGCAACAGCAGAGCGTGATGACGTCGGGCCAAAACGTCTCGGAGCGCCTATGCTGATTGGCTCAGGCGTCTGAGCCAATCAGCATAGCCGCTGCGATGACGCTCTGGCCTCTGATTGGCCAGACGTTGTCATGCTGCTGTTGCCTGGATACCGGAGCTTCCGGAAGCTCCGTGATTAGAGAGAGAGGGCCGGGGGGCTGTGAATGGACGGGCTATGAACGGGATATGCTCGGCAGCCCGGATGACATCGTTATGAGGCTGCACCACACTGAGGAACGCCGGGAGCACCGGGGACACCAGGGACGGGGACACCAAACAGCTGTGCCGGTAAGTACAGGCAGTGCAGCGGTATGGGTGTGTGTGTATGGGGGTGTGTGTGTGTGTGTGTGTGTGTGTGATGTATGGATGTGTGTGTGTGTGTATGCATGTGTGTACCCCTCCCCCCCCGTGTTTCCCTGATAGTAAGACCCCCCCCTACCCTGCCTTACATTCGGGGGGGGTCTTACATTAGCAGACCCCCCCGTCCCCCCCACCCTGTCTTACTTTCGGGGGGGTCTTACTATCGGGGAAACACGGTAGGAATGCATAGCAGAGAGGGTCCTCGCTACTCCGCCCCCTCACATCCTCTTCCTGCGGCAGTGTGAAACGCACACACACAGAAGAGGGACTCATTCCTGTCAGTGACCCCCTCCTCTCCTCTCATCCACAGACCACAGGTACAGACAGCACAGCGGTACAGCATCGGCACCCAGCACCGCCTCATACGTTAGTGTGGAGGGCTGGAGAAAGTCAGTACAGGCTGCAGCCAGCCAGGGCAGGCACTGCAGAGCAAGCTGTGGGGGAGCAGAGCTCACTCGGTATACAGGCAGGAGGCAGCACACAGTCTGGAGTCGGACTCAGACTGTTGCTGGCCCAGCCTGGTGGGTAATAAATGATGATCTCTGAACCTGCTGCACCTAGGGGATCATACAGTTCTACTCAGTGCAGACTGATATGCATGATTGCATCTGCCACACAGCTGCACACAGGTTAGGAGTGGGAGCAGGGAGGGGGGTGCAGTACACAAGGGCTGGGCCCCTATGTCAGGAACAATTACACAGCACCCAGGGGCCCACAAAAGAGGGACCCCAGGCTGTGCTGTGTGTGTGTATATGGATGCGCTATGTGTGTTTATATGGCTGCGCTGTGTGTGTTTATATGGCTACGCTATGTGTGTTTATATGGCTGCGCTATGTGTGTATATGGCTGCGCTCTGTGTGTGTCCATCCATGGCTGCGCTATGTGTGGTGTATATGGCTGAGCTGTGTGTGTATATGGCTGCGCTCTGTGTGTGTATATGGCTGCGCTCTGTGTGTGTATACAGCTAGTGGGTGTGTGGTGTATACGGCTGCGCTGTGTGGTGTATACGGCTGCGTGTGTGTGTGTGTATACGGCTGCGCTGTGTGTGTGTATACGGCTGCGCTGTGTGTGTGTATACGGCTGCGCTGTGTGTGTGTATACGGCTGCGCTGTGTGCGTGTATACGGCTGCGCTGTGTGCGTGTATACGGCTGCGCTGTGTGCGTGTATACGTGCTGCGCTGTGTGCGTGTATACGGCTGCGCTTGTGCGTGTATACGGCTTTGCGCTGTGTGTGTGATACGCTGCGCTGTGTGTGTATATGCTGCGCTGTGTGTGTATATGGCTGCGCTGTGTGTGAAACCGGAGCTGGCCCTGTTTGTATAGACTCTAATAATCCCCATTTTCACTTCCGGATGCACGCTTTTGCGGCCGAAAGTTGAAAACCCATCTACTCCTAGTCTAGCATAATCCGTTCAGGAATGCGGCCCGCAGTTCCACTGATTTTGTGACGCGAATGTCTTTCCTCTTTTTGGTGCGTTACCGGTACCCAGTGACTACCCACTCTCCCGCCCCACTGTCATACAGACATAGGTCATACAGACACTACTGAGCCTCTCATCAGGAGCATGCTCAGGTGTTGTAGGGAGGTCATACAGACACTACTGCGCCTCATCAGGAGCATGTCCAGGTGTTGTAGGGAGGTCATACAGACACTACTGAGCCTCTCATCAGGAGCATGGCTCAGGTGTTGTAGGGAGGTCATACAGACACTACTGAGCCTCTCATCAGGAGCATGCCAGGTGTTGTAGGGAGGTCATACAGACACTACTGACGCCTCATCAGGAGCATGCTCAGGTGTTGTAGGGAGGTCATACAGACACTACCGAGCCTCATCAGGAGCATGCTCAAGGTTGTAGGGAGGTCATACAGACACTACTGAGCCTATCAGGAGCATGCTCAGTGTTGTAGGGAGGTCATACAGACACTACTGCGCCTCATCAGAGCATGCTCAGGTGTTGTAGGGAGGTCATACAGACACTACTGAGCCTCATCAGGAGCATGTCCAGGTGTTGTAGGGAGGTCATAACAGACACCAACTGCGCCTCATCAAGAGCATGCTCAGGTGTTGTAGGGAGGTCAAACAGACACTGATGAGCCTCATCAGAGCATGCCCAGGGATTGTAGGGAGGTCATACAGACACTACTGCGCCTCATCAGGAGCATGCTCAGGGATTGTAGGGAGTCATACAGACACTACTGAGCCTCATCAGGAGCATGCCCAGGTGTTGTAGGGAGGTCATACAAACACTACTGCGCCTCATCAAGAGCATGCTCAGGTGTTGTAGGGAGGTCATACAGACACTACCGAGCCTCATCAGGAGCATGCTCAGGTGTTACAGGGAGTCATAGAGGCACGTGGAGCCACACACACACACACACACACACACACACACACACAAAACTAAACCTCATCAGCATTCCCAAGCGTTGAAACGGAGGTCATACAGACACTACTGAGCCTCTCATCAGGAGCATGCTCAGGTGTTGTAGGGAGGTCATACAGACACTACTGCGCCTCATCAGAGCATGCTCAGGTGTTGTAGGGAGGTCATACAGACACTACCGAGCCTCATCAGAGCATGCTCAAGTGTTGTAGGGAGGTCATACAGACACTACTGAGCCTGATCAGGAGCATGCTCAGGGTTGTAGGGAGGTCATACAGAACACTACTGCGCCTCATCAGGAGCATGCTCAGGTGTTGTAGGGAGGTCATACAGACACTACTGAGCCTCATCAGGAGCATGTCCAGTGTTGTAGGGAGGTCATACAGACACTACTGCGCCTCATCAAGAGCATGCTCAGGTGTTGTAGGGAGGTCAAACAGACACTGATGAGCCTCATCAGGAGCATGCCCAGGGATTGTAGGGAGGTCATACAGACACTACTGCGCCTCATCAGGAGCATGCTCAGGGATTGTAGGGAGGTCATACAGACACTACTGAGCCTCATCAGGAGCATGCCCAGGTGTTGTAGGGAGGTCATACAAACACTACTGCGCCTCATCAAGAGCATGCTCAGGTGTTGTAGGGAGGTCATACAGACACTACCGAGCCTCATCAGGAGCATGCTCAGGTGTTACAGGGAAGTCATAGAGGCACGTGGAGGCCACACACACACACACACACACACACACACACACACACACACACACACACACACACACACACACACACAAAACTAAACCTCATCAGCATTCCCAAGCGTTGAACGGAGGTCATACAGACACTACTGAGCCTCTCATCAGGAGCATGCTCAGGTGTTGTAGGGAGGTCATACAGACACTACTGAGCCTCATCAGGAGCATGTCCAGGTGTTGTAGGGAGGTCATACAGACACTACTGCGCCTCATCAGGAGCATGCTCAGGTGTTGTAGGGAGGTCAAACAGACACTGATGAGCCTCATCAGGAGCATGCCCAGGTGTTGTAGGGAGGTCATATAGGCATATGGAGGCCACGAACACTACTGAATCATCAGGAGCATGCCCAGGCGTTGTAGTGAGGTCATATAGAGGCCACACACTACTACTGAGCCTCATCACGAGCATGCCCAGGCATTGTAGGGAGGTCACATAGGCATATGGAGGCCACACACTACTACTGAGCCTCATCAGGAGCATGCCCAGAGATTGTAGGGAGGTCATATAGGCATATGGATGCCACACACTACTACTGAGCCTCATCAGGAGCATGCCCAGGTGTTGTAGGGAGGTCATACAGGAACGTGAAGGTGACATACAATACTGAGCCTCATCAGGAGCATGCCCAGGCATTGTAGGGAGGTCATACAGACACCACTGAGCCTCATCAGGAGCATGCTGAGGTGTTGTAGGGAGGTCATACAGGCACATGGAGGCCACGTACACTAATAAGTCATCAGGAGAATGCTCAGGCGTTGTAGGGAGGTCATACAAGAATGTGTAGGCGACATACACTACTGAGCCTTATCAGGAGCATGCCCAGGGATGTAGGGAGGTCACATGGAGGCCACACACACTACTGAGCCTTATCAGGAGCATGCCCAGGCGATGTAGGGAGGTCATATGGAGGCCACACAATTCAAAGTTCGAATTTCGCACCAATATGCAGCCCGGCGACAGCGGCGCGTTAGCGCCACTGTTGCCGGGATACACGGGCCCCAGCGCGGTGCAGCGGTCTCCTGCCGCAACCTCCTGTTACTAACCCCCGCCACAAGCCACCCACTGATACCGGGGATCTGGGGCTGCCGGGGTCGGTGCTCCCAGGGTGCAGGGACTCGCATTGTGCGGCTCCTCCACACTCTCCTGCTTTCTATGGCTGCACAGTCTGTCACAGACTGTGCGGCCGTACAATGATCCCGGGTGTCCGCCTCCTGTCAGTGCAGCTGGGTGGCAGCAGCACATGACACCCGGAATCATCCTGCACACCGCCGCCACTGCGCCCGCCTCCTCCACACCTATTCTGCAGGACAGGGCCAGCACTGGGACAGCCAGGGGACGGAGAGGCGAGAGCCCCTGTGTGTGTGTGTCTGGCTGTGGGTGAGTCTGTGTGTGTGAGTCTGTGTGTATGTATGTGTGTGTGTATGTATGTATGTATGTGTGAGTCTGTGTCTCGGTGTGAGTCTGTGTGTGTGAGAGTCTGCTCCTTCCTTCCCCCCCCGCCACTTCGTCCTCCCCACCCCCCGCCGCTCTGTGCACTGTCCTCCCCCTGCCTGTGCCACTCCGTCCTCCCCCTGCCTGTGCCACTCCAACCTCCCCACCCCGCCGCTTCGTCCTCGCCCTGCATGTGCTGCTCCGTCCTTCCCCCACCCCACCGCTTCCTCCTCCTCCCTTCCGCCACTCCATCCTCCCCGACTGTGCTGCTCCATCCTCCCCCACCCCGCCGCTTTGTCCTCCGTCCTCCCCCTGCCTGTGCCTTTCCGTCCTCCCCCACCCCACCGCTTCCTCCTCCTTCCTTTGTCCTCCGCTACTCCATCCTCCCCCTGCTTGTGCTGCTCCGTCCTCCCTCACCCCGCCGCTTCGTCCTCCCCTGCCTGTGCTGCTCCATCCTCCCCTACCCCACCACTTCGTCCTCCGTCCTCCCCCTACCTGTGCCACTCCGTCCTCCCCCACCCCTTCCTCCTCCTTCCTTTGTCCTCCGTCCCCTCTGCCACTCCATCCTCCGCCTGCCTGAGCTGCTCCGTCCTCCCCCACTCCGCCGCTTTCTCCTTCGTCCTGCACCCTGCCTGTGCTGCTCCATCCTCCCTCACCCCGTCGCTTCGTTGTCCCCCACCCCTTCCTCCTCCTTCCTTTGTCCTCCTCCCCTCTGCCACTCCATCCTCCCCCTGCCTGAGCTGCTCCATCCTCCCCCACCCCTTCCTCCTCCTTCCTTTGTCCTCCTCCCCTCTGCCACTCCATCCTCCGTCCTCCCCCTGCCTGAGCTGCTCCGTCCTCCCCCACCCTGCTTCTTCGTCCTCCATCCTCCCCCTACCTGTGCCGCTCCGTCCTCCCCCACCCCTTCCTCCTCCTTCCTTTGTCCTCCGTCCCCTCTGCCATTCCATCCTCCACCTGCCTGAGCTGCTCCATCCTCCCCCTGCTTGTGCTGCTCCATCCTTCCTCACCCAGTCGCTTCGTCCTCCCCCACCCCTTCCTCCTCCTTCCTTTGTCCTCCTCCCCTCTGCCACTCCATCCTCCATACTCCCCCTGCCTGAGCTGCTCTGTCCTCCCCCACCCCGCCGCGTCGGCCTCCATACTCCTCCCCCCCCGCCGCTCTGTGCTCCGTCCTCCCCCACCCCACCGCTACCTCCTCCTTCCTTTGTCCTCCTCCCCTCCATCCTGCCCCTACCTGTGCCGCTCCGTCCTCCCCCACCTCTTCCTCCTCCTTCCTTTGTCCTCCGTCCCCTCTGCCACTCCATCCTCCCCCTGCCTGTGTTGCTCTGGCCTCCCCCACCCCGAAACTTCGTCCTCCATCCCCCTCTCCCCCGCTGCTCTGTGCTCCGTCCTCCCACTGCCGCTCCGTCCTTCCCCTGCCTGTGCTGCTTCGGCCCCCCAACCCCTTGGTCCACCTCCCCCCCAACGCTCTGTGCTCTGTCCTCCCGGGCCGCTCCGTCCTCCCCCTGCCTGTGCAGCTCCATCATTATGGAGCCGGTCACGTGATTGGCCACAGTGCATTATGGACTTGATCATGTGATCGGCCCGCTCCGCGCATGCGCAATGCACCTATTGAAGCCGGGCCGATCACGTGATCAGCCCCATAATGCACTGTAGCCGATCACTTGACCGGCCCCATAATGCACTGCGCCGGATGTGACGTCGCGGCCAGTGCATACTATGTCACAGAGGGCAGGAGATTCCAAATGGTGGGGGCGGAGAGTAATAAAGAATAGTGCCGGCCAGCGGGTGTACGATACTCCATGGAGGACTGCTGAATGGAGCGTGGGCCCGCCTCTCCAGTCCCCCAACCTCGGGGACTTCAGTAAGTTTAAACTTCTTTTTCAGATATTTAATAGGGACACTTTAGATGAGAAAGGGATAGATAGGGAGCAGCTAGGAAGGTGTAGGGACAGCTAGGTATAGTGTAGGGCCTTAGATTCAGGTGACAGGTTCCCTTTAAAAGGTGGATCGGAAACCCGTTTGGTAATGTGAGTTTTCGGGAGGACGTGTCAGCTGGCTCATAGGACAAGAAGAATGAAACTAGCAAATTTAGAAGTTTTGCTCCAAAGAAATGACAGTGATTACAAAGGAGACAAATAACAAATATGCTTATCAGTTATAGAAATAAAGGGATAACGATCAGAAATGACTAAACCTGTGCCACACGGTGACAATCGCAGATCTAGTGGGGAAGGCACCCCGGAAATGGGTTATGATTCTGCCTCACAGCGATAGGGTGGAGCCGTGTCCTTCTTCTGAGTCAGAATGAACCAAAGATGGACGCTCTTGTTTTATGCTTTGGCCATAAAGCTAAGAACTCCCCCTTTGCTGACCTCACATATGGGCTGTTTTCTGGGAGGTAACACCCATCACCAAAAGTTATCAATAACTCCTTTTCTTCATATCTTTGGCCCGAAGCTCACAGGTCAAAGATATCGACATCATGTTTTCCCTTGTGATTTTATGTGTTTTCGAGACATGGGGTGTCTGGTTTGCGTCTGGTCAGATACTTGTTTCCCGAGCTTCTAACATTCTTTCGAGAATATAAAAAGGTGCTATGAAATACGCAAATCATCCACACCCCAAAAATCTGATTTATGTATTTGTGGCATTAAAGTGTATTATTAAATTTGACGTTGAGTGTTTGTAGCTGAAGAACAAAAAAGATTCAACATGTGCTCTATCTTGGAGGGAGAAACCAGAAACTGAGGTCAGCTGTGTTTTCATGACCCTGCCAGGTTGTAAATACCTTTTTGTATACGTGTAATCCGCTGCACACTACACATTATAGGATATAAGTATATCATCTAGTTCATTACCTTGTTTTATCAAGTCTTCAACCACACCCATACACGCAGGTTTTAAAATGCACACAGAGGCACTTACATCCTCACATGCTTTGTTACACCGCAGACAGAGGCATACGGTAGGGACCCGATAGAATGAGAATACCTTGCCGCTGGCTATCGGGCTTATATGTAATGCACTAAATTAACTAAAATTCTCATTTTTCCTATGTATATCCTTAGCAGTTTCTGCATTTTCCTCATCCAGATTTGTAGTAGCTTTATACACTTTTAGCCATTACGCTATACCTTATATACTTACAGTTAGGGCCAGAAATATTTGGACAGTGACACAATTTCCGCGAGTTGGGCTCTGCATGCCACCACATTGGATTTGAAATGAAACCTCTACAACAGAATTCAAGTGCAGATTGTAACGTTTAATTTGAAGGGTTGAACAAAAATATCTGATAGAAAATCTAGGAATTGTACACATTTCTTTACAAATACTCCACATTTTAGGAGGTCAAAAGTAATTGGACAAATAAACATAACCCAAACAAAATATTTTTATTTTCAATATTTTGTTGCGAATCCTTTGGAGGCAATCACTGCCTTAAGTCTGGAACCCATTGACATCACCAAACGCTGGGTTTCCTCCTTCTTAATGCTTTGCCAGGCCTTTACAGCCGCAGCCTTCAGGTCTTGCTTGTTTGTGGGTCTTTCCGTCTTAAGTCTGGATTTGAGCAAGTGAAATGCATGCTCAATTGGGTTAAGATCTGGTGATTGACTTGGCCATTGCAGAATGTTCCACTATTTTGCACTCATGAACTCCTGGGTAGCTTTGGCTGTATGCTTGGGTCATTGTCCATCTGTACTATGAAGCGCCGTCCAATCAACTTTGCAGCATTTGGCTGAATCTGGGCTGAAAGTATATCCCGGTACACTTCAGAATTCATCCGGCTACTCTTGTCTGCTGTTATGTCATCAATAAACACAAGTGACCCAGTGCCATTGAAAGCCATGCATGCCCATGCCATCACGTTGCCTCCACCATGTTTTACAGAGGATGTGGTGTGCCTTGGATCATGTGCCGTTCCCTTTCTTCTCCAAACTTTTTTCTTCCCATCATTCTGGTACAGGTTGATCTTTGTCTCATCTGTCCATAGAATACTTTTCCAGAACTGAGCTGGCTTCTTGAGGTGTTTTTCAGCAAATTTAACTCTGGCCTGTCTATTTTTGGAATTGATGAATGGTTTGCATCTAGATGTGAACCCTTTGTATTTACTGTCATGGAGTCTTCTCTTTACTGTTGACTTAGAGACAGATACACCTACTTCACTGAGAGTGTTCTGGACTTCAGTTGATGTTGTGAACGGGTTCTTCTTCACCAAATAAAGTATGCGGCGATCATCCACCACTGTTGTCATCCGTGGACGCCCAGGCCTTTTACAGTTCCCAAGCTCACCAGTCAATTCCTTTTTTCTCAGAATGTGCCCAACTGTTGATTTTGCTACTCCAAGCATGTCTGCTATCTCTCTGATGGATTTTTTCTTTTTTTTCAGCCTAAGGATGTTCTGCTTCACCTCAATTGAGAGTTCCTTTGACCGCATGTTGTCTGGTCACAGCAACAGCTTCCAAATGCAAAACCACACACCTGGAATCCACCCCTGACCTTTTAACTACTTCATTGATTACAGGTTAATGAGGGAGACGCCTTCAGAGTTAATTGCAGCCCTTAGAGTCCATTGTCCAATTACTTTTGGTCCCTTGAAAAAGAGGAGGCTATGCATTACAGAGCTGTGATTCCTAAACCCTTTCTCCGATTTGGATGTGGAAACTCTCATATTGCAGCTGGGAGTGTGCACTTTCAGTCCATATTATATATATAATTGTATTTCTGAACATGTTTTTGTAAACAGCTAAAATAACAAAACTTGTGTCACTGTCCAAATATTTCTGGCCCTAACTGTATATCTTATAGTGTGTAGTGTGCAGCGGATTACACGTATACAATAAGGTTGTAAATACCTCACTGAGGGGCACAAGTGAGGAAACAACCAAAAGGGGTGGAGAAGTGCCAGCTCTAGTGGTATTCTAGAACAACGGAAAATAAGTCATGTTTTCCTGACAAGCAGCATTCCAAGGCATTGTAGGGAGGTCATACATGCACGTGGAGGCCACACACACACTACTGAGCCTCACCAAGAGCATGCTCAGGTGTTCTAGGGAGGTCATATAGGCACGAGGAGGCTACACAAACTACTAAGCCTCATCAGGAGCATGCTCATGTGTTGTAGGGAGGTCATACAGGCACGTGGAGGCCACACACATTACTGAGCCTCATCAGGAGCATGTTCATGTGTTGTAGGGAGGTCATACATGCATGTGGAGGCCACACACACTACTCTGAGCCTCATCAGGAGCATGCTCATGTGTTGTAGGGAGTTCATACATGCATGTGGAGGCCACACACACTACTGAGCCTTATCAAGAGCATGCTCAGGTGTTCTAGGGAGGTCATACAGGCACAAAGAGGCTACACAAACTACTGAGCCTCATCAAGAGCATGCTCAGGTGTTCTAGGAGGTCATATAGGCACGACGAGGCTACTAAGCCTCATCAGGAGCATACTCAGGTGTTCTAGGGAGGTCATACAGGTACGTGGAGGCCACACACACTACTGAGCCTCATCAAGAGCATGCTCATGTGTTGTAGGGAGGTCATACAGCCACGTGGAGGACACACACACTACTGAGCCTCATCAGGAGCATGCTCATGTGTTGTAGGAAGGTCATACAGCCACGTGGAAGCCACACAAACTACTAAGCCTCATCAGGAGCATGCTCATGTGTTGTAGGCATGTCATACAGCCACGTGGAGGCCACACACACTACTGAGCCTCATCAGGAGCATGCTCATGTGTTGTAGGGAGGTCATACAGGCACGTGGAGGCCACACACACTACTGAGCCTCATCAGGAGCATGCTCATGTGTTGTAGGGAGGTCATACAGGTACGTGGAGGCCACACACACTACTGAGCCTCATCAGGATCATGCTCATGTCTTGTAGGGAGGTTATACATGCACAAGGAGGCCACACACAGTACTGAGCCTCATTTCACTGTCTTGAGGCTTTTCCACTGAGGATGGATCAGCATGTAACTTGATTTTCCACTTTGATTTTGATCAAATTTCCTGGCCTCCAGGGAAGATTCATTGATCATTTTTATGTTTTATTGTTCTCAGCACATTCCATTGTATAATAAATAGAGATCTATAACTGGAATATTTCATTCATTGAGATCCAGGATGTGGGATTGTAGTGTTACTTTTGAGCAGTGTATATATACAAGCCCCTACCCTCCATGCACATTGTACCCCTCCCCCGCATATACACATGCCCTCCTATATAAATGTGCACACACAGCAGCTCGGGGGCACTTACTTTTAGCTTCTTCCATATTCCAGACCCGCAGAGATCCAGACTGAGATCCGCCTACAATCAGCTTCTCCGAGGTGCTGAATCGGACACTCTCCACAGGAGACGTGTGTCCGGTCAGGCTCTGTGAGGAGACATGTGATTACCGAGGGCAGAGCAGATTCCTTTGAGTGGAATACAGGCCCACCCTGGAACATGGACCAGGTCAGATGATGCGGGGCCCCTGGTCTGCCCTGTACAGCTGGTACTTACCATTATACAGTTTGGTTTGTTGACAGACCACAGGTTGACCCGGCAGTCTTCACCACCGGTGGCCAAGAGGCGGCCTGAGCTCTTCCCAAGAGCGAGTGAAGACACGTTACTGGCGTGGGCCACAATCTCTTCTGTAAGAAATGAGCAAATGCTACACCAGGCACTACCTCCCCGAGTGCCACCGGGCACCCCCCCCCCCTCCCCCCGAGTGCCACCAGGCACCACCTCCCCGATCACAGCCGGCCTAACCCCGCCTAACCGCCAGCTGCCTCCCCTCTCATCGCACTTACGCAGCTTCCAGGCCGTTTTCGTCATTCCTGACGTAGACATGTCTGTGTGGAGAGGAACAGAAACGACTCACAGAGAGAGGACGGAGGGGGAGCGCCCCCCAGACTGCAGCACAGCGAGACCCCCGCAGGGAAGACACAAGAGGGAGCCACAGATCTAAAAGAGAAGATCACAGAGGGTCAGAACCGAGCTGCCCGGATATCTCATCTTCCCTCATCCCCCACCTCCATCCTTCGGGCTTTACCTCTCTCGATGTCTGTCCCCACTTCCCCCAGTTTCACCTCTCCGGTGTCTGTGTCCCCCCCCAGTCTTCACCTCTCCGTGTCTGTGTTCCCCTCCCCAGTCTTCATCTCTCCGGTGTCTGTGTCCCCCTCCCCAGTCTTCATCTCTCCGGTGTCTGTGTCCCCCTCCCCAGTCTTCATCTCTCCGGTGTCTGTGTCCCCCTCCCCAGTCTTCATCTCTCCGGTGTCTGTGTCCCCCTCCCCAGTCTTCATCTCTCCGGTGTCTGTGTCCCCCTCCCCAGTCTTCATCTCTCCGGTGTCTGTGTCCCCCTCCCCAGTCTTCATCTCTCCGGTGTCTGTGTCCCCCTCCCCAGTCTTCATCTCTCCGGTGTCTGTGTCCCCCTCCCCAGTCTTCATCTCTCCGGTGTCTGTGTCCCCCTCCCCAGTCTTCATCTCTCCGGTGTCTGTGTCCCCCTCCCCAGTCTTCATCTCTCCGGTGTCTGTGTCCCCCTCCCCAGTCTTCATCTCTCCGTGTCTGTGTCCCCCTCCCCAGTCTTCATCTCTCCGGTGTCTGTGTCCCCCCCCCAGTCTTCACCTCTCCGGTGTCTGTGTCCCCCCCCCCCAGTCTTTCATCTCTCCGGGTCTGTGTCCCCCCCCCAGTCTTCACCTCTCCGGTGTCTGTGTCCCCCCTCCCCATCTTCATCTCTCCCGGTGTCTGTGTCCCCCCCAGTCCTCACCTCTCCGGTGTCTGTGCCCCCCCCAGTCTCACTCTCCGGTGTCTGTGTCCCCCCCCAGTCTTCACCTCTCCGGTGTCTGTGTCCCCCCCAGTCTTCACCTCTCCGGTGTCTGTGTCCCCCCCCAGTCTTCACCTCTCCGTGTCTGTGTCCCCCCCCAGTCTTCACCTCTCCGTGTCTGTGTCCCCCCCTCCCCCCAGTCTTCATCCTCTCCGTGTCTGTGTCCCCCCCCAGTCTTCATCTCTCCGTGTCTGTGTCCCCCCCAGTCTTCACCTCTCCGTGTCTGTGTCCCCCCCAGTCTTCACTCTCCGGTGTCTGTGTCCCCCCCCAGTCTTCACCTCTCCGGTGTCCTGTGTCCCCCCCTCGCCCAGTCTTCCCTCTCCGTGTGTGTCCCCCCCTGTCCCCCCAGTCTTCACCCTCCGGTGTCTGTGTCCCCCTCCCAGTCTTCATCTCTCCGTGTCTGTCCCCCTCCCAGTCTTCACCTCTCCGTGTCTGTTCCCCCCCAGTCTTCACTCTCTCCGTGTCTGTGTCCCCCCCCAGTCTCACTCTCCGGTGTCTGTGTCCCTCCCCAGTCTTCATCTCTCCGTGTCTGCTGTCCCCCTCCCCCATCTTCACCTCTCCGGTGTCTGTGTCCCCCCCCAGTCTTCACTCTCTCCGGTGTCTGTGTCCCCCCCCAGTCTTCATCTCTCCGGTGTCTGTCCCCCCCCCAGTCTTCACTCTCCGTGTCTTGTCCCCCCCCCCCGTCTCTCTCTCCTCTCCGCTGTCTCTGTCCCCCCCAGTCTTCACCTCTCCGTGTCTCGTTGTCCCCCTCCGTCTTCCACCTCTCCGTGTCTGTGTCTCCCCCCTCTTCCCTCTCCCCGTGTCCTTGTCCCCCCCATCTCACCTCTCCGTGCTCTGTGTCCCCCTCAGTCTTCACTCTCCGGTGTCTTGTCCCCCCCGTCTCACCCTCCGTGTTCTGCCCCCCTGTGCTCTCCTCCCCCCTGTTCCCTCTCCCGTGCTCTCTCCCCCTGTCTTCTCTGCCTGTGTCCCTCTCCTCCCCCCGTGTCTTTCCCCCCCGTCTCTCTCTGCCCCCGTCTCCTCTCCCCGTGTCTTGCCCCCCCTCTCCTCTCTGCTGTGTCCCCCCCCTTCCTCCTCCCTGTGTTCCCCCCCTCACCTCTCCTGTCGTTCCCTCCTCTTCCCCCCGGCTCTTGCCCCCCTTCCTCTTCCCCCCGTGTCTCCCCCCGTCTTCACCTCTCCGGTGTCTTGTCCCGCTTCACCTCTCCTCTCTTGCCCCCCTCTCCCTCTCCCGTGTCCTTGCCCCCCTCATCTTCCCCCTTCCGTTCTGCCCCCCCGTCTTCACCTCCCGTCCTGTGCCCCGTCTTCCCTCCCCTGTCTTTCCCCCAGTCTTCCTCCCTGGCCTTCCTCTCCTGCTTCTCCTCTCCGTGTCCGTCTCTCTCCCTCGGTCCCCGTCTTCTCCTCCCCGTGTCCGGGTCTGTCTACTCGTTCTCGGCTTCTATTCGCGGTCTCCTAACAACAAGCTTCAAAACAAACGTAATAACGATGACACGCCCCCAAACGACGCAGCGTGCTGTGACGTAATGACGTTCGTGCGTGCAGTGGCGCCATCACAGGTACTGGCAACAAACCGAAGTAGGAATTGTACCTGCGCCTGAAGAGCGTGACGTCACCACTGTGGAATATATCATATAACCAAGCAGTAAATGAAATCTTCACTCCAACAATAATAGGAAAGAAAATCATTTATTTGAAAGGTTAAAAGATGCAGAAACATTAGAAATCACCTCAGGCCACATTACACATCTCTGACTATAAAATGTCATTAATCATAGGGAATTTATGGAAATCCAATGTGAACAGTACGGTAAATAGATATCTACAATGAGACGCAATGTGCCCTCTGCCCCCCCCCCCCCCCGTGCTCTCTCTGCCCCCCTGTGCTCTCTCTCTGCCCCCCCTGTGCTCTCCCTCTTCCCCCCCCCCCCCTCCCCCCGTGCTCACTCTGCCCCCTGTGCTCTCTCTCTGCCCCCCTGTGCTCTCTCTGCCCCCCTGTGCTCTCTCTCTGCCCCCCTGTGCTCTCTCTCTGCCCCCCTGTGCTCTCTCTCTGCCCCCCTGTGCTCTCCCTCTCCCCCCCGTGCTCACTCTGCCCCCTGTGCTTTCTCTCTGCCCCCCGTGCTCTCTCTCTTCCCCCCCCCCCCCGTGTCTCTCTCGGCCCCCCTGTGCTCTCTCTCTGCCCCCCTGTGCTCTCCCTCTCCCCCCCGTGCTCACTCTGCCCCCTGTGCTTTCTCTCTGCCCCCCTGTGCTCTCTCTCTCTCTCTGCCCCCCTGTGCTCTCTCTCTTCCCCCCCCCGTGCTCTCTCTGCCCCCCTGTGCTCTCTCTCTGCCCCCCCTGTGCTCTCTCTGCCCCCCTGTGCTCTCTCTCTGCCCCCTCTGTGCTCTCTCTGCCCCCCTGTGCTCTCCCTCTCCCCCCCTGTGCTCTCTCCCTGCCCCCCCCTGTGCTCTCTCTCTGCCCCCTCCTGTGCTCTCTCTGCCCCCCCTGTGCTCTCTCTGCCCCCTTTGCTCTCTCTCTGCCCCCCTGTGCCTCTCTGCCCCCTGTGCTCTCTCTCTGCCCCCTGTGCTCTCTCTCTGCCCCCCCCCCCGTGCTCTCTCTCTTCCCCCTGTGCTCTCTCTGCCCCCTGTGCTCTCTCTCTCTGCCACTGTGTGGTCTCTCTCTGCCCCTTTGTGCACTCTCTCCCCCCCTGTGCTCTCTCTGCTCCCCTGTGCTCTCTCTGCCCCACCCCCCGTACTCTCTCTCTGCCCCCCTGTGCTCTCTCTGCCCCCTGTGCTCTCTCTTTGCCCCCCTGTGCTCTCTCTGCCCCTCTGTGCACTCTCTCTGCCCTTCTGTGCTCTCTCTGCCCCCCTGTGCTCTCTCTGCCCCCCTGTGCTCTCTCTGCCCCCCCCCCCGTGCTCTCTCGCCCCCCTGTGCTCTCTCTCTGCCCCCCTGTGCTCTCCCTCTCCCCCCCGTGCTCACTCTGCCCCCTGTGCTTTCTCTCTGCCCCCCTGTGCTCTCTCTCTCTCTCTGCCCCCCTGTGCTCTCTCTCTTCCCCCCCCCGTGCTCTCTCTGCCCCCCTGTGCTCTCTCTCTGCCCCCCCTGTGCTCTCTCTGCCCCCCTGTGCTCTCTCTCTGCCCCCTCTGTGCTCTCTCTGCCCCCCTGTGCTCTCCCTCTCCCCCCCTGTGCTCTCTCCCTGCCCCCCCCCTGTGCTCTCTCTCTGCCCCCTCCTGTGCTCTCTCTGCCCCCCCTGTGCTCTCTCTGCCCCCTTTGCTCTCTCTCTGCCCCCCTGTGCTCTCTCTGCCCCCTGTGCTCTCTCTCTGCCCCCTGTGCTCTCTCTCTGCCCCCCCCCGTGCTCTCTCTCTTCCCCCTGTGCTCTCTCTGCCCCCTGTGCTCTCTCTCTCTGCCACTGTGTGGTCTCTCTCTGCCCCTTTGTGCACTCTCTCCCCCCCTGTGCTCTCTCTGCTCCCCTGTGCTCTCTCTGCCCCCCTGTGCTCTCTCTGCCCCCTGTGCTCTCTCTTTGCCCCCCTGTGCTCTCTCTGCCCCCTGTGCTCTCTCTTTGCCCCCCTGTGCCTCTCTGCCCCTCTGTGCACTCTCTCTCTGCCCTTCTGTGCTCTCTCTGCCCCCCTGTGCTCTCTCTGCCCCCCTGTGCTCTCTCTGCCCCCCCGTGCTCCTCTCTCTCTCTCTGCCCCCCCGTGCTCTCTCTCTCTGCCCCCCGTGCTCTCTCTCTCTCTCCCCCTGTGCACTCTCTCTGCCCCCCCTGTGCTCTCTCTCTGCCCCGTGTGCTCTCTCTCTGCCCCCTGTGCTCTCTCCCCCCCGTGCTCTCTTGCCCCTCTTGTGCTCTCTCTGCCCCCCATGCTCTCTCTCTCTGCCCCCTGTGCTCTCTCTCTGCCCCCCTGTGCTCTCTCTGCCCCCTGTGCTCACTCTCTGCCCCTCCCCGTGCTCTCTCTCTCCCCTGTGCTCTCTCTCCCTTGCCCCCCTGTGCTCTGTCTCTCCCCCCCCCCCCGTGGCTCTCTCTCCTGCTCCTTGTGCTCTCTCTGCCCTCGCTGTGTGTCTCTCTCTGCCCCTTTGTGCACTCTCTCTCCCCCCCTGTGCTCTCTCTGCCCCCCTGTGCTCTCTCTGCCCCCCCCTGTCTCTCTCTCTGCACCCCTGTGCTCTCTCTGCCCCCTGTGCCTCTCTGCCCCTCTGTGCATCTTTCTCTGCCCCCTCTGTGCACTTCTCTCTGCCCCCTCTGTGCTCTCTCTGCCCCCTCTGTGCTCTCTCTGCCCCCCTGTGCTCTCTCTCTGCCCCCCCGTGCTCTCTCTCTCCCCCCCGTGCTTTCTCTCTCCCCCCCTGTGCACTCTCTCTCCCCCCTGTGCACTCTATCTGCTCCCCCCCTGTGCTCTCTTCCTGCTACTCTGCCCCCCTGTGCTCTCTGCCCCCCCTGTGCTCTCTCTGCCACCTGTGCTCTCTCTGCCCCCTGTGCTCTCTCTGCCCCTCTGTCTTGCCCTCCTTTCTGCTGCCCCCCCCATCTCTCTCTCTCACCCCCCCACTCGTGTTCTCTCTCTGCCCCCCTGTGCTCTCTCCTCTCTCCCCCCTGTGCACTCTCTCTGCCCCCTGTGCTCTCTCTCTGCCCCTCCTGTGTGCTCTCTGCCCCCCCTGTGCTCTCTCCCCCTGTGCTCTTTTTACCCCCCCTCACTTGCTTTCTCTTTGCCCCCTGTGCTCTCTCTTCCCCCCGTGCTCTCCTCTGTCTCCCCCTCGTGCTCTCTCTCTCTGCCACTGTGTGGTCTCTCTCTGCCCCTTTGTGCACTCTCTCTCCCCCCCTGTGCTCTCTCTGCTCCCCTGTGCTCTCTCTGCCCCCTGTGCTCTCTCTGCCCCACCCCCGTACTCTCTCTGCCCCCCTGTGCTCTCTCTGCCCCCTGTGCTCTCTCTTTGCCCCCCTGTGCTCTCTCTGCCCCTCTGTGCACTCTCTCTGCCCTTCTGTGCTCTCTCTGCCCCCCTGTGCTCTCTCTGCCCCCTGTGCTCTCTCTGCCCCCCCCCCGTGTCTCTCTCTCTCTGCCCCCCCGTGCTCTCTCTCTCTGCCCCCCGTGCTCTCTCTCTCTCCCCCTGTGCACTCTCTCTGCCCCCCTGTGCTCTCTCTCTTGCCCCGTGTGCCTTCTCTGCCCCCTGTGCTCTCTCCCCCCCGTGCTCTCTGCCCCTCTGTGTGCTCTCTCTGCCCCCCATGCTCTCTCTCTCTGCCCCCTGTGCTCTCTCTCTGCCCCCTGTGCTCTCTCTTGCCCCCTGTGCTCACTCTCTGCCCCCTCCCCGTGCTCTCTCTGCCCCCTGTGCTCTCTCTGCCCCCTGTGCTCTGTCTCTCCCCCCCCCCCGGGCTCTCTCTCTCTGCTCCCTGTGCTCTCTCTGCCCTCCTGTGATCTCTCTCTGCCCCTTTGTGCACTCTCTCTCCCCCCTGTGCTCTCTCTGCCCCTGGCTCTCTGCCCCCTGTGCTCTCTCTCTGCCCCCCATGCTCTCTCTCTGCCCCCTGTGCTCTCCTCCTCTGTCACTTCCCCTGTGCCTTCTCTGCCCCTCTGTGCCTCTCTGCCCCTCGTCTTCTCGCCCTCTGTGCACTTTCTCTCCCCCCGTGCTCTCTCTCTCCCCCCGTGCTTTCTCTCTCCCCCCTGTGCACTCTCTCTGCCCCCCTGTGCACTCTATCTGCCCCCTGTGCTCTCTCACTCTGCCCCCCTGTGCTCTCTGCCCCCCCGTGCTCTCTCTCTGCCACCTGTGCTCTCTCTGCCCCTCTGTGCTCTCTCTGCCCCTCTGTGTGCTCTTTCTGCCCCCCCATGCTCTCTCTCAGCCCCCCCACTCGTGTTCTCTCTCTGCCCCCTGTGCTCTCTCTCTCTCCCCCTGTGCACTCTCTCTGCCCCCTGTGCTCTCTCTGCCCCTCTGTGTGCTCTCTGCCCCCCCTGTGCTCTCTTCCCCTGTGCTCTTTTTACCCCCCACATGCTTTCTCTTTGCCCCCCTGTGCTCTCTCTTCCCCCTGTGCTCTCTCTGCCCCCTGTGCTCTCTCTCTTGCCACTGTGTGGTCTCTCTCTGCCCCTTTGTGCACTCTCTCTCTCCCCCCTGTGCTCTCTCTGCTCCCCTGTGCTCTCTCTGCCCCCTGTGCTCTCTCTGCCCCACCCCCCGTACTCTCTCTGCCCCCCTGTGCTCTCTCTGCCCCCTGTGCTCTCTCTTTGCCCCCCCTGTGCTCTCTCTCTGCCCCTCTGTGCACTCTCTCTGCCCTTCTGTGCTCTCTCTGCCCCCTGTGCTCTCTCTGCCCCTGTGCTCTCTCTGCCCCCCCCCCGTGCTCTCTCCTCTCTGCCCCCCGTGCTCTCTCTCTCTGCCCCCCCGTGCTCTCTCTCTCTCCCCCCTGTGCACTCTCTCTGCCCCCCTGTGCTCTCTCTCTGCCCCTGTGTGCTCTCTGCCCCCTGTGCTCTCTCCCCCCCGTGCTCTCTGCCCTCTGTGTGCTCTCTCTGCCCCCCATGCTCTCTCTCTCTGCCCCCTGTGCTCTCTCTCTGCCCCCTGTGCTCTCTCTGCCCCCTGTTGCTCACTCTCTGCCCCCTCCCCGTGCTCTCTCTGCCCCCTGTGCTCTCTCTGCCCCCTGTGCTCTGTCTCTCCACCCCCCCCCGGGCTCTCTCTCTCTGCTCCCTGTGCTCTCTCTGCCCTCCTGTGATCTCTCTCTGCCCCTTTGTGCACTCTCTCTCCCCCCTGTGCTCTCTCTGCCCCCCTGTGCTCTCTCTGCCCCCCCATGTCTCTCTCTCTGCCCCCTGTGCTCTCTCTCTGCACCCCTGTGCTCTCTCTGCCCCTCTGTGCACTCTCTGCCCCTCTGTGCACTTTCTCTGCCCCCTCTGTGCACTTTCTCTGCCCCCTCTGTGCTCTCTCTGCCCCCTCTGTGCTTCTCTGCCCCCTGTGCTCTCTCTCTGCCCCCCCGTGCTCTCTCTCTCCCCCCGTGCTTTCTCTCTCTCCCCCTGTGCATTCTCTCTGCCCCCTGTGCACTCTATCTGCCCCCCTGTGCTCTCTCACTCTGCCCCCCTTTGCTCTCTGCCCCCCCGTGCTCTCTCTCTCTGCCACCTGTGCTCTCTTCTGCCCCTCTGTGCTCTCTCTGCCCCTCTTGTGCTCTCTTCTGCCCCCCCCCCCATGCTCTCTCTCAGCCCCCCCACTCGTGTTCTCTCTCTGCCCCCTGTGCTCTCTCTCTCTCTCCCCCCTGTGCACTCTCTCTGCCCCCTGTGCTCTCTCTGCCCCTCTGTGTGCTCTCTGCCCCCCCTGTGCTCTCTTCCCCCTGTGCTCTTTTTGCCCCCCACATGCTCTCTCTTTGCCCCCCTGTGCTCTCTCTTCCCCCTGTGCTCTCTCTGCCCCCTGTGCTCTCTCTCTCTGCCACTGTGTGGTCTCTCTCTGCCCCTTTGTGCACTCTCTCTCCCCCCCTGTGCTCTCTCTGCTCCCCTGTGCTCTCTCTGCCCCACCCCCCGTACTCTCTCTCTGCCCCCCTGTGCTCTCTACTCCCCCCCGTGCTCTCTCTCTGCCCCCCTGTGCACTCTCTCTGCCCCTCTGTGTGCTCTCTCTGCCCCCTGTGCTCTCTCTGCCCCCCCGTGCACTCACTCTGCCCCCTGTGCTCTTTCTGCAATCCTGTGCTCTCTCTCTGCCCCTGTGTGCTCTCTCTGCCCTCCCTGTGCTCTCTCTCTGCCCGCTGTGCTCTCTCTCTGCCCCCCTGTGCTGTCTGCCCCTCTGTGTACTCTCTCTGCCCCTCTGTGTGCTCTCTCTGCCCCCTGTGCTCTCTCTCTGCCCCCTGTGCGCTCTCTGCCCCCCTGTGCTCTCTCTCTGCTGCCCCCCCGTGCTCTCTCTCTCTGCCCCCCGTGCTCTCTCTCTGCCCCCTGGGTTCTCTTTGCCCCTCTGTGCTCTCTCTGCCCCCCCCCATGCTCTCTCTCTGTCTGCCCCCTGTGCTCTCTCTTCCCCCCCCCCCCGTGTGAGAGACAGCCACATAAACCCTATCACCAACATTACCCGGTCCATCGGAGGCCATTAGTACTGGGGCCCCCTGATGAAGTGACCCGCTCCCGAGGGTCACGAAACGCGTTGGGGTTCGGTGGTCTGACGCCACCCCCTCTCTGTGTGCCCCACCCCCCGTACTCTCTCTCTGCCCCCCTGTGCTCTCTCTGCCCCCTGTGCTCTCTCTTTGCCCCCCTGTGCTCTCTCTGCCCCTCTGTGCACTCTCTCTGCCCTTCTGTGCTCTCTCTGCCCCCCTGTGCTCTCTCTGCCCCCTGTGCTCTCTCTGCCCCCCCCCCCCGTGCTCTCTCTCTCTGCCCCCCCCCGTGCTCTCTCTCTCTGCCCCCGTGCTCTCTCTCTCTCCCCCTGTGCACTCTCTCTGCCCCCCTGTGCTCTCTCTGCCCCGTGTGCTCTCTCTCTGCCCCCTGTGCTCTCTCCCCCCGTGCTCTCTGCCCCTCTGTGTGCTCTCTCTGCCCCCCATGCTCTCTCTCTGCCCCCTGTGCTCTCTCTCTGCCCCCTGTGCTCTCTCTGCCCCCTGTGCTCACTCTCTGCCCCCTCCCCGTGCTCTCTCTGCCCCCTGTGCTCTGTCTCTCCCCCCCCCCCGGGCTCTCTCTCTCTGCTCCCTGTGCTCTCTCTCTGCCCTCCTGTGATCTCTCTCTGCCCCTTTGTGCACTCTCTCTCCCCCCTGTGCTCTCTCTGCCCCCCTGTGCTCTCTCTGCCCCCCCATGCTCTCTCTCTGCCCCCTGTGCTCTCTCTGCACCCCTGTGCTCTCTCTGCCCCTCTGTGCACTCTCTGCCCCTCTGTGCACTTTCTCTGCCCCCTCTGTGCACTTTCTCTGCCCCCTCTGTGCTCTCTCTGCCCCCTCTGTGCTCTCTCTCTGCCCCCTGTGCTCTCTCTCTGCCCCCCCGTGCTCTCTCTCTCCCCCCGTGCTTTCTCTCTCCCCCCTGTGCATTCTCTCTGCCCCCTGTGCACTCTATCTGCCCCCCTGTGCTCTCTCACTCTGCCCCCCTTTGCTCTCTGCCCCCCCCGTGCTCTCTCTCTCTGCCACCTGTGCTCTCTCTGCCCCTCTGTGCTCTCTCTGCCCCTCTGTGTGCTCTTTCTGCCCCCCCCCATGCTCTCTCTCAGCCCCCCCACTCGTGTTCTCTCTCTGCCCCCTGTGCTCTCTCTCTCTCCCCCCTGTGCACTCTCTCTGCCCCCTGTGCTCTCTCTGCCCCTCTGTGTGCTCTCTGCCCCCCCTGTGCTCTCTTCCCCCTGTGCTCTTTTTGCCCCCCACATGCTCTCTCTTTGCCCCCCTGTGCTCTCTCTTCCCCCTGTGCTCTCTCTGCCCCCTGTGCTCTCTCTCTCTGCCACTGTGTGGTCTCTCTCTGCCCCTTTGTGCACTCTCTCTCCCCCCCTGTGCTCTCTCTGCTCCCCTGTGCTCTCTCTGCCCCCTGTGCTCTCTCTACCCCACCCCCCGTACTCTCTCTCTCTGCCCCCCTGTGCTCTCTACTCCCCCCCGTGCTCTCTCTCTGCCCCCCTGTGCACTCTCTCTGCCCCTCTGTGTGCTCTCTCTGCCCCCTGTGCTCTCTCTGCCCCCCCGTGCACTCACTCTGCCCCCTGTGCTCTCTCTGCACTCCTGTGCTCTCT
The DNA here is from genome assembly GCA_033576535.1 of Allobates femoralis. NCBI lineage: Eukaryota > Metazoa > Chordata > Amphibia > Anura > Aromobatidae > Allobates > Allobates femoralis. Next base: position 136,856,577 of record JARQOC010000010.1, read on the forward strand.
CTCTGCCCCCCTGTGCTCTCTCTGCCCCCCTGTGCTCTCTCTCTGCCCCTGTGTGCTCTCTCTGCCCTCCCTGTGCTCTCTCTCTCTGCCCGCTGTGCTCTCTCTCTGCCCCCCTGTGCTGTCTGCCCCTCTGTGTACTCTCTCTGCCCCTCTGTGTGCTCTCTCTGCCCCCTGTGCTCTCTCTCTGCCCCCTGTGCTCTCTCTGCCCCCCTGTGCTCTCTCTCTCTGCCCCCCCGTGCTCTCTCTCTCTGCCCCCCGTGCTCTCTCTCTGCCCCCTGGGTTCTCTTTGCCCCTCTGTGCTCTCTCTGCCCCCCCATGCTCTCTCTCCCCCCCCCCCCCCCCCGTGTGAGAGACAGCCACATAAACCCTATCACCAACATTACCCGGTCCATCGGAGGCCATTAGTACTGGGGCCCCCTGATGAAGTGACCCGCTCCCGAGGGTCACGAAACGCGTTGGGGTTCGGTGGTCTGACGCCACCCCCTCTCTGTGTGCCCCAGTACTAATGGCCTCCGATGGACTGGGTAATGTTGGTGAACCCTATATATGCTCCCCACTTAATTGATACCGTACTTTTTTCTCCCTATGTCCTTTTTCCTCTATAGGGTTTATGTGGCTGTCTCTCATATGGGCATTGCAGCAATAAGCACTAGGCACTTTATGTAGGGGCATCTATGACCCTATATGGCCTCTGATTGCTAAGGAGGCTTTTATTTATCATTCTGGTTGTTACATATTTGCTCCACTTTGATGCCTGTAACATGCTTGTAATGTTGTATAGCCGATGAAATTGGAGGGTGCCTCATAAAACTCTCTCCTTTCTTAAAGGACTATTTGGTCAATAGGATATATGTATTTAAGCTTTGGGTAGTGGGTAAACACTGTTAACCCTTTTAGTACAGTGTGCCTAAGTGTTGAGGCACTACACCTCTTTCCTGTCCTCTGTCTTGTATTATAAATAACTGAAATTTGATATGATTATTGGAGTATATACTCTTTCTTTATGGTTATATATGCTTCTGAGTAGCTCCTGGGAGTGGGACATGTCCTATGGGAATGCCCCATATCCTACTGTTGGGAATTTTCTGTATTGATGATTCTCTATTGCCTGCACATGATTCCCTCCAACAGGACTGCAGCGAAATCCAACCTGGAGAGCCACAGCCTGTCAGCTCTGGACGCTGGAGAAAGGAAAGCTGCAGCAGCAGGACAGTAAGTGTATTGCATCCACTACAAGCTTACACTACACCATAGACTTTAACATCACTGCCCCGGGGAACCAAGTTCTACCCGCGGAGAACTATTCCATCTACAGCTGCTATAACATCATCCCCGGAGGTTCTGCAGCAGTGGTTGTCCCACTATTGACCGCAAGCCATGGGTGGCGTCACGACGAACTATTGTTCCCTGTAAATATTTCCCTTTTACTTGCCAGGGCCCGGGACACGGTCCGGACCAGGACATCCGTGACATCCCCCAGTAGCAAACCCGGTCCGGTACCGAGTACCCCGTCCCAGTGGGCTCGACATAATTAAATAGGGAAGATAGTGCCAATTAGAGTTTATAATTTCTGAAAATGGGTGGATACCTTCTTTACATCTCAGAGAGAGAGCGCATGAAGGGGGAGGATAGAGCACATGATGGGGGGGGTGCAGAGAGTGCACCGGGGAGAGAGCGCACAAGGGGGGGGGGGAGCACATGACTCACCGTAGCCGGGGGATACACGTAGCGGGCGTTGTTTCTCCTCCAGTCACGGAACCGCGCCTGCGGTGGTGTAGGCCCGGTGGTCCAGATCAATAGGGGAATGGCGGAACAGTGGGGGTGATTTGTCTTCGTGACGCCACCTGCGGGTGTTCTGGTAACTTTACCAGCGCTGTTCGGGTCTCCGGGGGATGGTACACAGCGAGATGGAACGCTCCCCACAGGATGAGCGGGAATCCCCGGAGCCGGGAGCTGCGCAAGATGTTGTGAGGCAGCTGCGGGACGCTGCGCTGAATCCAGGAGTAATGCACAACCACACAAAGTCTCTTTTAGGTACCTTTACTGGATGGTAGTCAGGTACACTCGGACCGGGATAGTGAAGTTGGCACTTATGGAGTTTCGCAGCAAGCAGTGTTAGGCTTCCTTTCTCTACTTCTGGTGCTAAGGTCGGGTGGATGTGGAATCCAGCCGGACCGGGCAGGGTGTTCAATGGAACTTGCTTCACCTGGTTATCAGCACTGAGGGCACTGTAAAAGGGTCTGAGCAGGATCAGTACTCTTCCCTGGGCTCTCGTGGGTAGGTGCATCAGGTGGAACAGGTGGCTAAACCTCCTGTTGGATGTGCTGGTTCTCTGTGAGGGCTTTGTAGCTTCCACAGCTTCGGTTCCAGTAACCGGATGGTTTGGAAAGAGTTGGGTTAACTCTGTATTCCTGAGAGGTGATCTCCTTCTTCCTATTATCCCAATTGCAGGGATCTCCACTGGCTAACAGGCTAGCAGGGCCTAGTGTGTTCCTCATAGGGTGGAGGTTTCACACAGGCAGGCAGCTCTTGTAGCGTCTACCACACTCTGAAGTTTCTCCCTCCAAGACTCTTTTTATAGGGGGAACTGGTTAGAAGTCACCAGTGTAAGCTCCCCCTAGAGGCTCGGGGTGAAACCAGGTGTTCTAAGTGTTGTTTGTGTTGTGGTTTTTGCTGTGCTGTTACTTACTCCATTTGTACCTAAGGATTTCTGTGGTGCCCAACAGGTGCCAGGGTGCCACATTCCCCCTTAGTTAACCTCAGTTCTCCCGGCTGAGCAAAAGGTTCTTTTTACAACTTACCACTAAGCATTTATAACATTCAATTTACAAAGTCTTAAAGAAAACACAAAAATCACTGAAAAGGAAGTGAAAAATGTGGAAAAGGTGAAAAGCAGTCCGTACGGCACTAGTCCATCTGCCGCAGGCTGGAAAAAGGTAAAGTTAGTGGTCACACAAGTCCTGTGACAATTGTTCAAAGTTTATGGAAAGGGAAAAAGGTAAAGTCCAGGGATACATGGTAAACTTTATACATTCCCTACGGGTGTCTCTGCTTGGGAGGCCGGTACTAACCTTCTATACCTTACCAGGCGCTTTCTGTTCCCAACTTAGTATACTTGGGACATAGCCCAGTTCCTCCACCCTTCTGTACACTACTTTTTACAGGTTTTGAAAAACAGTATTATATACAAACACTTACAGGTTATATTTTCCACTACATTTTAAACCCATTCTCCAAGTTTATGTGGGGGTTGACCTAATGTACTACGTGTGGATCTGCGTAGTGTGGGTGTTTCCAAAGCTGTTGGTGTAGTGTACGAAGTGGTTGGTACTTCTCTATGTCTGCTTTGTGTAAGACCATAGTAAGTGCGGAGTCTATCAACTGGACTGACCTCTGTAGGTAGTTGATTAGGAATGGCTTCTCTTACTGTGGGACTAGTAGGCTGACCGATTACAGGAATCTCAGGTTCCATGATAACAGGCTGCAATTCTTGCACTTGAACTTCTTCTTCTTGGACTTGTGGAATTGGATTAGGCTTTGACTGATCTTCTACAGGTTGGTAGAAATGCATAACTGGTATGAGGAATGCATCACCTATTTGTGGCCAATCAGCTGGTAAGTATCCAATTTCTGTAAGGACGAGATTTTCTTTTGTTTCTTCATCTGTAGTTACTGCAGGGTAACTGGTTGCTTGTGGGATTAACTGTGGCGGACATTTCTTCAAATGATCCCTTGAGACAGTCGCAATAGTATTCCCATTGTCTTTGCTAATAACACAAGTTTTTGAGTTATCAAAGTGTGACGGCATAACGGTGTAGGGTATGGATTCCCAACTGTTATCCAATTTGTTAGTTTTTCTTTTTCTTTTCAGCACTACATCACCTATAGCTAGTGGTTCAGCTGAGGCGTGCTTGTTGAAGTCTTTTTCTTGTTTGGTTCTACTGATTTCAAGGTTCCTTTCCACGCTTTCCTGTACTTTTCTGTACTTTTCTTGGCGTTGGCTGACCCAGTCTTCATCAGAAGAATCTTCTGTGGGTTCAATGGTTCCCATCTGCAAATCAATAGGCAGTTTACCTGGTCTTGCTCTCATCAAGTAAGCAGGTGTGTAATTTGTCGAACTGACAGGTATGTGGTTGTAGATGTCCACGAGATCTGGAAGTTTCTCTGGCCATTGATTTCTCTCTTCAACTGGTAAGGTCTTGAGCATATCAATGACTATGTGGTTCATCTTCTCACATAAACCGTTCGTCTGAGGATGATAGGGTGTGGTGCGGATTTTCTTACACCCATACAGCCCTAAGAATTCTTGGAACAGAGCTGATTCGAAGGCTGGCCCTTGGTCAGTTAAGACCTGGTCTGGATACCCATGGGGGCGACAGAAGTAACTCTGGAACGCTTTTGCTGCTACCTCAGCAGTTAAATCCTTAACTGGAACGACTACCAGGAATCTTGAGTAGTGATCAACGATGGTGAGAGCGTAGGTGTACCCGGTTCGACTTGGGGTAAGCTTCACGTGGTCGAGAGCAACTATTTCAAGAGGTTTGGTGGTAACAATTGGTTGCAACGGAGCTTTCTGAGTTAGATGGTCTTTTCTTCGAAGGTGACATGGTCCACAGTTTTTACACCATTTGTCAATGGAACCTCTCATACCGACCCAGTAGAACCGATCCTTCAGGAGTCTCTCCAGTTTCTTCCATCCAAAGTGTCCGGCATCATCATGGTATGCTTCAAGGATCATTTGGACTTCAGTCTTGGGAACTACAATCTGCCAGATGAGTTCATGGGTTCTCGGATTGAGGTATCTTCTGCATAGTTTACCTTGGTAGACGAACAACCTCCCTTTCTCCTTCCACAGGCGTTTAGCAGTTGGTGAGGCATCAGAGTCCATATTGGCGTGCTCTTGAGTGATGAGATCCCTTACCAGGCTGACATCTGGGTCGTTGGCTTGAGCCTCCTTCCAGTCATGGTGAGGTAACGGGTTCACGGTCCTCTCTACACGTGTCTGGTTTCTCTGATGACATGTTGCTGTACCGGAACGGTGGAAAGCAGGTAGTTCAATCTCTTCTAGGTCATCTATGTCTTCTCCATCTTCGGGAAGATGGGGCATTCGGGACAGGGCATCAGCATTGCCGTTCTTGTGACCTGCCCGATACTTTACAGTGAAGTCGTAGTTAGCGAGTCTTGCTACCCAACGCTGTTCTAGGGCTCCCAGCTTTGCAGTCTCTAAGTGTGTTAGAGGATTGTTGTCTGTGAAAGCTGTGAACGGGGCGGATGCCAGGTAATGCTTGAAACGCTCTGTGATCGCCCAGACCAGGGCCAGGAACTCCAGCTTGAAGGAGCTGTAGTTTTCCGGGTTCCTTTCGGTGGGACGGAGCTTTCTGCTTGCGTAGGCTATCACCTTCTCCTTGCCCTGCTGACGTTGAGATAGGACTGCTCCTAAACCTTCATTACTTGCGTCAGTGTACAACAGAAACGGTAGATTGTAGTCAGGGTAAGCCAGGATTTCTTCTCCAGTTAAAGCATCTTTTAACGTTTGGAAGGATTTGTCCTGCTCTGGGCCCCAGTGGAACGGGGGTCCCCTGATCTTGCCGTTTTTAGATTGACCTACTAAGAGATCTTGCATAGGTGCGGCTATCTTGGTATAGCCTTTGATGAATCGTCGGTAGTACCCGACCAGTCCTAGGAATTGACGTACCTCCTTGTGGTTAATGGGTGCTGGCCAGTCCTTGATGACGGTTACTTTATCCGGATCCGGTGCTACGCCTTCGGCGCTGACCACATGTCCTAGGTATTGGACCTTGGGTTTCAGCAGGTGGCACTTGGACGGTTTCAGTTTCATCCCGTACTTGGACAGTGACTCGTACACTTCACTCAGGTGTTGGAGGTGATCTTCATAGGTCTGAGAGTAGACAATGACATCATCAAGGTATAACAAGACAGTCTCAAAGTTCTTGTGGCCCAAACAACACTCCATAAGTCTCTGGAATGTTCCTGGGGCATTACACAAACCGAATGGCATACTGTTGAACTCGCATAAGCCCATGGGAGTAGTGAAGGCTGTCTTCTCACGATCCTCCTCTGCAACGGCAACCTGCCAGTACCCACTAGTAAGATCTAATGTGGAGAAGTAGTTGGCAGATTTGAGTGCAGCTAGTGACTCTTCTATGCGGGGTAACGGGTATGCATCTTTGTGTGTGACTTTGTTGATTTGCCTATAATCTACACACATCCTCATACTACCATCTTTCTTTTTAACCAGGACTAGTGGTGCGGCCCAGGGACTACAGCTATCCCTAATGACTCCTGCATTCTTCAAGTCCTGAAGCATCTCTTTTGCTTTCTGGTAGTGTGTGGGTGGTATAGGCCTGTACCTTTCTTTGATAGGTGCATGGTTGTTTGTGGGGATATGATGTTGTACCCCTTTAATCCTCCCAAAGTCAAGTGGGTGTTTGCTGAACACTTGCTCATACTCCCGAACTACCCGGTATACTCCATTTTTCTGGTGAGAGGGTGTATTGTCAGTTCCTACACTGAGATCTTGACACCATTTCTCTAACTGATCTTTGGAGTGAGGGGGTTCATCAGTGACTATTTGGTTTGAGGATTTTACATCAATCACAGCATCATCTTTTACTTGGTACAATTTTGCAACAGTTGCATATCTTGGCAGTCTGACTTCGTCATCACCATAATTCAATATGCGTACGGGGACTCTCCCCTTTCTCACATCGACTAACCCTCTGGCTGTCAAGAGTGTAGGACTACTGTCAGACATTACAGGTTCTACTACAGCTTGGTAGTCCTGCCCTCTGAGGCCTATGGCTGCTCGACACCAGATCATCATTTCACTTCTGGGTGGTACCACAATTGGAATGGGATCTGTGACCCTTACTCTGCCAATCTCACCATTTGACAAGGTTACCTGTTGTTGATACACCAGAGCTCTGATCTGCTTTTGGATAGCCCTCTTTTCTCTGGGTTTACCGGCTTCAGCACTCTGTTGGAGCAAAAACAACACTTCATCGAGGCATTTGATCATGACATTGGTACCCAATATGACATATGGATCCTTGTGGTTAGGCTTGTCCTGAACCACTAAGATACCCTGGTTTTTCAACTGCACCCTCCCCACCTTTACTGTAGCTTCCCACTGTCCCTCTATGGTAACCGGAATACCATTAGTGGCTTCAAGGTTCATCTCGGGATTTGGGGGTTCTAACTTAACATCTGGCCAGAACTGCTTGTAAAGGGTACTGGGGATGGATGTCACCTGGGATCCAGTGTCTATCAAGGCGGAGATAGCGATGCCATCGATGACGATTGGTAAGTATGGACAGTCTCCCACATACTTGTGTTCCCAGCTGGACGTAGGGCCTGCACAGTCTACTCCTGGGGTTGGCCCTTCTCGCCCAGGGGTCGCTCGTTTAAAGGACGGGATTGCAGGTTGCGTCCTCCTAAGTCGTTCTGCTGACTGTTGCGGCGTCTGTCAGGACTGCGGCGGTCTGCAGGTTTTCCTCGCGACGGCTGTGTCTTTCTCCTCATCCACGGGACGTCGTCCGGGCTGTCGGCGAGTTGAATCTTGTCCGATGGCCTTGCATCTGTCTTGGGTCTTCTCCCAGCTTGTAGCTTGGCCACGTCCTTCATCAGCTGCTCGACATTAGCACACAGTTGATCAAACCGGTCAGGTGTTACAGTCTGTGCACTGGACTGAATCGCAGGGATTGGAGATGCTGCTGCCGGCACGGAAGGGGTGTCAGCGTACTGCTGCTGCTGCGGTGAAGCGGGATCAGGTACTTCAGCGAGTCGCTGTCCCCAAACTGTTAAGTCTCTCAATGTGTCAAACTCTGCACCTGGGTTTTGTATGGACCACCAGCTTGCTTGCTTCCTATCCTCAGATAGTTTAAGGCCCACAATAAATTGTCCAATTAACGCTTTGTTCTCATCTCGAGCACTGTCAGGGTCGACTTGTTTTAACAGTCTGTATGCTTCTTGCAAGCGCAGTGAATAATCAAGGACACTTTCTTGTGCCCCTTGGTTACAACGATAGAATGACAGTCTTAATCCAGCTTCGGTATGGCACTCAAAGACCCGAGTTAATCTAGCGAATATCTGCTCCACAGATTCCTGAACTTCTACAGGCCAGCTGCGGCTCTGCAGTTCGGCTGCACCGGTTAATTGTCCCATAATAACTGAAGCTCTTTGCTTACCGGTCATCGGGTACATGTCCAGGGCTTGGCATATCTTCCTCTGGAAGTTTTCCAAGGTGCTGGGTACGCCGCTGTATTTGGGTAACCAGGTCGCACTAGGAACGTAGGGTAGAGACATCGGCATAATCGGAGCGGGTTGCGGTAGCATACCGCCGACTTGTTGCTGTCCATCAAGTTGTATATTTTGAGGTGCCGCTTGGTCTAGCGGGGGCACCGCGTGATCGGGAGCCGGGTTACTCATGGTCGCTCCCCCTTAGTTAAGCGTAGCCTTTCCCTCGGTTGCAAACGGAAGTGTCGGCCTCGCGGTGAGGAGTGAGGCACCACGGGAGTTTCCGGTTCCTGCTGCGTACGGAGGAAGTCGTCAGAGCGTGGGGGTGGGGCCAATCTTCGCGCCCTCTGCACAGTCACGCCCCTTCTTTTCCCGCCTTTTCGCGCAGCAATGGCGGACCAAATGTACAGTTCGATATTTACAGTCAATAAATAGCACACAATACCCGTGATAACGGGCCTGCTCGTATCCTGTTCGTGACGCCAAATTCTGACTCACCGTAGCCGGGGGATACACGTAGCGGGCGTTGTTTCTCCTCCAGTCACGGAACCACGCCTGCGGTGGTGTAGGCCCGGTGGTCCAGATCAATAGGGGAATGGCGGAACAGTGGGGGTGATTTGTCTTCGTGACGCCACCTGCGGGTGTTCTGGTAACTTTACCAGCGCTGTTCGGGTCTCCGGGGGATGGTACACAGCGAGATGGAACGCTCCCCACAGGATGAGCGGGAATCCCCGGAGCCGGGAGCTGCGCAAGATGTTGTGAGGCAGCTGCGGGACGCTGCGCTGAATCCAGGAGTAATGCACAACCACACAAAGTCTCTTTTAGGTACCTTTACTGGATGGTAGTCAGGTACACTCGGACCGGGATAGTGAAGTTGGCACTTATGGAGTTTCGCAGCAAGCAGTGTTAGGCTTCCTTTCTCTACTTCTGGTGCTAAGGTCGGGTGGATGTGGAATCCAGCCGGATCGGGCAGGGTGTTCAATGGAACTTGCTTCACCTGGTTATCAGCACTGAGGGCACTGTAAAAGGGTCTGAGCAGGATCAGTACTCTTCCCTGGGCTCTCGTGGGTAGGTGCATCAGGTGGAACAGGTGGCTAAACCTCCTGTTGGATGTGCTGGTTCTCTGTGAGGGCTTTGTAGCTTCCACAGCTTCGGTTCCAGTAACCGGATGGTTTGGAAAGAGTTGGGTTAACTCTGTATTCCTGAGAGGTGATCTCCTTCTTCCTATTATCCCAATTGCAGGGATCTCCACTGGCTAACAGGCTAGCAGGGCCTAGTGTGTTCCTCATAGGGTGGAGGTTTCACACAGGCAGGCAGCTCTTGTAGCGTCTACCACACTCTGAAGTTTCTCCCTCCAAGACTCTTTTTATAGGGGGAACTGGTTAGAAGTCACCAGTGTTAGCTCCCCCTAGAGGCTCGGGGTGAAACCAGGTGTTCTAAGTGTTGTTTGTGTTGTGGTTTTGCTGTGCTGTTACTTACTCCATTTGTACCTAAGGATTTCTGTGGTGCCCAACAGGTGCCAGGGTGCCACACACACATGAGGGAGAGAGAGCATGGGGAGAAAAGCAGTACACATGGGGGAGAGAGAGCACACAAGGGGGAAAGGGAGTGTACAGGGAGAGAGAGTGCACAGGGAGAGAGTGCTCATGGGGGAAGAGAGTGCACAAGGGGGGGAGGGAGAGCGCATATGAGGGAGAGAGAGCACACATGGGGAGAGAGAGCACAAGGGGAAGAGGGAGTGTACAGGGAGAGCGAGTGCACAGGGGAGAGCGAGTGCACATGGTGGAAGAGAGTGCACAAGGAGGAGAGTGCACAAGGAAGAGAGAAAGTGCATAGGGGGAGAGAGAGCGCGCACAGGGGTAGAGAGAGCACGTACGGGGAAAGAGTGCATGGGGGAGAGCGCGCACAGGGGGAGAGAGAGCACACACAGGGGAAAGAGTGCACTGGGGAGTGCACGGGGGAGAGAGAGTGCACAGGGGGAGAAAGAGAGTGCACAGGGGGAGAGAGCACATATAAGATAGAAAGGCAGTACACATGGGGGAGAGAGCACACAGGGGGAGAGAGAGAAAACATGGTGAGAGTGCACAAAGGGAAGAGAGAGCACACATGGGGGAGAGAGAGAGCGCACATGGGGGAGAGAGGCAGTACACATGGGGAGAGAGCACAAGGGGAGAGAGAGTGTACAGAGGGAGAAAGAGAGTGCACAGGGGGAGAGAGCGCACATGGTGAAGAGAGTGCACAAGGGGAGAGAGAGTATACAAGAGGGAGAGAAAGCACACATGGAGGAGAGAGCACACATGGAGGAAAGAGGCAGTACACATGGGGAGAGGCAGTACACATGGGGGAAAGAGAGTGCATAGGGAGAGAGAGCGCACACAGGGGAAGAGAGCGCACACGGGGAAGAGAGTGAATAAGAGGGAGAGAAAGCACACAGGGGGAGAGAGAGAGCACACGAGGGGGAGAGAGAAATCACATAAGGGGCAGAGAGAGTGCACAAGGGGGGGAGAGAGTGCACACTGGGGAGAGAGCACACAAGGGAGAGCGAAAGGATGAGGGGGATAGAGTGCACAGGGAGTAGAGAGGCCACAGGGGGAGAGAGAGCGCACAGGATGAACAGAGAGCGCACAAGGGGAAGAGAGAGCGCACAGAGAGGAGAGAGGCAGCACAGGGGGGAGGGAGTGCACAGGGGGAACAGAGAGAGCGCACAGGGGGAGCATACATTGTATATTATTGTAGATATCTATTTAGTGTTCACATTAGATTTCCATAAATCCCCTATGATTAATGACATTTTATAGTCAGAAACGTGTAATGTGGCCTGAAGGTGATTTCTAATGTTTCTGCATCTTTTTAACCTTTGAAATAAAATGTGATTTTTTTACTACTATTGTTGGTGCTGGAGTGAAGATTTCATTTACTGGTTGACTTTGGGTGTCCTGGAATACTCCTGGCCATAGCATTATTGGAATAGAAGCGCATGATACGGTAGGCTGAAAAGATTTATATTCATTTCTCTTTCCGTCCTGTATAATATAAAGCGATATCTGGAGAGCGGTGATGTCACTGCTGTATAATATAACTGATATCTGGAGAGCGGTGATGTCAGCTCCTGTATAATATAAATGATATCTGGAGAGCGGTGATGTCACCTCCTGTATAATATAACTGAGATCTGGAGAGCGGTGATGTCACTGCTGTATAATATAACTGATATCTGGAGAGCCGTGATGTCACCTCCTGTATAATATAACAGATCTGGAGAGCGGTGATGTCACCTCCTGTATAATATAACAGAGATCTGGAGAGCGGTGATGTCACTGCTGTATAATATAACTGAGATCTGCAGAGCGGTGATGTCACCTCCTGTATAATATAACTGATATCTGGAGAGCGGTGATGTCACCGTCTGTATAATATAACTGGGATCTGGGGAGTGGTGATGTCACCTCCTGTATAATATAACTGATATCTGGAGAGCGGTGATGTCACTGCTGTATAATATAACTGAGATCTGGAGAGCAGTGATGTCACTGCTGTATAATATAACCGAGATCTGGAGAGCGGTGATGTCACTGCTGTATAATATAACTGAGATCTGGAGAGCGGTGATGTCACCTCCTGTATAATATAACTGAGATCTGGAGAGCAGTGATGTCACTGGTGTATAATATAACTGAGATCTGGAGAGCAGTGATGTCACTGCTGTATAAAATAACTGAGATCTGGAGAGTGGTGATGTCACCTCCTGTATAATATAACTGAGATCTGGAGAGCAGTGATGTCACTGCTGTATAATATAACTGAGATCTGGAGAGCGGTGATATCACCTCCTGTATAATATAACTGATATCTGGAGAGCGTGATGTCACTGCTGTATAATATAACTGAGATCTGGAGAGCGGTGATGTCACCTGCTGTATAATATAACTGAGATCTGGAGAGCGGTGATGTCCACTCCTGTATAATATAACTGAGATCTGGAGAGCGGTGATGTCACTCCTGTATAATACAACTGATATCTGAAGCGGAGAGCGGTGATGTCCCCTGCTGTATAATATAACTGAGATCTGGAGAGCGGTGATGTCACCTCCTGTATAATAAACTGAGATCTGGAGAGCGGTGATGTCACTCCTGTATAATATAACTGAGATCTGGAGAGCAGTGATGTCACCTCCTGTATAATATAACTGAGATCTGGAGAGGGTGATGTCACTGCTGTATAATATAACTGAGATCTGGAGAGCGGTGATGTCACTGCTGTATAATATAACTGAGATCTGGAGAGTGGTGATGTCACCTCCTGTATAATATAACTGAGATCTGGAGAGCAGTGATGTCACTGCTGTATAATATAACGGAGATCTGGAGAGCGGTGATATCACCTCCTGTATAATATAACTGATATCTGGAGAGCGGTGATGTCACTGCTGTATAATATAACTGAGATCTGGAGAGCGGTGATGTCACTGCTGTATAATATAACTGAGATCTGGAGAGCGGTGATGTCACCTCTGTATAATATAACTGATATCTGGAGAGCGGTGATGTCACTCCTGTATAATAAAACTGATATCTGAGACGGAGAGCGGTGATGTCACTGCTGTATAATATAACTGAGATCTGGAGAGCGGTGATGTCACCTCCTGTATAATATAACTGATATCTGGAGAGCGGTGATGTCACCTCCTGTATAATATAACTGAGATCTGGAGAGCGGTGATGTCACCTCCTGTATAATATAACTGAGATCTGGAGAGCGGTGATGTCACTCTGCGTATAATATAACTGAGATCTGGAGAGCGGTGATGTCACTGCTGTATAATATAACTGATATCTGTAGAGCAGTGATGTCACTACTGTATAATATAACTGAGATCTGGAGAGCAGTGATGTCACTGGTGTATAATATAACTGAGATCTGGAGAGCGTGATGTCACTGCTGTATAATATAACTGAGATCTGGAGAGTGGTGATGTCACCTGCTGTATAATATAACTGAGATCTGGAGAGCAGTGATGTCACTGCTGTATAATATAACGAGATCTGGAGAGCGGTGATATCACCTCCTGTATAATATAACTGAGATCTGGGAGCGTGATGTCACTGCTGTATAATATAACTGAGATCTGGAGAGCAGTGATGTCACTCCTGTATAATATAACTGAGATCTGGGAGCGGTGATGTCACTGCTGTATAATATAACTGAGATCTGGAGAGCGGTGATGTCACTGCTGTATAATATAACCGAGATCTGGGAGAGCTGTGTAATGTCACCGATCCTGTATAATATAACTGAGATCTGGAGAGCGGAGATGTCACCTCCTGTATAATATAACCGAGATCTGGAGAGCGGGATGTCACCTCCTGTATAATATAACTGAGATCTGGAAGCGGTGATGTCACTGCTGTATAATATAACTGAGATCTAGAGAGCGGTGATGTCACTGCTGTATAATATAACTGAGATCTAGAGAGCGGTGATGTCACTGCTGTATAATATAACTGAGATCTGAGAGCGGTGATGTCACTGCTGTATAATATAATAACTGAGAGGATTCTGTATAAGAGACTGTGATGATCACCTCTTATATAATATAATGACCCGTTGTTTATAGCTGTATTGAAGGCATCTACTGTTGCTTTTATTATATCTCATTCAGATTATTTCAGATTATTATCTCTCATCCTTCCGCCATTGGTCACATGACTGTGGTAAAGGTCCTATCTCTGGACAGTTATGGTGGGAGCAGTGGTTCGTACAGTCGCGGGTCATTGTTGAGCTGATCCTCCAGAGCCAAGTACTTCTGGGGAGCCAAACGTTTGTGTCTGAGGAAACAGAGATGAGGGCCCCTGGGTGAGTGCACACGAGCTGCGCCATTATAGTACCATCACATGAGTGGTGCTCCTATATCGCACCTGTTCAGTCTGGTCTCCAGAATGTGGATGCGGAACATGGCCTCAGAGCAGAACTCAAGGTATGCCTCCTCGTCCTCCCTCGTCATGGACGGCTGGTTCTGGTGATACCACTGCTGCTTCCTCTGCAGCTCTTGTGTCTCCTTAAGTGGGATACAGAGGTCAGACATACATCCCCGAAAACTCATGTCATTACAGGGGTAAGCACTGGGGATCGGTGTGGTCATAATATGGGAACACTGGGGATCGGTGCGCTCATAATATGGGAACACTGGGGATCGGTGCGCTCATAATATGGGAACACTGGGGATCGGTGCGCTCATAATATGGGAACACTGGGGATCGGTGCGCTCATAATATGGGAACACTGGGGATCGGTGCGCTCATAATATGGGAACACTGGGGATCGGTGAGCTCATACTATGGGAACACCGGGAATCACTGTGGTTGGGATAAGGGAACACTGCTGACTGCTGTGGTCGGCGTCCGTGAACACTTGGGATCGCTGTGGTTGGCACACTGGGAATTCATGCGGTCAGGATGCGGCACATGGTAATATGGTGACATTTTCTCATCATTCCCATACCACACATAGGTTGGTGGGATGCCCCGGTCTTGGGACCCCTCGTTACCTTCTCGAAACGCGCTTGAATGAGGTTGGCCTGCTGCACCAGTCTGCTCTTCAGATCACGTAGACAGTCGTCCTTCACCTGCTGTGCCTGCAGTCGTGTCAGCTTCGCGGGGTCTCCTACAAGTGTCAGGAACGGAGCCAGGTAATCCAGGCTGAGCACGGCGTGGCGCTGCAGCTCCTCCTGTGCAGCCTGTTGCTGAGGTGAGACAGCAGCACATTAGCACGGCCCTGCAATCTACTAAGGAGGGCGAGCTGATTCCGCCCTGCACCACGCACCTGCGTCGCTCGCTGCTCCTGACTACTCTTATTCCTCTCAGTGTCATAGATAGAAACGGTCAGCTGTGGGTCTGCCTCCTCCTGGGCCCGCTGGGAGAGGATCTGCAGCACCTGTGGGGCAGAGAAACCCCATTTTCTATCTATGTGTCCATTTATTCATGCACTCATTCAATCAGGTGCCATATCGTACCTCGACCTCGGACCTGCGCACCGCCTCCTGTGCACAGTGCTCCCCCTGCTGGAGGTGGAGGAGCGTCTCGTACACATAAAGTTGTTTGTTGAATTTGTCCAGTGGCTCCACCTGGTGCACAACATAAAGCAGAGTGTGAAAATGGACCACGTCCTTCACCCACAAATGGGATCTGGACACTTGGCGACAAAGATCCACCCACAAAATCATAATGGGACGGCAGACATCCACCCACTAAATCATAATGGGACGGCAGAGATCCACCCACTAAATCATAATGGGACGGCAGAGATCCACCCACTAAATCATAATGGGACGGCAGAGATCCACCCACTAAATCATAATGGGACGGCAGAGATCCACCCACTAAATCATGACTAAGCCGTATCCAAGAGATAAGACCTGGACTGCCTGGTGTGTGACAGATCCAGGTGTCACATTAATTAGATTAAGCAGATCTACCGGGCCTCCATCCCCGGTAGATCCCAAGTGGCCGGCAGAGCCTCTTCCCCTATGTGTGGGTACCTGGTAGGAGATGCAGTTTTCGGGGCTCAGCACCACATGCGCCCCCTTCTCCCCCAGGTTGGCCGGTTTCAGGAAATCCCAGGTAGAGGTGGTGATATGATCGTCCTGCTGGTGACAGCGGACATGCACCCGATCCTCAGTGATCAGGAAGATCCGCTCCGCCACATCCTCATTGGCCGGCTTGCTGGTGTTCCTATGGAAACGTTCTATGATTTTCTGGTAATGAAATAAATGGAGGAATTTAGAAATTTCCTAAATTTTAGGAATCTGTAATAAATGACCATCAGAACCCCAGGGGTCATCAAAGGAGACCTTGAGTCATTACATGTTAGATCACACTGGAGCGCCTGTGTGAGCAACCTGGGGGGAGGCGTGTGCTCCTCTGGAGTGTGAGCAGTCTGGGGGTGCCGTATACTCCTCTGGAGTGTGAGCAGTCTGGGGGGGCCGTGTGCTCCTCTGGAGTGTGAGCAGTCTGGGGGTGCCGTGTGCTCCTCTGGAGTGTGAGCAGTCTGGGGGGGCCGTGTGCTCCTCTGGAGTGTGAGCAGTCTGGGGGGGCCGTGTGCTCCTCTGGAGTGTGAGCAGGCTGGGGGGGCCGTGTGCTCCTCTGGAGTGTGAGCAGGCTGGGGGGGCCGTGTGCTCCTCTGGAGTGTGAGCAGTCTGGGGGGGCCGTGTGCTCCTCTGGAGTGTGAGCAGTCTGGGGGGGCCGTGTGCTCCTCTGGAGTGTGAGCAGTCTGGGGGGGCCGTGTGCTCCTCTGGAGTGTGATCAGTCTGGGGGGGCCGTGTGCTCCTCTGGAGTGTGAGCAGTCTGGGGGGGCCGTGTCTTCCTTTGGAGTGTGAGCAGTCTGGGGGGGCCGTGTGCTCCTCTGGAGTGTGAGCAGTCTGGGGGGGCCGTGTGCTCCTCTGGAGTGTGAGCAGTCTGGGGGGGCCGTGTGCTCCTCTGGAATGTGAGCAGTCTGGGGGTGCCGTGTGCTCCTCTGCAGTGTGAGCAGTCTGGGGGGGCCGTGTCTTCCTCTGGAGTGTGAGCAGTCTGGGGGGGCCGTGTGCTCCTCTGGAGTGTGAGCAGTCTGGGGAGGCCTTGTGCTCCTCTGGAGTGTGAGCAGTCTGGGGGCTGTGTGCTCCTCTGGAGTGTGAGCAGTCTGGGGGGGCCGTGTGCTCCTCTTGAGTGTGAGCAGTCTGGGGTGGCTGTGTGCTCCTCTAGAGTGTGAGCAGTCTGGGGGTGCCGTGTGCTCCTCTGGAGTGTGAGCAGTCTGGGGGTGCCGTGTGCTCCTCTGGAGTGTGAGCAGTCTGGGGGTGCCGTGTGCTCCTCTGGAGTGTGAGCAGTCTGGGGTGCCGTGTGCTCCTCTGGAGTGTGAGCAGTCTGGGGGTGCCGTGTGCTCCTCTGGAGTGTGAGCAGTCTGGGGGTGCCGTGTGCTCCTCTGGAGTGTGAGCAGTCTGGGGGGGCCGTGTGCTCCTCTGGAGTGTGAGCAGTCTGGGTGGGGCCGTGTGCTCCTCTGGAGTGTGAGCAGCTGGGGGGGCCGTGTGCTCCTCTGGAGTGTGAGCAGCTGGGGGGGCCGTGTGCTCCTCTGGAGTGTGAGCAGTCTGGGGGGGCCGTGTGCTCCTCTGGAGTGTGAGCAGTCTGGGGGGGCCGTGTGCTCCTCTGGAGTGTGAGCAGTCTGGGGGGGCCGTGTGCTCCTCTGGAGTGTGATCAGTCTCTGGGGGGCCGTGTGCTCCTCTGGAGTGTGAGCAGTCTGGGGGGGCCGTGTCTTCCTTTGGAGTGTGAGCAGTCTGGGGGGGCCGTGTGCTCCTCTGGAGTGTGAGCAGTCTGGGGGGGCCGTGTGCTCCTCTGGAGTGTGAGCAGTCTGGGGGGGCCGTGTGCTCCTCTGGAATGTGAGCAGTCTGGGGGTGCCGTGTGCTCCTCTGCAGTGTGAGCAGTCTGGGGGGGCCGTGTCTTCCTCTGGAGTGTGAGCAGTCTGGGGGGGCCGTGTGCTCCTCTGGAGTGTGAGCAGTCTGGGGGCTGTGTGCTCCTCTGGAGTGTGAGCAGTCTGGGGGGGCCGTGTGCTCCTCTTGAGTGTGAGCAGTCTGGGGTGGCTGTGTGCTCCTCTAGAGTGTGAGCAGTCTGGGGGTGCCGTGTGCTCCTCTGGAGTGTGAGCAGTCTGGGGGTGCCGTGTGCTCCTCTGGAGTGTGAGCAGTCTGGGGTGCCGTGTGCTCCTCTGGAGTGTGAGCAGTCTGGGGGTGCCGTGTGCTCCTCTGGAGTGTGAGCAGTCTGGGGGTGCCGTGTGCTCCTCTGGAGTGTGAGCAGTCTGGGGGTGCCGTGTGCTCCTCTGGAGTGTGAGCAGTCTGGGGGGGCCGTGTGCTCCTCTGGAGTGTGAGCAGTCTGGGGGGGCCGTGTGCTCCTCTGGAGTGTGAGCAGGCTGGGGGGGCCGTGTGCTCCTCTGGAGTGTGAGCAGGCTGGGGGGGCCGTGTGCTCCTCTGGAGTGTGAGCAGTCTGGGGGGGCCGTGTGCTCCTCTGGAGTGTGAGCAGTCTGGGGGGGCCGTGTGCTCCTCTGGAGTGTGAGCAGTCTGGGGGGGCCGTGTGCTCCTCTGGAGTGTGATCAGTCTGGGGGGGCCGTGTGCTCCTCTGGAGTGTGAGCAGTCTGGGGGGGCCGTGTCTTCCTTTGGAGTGTGAGCAGTCTGGGGGGGCCGTGTGCTCCTCTGGAGTGTGAGCAGTCTGGGGGGGCCGTGTGCTCCTCTGGAGTGTGAGCAGTCTGGGGGGGCCGTGTGCTCCTCTGGAATGTGAGCAGTCTGGGGGTGCCGTGTGCTCCTCTGCAGTGTGAGCAGTCTGGGGGGGCCGTGTCTTCCTCTGGAGTGTGAGCAGTCTGGGGGGGCCGTGTGCTCCTCTGGAGTGTGAGCAGTCTGGGGAGGCCTTGTGCTCCTCTGGAGTGTGAGCAGTCTGGGGGCTGTGTGCTCCTCTGGAGTGTGAGCAGTCTGGGGGGGCTGTGTGCTCCTCATGTTGGTGGATCTATGAGGGGTCAAGGTCCATACCAGGATGGGTCGGGGGTTGACCTCTGTGGGTCCTCCGGCTATGGACACTTTCTTTGGGCGTTTCCCATAGGTGGTTTGTCTGTAGTACAGCAGATCCTCTCTGCCCTGGAACATCTCAAGCATTTCCTTGGGTTTCTCCTCTCGTCTCTGCAGTCCGTCCAGACGAGCCGAGCTGCTGTAGAACACCATGGCGCGCTCCGTCTCCGGGGTCAGTGAGCGGAAGGTGTGAACTAGAAGAGATCAGTCAGCACCGCAGTGTCGGACCCCCCATCCGCAGTGTCGGACCCATCCCACAGTGTCAGGCCCACCACCCCGCAGTGTCGAACCCACCACCCCGCAGTGTCGAACCCACCACCCCGCAGTGTCAGACCCCACACCACAGTGTTGGACCCCCCCACGACGCAGTGTCAGGCCTCCCCCCTCACCACAGTGTTGGACTCCCCTCTACTGCAGTGTTGGACCTCCCCCTCTACTGCAGTGTCGGACACCCCCCCTCTACTGCAGTGTCGGACCACCCCCACGCCGCAGTGTGCCCCCCCCCCCACGCCGCAGTGTGCCCTCCCCACAGACAAGGCAGTGTGGTATCCCCCCACAACTCCTAATGGCAGCACATTACCCTTCAGCGCATCCTTGCGGCCTGGAGAGAAGTGCTCGCTGCTGACCCCACTCTGACTCTTCATCTGTCTCATGTCCAGCTTGTCCTTCCGGTTCTGATACCAGTCCTGGACCTCCATCTCTTTGGAGCCTGAGATTAGGGCCTGGGAGTTAGAGTGGCTGATCAACCCGCTCCTCATGAAAGTGTTGTGCACTTACATGCTGTGTCCTGGTAGAGTGTGAGGCGACACACCCGGCCATCTTCCTGCAGGTAGGGTGCCCATTTCTCCAGCCGCGCCTTCTTATAGTGTAGAAGCTTCTTCCCAGCAGGACTTCGCATCTTGAACTCTGGAGGAAGAATAAGCATACAGACTGGATGATGGATAAATGCCCCAGGAGTGACGGTGACCAGGGAGGCGGAGTGGCGATGACCGAGGCAGTCGGAGCGACGTGACCAGGAAGCAGGACGGGGACCCAGAAGCAGGAGCGGCGGTGACCCAGGAAGCAGGAGCGGTGGTGACTCAGGAAGCAGGAGCGGCGGTGACCCAGGAAGAGGAGCAGTGGTAACCAAGGGAGACGGGAGTGGCGGTGACGGTGGCAGGTGGGAGCGGCGGTGACCCAGGGAGGAGGGAGTGGCGGTGACCCAGGGAGGCAGGAGCAGGGGAGACCCCAGGCCATTGGATCAGCAGGGAGACCCTGGGACATGGGATCAGCAAGGAGACTCTGAGACATGGGATCAGCAGTGACACCCAGGAACATGGGATCAGCAGTGCCACCCACGGACATGGGATTGCCAGTGCCCCTCGGAGAACAAGCGGTGGTTTCCCTGAGACATAGGAGCAGCAGTGAGCCCAGGACATAGGAGAGGGGGTGTGCCCCAGAATGAGGAATAAGCAGTGCCACCCCAGGACATGGGATCGGCGGTGCCCCCGGGATGCGGTACTGGTATTGCCCCAGGTATCAGCGGTACCCCTGGAAGGTGGGAGAGTAGGTGTCCTCTGAGACATGGGATCAGTGGTGCCCCGGGGATGTGGGATTAGTGTTACCCCAGGGATCGGCAGTGCCCCGAGACATGGAAATGGCGGTGCACCCAGGACATGGAATTAGTGATACACATGGGCATGGAATTGGCGGTGCACCCCAGGACATGGAATTAGTGATACACACTGGGCCATGGAATTGGCGGTGCACCCCAGGACATGGAATTGGCGGTACACACTGGGCCATGGAATTGGCGGTGCACCCCAGGACATGGAATTGGCGGTACACACTGGGCCATGGAATTGGCGGTGCACCCCAGGACATGGAATTGGCAGTACACACTGGGCCATGGAATGGGCAGTGCACACCGGGACATGGAATTGATGGTGCACCAGTGATTGGCAGTGCCCCCGGGACGTGGGATTGGTGGTGCACACTTGGATATGGAATTGGCATTACCCCAGGGATCGGTCGTGCCCCTGGGACATGGAATCATCGGTTCACCCCGGAGACATGGAATTGGCGGTGCCCCAGTGATTGGCGGTGCCCCCAGGACGTGGGATTGGTGGTGCACCCCGGGGACATGGAATCGGCGTTTCAGATCACTCTGTGTGGCTCTATATATTATATGCGTTTCACTTTATGTATTGAATTACTGACGTAAATGATCTTTTTGCTGAGATTCTATTTCATTGAGATGCGCCTGTACGTGGTGGATGGAGCCTCTGTCTACAATCGCTTCTTACAATTGGAGAAGATTAGTTATGAGCGAGTTCCGTAATATTGGTAATCACTATACTCGTATCAAGTCTCAAGTACTTTCTAATAATCGCGTATTCGTTCCGAATAGCGAGTACAATGTAAGTCAATGGGAAATGCAAGTAATTTTCTGCTGGATCCTACAAAGAGGTCTGGGGGCCTGAGGAAAAGGCTGAAATGAGTGAGAATGTGCTCAATCTGCATGGAACAGTATACAAACATCATGTAGACTGTCTGCATACTGTTCTGCCATACAGCTGTGACAGAACTTAATGAATATAGATAGAAGAACAGGTACATCAGGCTTACCAGACTCCTGCTGCTGCTTTGGGGCCGCTCATTAAGCTACTTGTATATTCACTGCACTGTCAGGCAAACAGCCAATCACAGAATCTCACACTCTGTGAGAGCCTCTGTGATTGGCTTTGCAGTCAGAGTGGATTTCCGCTATCTGGACACTGATTGTGTTTGGTTGCCATGCACATTAGTGTATAGCAACCAAGCTACCATCATAGGGTGTTAAATAAATAAATAATTATAAAAAAAGTGGGGCTTCACAGTATTTTTCAGTCTAGCCCAGTGAAAGCGGACAGTAGTGAGCTGACACCCCTCAGCTGCGTAATTTCAACTTGAAAATGATGGAGTCCTGGTGTGTCACGGTCCGCGCTGCTGTGGTGTGGATAAACTCACCAAAGAGCCAAAAGTATTTTCATCCTTTATTCCTGGATATCCCTGAGGAAGGCGCCGGGTGTGGCGCTGAAACGCGTAGGAGAGAGGAGGAATAAAGGATGAAAATACTTTTGGCTCTTTGGTGAGTTTATCCACACCACAGCAGCGCGGACCGTGACACACCAGCACTCCCATCATTTTCTTGGATTCAAACCACTATCCAGTGGTCGGTGGAGGTCCTGCAGCAGCTGGAACATAGTTTCCAAAAACGCCTTCAAACCAGTTGTGGGGTTCACAACTGGACCAGGTGAGCAGCTTCATAGTACCACCATCAATAAGTGTCACTAGTGATAGGGCACTATTGCGCCTCTTGTCCCCCTCCCTATTTTCTTTTACAATAATTTCAACTTGGGCAAGCAAAAAAAAAAAATGTGTGGACTCCGCCCTACTCTTAATTGCCAGCCAAGGTAAAATAGGCAGCTGAGGGCTGGTATTCTCAGTGGGGTGAGGGCCCATTGTTTTAAGCCCCCCACACTAAAGAATAGCAGCTCACAGCCGTCCCTGAAAATGGTGCATTTGTCATAGCGCCATTTCCAGGCGCTCTCCCAGGCTGCTCCAGCGGCCCTGTTGGCAGTGGCACACTGGGTAATAAGGGGTTAACACCAGCTTTGTATTGCCAGCTGGTATTAAGCTCTGATATTCTTAATGTTAGGCCACATTAGACCTGCACATTAAAAATCTCAAATAAATAGTAAAAAAGACACAACACAGAGAAAAATTATTTTCTTAAAAAAAACACAGCGACACTAAGTGACTCCATCTTTATTACCCCTTCCCCACCCTCGTACCCCTCCACGATCCTCTTCTTCTCTCTTTCTGGATAGACTCAGCTCTTCTACATCAGAGACCACGGGGAGGATTAACACATCCGCTCCCGTGGTCTCTGATCACTGAATGACAGCGCTGAGACCTGCGGTATAGTAAGCGGTGAGGTCACAGTTGCCATAGCAACAGTGGTTACTATGGCAATGGTGACCTAAGCGCTTACTATATGAAAGTGCTGAGACCTGTACTATAGAAAAGCGGTGAAGCGCAGGTCTCGGTGCTCTCCATAGCATTAGTGGTTACTATAGCCAGGGCCGGCGTTAGGGGGGGGCAGACTGGGCAGTTGCCTAGGGCCCCCACTCTCTTAGGGGCCCCAAAGGAGCTGAACTGAAAATAGCAATAAAACAGTGAAAAAAATGTAAAAATACACATATTTGGTATCGCTGCGTTCGTAAGAATCTAAGCTATCAATATATGAAGTAAATTAATCCAATTGGTAAATGGCGTAATGGGAAAAAAATAAAAAAAGCCAGAATTATGTTTTTTAGGCCACCACGTTGTTACAATAAAATGCAATAAAAGGCGATCAAAATGTTGTATCTGACTCAAAATGGTATCAGCAAAAATGTCAGCTCAGGGCACATAAAGTAAGCCCTCACATATCTATGTATCTTCAAAAATTAAAACATCATGGGTCTCGGAAAATAAAAAAAAAATTTTTTTTTTTTTTACAATTCTGTTTGTTTTTTTTTATGATTGAAATAAAAATGATGTTCAGTATGTTCTTATTCTGACCTAGATAATCAACTTATGTGGTCACTCTTACCATATAACTACGGCCTGTACCACATCTAAGGTTGGTGTGCGTTTTGCTAAATTTGCCTTTCTAGCCGTTTTTACCGCTAAAAACGCATTAAAAACGCTAGCGTTTTTTCCCCCATTGATTTCAATGGGAACGCATGTAAAAACGCATGCAAAACGCATGCATTTTTGCGAATGCAGCACAAAACGTCTTCCCCGATGTTTTGGGCAGCGTTGGCAAAAACGCATGCGTTTTCTGTTTTTGAAAACGCACATGCGTTTTTACATGCGTTTTTGCATGTGTTTCCATTAAAATCAATGGGAACAAAAACGCATGCGTTTTGATGCGTTTTTGCGGTAAAAACGCATGGAAATGCAAATTGAGCAAAATGCAGCAAAGCGTTAGATGTGAAAGTGGCCTGAGCATTTAGGGCCCACTTTAACCTTTTGCCTAGGGCCCCACTTTGCCTAAAACCGGCCCTGACTATGGCAACGGTGATCATATGACAGCGCTGAGACCTGCGCTATAGTAAAGCGCAGGTCTCAGCGCTGTGATATAGTCACTGTTGCCATAGTAACCACTGCCGCTATGGAGAGCGATGAGACCTGCGCTATAGTGAAGCGGTAAAGTGCAGGTCTCAGCGCTGTCATATGCTCACTTTACCGCTTTTCTATAGTGCAGATCTCAGTGCTTTCATATACTAAGCACTGAGGTCACCATTGCACTATTAACCGCTGTTGCTATGACAACAATGACATCACGTTTTACTATACTGCAGGTCTCAGCGCTGTCATTCACTGATCAGAGACCGTGGGAGCGGATGTGTTAATCTTCCCTGTTGTCTCTGATGTAGCAGAGCTGACTGTATCCAGAAAGAGAGAAGAAGAGGATTGTGGAGGGGTACGAGGGTGGTGAGGGGGTAATAAAGATGGAGTCATGAAGTATTTGTTTTTTTTTTTGTTTTTTTTTAATAAAATAATTTTTCTCTGTGTTGGTCTTTTTTACTATTTATTTGAGATTCTTGATGCCCAGGTCTAACTTGGCCTGACATTAAGAATCTTAGGGCTTAATACAAGCTGGCAATACAAAACTGGTGTTAACCCCTTATTACCCAACGTGCCACTGCCAACAGGGTTGCTGGATGAGCCTGGGAAAGCGCCTGGAAATGGTGCTACAATGAATGCGCAATTTTCAGGGGCAGTTGCGGGCTGGTATTCTTTAGCATGAAGGGGTCCTAAAACAATGGACCCTCACCCCGCTGAGAATACCAGCTACCTAGCTTTACCTTGGCTGGTAATTAAAAATAGGGCGGAGCCCACACATTTTTTTGCCAGCCAAGATAAAATTAGGCAGCTGAGGGTAGCAGCTCGCAGCTGTCCACTTTTACTGGGCTAGACTTAAAAATACTGCGAAGCCCCACACGTTTTTTTATTATTTATTTCACACCCTATGACAGCAGGTTGGTTGCTATACACTAATGTGTATGGCAACCAATTACAATCACCGTCCAGATTGTGGAAATCCACTCTGACAGCAACAGCCAATCACAAAGGCTCTCACAGAGTGTGAGCATCTGTGATTGGCTCTTTGTTTGACAGTGCAGGAAATATGCAAATAGCTTAATGGGCGGCCCCGGAAGTGATTCAGCAGGATGCTGAGCGGCCCGGGAGCAGCAGCAGCAGTCTGGTAAGTCCGATCTACCTGATCGATCTATCTATCTATCTATCTATCTATCTTCACTGGGCTCCGTCACAGCTGTATGGCAGAACAGTATGCAGACACTCTACATTATGTATGTATACTGTTCCCATGAAGTTTGAGCGTGTTCTCAGCCATCTCTGCCTTTTTACAGTCCCCTCCAGACCTCATCGCTACTTTTTTAGAGCATCTTTTTATCCTTTGGTTACACACCGCCTAACCATCACAGTAATGCCATTATCAAAGGTGAATATGGCATTACTATGACTGCCAAACAATCCCAGCATGTTTATTAGCTGAAAATCAGTCAGCAAACATCCTAGACAGCTCACTCCAATATCACGAGTAAAATCCAAACTACTCGCCGAGTAACGAGTATCCCGAATACTGTCCGAATAGTAACAAGTATACTCGATCACTAAAGAAGATCCATCACCTCGTACTGCTCCAGACCGGCCTCCGCCCCTTATCAGCCTCTGCCTCTGACCAACCGTTGCCCCTGACAAGCCTCGCCCCCGACCAACCTTTGCCCCCAACCAGCCTCCACCCCCGACCAACTTCCACCCCTGATCAGCCTCCGCCCCCGACCAACCTCCACACCTGATCAGCCTCTGCCTCGACCAGCAAGTAGAGGTTTAAAATCTCACTCTTGCTTTCCCTCTCATTCTGTAACCTAATATTCTATATTTTATCATCTCCTGACAGGCGCTGTGTGCTGTGACGGAGCCGTGAGTTTTCCCGGGATGGACACTGACAGAATGACTGACATCAATCACCGCGGAGGCCCCTGCATCTCAGGCCACATATCAATGGCACGGTGTGATCATGTATTATGACGCACCTTCTGGTGTCACCACGATGGGCAGCGCCCAGGACTCCGGCACCGGCCCCTAAGAGAAAACAAGAGACAATAGTGAATCACAAATCTCATCATCTCCAGCTGTAACTTGTGCGCCCCCTGATCTCCGTCCTCTATAACCTGTGCGCCCCCTGATCTCCATCCTCTATAACCTGTGCGCCCCCTGATCTCCGTCCTCTATAACCTGTGCGCTCCCGATCTCCATCCTCTATAACCTGTGCACCCCCTGATCTCTGTCCTCTATAACCTGTGCGCCCCCGATCTTCATCCTCTATAACCTGTGCGCTCCCCGATCTCCGTCCTCTATAACCTGTGCCCCCCTGATCTCCGCCCTCTATAACCTGTGCACCCCCTGATCTCTGTCCTCTATAACCTGTGCGCCCCCTGATCTTCATCCTCTATAACCTGTGCGCTCCCCGATCTCCGTCCTCTATAACCTGTGCACCCCCTGATCTCCGTCCTCTATAACCTGTACGCTCCCGATCTCCTTCCTCTATAACCTGTACGCTCCCCGATCTCCGTCCTCTATAACCTGTGCGCTCCCCGATCTCCGTCCTCTATAACCTGTGCGCCCCCTGATCTCCGTCCTCTATAACCTGTGCGCCCCCTGATCTCCATCCTCTATAACCTGTGCGCTCCCCGATCTCCTTCCTCTATAACCTGTACGCTCCCCGATCTCTGTCCTGTATAACCTGCACGCTCCCCGATCTCCGTCTATAACCTGTGCGCCCCCTGATCTCCGCCCTCTATAACCTGTGCGCTCCCCGATCTCCGTCCTCTATAACCTGTGCACCCCCTGATCTCTGTCCTCTATAACCTGTGCGCTCCCTGATCTTCGTCCTCTATAACTGTACGCTCCCCGACTCCGTCCTCTGTAACCCGTACGCTCCCCGATCTCCGTCCCTCTATAACCTGTGCGCTCCCGATCTCCGTCCTCTATAACCTGTGCCTCCCCGATCTCCGTCCTCTATAACCTGTGCGCTCCCCGATCTCCGTCCTGTATAACCTGTACGCTCCCCGATCTCCATTTTGTATAACCTGTGCGCTCCCCGATCTCCGTCCTCTATAACCTGTACGCTCCCCGATCTCCGTCCTCTGTAACCTGTACGCTCCTCGATCTCCGTCCTCTATAACCTGCACGCTCCCCGATCTCTATAACCTGTGCGCCCCCTGATCTCCGTCCTCTATAACCTGTGCGCCCCCCGATCTCCATCCTCTATAACCTGTGCGCTCCCCGATCTCCGTCCTGTATAACCTGTACGCTCCTCGATCTCCGTCCTCTATAACCTGCACGCTCCCCGATCTCTATAACCTGTGCGCCCCCTGATCTCCGCCCTCTATAACCTGTGCGCTCCCCGATCTCTGTCCTCTATAACCTGTGCGCTCCCTGATCTCCGTCCTGTATAACCTGTACGCTCCTCGATCTCCGTCCTCTATAACCTGCACGCTCCCCGATCTCTATAACCTGTGCGCCCCCTGATCTCCGCCCTCTATAACCTGTGCCCCCTGATCTTTGTCCTCTATAACCTGTGCGCTCCCTGATCTTCGTCCTCTATAACCTGTGCGCTCCCCGATCTCCGTCCTCTATAACCTGTGCACTCCCCGATCTCCGTCCTCTATAACCTGTGCGCTCCCGATCTCCGTCCTCTATAACCTGTGCACTCCCCGATCTCCGTCCTGTATAACCTGTACGCTCCCCGATCTCCGTCCTGTATAACCTGTGCGCTCCCCGATCTCCGTCCTCTATAACCTGTACGCTCCCTGATCACCGTCCTCTGTAACCTGTACGCTGCCCGATCTCCGTCCTCTGTAACCTGTGCGCTCCCGATCTCCTTCCTCTATAACCTGTACGCTCCCCGATCTCCGTCCTCTATAACCTGGCACGCTCCCTGATCTCCGTCCTCTATAACCTGTGCGCACCCGATCTCCATCCTCTGTAACTGTACGCTCCCTGATCTCCGTCCTCTGTAACCTGTACGCTCATCAATCTCCGTCCTCTATAACCTGTACGCTCCCCGATTTCCGTCCTGTATAACCTGTGCGCTCCTCGATCTCCGTCCTCTATAACCTGTACGCTCCTCGATCTCCGTCCTCTATAAACTTGTGCGCTCCCCGATCTCCGTCCTCTATAACCTGTGCGCTCCCTGATCTCCGTCCTCTATAACCTGTATGCTCCCCGATCTCCTTCCTCTATAACCTGTGCGCTCCCCGATCTCCGTCCTCTATAACCTGAACGCTGCCCGATCTCCGTCCTCTATAACCTGTGCGCTCCCCGATCTCCGTCCTCTATAACCTGTACGCCCCATGATCTCTGTCCTCTATAACCTGTACGCTCCCGATCTCCGTCCTCTATAACCTGTACACCCCCTGATCTCCATCCTCTGTAACCTGTGCGCTCACCGATCTCCGTCCTCTATAACCTGTACGCCCCCTGATCTCCATCCTCTGTAACCTGTGCGCTCACCTGGTCTCTTTCCTCCTCCTCCTCATCCTCCTCGCTCATGTTAGGTATGAGCAGCTCAGGCTTTGCAGTGCTCATCAGCATAAACTCCCAGTATAAAGGGTCGCCCAGGTCAAACGTTACATCCTAGAAAAGAAGAGGTGACCGAGCATTGCAAACCGTTCAGGACACAATTCCAGTCTTCATGTGACAAACTGCACCGTCCTCATCCCCTCAACAGCCATCACTCCCTCATACACACTGAACCAACCACATCCACTGCACCCCCGTCCCTCCAACATACACGCTACACCATCCCCTCCTCTACTTTCGTCCCTCCCCTGTACACGCTGCGCTATCCGCTCCTCTGCCGTCTCTCCCCTGTACATGCTGTGCCATCCCCTGCTGTGTGGTCCCCTCCCCTGTACAGACTGTGCCATCCCTCTCCTGTAAACGCTGTGCTGTCCGCGCCTCTGCCGTCCCTCCCCTGTACACACTGTGCCATTCCTCCCCTGTACACGGTGCGCTGTCCCCCCCTCTGCCATCCCTCCCCTGTACACGCTGTGTGGTCCCCTTCTCTGCCGTCTGCTCCCCTGTACACACTGTGCTGTCCGCTCCTCTGCCGTCCCTCCCCTGTACACATTGTGCCATCCCTCCCCTGTACACGCTGTGTGGTCCCTCCTCTGCAGTCTGCTCCCCTGTACCCATTGTGCCATCCCTCCCCTGTACATGCTGCGCTGTCCGCTCCTCTGCCGTCCCTCCCCTGTACACATTGTGCCATCCCTCCCCTGTACACGCTGCGCTGTCCGCTCCTCTGCCGTCCCTCCCCTGTACACATTGTGCCATCCCTCCCCAGTACATATTGTGCCATCCCTCCCCTGTACACGGTGCGCTGTCCCCCCCTCTGCCATCCCTCCCCTGTACACGCTGTGTGGTCCCCTTCTCTGCCGTCTGCTCCCCTGTACACACTGTGCTGTCCGCTCCTCTGCCGTCCCTCCCTGTACACATTGTGCCATCCCTTCCCTGTACACGCTGTGTGGTCCTCCTCTGCAGTCTGCTCCCCTGTACACATTGTGCCATCCCTCCACTGTACACGCTGGGTAGTCCCCTCCTCTGCCGTCTGCTCCCCTGTACACACTGTGCCATCCTTCCCCTGTACACGCTGTGTGGTCCCCTCCTCTGCTGTCTCTCCCCTGTACACACTGTCACATCCCTCCCCTGTACACACTGTGTGGTCCCCTCCTCTGCCGTCTGCTCCCCTGTACACACTGTGCCATCCTTCCCCTGTACACACTGTGTGGTCCCCTCCTCTGCTGTCTCTCCCCTGTACACACTGTGCCATCCCTCCCCTGTACACACTGTGTGGTCCCCTCCTCTGCCGTCTCCTCCCCTGTACACACTGTGTGGTCTCCTCCTCTGCTGTCTGCTCCCCTGTACACACTGTTCCATCCTCTCCTCTGGCATCCCTCCCCTGTACACGCTGCGCCATCCCCTGCTGTGCCGTCCGCTCTCATGTACACTGTGTGCCATCCCTCCCCTGTCCACACTGTGCCATCCTCTCCTCTGCCGTCTGCTCCCCTGTACATACGGTGCCGTCCCCCCCTCTGCCATCCCCTCCCCTGTACACAATGCGCCATCCCCTGCTGTGCCATCCGCTCTCCTGTACACTCTGTGCCATCCCTCCCCTGTACTCTCTGTGCCATCCTGTCCTCTGCCGTCTCTCCCCTGTACATACGGTGCCGTCCCCCCTCTGCCATCCCCTCCCCTGAACATGCTGTGCTGTCCGCTCGCCTGTACACGCTGCGCTGTCCGTTCGCCTGTACACGCTGTGCTGTCCCTCCTCTGTACACGCTGTGTGGTCCCCTTCTCTGCCATCTGCTCCCCTGTACACACTGTGCCATTCCTCCCCTGTACATGCTGTGTGGTCCCTCCTCTGCCGTCTGCTCCCCTGTACACATTGTGCCATCCCTCCCCTGTACACGCTGTGTGGTCCCCTCCTCTGCCGTCTGCTCCCCTCTACACACTGTTCCATCCTTCCCCTGTACACGCTGTGTGGTCCCCCTCCTCTGCCATCTGCTCCCTTGTACACACTGTGCCATTCCTCCCCTGTACATGCTGTGTGGTCCCCTCCTCTGCCGTCTGCTCCCCTGTACACATTGTGCCATCCCTCCCCTTTACACGCTGTGTGGTCCCCTCCTCTGCCGTCTGCTCCCCTCTACACACTGTTCCATCCTTCCCCTGTACACACTGCGTGGTCCCCTCCTCTGCAGTCTGCTCCCCTGTACACACTGTGCCATCCCTCCCCTGTACACGCTGTGTGGTCCCCTCCCCTCTGCTCCCCTGTACACACTGTACCATCCTCTCCTCTGGCATCCCTCCCCTGTACACGCTGCGCCATCCCCTGCTGTGCCGTCCGCTCTCCTGTACACTGTGTGCCATCCCTCCCCTGTCCACACTGTGCCATTCTTTCCTCTGCCGTCCCTTCCCTGTACACGCTGCGCCATCCCCTGCTGTGCCGTCCGCTCTCCTATACACTCTGTGCCGTCCCTCCCCTGTACACACTGTGCCATCCCCTCCCATGAACATGCAGTGCTGTCCGCTCGCCTGTACATTCTGTGCTGTCCCCTCCTCTGCACTCGCTGTGTGGTCCCCTCCTCTGCCGTCTGCTCCCCTGTACACATTGTGCCATCCCTCCCCTGTACATGCTGTGTGGTCCCCTCCTCTGCCGTCTGCTCCCCTGTACACATTGTGCCATCCCTCCCCTGTACACACTGTGCTGTCCCCTCCTCTGCCGTCCCTCCCCTGTACACGCTGTGCTGTCCCCTCCCCTGCCGTCCCTTCCCTGTACACGCTGTGTGGTCCCCTTGTCTGCAGTCTGCTCCCCTGTACCCATTGTGCCATCCCTCCTCTGTACATGCTGCGCTGTCCGCTCCTCTGCCGTCCCTCCCCTGTACACACTGTGTGGTCCCCTCCTCTGCAGTCTGCTCCCTTGTACACACTGTGCCATCCCTCCCCTGTACACGCTGTGCTGTCCCCTCCTCTGCCGTCCCTCCACTGTATAAACTGTGCCATCCCTCCCCTGCACATGCTGTGTTGTCTCCTTCTCTGCCATCCCTTCTGCGCACACGATATGCTGACTGCTTCTCTGCCATCCCTTCTGTACATGCTGTGCCGTCCCCTCCTCTGCCGTCCCTTCTGTACATGCTGTGCCGTCCCCTCCTCTGCCGTCCCTTCTGTACATGCTGTGCCGTCCCTCCTCTGCCGTCCCTTCTGTACATGCTGTGCCGTCCCCTCCTCTGCCGTCCCTTCTGTACATGCTGTGCCGTCCCCTCCTCTGCCGTCCCTTCTGTACATGCTGTGCCGTCCCCTCCTGCACACATGCTGTGTTGTCTCCTTCTTTGCCGTCCCTCCTGCGCACAGGCTGTGCTGACTCCTTCTCTGCCGTCCCTTCTGTACATGCTGTGCCTTCCCTTCCTCTGCCGTCCCTTCTGTACATGCTGTGCCATCCCCTCCTCTGCCGTCCCTTCTGTACATACTGTGCCATCCCTCCTCTGCCGTCCCTTCTGTAAATGCTGTGCCGTCCCCTCCTGCACACATGCTGTGTTGTCTCCTTCTCTGCCGTCCCTTCTGTACATGCTGTGCCATCACCTCCTCTGCCGTCCCTTCTGTAAATGCTGTGCCGTCCCCTCCTGCACACATGCCGTGTTGTCTCCTTCTCTGCCGTCCCTCCTGCGCACACGCTGTGCTGACTCCTTCTCTGCCGTCCCTTCTGTACATGCTGTGCTGTCTCCTCCTCTGCTGTCCTTCCTGCGCACACGCTGTGCCATCCCTCCCACACACACGCTGTGCTGTCCCCTCCTCTGCCGGTCTCTCCCCACCCCCTCAGTTGCTGCCTGTGCCCGGTACCTTGCAGCCGGTGCGGCAGTCCTGCATGTTCACCCAGTAGTTCCGGTGATTCCACAGACTTTCGATGCCCAGGTAGTGCGAGTCACCGGTTGGGTACGCGCGGCCCGTCAGAGCATCAATGAAAAAATGGTCTGGCACTTCTCTCTTACCAGCCAGGACCAACACCCAGCAGTGAACTCTGCGGCCGTACAGGGGGTCCTGGCCGGGGGTCTCTGCCTCCTGTGGACACATACCATACTCATAGATGACTGGAGAATCTGTGGAGGCAGCACCAGGTGTGGGCACGTACCGCAAGGCGCCGCTCTGCCTCCTCTTGCTGCCTCTGGATGGCCACCTGCTCCTTTGCTTCCTTTTTGGCTTTCTGCTGAAGCTCAAACTTACTTAGTAATTGTCTGGGGGGGCGCACGCTGTACTTCTGGGAGGGCTTCACTGGTGACGATTCACAGCTCTGATGGGAGTAATGGTGTAAATATACAAGAGCGGTATATACAGAGGATGGGGGAGATACCTATGACAGTATCTGTCTGGGCGGCCATTACCCATGTGGTGTCAGTGCTCCGCAGTCATGGTTGGTTCTCACCTCTTGTGGGGGGGTCTGCAGTGGGCAGGGGTCCTGACGCTCATCCATCAGACACATGTCATGAGTGGCGTATCCACTGACACAATACGCATCGTATCCAGTGCCCAGGAGCAATGAGCAGAGAAGGACACTGAAATCAAAGCAATGTCCTCTCTGCTCCGCGCAGAACAGAGGACGAAGAGGAGAGGCAGGGCGGCTGTCAACGAGAAGACGCGAGGAACAAAGGGTTAATGAGGGACCCCCAATATACAGGTGAGAAGAGGGGAAAGAGGACAAAGAGGCAGAGCGGCTGTCAACGAGAAGACGCCAGGAACAAAGGGTCATAGAGAGACCCCCAATATACAGACCGGAGAGGAGGAGGACAGAGAAAAAAAGGACGAGGAGGAGAGGCAGAGTGGCTGTCAACAAGACCAAAGGGTTAATGAGAGACCCCCCAATGTGTGTGGCGCCTTTATGGCTAGACGCCACAGGGAGGTACTGCACCCCAAATAGCAGGTGTAGTGCCTCCATAGCTGTGGGTCTGGGGTATAACTTATGGAGTCTATACTACTCACACAACACCAGGCTCCTTAGGGTAGTGGAACTGTATATTCAGTAAGTCCCAGGGGTGAAGCCTAGGTTAGAGTGGGAAAACCAGGAGCAAAGAGAATTCTAGTCAGAAGAAGAGTCAGCACTGGAAGGCAGCCAGTAGGACGTGCCTGACAGGGCTGCTGCCAGGAGGGCACCTGTCTTGAAGAGGGTGACCCAGGACGGTGGGAAACGATCCAGAACCAGTTGGAGCCGGCTGGAACACATCTGGGGTCAACACCGGCAACATGGAAGCCGAGGCGGTCAGTGGTCTATCCCTGACCATAAATCGATGAGCCACGGGACCAATCCACGGAAGCCGTAGCACCACAGAATGGTAACTCCACCTCAGCCCCATAATCAGCCCAAGACACCGATCGGTACCGGCCCGGATTCCGGTGACACGAGAGTTCAAGTTCTACCGCTCCAGTCCGTACCGGTAAAGGGACAAACCACACCTATCCGTAACAGGCCGGCGAGGAAGCTCTGCCTAAGGGTGGGAAAGAGAGAGAGAGTAGAAAGGACTGAGGCCCCGAAAGTTATCAGGAAGGAAACATCCACAGACTCCATGAGGGCACCCTGAACCTGCAGCTACCTCCCTATTATACCGAACTGTACTGTGTACATCTGCCGGTACCAGTAAAAGACATTGGAGTTGAATCGGTGTCTGTCCTTCCTTCCGCCGGCGCCCAGAGGGTCTCAGCATCATCAGAGGGGTAAGAACAACTAGTCCCCTCATCCATCCTCGCTGCCCTGAGGTAAGCTCCATCTGTGGGGAGCTGTACTACACTTAGCTGCATCTCATCACCTCAGTGGCCGGCCTGCAGCGCTGGTATCATCGTTACCAAAATCCACAGGTGGCGTCACGACCTTTCCCTAAATCCCCCTCCCCTCTCCAACAATGAGAGCCAGGGCATGGAACTGGGAAACCGACCACCTGTGATTCCCCGTTACAGCCACAAACCCATCCCGGTATCCGAGTACCCCTCTCTCTGTGCTCATCATTTTCATACCGGAGAGGGGCCAGAGAGAGAGAGGCGAGGGGACAAAGAGAAGAGAGGGGAAAGAGAGAGGAGAGGGAAAGAGAGGACGAGGAGGAGAGGCAGAGCGGCTGTCAATGAGAAGAGCCCGGGAACAAAGGGTTAATGAGGGACCCCCAATATACAGGCCGGAGAGGAGAAGGGGACAGAGAGGGAGCAGCGGGGACAATCCACATCAAATCCACACACAAATCATCCTCACAAACTCAGCAAAAGACTGGCCTCTTTAGCCTGCCGCCATCCTTCATATGGTCCAAGATGTCGGCCCCAACATATAAAGATGCCATCAATAGATCAGAGATCAAGGAGAAGCTCCAACACTTCCATAATAATGTGTATGAGCTTAACCCAGAAGGAGCAGAACTGGCGGTAAGGGACCTCAACAACATTCTGTATGCCATCGCTGAAATGTCCGACCTGAATAAAAGCATCACCAAGAGGCCGAGTAACCAAATCCCAACAACTGGTTTGATAAAGAATGTAAGACCATACGGAAGGCCCGAAGAATGGCCTCAAATGAAAAACACAGAGACCCAAACAACCCCACTGTGAGAGAAGCCTACCACACCATACAACGAAGTTACAAAGCCATCCTCAGGAAGAAAAAGCAAAACCACATCTCCACCAAACTCCTCCAACTCCAAGACAAAGCCCTGGAAGACAACAAATTCTGGGAGCTGTGGAATCAACTTGGTTCTAACCAGAAAAGCAACAGCCTCCACATCCAGAGCGGCCACATCTGGCTCCAGTACTTCAAGGACCTTTACAAAGACATCCCAAGTGAAGACCTGAGTCCGGCACAAAAAGAGCTTGTGAGAAACTGAATGATGGAGGAAAAGATCAAAGATCTCCAAAATCCTCTGGATACACCAATCACACTGCCAGAAATAGCAGAAAGAAAGAAAAAGAAAAGGGCGCATGTGTAGACACACAGGGCTATTTGTATAAATAAAAAGTGCCAGTGCACTCACCTATAATGGTTGTGTACGTCTACACAACCAAGATTAAACGTGTGGGTGATGGGGCTCCGGGTCGCCTCTTTCTATTAGTGCTGCCGTCCTGCTGGTGTTTGCGTTCACAAATCTGTGCTCCGCGAATTTCACGTGATCCTGCCGGACCGGATACCGCGTCACCGCAGGTCCTCAGTATGTTTATCCCAGTAATTAGGTGACCACAGGTCCTCAACACTCCAGATATTCCAGGCTGCTCCTGCCGCTTTGGCTCCGTAGAGAAAACTCACGTAAAAACAATAGTACAGCGGTCTCAGGGAGCGCCAAAGGAATACTGGACAAATTAGTGAATAAGAACCGACCTTTATTCTTCCTCCAATACCACTGCCACAACGCGTTTCGACGGTCTAAGCCGTCTTCATCAGGTGGGGTAAAGGAGAATGTTACAATGACAGCTTTATAAAGGGGTGGTATTTTACATAATTTGGACCACATGTTGTAATCAATTAACCCTTTCATTGCAAAACTCTATATAATGCATTTTTTACCACTCAACCTCTTATTTCCCCTTAAACCAGCATTGTGTACTCATATTTAAAAACTTTATACCTGAATTCATAAATTCACAATCTATTATATAATTGCAATGGGTTTTTTGCCCCTTCTGAGTCCACTCTCGCTGCGAGTCAGCGTGGTCATGTGGATACGCCCGAAGCATTGGCCGCGCAGCGGCCATTGCGAGCAGTTCTAAGGCGACTCGCTATGCCCGCGCAGCACGAAGCATTGGCCGCGAAGCGGCCATTGCGAGTCAGAGACTCGCTCTTCTAGAATCCCGATGCATGTGCATCGGGCACCCAGCTAGTACTTAATAAAAACGTCCTATCTAGATTTAAAAATATTTAATAAAATTTATTTATTTATTTTTTTTTGTTATAAAAATTAGATATATACTTAAAACTACATAAAACTACGGAGATTTTGTAACCAATTCAGTTGGCATCTTTTCACCTTTTCAGATTTGATGGTTTGATGTGTTTTCCATCGTGAGGTTCAAAACCTCCAAGGTGCAGGGTGCCTCTTTTTTGTGAATCCAAAAAAAACTTCCTATAGACTGGGAGTATATAATGCCGCATTGCTATAGATTGTAGGACTGAAAACCCCCACAAATGATTAAAGTCACCCTAGGAACCCTCTCAGGGTGTCTTCACAATGCTATACTGTGATTTCCAGCCCCCAGTACAAAAGTTACATTTCTTAAAGAGACAGTACCCTTTTATAAAAATAACGTTGTAGAATTGCCTACTACTATTATAAACTCCACAAATTGTTCAAATCACCCTGGGGATCTTCTCATGATGTGCTGACAATGCTATACAACGATTTCCAGCCCCCGATTCAAATGTTAAGTTTCTTAAAAAGACAGTACATGTTCATAAAAATGGCCAAAAATAACCTTGTACAATTACCCACTATTCTTATAAACCCCACAAATTATTAAAATCACCCTGATTCAACAATCAACAATTAATACTAAAGGAAGTAAGATCAATTCCCCGTATGAAAATGAGAGACAATTTGAAAAAGGAAGAGAGAGCAGCCATTAAGTCCATTAGAGAAAATAATAATATTATCATTCGTAATGCAGATAAGGGAGGAGGAATTGTCCTTATGGATAGATCCTGGTATGTGGAAGAGGGCATGAGAATATTGAGTGATAAAGTATAAGCTTCTAATTAAGAAGGCTTATGAAAATGGAATACTCAACAAAAAAGAAAAGAACTTTCTTTTTAGATATTGCGCAATATAGAGTGCCCTTTTTCTATTTTCTGCCAAAACTGCACAAAAACCCCAAAAATCCTCCCGGACGCCCAATAATATCAGGGATCCAATCCATTACAAGCAATCTATCGCATTATGTAGATTTATTTTTGCAGACATATGTGCTGAGATTAACATCATATCTAAAGGACTCATCACAATTAATCAAAGAATTAAGGGCTTTACCGCCCATGGAAGGATGCATTTTCCTCTCTCTGGATGTAGTGGCCCTTTATAATAACATTTCACACACTTTGGGAATAAAGGTTATTGAAGAGGTTTTAGCTGGAGACACCAATATGCCTGCAAACCAAAGAGAATTCATATTGAGTGCAATAACATTCATATTGGAGAACAATGTGTTTTCCTTTGAGGATGGATTATATAAACAGATCAAAGGCTGCGCGATGGGGACGAGATTTGCACCAAGTTACGCAAATCTATTCATGGGTGTGGTGGAATCCGTCCTCATCGCGCAGCCGGGATCATCAACGAGGAGAATACTGTTCTATAGGCGCTTTATAGATGATCTATTCATTATATGGCACGGATCAATGGAGGAGGCTTTGAGCTTTGCGGATAAACTGAATATCAATGATTGGGGGATAAAATTTACGGCCACAGCATCATCCACTTCCCTCCAATTCTTGGATCTACGGGTGCAGTTCGACCACCTGGGTAAAGTATTCACATCCACGTTTTTTTAAACCAGTGGATGTGAATAGTTACCTCAAATTCAACAGTGGACCCCCACCTGGGTGGATCAAAAATGTGCCTTATGGGCAGTATTGGAGAGTCAGGAAAAACTGTACTCTGGATTCTGACTTTAAGGTGGAATCCAAGATTCTCAAAAAGAGGTTCTTGGAAAAAGCTATCCGAAAAACCTTTTAAAAGATGCATATAAAAGAACGTGCACCCTATCACAAGATTCATGCTTGAATAGAAGTGTGAATCAGAAAGAGGCTCCTTCGAAAACAGAGGAAAAGACAAAGTGGAGTTTAAGAACTACATTTTGCCAATCCAGGTCAGTAGTGCGGGAGTTGTTACGAAAACACTGGTTTATTTTAAAAGGTGACCCCATTCTCTCTAAAAGCATTCCAGAGAAACCAAATATCATCTTCAGGAAGAATAGAAGTGTAAAAACCTTGCTTGCTCCCAGTAATACGAATAGAAAGGAAAAAATGAGGGATGTAACGACCAATACTAACACAGGAGGTTGTTTCGCATGTAATACACCTAAATGCATGTGTTGCGGTGTTATAACCAATAATGCAAAAACCTTTAAATCTAATAACACTAATGAGGTTTTTCAGATCAAACAGAGAGTTACTTGCCAATCCACCTATGTAGTAGATCTGTTGGAGTGCCCTTGTGGCTTGCAATACATCGGCCGGACAATCCAAACAGCCCATGCCCAATTAAACAAACACAGATCCAATATAAGGGCAGGATATCAATTACATAGAGTCTCAAGACACTGTGCAAATCATCACCACAAAGACCCGAGTAAAATGTAAATAACCATCATTGACCACATTGTGGACAATGGACAAGAACGGTTGAGTACTCTTATAAAGAAAGAAAGTTTCTGGATTTATAAGATGGGCACTTTGTACCCTGAGGGTTTGAACCTTATGATTGAAAATACATCAAACCATTAAATCCAAGAAAGTTTAATGTTGTTCCTTTCATATCGTTCTAGATTTCTTTTCAGCCGTTCAAAGGTGTGTTGTGGGGTTACCCGCACAAGATTGAAGTCATGACATGTGGCAGCCGGGTAGGAAATTTGTTTGCCCTTTCGGGTTGTCACTTAGCTCATTTTTTTCATTGTGATAATTTTTTCCGTAGCCCTTACTGTTGTTGGGTATTTGGTTACTGGAAACATAGGTTTTGATCATGAAAATGGACAGTATTGGGTTGTATTGGCTTTATAATAGTAGTGGGCAACTGTACAAGGTTATTTTCAGACATTTTATATGAAAGTGTACTGTCTCTTTAATAAATTTAAGGTTTGACTTGGGGGCTGAAAATCACAGTATAGCATTGTCAAGACATACTAACAAGGTTCTCAGGGTGATTTTAACAATTTGTGGGGTTTATAATAATAGTGGGTAATTGTACAAGGTTATTTCGGCCATTTTTATGAACGTGTACTGTCTTTTTAAGAAACTTAACATTTGAATCGGGGGCTGGAAATCGTTGTATAGCATTGTCAGCACATCATGAGAAGATCCCAGGGTGATTTGAACAATTTGTGGAGTTTATAATAGTAGTAGGCAATTCTACAACGTTATTTTTATAAAAGGGTACTGTCTCTTTAAGAAATGTAACTTTTGTACTGGGGGCTGGAAATCACAGTATAGCATTGTGAAGACACCCTGAGAGGGTTCCCAGGGTGACTTTAATCATTTGTGGGGGTTTTCAGTCCTACAATCTATAGCAATGCGGCATTATATACTCCCAGTCTATAGGAAGTTTTTTTGGATTCACAAAAAATAGGCACCCTGCACCTTGGAGGTTTTGAACCTCACGATGGAAAACACATCAAACCATCAAATCTGAAAAGGTGAAAAGATGCCAACTGAATTGGTTACAAAATCTCCGTAGTTTTAAGTATATATCTAATTTTTATAACAAAAAAAAAAAAATTTTATTAAATATTTTTAAATCTAGATAGGACGTTTTTATTAAGTATTGTATAGGAGAAAAAAAGAGTCGGGGTTTGTCCGTGCTGGACCACAGGGAAAACTGAGGATGCAAGCAAACCTTTATTTACACTCAAGCCAACGCGTTTCATGGTCACTTCATCAGGGCAGCAATGTTCAAATCTAGATAGGACGTTTTTATTAAGTATTGTGAGTTTATGAATTCAGGTATAAAGTTATTAAATATGAGTACACAATGCTGGTTTAAGGGGAAATAAGAGGTTGATTGGTAAAAAATGCATTATATAGAGTTTTGCAATGAAAGGGTTAATTGATTACAACATGTGGTCTAAATTATGTAAAATACACACCCTTTATAAAGCTGTCATTGTAACATTCTCCTTTACCCCACCTGATGAAGACGGCTTAGACCGTCGAAACGCGTTGTGGCAGTGGTATTGGAGGAAGAATAAAGGTCGGTTCTTATTCACTAATTTGTCTAGTATTCCTTTGGCGCTCCCTGAGACCGCTGTACTATTGTCTTTATATTAAAAGAAATAACAGAAAGGATCACACAAATAAAATGTAAAAAAGCCAGCGGTCCAGAAGGGATCCTCCCAGAAATGCTAAAATACAGCCCGCCAGACATCCTGGCTGCGATAACAAAATATTTAAAGGGAACCTGTCACCTGGATCTACCCCCCTTCCCCTCTGACCTATCACTAGCTGTCCCTACATCTTCCTAGCTGCTCCCTAACCATTCCTCTCTGCTGTAAATCCGCCCTATAAAGATTAAGAAAAATGACTTATAACTTACTGTGTGTCGCTGTGTCAGGAGACTGGAAAGGCGGCTCCAGGCTCCATCTCCCCTCCTTGCTGCTTCACTGCATGCCCCGCTGTTGCGCGCCCCGCTGTTGCGCGTCATTATTCTTTCTTGATCTTCGTCTGCATTTGGAATCTCCCGCCCTCTTCTCCTATGATGCATCGGCTGGTACATCACATCCGGCCCGGTGCATTATGGGCTTGATCACATGATCGGCCCAGCTCCGCACATGCGCACTGCGCATATTGAAGTCGGGCCGATCACATGATTGGGCTGTGAGAGTCATGTGGGATTAGTGGGTGAGGGCAGATATATCTCTCCCAGGTATCTGTCCTATGCAACCTAACCTGGTCAGTCTGCAGTGAGGTTGCATTCTGTTTAGTTAGTGCCGGACAGGCAAGGATTTTTGTTTGCTGTTTTGTATTCTTTGTTTGCTTTCACCGCAATAAACTCTGGCTCCAGTCCAGTGGCCTCTAAATCTCTGCTGTTGGACTGAGTGATACATACGTGCCCTTTGACCCTGGCAAAGGCGAACCCCGAGTGTGTTTTTACAAGGCCCATAATGCACCGGCCGGATGGGAAGTACCAGCCGATACATCATAGGAGAAGAAGAGGGTGGGAGATTCCAAATGCAGGCGGAGATCAAGAAAGAATAATGACGCCCAGCGGGGCGCGCAGCAGCGAGCGCGCAGTGAAGGAGCGAGGAGGGGAGATGGAGCCTGGAGCCGCCTTTCCAGTCTCCTGACAGAGCGACACACAGTAAGTTTTAAGTCATTTTGCTTAATCTTTATAGGGCAGATTTACAGCAGACAGGGATGTTTAGGGAGCAGCTAGTGATAGGTCAGTGGGGAAGGTAGATCCAGGTGACAGGTTCCCTTTAATATGGTACTGCAGGCTGGCTACTTCCTCAAAATCTGGAACCAAAGCCTCATAACCCCAATACACAAAAACAGGGACAAGTACGATCCAGCAAATTACCGGGGGATATGTGTCAGCAGCAACCTGGGCAAACTCTTCAACAGCATCCTGAACAAGAGGATCCTCACCTTCCTCACCGAGCACAACGTCCTCAGCAAGAGCCAAGCAGGGTTCATGCCGAACCACCGCACCACTGACCACATCTACACCCTGCACTGCACTACTGACCACATCTACACCCTGCACCGCACCACTGACCACATCTACACCCTGCACCGCACCACTGACCACATCTACACCCTGCACTGCACCACTGACCACATCTACACCCTGCACTGCACCACTGACCACATCTATACCCTGCACCGCCACCACTGACCACATCTACACCCTGCACCGCACCTCTGACCACATCTACACCCTGCACCGCACCACTGACCACATCTACACCCTGCACCGCACCACTGACCACATCTACACCCTGCACCGCACCACTGACCACATCTACACCCTGCACTGCACCACTGACCACATCTACACCCTGCACTGCACCACTGACTACATCTACACCCTGCACCGCACCACTGACCACATCTACACCCTGCACCGCACCACTGACCACATCTACACCCTGCACTGCACCACTGACCACATCTACACCCTGCACCGCACCACTGACCGCATCTACACCTTGCACCGCACCACTGACCACATCTACACCCTGCACCGCACCACTGACCACATCTACAACCTGCATCACACCACTGACCGCATCTACACCCTGCACCGCACCACTGACCACATCTACACCCTGCACCGCACCACTGACCACATCTACACCCTGCACTGCACCACTGACCACATCTACACCCTGCACTGCACCACTGACCACATCTACACCTTGCACCGCACCACTGACCCACATCTACACCCTGCACCGCACCACTGACCACATCTACACCCTACACCGCACCACTGACCGCATCTACACCCTACACCGCACACTGACCGCATCTACACCCTGCACCGCACCACTGACCACATCTATACCCTGCACCGCACCACTGGACCACATCTACACCCTGCACCGCACTACTGACCGCATCTACACCCTGCACTGCACCACTGACCACATCTATACCCTGCACCGCACCACTGACCACATCTACACCCTGCACCGCACTACTGACCGCATCTACACCCTGCACCGCACCACTGACCGCATCTACACCCTACACCGCACCACTGACCGCATCTACACCCTGCACCGCACCACTGACCACATCTATACCCTGCACCGCACCACTGGACCGCATCTACACCCTGCACCGCACCACTGACCACATCTACACCCTGCACCGCACCACTGACCACATCTATACCCTGCACCGCACCACTGACCACATCTACACCCTGCACCGCACTACTGACCGCATCTACACCCTGCACTGCACCACTGACCACATCTACACCCTGCACTGCACCACTGACCACATCTATACCCTGCACCGCACCACTGACCACATCTACACCCTGCACCGCACCACTGACCACATCTACACCCTGCACCGCACCACTGACCACATCTACACCCTGCACCGCACCACTGACCACATCTACACCCTGCACCGCACCACTGACCACATCTACACCCTGCACCGCACCACTGACCACATCTACACCCTGCACCGCACCTCTGACCGCATCTACACCCTGCACCGCACCACTGACCACA
Source organism: Allobates femoralis (assembly GCA_033576535.1). NCBI lineage: Eukaryota > Metazoa > Chordata > Amphibia > Anura > Aromobatidae > Allobates > Allobates femoralis. The sequence continues at coordinate 136,899,977 of JARQOC010000010.1, forward strand.
TCTATACTCTGCACAGCCTCATCAGGAGACACATCCACAATACAAAGAACAGGAAGATATACGCCTGTTTTGTGGACTTCAAAAAGGCTTTTGACTCAGTGTGGCACCCAGGACTATTCCTAAAACTGCTGGGGAGCGGAATAGAAGGCAAAACATACAATGTCATCTGAGCTCCTACACTGAGAACAGCTGCAGTGTGAAGGTCAATAGAAAGAGGGACAGCCTATTTCCAACAGAGCTGAGGAGTGAGACAGGGCTGCAGCCTCAGTCCAACGCTCTTTAACATCCACATCAATGAGCTGGCAGTGGCCCTAGAGTCTTCCTCAGCACCCGGACTCACCCTCCATGACACCGAGGTGAAATTTCTGCTGTATGCCGATGACCTCGTGATGTTATCACCAACCGAGAAAGGCCTCCAAGATCATCTGAACATCCTAGAGACCTGCAGCAGCACATGGGCAATGCCAACCAACCAGAAGAAAACGGATATCAAGGTGTTCCAGAAAAGAAAGCAGAAACCTGCTGGGCATCCTCCCTTTATGATAGACAACTGTCCACTTACAGAAACCAACAAGTACACCTACCTGGGCCTAGAACTCAGTTAATCAGGGAGCTTCAAGCAAGCCATAGAGTTACTGAAGACAAGGCTTCCAAAGCCTTCTATGCCATCAGAAGACGTCTGTATCATCTCAAGGCACCAGTAACAGTCTGGCTAAAAGTCTTTGACTCCATCATTGCCCCAATCCTTCTTTACGGCAGTGAGGTCTGGGGTCCAGTCTCATACCCAAACTGGTCAAAGTGGGATGGTGGGCCAACAGAAATATTCCACCTAGAGGTTCTGCAAGCATCTTCTCCAAGTCCATCGGAGCACATCAAACAGCGCCTGCCGAGCAGAGCTGGGCAGATTCCCGCTACACCTCGAGATCCAGGAGAAGGCGCTGTCATTCAAGGCTGATCTACAAAGCAGTAGTCCCAGCTCCTACCATCACAAAGCCCTCATGCACCAGGAAGCCCCAGGAAGCCTCCCAACGCAAAGTACCCAAAGCCTGCCAACACAAAGTACCCAAAGCCTCCCAACACAAAGTACCCACAGCCAGCCTGACCAAGCCACCAACCCACATGGCATGACAAAAAGCGAAATCCAGAAGATGGTGCACAAAGGCAAAGAGGAATATCTCAGCATCTGGAGGAACGACAAACAAATCACAGAAACTGACGATATACCAGAAACTACAGAGAGAGTAGAAACTGGCCCCATATCTAGAGAAACTGGAAAACCCCAAAGAGGGACAGATCCTGAGCTGGTACAGACTGAGCGCCCACAGAGTGACAGATCCTGAGCCGGTACAGACTGAGCGCCCACAGAGGGACAGATCCTGAGCGGTACAGACTGAGCGCCCACAGAGTGACAGATCCTGAGCCGGTACAGACTGAGCGCCCACAGAGGGACAGATCCTGAGCCGGTACAGACTGAGCGCCCACAGAGGGACAGATCCTGAGCCGGTACAGACTGAGCGCCCACAGAGGGACAGATCCTGAGCCGGTACAGACTGAGCGCCCACAGCCTACTCATCGAATCCGGGCGGCACTGACAGAACTACTAGCCCCGAGAGAGCAGACTGTGTCAGCAGTGCCCCCAGGAGGTCGTGGAGGATGAGGCCCACTTCTTGCTGAGGTGCCCTAAATACTCCGCAGTGAGGGACACTCACTTCAAGAGACTGTCTGATCTCCTCCCAGACTTCACTCCATGGAGGAGGAAGAGAAACTGCCAATACTACTGGAGGAAGAGGAAAGTGCAAAAGTGCAGCGGCCATAGCAGCGCAATATGTCAGTGCCTGCCACAGACTAAGAGGAGACTGATATGTCATAGACTTCTGTACCCCAACCCTGAACACTTCCCTATCCCCCAACTAAGAGCCTGATATGCCATGGACTTATATACCCCACCCTGGACATGTCCTTACCCTCTAAAAGGATCCCGATATACCATGGACCTCAATATGCCTACCCACTCCCCACTCCCGTCCCCCTATTTTTACTATTTGCTTTGGCAATGCTGATATGTACTTAGTCCTGCCAATAAAGGTCATTTGGATTGAATTGAATTGAATTGAGAGAGACGAAGGGACAGAGAGGGAGAGAAGCGAGGGGAAAGAGAAAGAGGAGAGAGTACAGAGAGGGAGAGACGAGGGGGCAGAGAGGGAGAGAGACGAGGGGGCAGAGAGGGAGAGAGACGAGGGGGCAGAGAGGGAGAGAGACGAGGGGGCAGAGAGGGAGAGAGACGAGGGGCAAGAGGGAGAGAGCGAGGGGGCAGAGAGGGAGAGAGGCGAGGGGCCAGAGAGGGAGAGAGGCGAGTGGGCAGAGAGGGAGAGAGACGAGGGGGCAGAGAGGGAAAGAGACGGGGCAGAGAGGGAGAGAGACGAGGGGCAGAGAGGGAGAGAGACGAGGGGGCAGAGAGGGAGAGAGCGAGGGGGCAGAGAGGAGAGAGAGACAGGGGCAGAGAGGGAGAGAAGCGAGGGAAAGAGGAGAGAGTACAGAGAGGGAGAGAGGAGAAGGGACAGAGAGGGAGAGAGGAGAAGCGACAGAGAGGAAGAGAGATGAGGGACAGAGAGGGAGAGAGATGAGCGGACAGAGAGGGAGAGAGGCGAGCCGACAGAGAGGGAGAGAGGCGAGCCGACAGAGAGGGAGAGAGGCGAGCCGACAGAGAGGGAGAGAGGCGAGCCAACAGAGAGAGAGAGAGGCGAGCGGACAGAGAGGGAGAGAGGCGAGCGGACAGAGAGGGAGAGAGGCGAGCGGACAGAGAGGGAGAGAGGCGAGGGACAGAAAGGAGAGAGGCGAGGGACAGAGGCGAGGGGACAGAGGCGAGGGGACAGAGGCGAGGGGACAGAGGCGAGGGGACAGAGAGGGAGAGAGACGAGGGGACAGAGAGGGAGAGAGGCGAGGGGACAGAGAGGGAGAGAGGTGAGGGGACAGAGAGGGAGAGAGGCGAGGGGACAGAGAGGGAGAGAGGCGAGGGGACAGAGGCGAGGGGACAGAGAGGGAGAGAGGCGAGGGGACAGTGAGGGAGAGAGGAGAGGGGACAGAGAGAGGAGAGGGGACAGAGAGAGAGAGAGACGAGGGGACAGAGAGGGAGAGAGATGAGGGGACAGAGAGGGAGAGAGATGAGGGGACAGAGAGGGAGAGAGATGAGGGGACAGAGAGGGAGAATCGAGGGGACAGAGAGGGAGAATCGAGGGGACAGAGAGGGAGAATCGAGGGGACAGAGAGGGAGAATCGAGGGGACAGAGAGGGAGAATCGAGGGGACAGAGAGGGAGAATCGAGGGGACAGAGAGGGAGAATCGAGGGGACAGATGATTTTTCAGGTTGTTACCAGCTCAGTGGCAGAGTCCAGTGGTTCCATATTCAGACATTCGGACACATAGTGGGCACAGTCCTCCCAGTGGTAGAGCGATGGGTACGGGAGGAGTGTGGGGCGCAGCGTGGAGCACACAAACTTCTGTGGATCCAAAAATAGTGGAGTCAATGAGAAAAGTATCATCACGAGAAGACGGCGTGTTCCCTCATCTTACACACCATGAGACCCCCATTCCACCATTCGGGCGAGGGTCACTCACCTGCACCCCACACTCGTTCTGGGGGGATGTAAAGAGTGGCTTCCGGTCGGGATAGAGGTGCGAGTACTGACGGCAGAAGTTCTCTGCCAGGTCCAGCAGCGTCTGCTCCCTAGGAGAATTCTGGGTATAGGATAACGGGAAAGATGAGACGACCAAAGACGTGTCCACATCTCTGCAAGAAAAGTTACAGAAGATAATGAGAGTTTCCCCCCTGAAGGTACCATCACATGCGGCAATATGGCTTCCATATCACCGGCAATTTGACGTGAGCACGCTCGTTCCGGGCACTCTTTTGCACATCGCCGTCGCCCTGTCACACAGAGATCTCGCCTGCGTTCTACGGTGATCCTGTGTTCCAGAAATCCCCTGCAGAAGACCGGAAGCAATTTCCCTTCTCCACGTCGCCGCATCACACGCCGCCATCTCATCGGCGATGTGGGCGTAGAGTGTGAGCGCGCCGAGGAGACAGGCATGCCAGAGTTTTGTACACCGCGCCTCTACCACTCCAATTGGCCAACACAACTGCATCACCATTGGTCAGCCTTGTCAGAAAGTCTGCCCACTACATGACGCATGTGTCCTTTCTACTATATTGCAATTCAAGTATGGCGCCTTAGCCATGGGCAGCCAAGGGAACGGCAGGAGCGACACACCAAATCACGGCATACGTAATGCGCGCCAACAGAATGCACACACCTCTGGATTTGCTTCCAGATGGTCTGAGCTCACTTTCTACATCGCTACCTGCCCATTCACACGCAATATGCGCTGTAGATCGCCTGCTGGAAATCACCTGATATTCTGGAGTGCAGGCGATCAGGCGACGCTCCACCGGTGATTACGCCCGTACAAATCGCACCTGTCTCACGCCGCAACCACAGCGATGTCACTCCACATTGCCGAAAAACCGAATTTACGGCGATATGGAAGCCATGTCATGCGTGTGACGGTACCTTTAGTGCACAGCCCTCATCTGGGGTCCCCCCTCAGTGCAGAGCCCTCCCCGTGTTTCCCCCCTCATGCACAGTACTCCCCATGTCCCCCTCAGTGCACAGTCCTCCCCGATGTCCTTCCCCTCAGCGCACAGTCCTACCCTGTGTCCTCCCTCAGTGCACACCTCCCCCCTTGTTCCCCCCTCAGTGCACAGCCCTTTCCAGTGTCCCCCCTCAGTGCACAGTCCTCCCCAGTGTCCCCTCTAAGTGCACAGCTCCCCCCGTGTTCCCCCTCAGTGCACAGCCTCCCCATGTCCCCCTCAGTGCACAGTCCTCCCCCTGTGTCCCCTCTCAGTGCACAGTCCTCCCCGTGTACCCCCTCAGTGCATAGTCCTCCCCATGTACCCCCTCAAGGCACAGTCTCCCCCGTGTCCCCCTCAGTGCACAGTCCTCCCCCGTGTCCCCCCTCAGTGCACAGTCCTCCCCCGTGTCCCCCCTCAGTGCACAGTCCTCCCCCGTGTCCCCCTCAGTGCACAGTCCTGCCCCGTGTCCCCCTCAGTGCACAGTCCTGCCCTGTGTCCCCCCTCAGTGCACAGTCCTCCCCCGTGTCCCCCCTCAGTGCACAGTCCTCCCCCGTGTCCCCCCTCAGTGCACAGTCCTCCCCCGTGTCCTCCCTCAGTGCACACTCCTCCCCCGTGTCCCACCTCAGTGCACAGCCCTTTCCAGTGTCCCCCCTCAGTGCACAGTCCTCCCCAGTGTCCCCCCTAGTGCACAGCTCTCCCCCGTGTCCCCCCTCAGTGCACAGCCCTCCCCCATGTCCCCCCTCAGTGCACAGTCCTCCCCCGTGTCCCCTCTCAGTGCACAGTCCTCCCGTGTACCCCCTCAGTGCACAGTCCTCCCCCGTGTCCCCCTCAGTGCACAGTCCCTTCCCCGTGTCCCCCCTCAGTGCACAGTCCTCCCCCGTGTCCCCTTTCAGTGCACAGTCCTCCACTGTGTTCCCCCTCAGTGCACAGTCCTCCCTTGTGTCCCCCTCAGTGCACAGTCCTCCCTTGTGTCCCCCCTCAGTGCACAGTCCTCCCCTGTGTCCCCCCTCAGTGCACAGTCCTTCCCCGTGTGCCCCCTCAGTGCACAGTCCCTTCCCCGTGTCCCCCCTCAGTGCACAGTCCTCCCCCGTTGTCCCCTCTCAGTGCACAGTCCTCCCCGTGTACCCCCTCAGTGCACAGTCCTCCCCCGTGTCCCCCCTCAGTGCACAGTCCCTTCCCCGTGTCCCCCTCAGTGCACAGTCCTCCCCTGTGTCCCCCCTCAGTGCACAGTCCTCCCCGTGTCCCCCTCAGTGCACAGTCCTTCCCCGTGTCCCCCTCAGTGCACAGTCCTCCCCTGTGTCCCCCCTCAGTGCACAGTCCCTTCCCCGTGTCCCCCTCAGTGCACAGTCCTCCCCCGTGTCCCCCCCTCAGTGCACAGTCCTCCCCGTGTCCCCCCTCAGTGCACAGTCCTTCCCCGTGTCCCCCCTCAGTGCACAGTCATCCCCCTGTGTTCCCCTCTCAGTGCACAGTCCTCCCCGTGTCCCCCCTCAGTGCACAGTCCTCCCCTGTGTCCCCCTCAGTGCACAGTCCTTCCCCGTGTCCCCCTCAGTGCACAGTCCTTCCCCGTGCCCCCCTCAGTGCCCAGTCCTTGCCCTGTGTTGTTCCCCCCTCAGTGCACAGTCCTTCCCCGTGTCCCCCCTCAGTGCACAGTTCCTCCTCGCACGTTGTGTCCCCCCTCAGTGCACAGTCCTCCCCCGTGTCCCCCCTCAGTGCACAGTCCTTCCCCGTGTCCCCCCTCAGTGCACAGTCCTCCTCCGCCAGTGTTCCCCCTCAGTGCACAGTCCTTCCCCGTGTCCCCCCTCAGTGCACAGTCCTCCGCCGTGTCCCCCCTCAGTGCACAGTCCTTCCCCGTGTCCCCCCTCAGTGCACAGTCCTCCCCCGTGTCCCCCCTCAGTGCCCAGTCCTCTGCCGTGTTCCCCCTCAGTGCACAGTCCTTCCCCGTGTCCCCCCTCAGTGCACAGTCCTCCCCCGTGTCCCCCCTCAGTGCACAGTCCTCCCCTGTGTCCCCCCTCAGTGCACAGTCCTTCCCCGTGTCCCCCCTCAGTGCACAGTCCTCCGCCGTGTTCCCCCTCAGTGCACAGTCCTTCCCCGTGTCCCCCCTCAGTGCACAGTCCTCCGCCGTGTCCCCCCTCAGTGCACAGTCCTCCGCCGTGTTCCCCCTCAGTGCACAGTCCTCCCCCGTGTCCCCCCTCAGTGCACAGTCCTCCGCCGTGTTCCCCCTCAGTGCACAGTCCTTCCCAGTGTCCCCCCTCAGTGCACAGTCCTCCGCCGTGTCCCCCTCAGTGCACAGTCCTTCCCCGTGTCCCCCCTCAGTGCAGTCCTCCGCCGTGTCCCCCCTCAGTGCACAGTCCTCTGCCGTGTTCCCCCTCAGTGCACAGTCCTCCCTTGTGTCCCCCCTCAGTGCACAGTCCTCCCCTGTGTCCCCCCTCAGTGCACAGTCCTTCCCCGTGTCCCCCCTCAGTGCACAGTCCTCCCCCGTGTCCCCTTTCAGTGCACAGTCCTCCACTGTTTTCCCCCTTAGTTATCACTCACCTAGAGATGTCCATCACCTCATTAGGTGCCAGTTCTGCCTGATTACACTGCAGATCGCTCAATAGCTCCGCCCCCTCGTGTCCACGATCATCATCCACCGGCTCCACCTCCATGACTAATGAATGAGGAAAAGAGTCAGCAACTGTGATGATGATAATGATGTGGATGATAGTGATGAGGACACGAGTCACAGTGTGATGGTGATGATGGTAATTATGATGATGATGGGGTGATAGTGATGATGGTGATGGGGATGACAGTGATGATGGTGATGGGGGTGACAGTGATGATGATGATGGGGTGACAGTGATGATGATGATGGGGTGACAGTGATGATGATGATGGGGGTGACAGTGATGATGATGATGGGGGTGACAGTGATGATGATGATGAAGGTGACAGTGATGATGATGATGGGGATGACAATGATGATGATGATGATCATGAGGGTGATAGTGATGATGATGGGGGTGACAGTGATGATGATGATGGGGTGACAGTGATGAAGATGATGGGGGTGACAGTGATGATGATGAATGGGGGTGACAGTGATGATGATGATGGGGTGACAGTGATGATGATGATGTGGGTGACAGTGATGATAATGATGGGGGTGACAGTGATGATGGGGTGATAAGGATGATGATGGGGGTGATAGTGATGATGATGCGGGTGACAGTGATGATGATGATGCGGGTGACAGTGATGATGATGGGGGTGATAGTGATGATGATGCGGGTGACAGTGATGATGATGGGGGTGACAGTGATGATGATGATGCGGGTGACAGTGATGATGATGATGGGGGTGACAGTGATGATGATGATGATCATGGGGTGATAGTGATGATGATGGGGGTGACAGTGATGATGATGATGATGGGGTGACAGTGATGATGATGTTGATGGGGGTGACAGTGATGATGATGATGATGGGGTGACAGTGATGATGATGATGATGGGGTGACAGTGATGATGATGATGGGGGTGACAGTGATGATGATGATGGGATGACAATGATGATGATGATGATCATGAGGGTGATAGTGATGATGATGGGGGTGACAGTGATGATGATGATGATGAAGGTGACAGTGATGATGATGGGGATGACAATGATGATGATGATGATCATGAGGGGGATAGTGATGATGATGGGGGTGACAGTGATGATGATGGGGTGATAATGATGATGATGGGGGTGATAGTGATGATGATGCGGGTGACAGTGATGATGATGATGGGGGTGACAGTGATGATGATGATGCGGGTGACAGTGATGATGATGATGGGGGTGATAGTGATGATGATGCGGGTGACAGTGATGATGATGATGGGGGTGACAGTGATGATGATGATGCGGGTGACAGTGATGATGATGATGGGGGTGACAGTGATGATGATGATGATCATGGGGGTGATAGTGATGATGATGGGGGTGAGAGTGATGATGATGATGATGGGGTGACAGTGATGATGATGATGATGGGGGTGACAGTGATGATGATGATGGGGGTGACAGTGATGATGATGATGGGGGTGATAGTGATGATGATGCGGGTGACAGGGATGATGATGATGGGGGTGACAGTGATGATGATGATGCGGGTGACAGTGATGATGATGATGGGGGTGACAGTGACGATGATGATGATCATGGGGGTGATAGTGATGATGATGGGGGTGACAGTGATGATGATGATGATGGGGGTGACAGTGATGATGATGATGATGGGGGTGACAGTGATGATGATGATGGGGGTGACAGTGATGATGATGATGGGGGTGACATTTGATGACGATGATGATGGGGGTGACAGTGATGACGATGATGATGGGGGTGACAGTGATGATGATGATGGGGGACAGTGATGATGATGATGTGGGTGACAGTGATGATGATGATGATGGGGGTGACAGTGATGATAATGATGATGATGATGGGGGTGACAGTGATGAAGATGATGAGGGTGACAGTGATGAAGATGATGGGGGTGACAGTGATGATGATGATGATGGGGGTGACAGTGATGATAATGATGATGATGATGGGGGTGACAGTGATGATGATGATGATGGGGGTGACAGTGATGATGATGATGTGGGGTGACAGGGATGATGATGATGGGGGTGACAGTGATGATGATGATGGGGTTATAGTGATGATGATGATGGGGGTGACAGTGATGATAGGGGTGACAGTGATGATGATGATGGGGGTGACAGTGTAGATGATGATGATGGGGGTGACAGTGATGATGATGATGATGATGATGGGGGTGACAGTGATGATTATAATGGGGTGACAGTGATGATTGTGGGTGACAGTGATGATGATGATGATGGGGGTGACAGTGATGAAGATGATGGGGGTGACAGTGATGATGATGATGGGGGTGACAGTGATGATGATGATGCGGGTGACAGTGATGATGATGATGGGGGTGACAGTGATGATGATGATGATCGTGGGGGTGATAGTGATGATGATGGGGGTGACAGTGATGATGAGATGGAGGTGACAGTGATGATGATGATGATGATGGGGGTGACAGTGATGATGATGATGGGGGTGACAGTGATGACGATGATGATGGGGGTGACAGTGATGATGATGATGTGGGTGACAGTGATGATGATGATGATGGGGGTGACAGTGATGAAGATGATGGGGGTGACAGTGATGAAGATGATGGGGTGACAGTGATGATTATGATGGGGGTGACAGTGATGATTATGATGGGGTGATAGTGATGATGATGACGATGGGGGTGACAGTGATGATGATGATGATGGGGGTGACAGTGATGATGATGGGGGTGACAGTGATGATGATGATGGGGGTGACAGTGATGATTATGATGGGGGTGACAGTGATGATTATGATGGGGGTGACAGTGATGATGATGATGATGGGGGTGACAGTGATGATGATGATGGGGGTGATGGGGGTGACAGTGATGATGATGATGGGGGTGACAGTGATGATGATGATAGGGGTGACAGTGATGATGATGATGGGGGTGACAGTGATGATGATGATGGGGGTGACAGTGATGATTATAATGGGGGTGACAGTGATGATGTGGGTGACAGTGATGATGATGATGATGGGGGTGACAGTGATGAAGATGATGGGGGTAACAGTGATGATTATGATGGGGGTGACAGTGATGATTATGATGGGGGTGACAGTGATGATGATGATGATGGGGGTGACAGTGATGATGATGATGGGGGTGATGGGGGTGACAGTGATGATGATGATGGGGGTGACAGTGATGATGATGGGGTGACTGTGATGATGATGATGATGGGGGTGACAGTGATGATGATGATGGGGGTGACAGTGATGATGATGATGGGGGTGACAGTGATGATGATGATGATGGGGGTGACAGTGATGATGATGATGGGGGTGACAGTGATGATGATGATGGGGTTATAGTGATGATGATGATCGGGGTGACAGTGATGATGATGATGGGGGTGACAGTGATGATGATGATGGGGGTGACAGTGATGATGATGGGGTTATAGTGATGATGATGATCGGGGTGACAGTGATGATGATGATGATGGTGGTGACAGTGATGATGATGATGGGGGTGACAGTGATGATGATGGGGATGACAGTGATGATGATGATGGGGGTGACAGTGATGATGATGGGGATGACAGTGATGATGATGATGGTGGTGACAGTGATGATGATGATGGGGGTGACAGTGATGATGATGGGGATGACAGTGATGATGATGATGGGGTGACAGTGATGATTATGATGGGGGTGACAGTGATGATGATGATGGGGGTGACAGTGATGATGATGATGGGGGTGACAGTGATGATGATGATGATGGGGGTGACAGTGATGATGATGATGGGGTGACAGTGATGATGATGACAGTGATGATGATGGGGATGACAGTGATGATGATGACAGTGATGATGATGATGGGGGTGACAGTGATGATTATGATGGGGGTGACAGTGATGATTATGATGGGGGTGACAGTGATGATGATGATGGGGGTGACAGTGATGATGATGATGATGGGGGTGACAGTGATGATGATGATGATGGGGGTGACAGTGATGATTATGATGGGGGTGACAGTGATGATGATGATGGGGGTGACAGTGATGATGATGATGGGGGTGACAGTGATGATGATGATGATGGGGGTGACAGTGATGATGATGATGGGGGTGACAGTGATGATGATGACAGTGATGATGATGGGGTGACAGTGATGATGATGACAGTGATGATGATGATGGGGGTGACAGTGATGATGATGGGGATGACAGTGATGATGATGGGGGTTTCGGACTTTCTTACTTTTCTCTGCTGATGATTCTTCCTCCTGTGTATTTCTTCTTTGTATCTAGTTGCCTAGCAACAAACCGGAAGCTGAAGTTCGAGCACTTGTGCTGCCGGCAGCTGTAGCTCCGCCCCCTAACAGCTCTGCCGGGCTGCTGGAAAAATGGGCGGGGACCGTTCGAGAGGGCGGAGCCAGAGCACGTGGTGAAGAGGAGGAGCCTGCATCACATATATACAGGAACACAGAAGAATCCAGAACAATGGCGGCACAAGCTAACGACACACATTGATGGCGGCAGACCCGTGTCCTGTATACACAGGCCGTCCAGAGCCAATCACAAGCTCCCCTCACGAGGCCGTCCAGAGCCAATCACAAGCTCCGCACACGAGGCCGTCCAGAGCCAATCACAAGCTCCGCACACGAGGCCGTACATAGCCAATCACAAGCTCCCCACACGAGGCCGTCCAGAGCCAATCACAAGCTCCGCACACGAGGCCGTACATAGCCAATCACAAGCTCCCCACATGAGGCCGTACATAGCCAATCACAAGCTCCGCACACGAGACCGTCCAGAGCCAATCACAAGCTCCGCACACGAGGCCGTACATAGCCAATCACAAGCTCCCCACACGAGGCCGTCCAGAGCCAATCACAAGCTCCGCACACGAGGCCGTCCAGAGCCAGTCACAAGCTCCGCACACGAGGCCGTCCAGAGCCAATCACAAGGTCCGCACACGAGGCCGTCCAGAGCCAATCACAAACTCCGCACACGAGGCCGTACATAGCCAATCACAAGCTCCGCACACGAGGCCGTCCAGAGCCAATCACAAGCTCCGCACACGAGGCCGTACATAGCCAATCACAAGCTCCGCACACGAGGCCGTCCAGAGCCAATCACAAGCTCCGCACACGAGGCCATCCAGAGCCAATCACAAGCTCCGCCACACGAGGCCGTCCAGAGCCAATCACAAGCTCCGCACACGAGGCCGTCCAGAGCCAATCACAAGCTCCGCACACGAGGCCGTCCAGAGCCAATCACAAGCTCCGCACACGAGGCCGTCAGAGCCAATCACAAGCTCCCACACGAGGCCGTCCAGAGCCAATCACAAGCTCCCACACGAGGCCGTCCAGAGCCAATCACAAGCTCCGCACACGAGGCCGTCCAAGCCAATCACAAGCTCCACACGAGCGACTAGCCAATCACAAGCTCCCACACGAGGCCGTCCAGAGCCAATCACAAGCTCCGCACACGAGGCCGTCAGAGCCAATCACAAGCTCCGCACACGAGGCCGTCCAGAGCCAATCACAAGCTCCGCACACGAGGCCGTCCAGAGCCAATCACAAGCTCCGCACACGAGGCCGTCCAGAGCCAATCACAAGCTCCGCACACGAGGCGTCAGCCAATCACAGCTCCCACACGAGGCCCAAGCAATCACAGCTCGCACAGAGCCGTCGCAATACAAGTCCCACAGAGCGTCCAGAGCCAATCACAAGCTCCCAACGAGGCCGTCCAGAGCCAATCACAGCTCGCACAGAGGCTCCAGAGCCAATCCAGCTCCACCGAGCCGTCAAGCAATCACAGTCCCCACGAGGCCTCAAGCCATCACAGCTCGCAGAGCGTCAGAGCCAATACAAGCTCCACAGGCCGTCCAGAGCAATCACAAGCTCCCGAGGCCGTCAGAGCAATCACAACTCCCCACACGAGCGTCAAGCCATCACAGTCCCACACGAGGCCGTCAAGCCAATCACAAGCTCCCACACGAGCCGTCCAGAGCCAATCACAAGCTCCCCACACGAGGCCGTCAGAGCCAATCACAGCTCCCCACACGAGGCCGTCAACCAATCACAAGCTCCGCACACGAGGCGTCAAGCCGATCACAAGCTCCGCCACGAGGCCGTACATAGCCAATCAAAGCTCCGCACACGAGGCCGTCCAGAGCCAATCACAAGCTCCCCACACGAGGCCGTCATAGCCAATCACAAGCTCCCACACGAGGCCGTCCAGAGCCAATCACAAGCTCCCACACGAGCCCGTCCAGAGCAATCCAAGCTCCGCCACGAGCCGTACATAGCAATCACAAGCTCCCCACACGAGGCCGCAAGCCAATCACAAGCTCCCACACGAGGCCGCACATAGCCAATCACAAGCTCGCACACAGGCCTCACAAGCCATCACAAGCTCCGCACACGAGGCCGTCCAGAGCAATCACAAGCTCCCCACACGAGGCCGTACATAGCCAATCACAAGCTCCCACACGAGGCCGTCCAGAGCCAATCACAAGCTCCGCACACGAGGCCGTCCAGAGCCAATCACAAGCTCCCACACGAGGACCGTCCAAGCCAATCACAAGCTCCGCACACGAGGCCGTCCAGAGCCAATCACAAGCTCCGCACACGAGGCCGTCCAGAGCCAATCACAAGCTCCGCACACGAGGACCGTCCAGAGCCAATCACAAGCTCCGCACACGAGGCCGTCCAGAGCCAATCACAAGCTCCGCACACGAGGCCGTCCAGAGCCAATCACAAGCTCCGCACACGAGGCCGTCCAGAGCCAATCACAAGCTCCCCACGAGGCCGTCCAGAGCCAATCACAAGCTCCCCACACGAGGCCGTCAGAGCCAATCACAAGCTCCCACACGAGGCCGTCCAGAGCCAATCACAAGTCCGCACACGAGGCCGTCCAGAGCCAATCACAAGCTCCGCACACGAGGCCGTCCAGAGCCAATCACAAGCTCCCCACACGAGGCCGTCAGAGCCAATCACGAGCTCCGCACACGAGGCCGTACATAGCCAATCACAAGCTCCGCACATGAGGCCGTCCAGAGCCAATCACGAGCTCCGCACACGAGGCTGTCCAGAGCCAATCACAAGCTCTGCACATGAGGCTTTCTGCAGCCAATCACGGGCGCCGTACACGAGGCCATCTGGAGCCAATCAAGAGCTCAATACACGAAGCCGTACATAGCCAATCACAAGCTCCGCACACGAGGCCGTCCAGAGCCAATCACAAGCTCCGCACACGAGGCGGTCCAGAGCCAATCACGAGCTCCGCACACGAGGCCGTCCAGAGCCAATCACGAGCTCCGCACACGAGGCCGTCAGAAAGCCAATGACGAGCGCCAGACACGAGGCCGTCCAGAGCCAATCACGAGCTCCCCACACGAGGCCGTCCAGAGCCAATGACAAGCTCCGCACACAAGGCTGTCCAGAGCCAATCACAAGCTCCGCACACGAGGCCGTCAGGAGCCAATGACGAGCGCCAGACACGAGGCCGTCCAGAGCCAATCACGAGCTCCGCACACGAGGGCGTCCAGAGCCAATGACAAGCTCCGCACACGTGGGCGTCCAGAGCCAATGACGAGCGCCAGACACGAGGCCGTCCAGAGCCAATCACAAGCTCCGCACACAAGGCCGTCAGGAGCCAATGACGAGCGCCAGACACGAGGCCGTCCAGAGCCAATGACAAGCTCCGCACACAAGTCCGTCCAGAGCCAATCACAAGCTCCGCACACAAGGCCGTCCAGAGCCAATGACAAGCTCCGCACACAAGGCCGTCCAGAGCCAATCACAAGCTCCGCACACGAGGCCGTCAGGAGCCAATGACGAGCGCCAGACACGAGGCCGTCCAGAGCCAATCACGAGCTCCGCACACGTGGGCGTCCAGAGCCAATGACGAGCGCCAGACACGAGGCCGTCTAGAGCCAATCACAAGCTCCGCACACGAGGCCGTCAGGAGCCAATGACGAGCGCCAGACACGAGGCCGTCCAGAGCCAATCACGAGCTTCGCACACGTGGGCGTCCAGAGCCAATGACGAGCGCCAGACACGAGGCCGTCCAGAGCCAATCACAAGCTCCGCACACGAGGCCGTCAGGAGCCAATGGCGAGCGCCAGACACGAGGCCGTCCAGAGCCAATCACAAGCTCCGCACACGAGGCCGTCTAGAGCCAATGACGAGCGCCAGACACGAGGCCGTCTAGAGCCAATCACAAGTGACTCGTCCCAGTGGGGCCTTGTGATACTCGGAACTGTTCCTCTCTCTTGACGTCCTTGAGTGTCTTGGGGCTGTCACGATGGCGTCCGTGGCCACCCGGTTGGGAAGTCAATAAAAAGCAGGGGGAGTTTAAGGGTAAAGAGAGTTTTTGTAGTAAGGGGATTGGTGGGGGGTGGTTGTCGTGACGCCACCTGTGGTATGCGGCTGTAACCGCTGCTGCAGGCCTCTACCTCTGGGGACAGTGGAATGGCAGCTAGGATGGTGTGGCTCCTCACGGGTTGAGCGGAGTCCCCTGAGCATTCAGAGGAAAGGGGTCTTAGAGTTGATATAGGGCCAGCGGGGCTGAGCTGGCTTCAGGATGAGATCGGGGCACCTTACGAGCAGGCTCCGGCGCTCCAGTGTACCGCTCCTCAGGTAGGAAATGACAGTCTGACACAGTGCTGAGTTCCAAACCCTGTTTACAGAGCTCTTCTTTGGACACAACACAGTTACAGCTCCAGTACAGGTGCGGTCTGGGTAGTCCTTAGTAACCAGGATGGCTTGTCCAGCTCACCCCTCTCGTGTGCCTTCTGTAGGGATTTTCTCTGGTAGGGAGCGGCAAGGTGCAGTAATGAGGCAACACACGGGCTTTGAGACCAACAAAACGTCAGTGTTTTATTCACACAATTGGAAGGCAATGGCTAGCACTCGAGTTAGTGAGGTCAACGGTGCAAGTGAAAGGAACCCAAAGTTCCACAGTCCATGGCTATAGGAATCGCTGCACACGTACAAGGGATATAGTGCTTTACGTGAGAATTTTACTTATAGTGTTTGCTCACTGCGACAAGGTTATGACGTTTCGGCCCAGTATGGGCCTTGATCACATGGTCGCTTGATTTGGATGAAACCAAGATATGGCCCTTAGGAACTGCTTGCTGTGGTAGTTTTGCAGGGTAAAAGCCCTTCTGATCCAGATGGACATCTCATGTGGAAACACTGTCCACCAGGCGGCTCCTCCCTTCCAGAGAGACAGCTCTGAGCCTGGCCTATCCCTTAACCGTGACCAGACTGCAAAAGTCACCAAGTGCACTCCCCTTGGGCACAACTTCAACTGGATCAGAAGGGCTTTTACCCTGCAAAACTACCACAGCAAGCAGTTCCTAAGGGCCATATCTTGGTTTCATCCAAATCAAGCGACCATGTGATCAAGGCCCATACTGGGCCGAAACGTCATAACCTTGTCGCAGTGAGCAAACACTATAAGTAAAATTCTCACGTAAAGCACTATATCCCTTGTACGTGTGCAGCGATTCCTATAACAATTATTCACACTTACCACTGACTGTGGCAAAAAGGGAAAAACAAAACATAAGATCTCCAACACTCATGGCCACTTTACACATCCCGATATCGTCCCGATATTGTATACAACGGCACGTGAGCGCGCACTTTTTTGGCTGAAATCCAAGATCGCATAGGAGCTGTCACACAGGGAGATATCGGCAGGCAGCACAACTGCGATGTCTACGCCCCTTGTACGAGCGAACCTGGGAACAACCATTTAACATGGGAGTGAATAGGGGAAGTTGTTCTCCAAGTCGTTGTTGGGCTGTCACACAGCACGATCCTGCCAGATCGTCCATCCAATATCGGGCAGTTGGAGAGCCTGCTCATTTCTCCCCCGATATCGTTTTGGCATCGTTCTTGCGTCGCATTTACACCACACAACGCACGAACGATATCAGCGCCAACGCATGAACCACGTGACTTTTTATCGAAGTTGGACGCCGATATCGGGACGTGTAAAGTGGCCATTAGGCTTTTTCCTCCAGCCTAGCTCCTGTCTCCCTGATGTTTTCCACTCTCTTATGCAGGTCTGATTGCTCCAGCTGATCCTGACCCACACTGACCTGGAAAACCTGGAGCTTTAGGGAAAATCCAGGCCACGTTTTACCATGCTGGGAGCAATATACCTACCATCCAGCACTAGACCCTTCACTGCACCACATACCTCCCCCCTTTGTAAAACCCTATGGGGGTGGACACGGAACATACAATGGACTCGGGACAGGGCATCCGCGTTCCCCTGAAGTTTGCCAGCCCGATGCTCCACCGAAAAGTTGAAGTTCTGTAGGGAGAGAAACCACCTGGTGACTCGCACATTCCTCTCCTTGGCCTGACTCATCCAAGTAAGAGGGGAGTGGTCGGTCGCCAAACGAAAGGTTCTCCCCAACAAATAGTAGCAGAGAGACTCAAGTGCCCACTTAATGGCCAGGCACTGCCTCTCCACTATGCTGTACCTGGTTTCGGCTGGGGTGAGTTTCGGGCTCAGGAAACAAACGTAATGCTCTTCCCCATTAACTTCTTAAGACAGCACGGCATCAAGACCCACCTCCGAGGCATCGGTCTGCACTATGAACTCCCTTTTGAAATCGGGTGTGACAGCACCGACTTCAATTGGACAAATGCCTCTTCCGTCTGATCATTCCAGCGGACTATCATGGGCTTCCTTCCTTTCAAGCAGTCAGTTAAAGAAGCGGACAAGGTGGCGAAGTTGGAAACAAATTGCCTATAATATCCTACTAAACCCAGAAAGGCTCTCACCTGCTTCGTTGTGAGGGGGCGTGGCCAGTTCTGAATCACTTCCACTTTATTTACTTGGGGTTTGGGGACTCCTCTCCCAATGACATAACCCGAGTATCGGGCTTCCTCCAATCCTATGGAACATTTTTTGGGGTTGGTGGTTAGCTCTGCTTGTTGGAGGGAGTCTATCACCCCCTGTACTTTTAGTATGTGACTTTCCCAGTCTGCACTGTACACAACAATATCGTCTAAATAGGCTGCGGCATAGCGGTGATGGGGGGCGGAGAACAATATCCATTAGCCTCTGGAACATCGCCGGCACACCATGCAAACCAAAAGGTAAGACTTATACTGAAATAAGCTTTTGGGTGTTAGGCTGCTTCCACACTGCAGTTTTTTCACTGATCAGTGTCCATCAGATTTGTGTGCCAAAACCCGGAGAGAAACCAGGAGAGGAACTTGCAGAGAAAAACTATAATTGAAAGATTGACACCTGTTCTGAGTTTTGGAGACACTCCTGGTTTTGGCACACAAATCTGATGGACACTGATCAGTGAAAAACTGCAGTGTGGAAGCAGCCTTACAAAGCCTGTTTTTTCCTTCGCTGCCTCCATTAGGGGCACCTGCCAGTACCCTTTTGTGAGATCGAGGGTCCAAAAGTACCGTGTCTGCCCAAACCTCTCTATCAACTCATCTATCCAGGGCATGGGATAGGCGTCAAATTTTGAAACTTCATTAAGTTTTCGGAAGTCATTGCAGAACCGTAGAGTCCCGTCTGGCTTTGGAATTATGACTATTGGGCTAGCCCGCTCACTTTGGGACTCTTCAATGACACCTAGCTGTAGCATAGTGTTCACTTCTTCCGAGATGGCTTGTCGCCAGGCTTCAGGCACCTGATATGGTTTTAGTCGGATTTTAGCCTGAGGCTCCGTGACAATGTCATGGTGGATTAAGGTGGTTCGTCCGGGGAGCTCCGAGTACACATCTGTGTTTCGGTTAACAAACTCCCGGGCCTCCTGAACCTGTTTAGGGGATAGAGTATCTGCCAACCTCACCATGGCGGAGGCTCCACTCGTCATCCCTGGAGAAGAAGGAGCCCTCTCCGTAGGGAAAGCAGGCAGCGAACTGTTTCCCCCAGGTGGTCTCTATCTTTCCAAGGTTTAAGTAAATTAACATGGTAGACCTACTCTGGCTTCCTCCGTCCTGGTTGGAGTACTTTGTAGGTCACTGGCCCTACCTTCTCCATTATTCCGTAGGGCCCCTGCCACCTGGCAAGCAACTTGCTATCTATGGTAGGCACAAGTACCAACACCCGATCGCCCTGGCCTAAACGTTCTTAACTGCCCCCCCGGTTGTAGACCTGACTCTGAGACTGTTGGGCTGCCTCCATATGTTCCCGGACCAGTGGTAGTACTGTCTCCATTCTTTCCTGCATTTTTGCAACATGCTCTAACACGCTTTTGTGTGGGGTCAGTTGATTCTCCCAAACCTCTTTGGCGATATCAAGTAAACCTGGGTGTCTGCCATACAAAAGTTTGAAGGGTGAGAACCCTGTAGATGCCTGGGGCACCTCACGCACTGCAAACAATAAGTATGGCAGTAAGAGATCCCAGTCTTTCCCATCTTTGGAAACCGCTTTTTTTTAGCATGCTCTTTAACGTCTTATTAAATCTTTCTACTAGACCATCTGTTTGGGGATGATAGACCGATGTGCGCAACTGCTTAACATTTAACAGGCGGCAGAGTTCCTTCATGATCTTTGACATGAAGGGGGTTCCCTGGTCTGTTAGAATCTCCTTAGGAATCCCCACCTGAGAGAACATACCCATGAGTTCTTTTGCTATGAGTGTAGCTGACGTGTGGCGCAGAGGAACAGCCTCAGGATACCGGGTGGCATAATCTAGAACCACCAGATGTGTTGGTGACCCCTCATTGACTTATTGACGGGACCTACCAGATCCATTGCCACCCTTTCGAAAGGCACCTCTATAATTGGTAGAGGTACCAAGGGATTCCGAAAGTGTGACTGGGGACTGGTTACCTGGCACACTGGACAGGAACTACAAAACCGTTTGACCTCTTCATGGATGCCTAACCAATAAATCCACTGCAGTATTCGGTTTAGGGTTTTCTTTTGGCCTAAATGCCCACCAAACACATGCGCATGCGCTAGGTCCATTACCAGCCTACGATATGCCTGAGGAACCAGCAAGTGCTCTACCATTTCCCCACGTATTTTCTCGACTCAATACAAGAGGTCGTGAGTCATCTTAAAGCGTAGTAACACTGTGGCTGCCCCCGGTTGTTGGGGTTCTCCATTAATGAACGGCACATTTTCCCTGGCTCGAGCCAAAGTAAGGTCTCGGAGTTGCGCCTTACCAAAATTGTCGCTAGAGACATTTAGGTCTGACAATTCATGTCCTGGAGGCAAGTCATCCCCATCTCTGAACAACACTTCTATGGGACAGTTTTTCCCCTCCGCTACTGAAGGGGAGGTTACACCAACCGCCAGCATCTCTTCCTCGGGGTTACCAGGTTCATGCCCCACTGCAGGAGAATGTAACCTGGTTGCCACCGGTGCCGGCAGTTGTCCGCTGGGTGGGACCACTGTTGGCCATAGTACAGAAAATAAAGGAAAGTCTCTTCCCAATAAAACTTACTTGCTAGATTGTACCAGATTGGCTCGTACCAAAGTCACAAGACTCTCCGAGTCTAGTAGGGCCACTGCCAGGGTGCCCTCCACAGTAACCTTACAAAGATGTCCATTTCTGGGACCCTCCGGGGTGCCAGTTGCACAAATCAGATTGTCAAAATGGGATACGCGGTACCCAAGGTTTGTGTCCATGGCCTCATCCAGGTCGGGACAGTCAGCTCTCATATAGCCTTGCTCCTGGCACTGCCAACAGACTAAGGGGGTCCTTTCTCCCCCGGACACGTCATGAGCGGGCTTTCTGGGTTCTGCTTGCCGGGTCAATGGTGGGTATTTAGGGAACTTTCCTGACGTCTTCCCCTGAGCCCCTCCCTGAAGCTCTTTGGTAGCCTCATATCGTTCTATAAGGTCCAACATCTAGAGCACATCAGTAGGGGACGCCTGACCAACCCATGATTGGAGGGAGTGGGGCAAAGCCCTCCAAAACTTATCAGACACTATGCGGTCTAGCATGGCTGCGGGAGACAGTACCTCAGGCTGCAACCACTTTTGCAGTAAGTGCAGCAAGTCATAATACTGGGAGCGGGCCGGCTTGGAGGGGTTAAACACTCACTGGTGTATCCGCTGGGCCACACATGAGGCCATATGGGGCCATCCATAGGCAATCACGAGTGCTGCACATGAGGCCGTCCGAAGCCAATCACAAGCGCCGCACATGCGGATGTCCAGAGCCAATCACGAGCGCCGCATACAAGCCATCCGGAGCCAATCACAAAGCACCGCACACGGGGCCGTCCATAGCCAATCCTGAGCTCCACACACAGGGCCGTCCGTAGCCAATCACGAGCACAGCAAATAGGGCCATCCGCTGCCAATCACGAGCGCCGCACACGGGGTCGTCTGGAGCCAACCACGAGCGCTGCACACAGGGCTGTCCAGAGCCAATCACAAGTGCCGCACACGAGGCCGTCCATAGCCAATCCCAAGCTCCACACACGGGGCTGTCCAGAGCCAATCACGAGCACCGCACACGAGGCCATCCGGAGCCAATCATGAGCACTTCTAACGAGGCCGTCCAGAGCCAATCACAAGCTCCACACACGAGGCCATCCAGAGCCAATCACAAGCTCCACACACGAGGCCATCCAGAGCCAATCACAAGCTCCACACACAAGGCCTTCCAGAGCCAATCACGGGGCCGTCCAGAGCCAATCACGAGCACAGCAAACAGGGCCACCTGCAGCTACTCATGAGCGCCGCACACGGGGCCGTCCGGAGCCAATCACGACCGCCAGACACAGGGCCTTCTGGAGCTAACAGCGGGGCCTTCATATTGGGTAGAGCAATGGATGTGGAAGAGGGAAAGGAGACGAGTGCCACAGACCAACTGCCGATCGAGAGAAACATGGCTGACGCCTGTATGTACTGAGGATTGGGACCTGGTGTGTAAGGCTGGCTTTACATCACGGTTTTGTGCCAGTCCGTGGGGATCCTGTTTTGTGCAGGACCCCACAGACAGAAAAAACCGGCCCAGATGTGTACCTCCGGATGCCATTTCTGTCAGTCCGATCCGAGATTATAAGGGATCCGGACTGACAGAGCTGGGAGGAGCCGAGCCTGAAAAGCTCGGGCATGTACAGTACTAAAGTGAAATAAAAGATGGCAGTGGGTATTAAAAATAACAAAATAAATGCTCACCTGTCCCAAGATGCAAGGCATCCAAATCCGATGCAGGAAGGATGCTTGCAAGGATCTTAATCAGCTGATCAACAGCTGATAGGCTGGTAGCGGTCACGTGACACATCAGCCTTGTCTTCCCAGGGCAGTCACCGGTGAGGTAAAGTATTAGATTTTTTTTTTATTTTTCTCACCATTGCTTTATTTAATTTCACTTTAGTGTGGCACCCCATGGGTTAATGTGCCACAATAACATCACATGGGTTCTCTCCCCCACTACACACTGACAAACACTAGCACCTCTGGGCCAAGAGGGGAGCACAACCTGCTTCCTTATATACTCTTGCCCATGAGGGAGAGCTCAGTCAGTTCCTGGAGAACTGAGAAGAGAACAGCTCAGGCAGTTCAGCTCGGAGCAGGGCTGTGAAGAGCACACAGAGAGCAGAGTTAGCTCAGTGCAGACCTAGTGAGGGTCAGAGGAACAGGAGAACTACAGACTGAGGAACACGTCTGGGAGCTGGAGTGATACCTTCACTTGCCCCAGAGGAACGCACAGAAACGGACACCGGATCCGGTACTGTGTCTGGCACCCACAGCACAGTGAATCCCGGAACAGTGGGATCTCTAGATGCCCCTAGTACCAGAGCAAAGCAACACAGAGGGGTCAGCACAGCACAGAGGACTCAAGTTGCCTAGCCAAGTGGTACCAGCAGAATACAGAGAGAGAGACGTGAGGAATCCCAGCAGCTCAGCTAATAGCAGCAGCCAGGACACACACACAGTGCAGCATAAGGACGCTGACGACCCCGGACAGGGTGGGAAGAGAGCTCAGCCCCATTACAGACTCCGTGGACTATAATCTGCAGTAACATCAGTAGTAAAGCTTTGGAAAACAGCAAAACTGTGAGTCTGTGTATTGATTGCAACCTTTGCTCCAGATTCAGCACAGAGAGCTTCCTCCTGCTACAAGCTTGTCAGCTCTGCCGCCTCAGGAGAGAAGGAGAAGTGCACCAGTGTCTACCAAACGTGAGTGTGTGTCCTTTAACCCCGTCTCCACCATCTATAACCCCAATAGACTTTAACCCTTACTGCCCCGGGGGATACAGTTCTTCCCACTGGAACTACACCATCTCCGCTGCCATCACATCACCCCCGGAGGTTCTGCGGCAGCGGCGGCCCCATCACTGGCCGCACCAAGTGGGTGGCGTCACCCGTGACAAATCCCCTTGTAAATATTCCCCATCTTATTGTGCGGGCCCAGGGACACGGTCCGGACCAAGCCACCCGTGACTTCCCCGGCACCGACCGGTCCGGTACCGAGTACCCCCGTCCCGTGGGAGCTCCACATTAGCAGTGTATATAGTCCCTTGTGTTCCTCACTTGTATAGCAGGCAAGGTGAACGTTCTTTGGCAATGCTATCTCCTCTGCAGTCCCTGGTTCTCTGTGTTATGCTGTGCTACAAGTGCTGCCAGGGGACTGAAGTCTCCCTGGTCTTCCGATGTTCTCTTCTAGGCTAACTGGATCCGTGCAGACTTGGACTCCGGCGTCCAGGTTGCTTTGGTGTTTTCCTGGGGTGAACCGGTATGGTTCCTCTACCCCCAGTCTCTGTTCCTTGCCTTGCCTCTGACCCTCACTCTTGGGTCTCTCACACTGGCTAGGCTTCCCTCTGACATGGGTCTAGCGTGGCACCATTCACCAGGTGTCTTCCTCAGTACTGCTCCGTACTGAACTGCCTAACTCCTCCCCCGGGCCTGAATTTATAGGGGACCTTGCCTGAAGTCGACAAGTAAAGCTCCCCCTTCAGGTCTAGGGTGGTAGGTGTTGCATGTAAGTTTACTTGATGTGGAAATTCCTCCCTGCACCAGGTGTTCCTGTGGCAACTGACCTGTTGGGGTGCATGAATGAAGAAGCTGGCACCTGTTTCCTTGCGATGAATTACATTACGTTAAAATAAAGGCAATAATGTATTGATTTCTACCAAATAAAGTAAATTCATCGCATGGAAACAGGTGCCAGCTTCTTCGTTCATGTATCTGCATTCCAGGCGGTGGCCGGCCGCCACTGTGCACCTGACCGGATCCACTAATTAGAAGGAAGGGTGAGCTTCCCAATTCCCCATTCCTCCTCACTGTCCCATAGGGGTGCCACACATCCTCCTCCAGGGGCCTACATAGAAATCATAGGGCCCCACAGCAGAAGTTCTTAATGCTCCCCCCCAAAAAAAAAAATATATATATTGTCACATACCCGCTTCTGAGCACGTAACTTGGCTTTGCACCTGCAAGGGTTAATCTATCTCCTCTCACTCAATACAGCACTCGACCTCTGTCCTATGCTAAAAGGGAGCATAAATCACACCCCGACTCAGACCGCGCACCCCGCTTCACACATAGTGCCATCACTCACCGGATTTTGGGGGGTAATGAGTCCCTGTCATGAAGACTTAGTCAGGACCTGCAGCTCTCTGGTGCCCCCTTATCCTGCTTGCCAAATCCAGTATTGCCAGAGGATAAGAAAGGAGCCCAGCTGCCCTAATTTATGTCGTATACTGTGGAGCGTGATGTGACAGGACGTATATATACCGCCAGTTCCTGCTAGGAACGTATATATACCTCGATTCAGTCACCCTCAGGCCCACAATATCACATAAATACAAAAAGTTATGCTGCCACCACCAAATCTCTTACGAGTGGATCGGTAACCAGTATGATAGCGTAAAACGAACAGTGAGGACCTGGGGAGCTCGCTCACAGAAAATGAAGGACGAAACTAGTAAATTATAATATTTTACTCCCAAAATTGGCAGCGTTTATAAAAAGATATACAAGATATTACAAAAGAGACAATTTACATATATGCATAAACAGTTATTCAAATAAAGGGGATAACGTAAGAAATTTCCAGACCTAGCCATGCAGTGACAAACTTAGATCCGTTGGGGGCGGCTCCCCAGTAATGTATGATTCCACCACACAGCGATAGGCTCCTGCTGTGTCCGTGGCCAGGGTGAAATCAGCCCAAAATGGATACTTTAGTTTTAATAAAGGCAGTAGAATTGCAGGCCCCCTTGGAGTTTTTCCCCTCCCTGGTAGGATGCTGCTCTGAGACCCTCCTCCTTCACCATGCTTAATAAACCTTCATTTTTCATATCTGGGTATGGGGTGGGCCCACATCCATGATACACACCTCATGTTTACTTTCATTTAATTCAGAGAATATTGATACCAAATATGACATATTTATGATGTTCAGAAAGCCAGAACTCATTTCCAGGTTTCCTGAGCTTTACATAGATATACAAGACATATTAAATGCACAAACATATGAATAATCTAAAAATGTGATTTATGTGTTTGTGGTATGAACGGGCCTTTTTAAATTTGACATTAACAAAACTATCTTTGAAAACAAAGAACGTTTGGAGGGACAGATAGAAGCTCTAGCTCTGATTCAGGAATTTATGGCAGGTCGTAAAGGTTCCTACTGGGGGTCGCTGGGTAAAGCAAGCAAAGATCTATGTAACTCTTGTACAAATGAACACGGGGTGGAAACTAAGCTCGCTCTGAGTGAGTGTTCAAACATCTTAGAATGATGAGCAATATTCATACATTCCTGACAGTCCCCCTAAACTAAGACTATCTGACAATCAACAGGATCGCACACTCTCTAGGGGTATGGGTTCTTTAGAGATAACGAGGTTCAAACTTATTAAAGTTTAATCTTTAATATAAAAGCTAAAGTGCTTACAAGAAAAAGATATAAAAATAGAAAATAAAAGTGACATACAAATATGCAAAACAGTTATAAAATAAAAAGGGAGAAACTTACAGAAACCTAAACTTTGCCGTCCAATGTTATTGGGCTTTTCCTGGATGGATTATGGGTCACAGTCAGCTCAGCTGCCCTCATCGTGTGAACCAAGAACTCCTGGCTTGCCTGCGTTCTTAAAGGGTTTAGTGTGAGGTCGAGTTTCTAGCGCAATCCTGGATCTCAATATTCTAATTCTGGGACTATGATTGGAGCCCTCACTAATTTAGCCATGCATACATTATTTTTAAATACTCTTTGTCTTAACCCATTCTCTTTGCCACAGTAAATACAAATGGTCAGGCTGTACTAGGTCCCATTTGGTGGAGTCTTCAAAGGCAAAAGAGGTGTAAAATGGTTCCACTCTGTGGTTTCTCAGGACGACCCCATGGAGAAACTGGAGTCTTAATCCAGGAAAGCCAGCTTTGTGCTCAGATAACATAGGTTGTCACCTTTGTGTAGTGACACAGAATTTAACCATTAACTGCTGGGTATCCATTCCCCTCAGATACATATTTAATTTCATATACATATATTTGTCTGGGTCATATAGGTACATTCTAACAACTTTGCAGCCCTTACAGAGTAATTTTCCTCCTATTAAAGCCCCTGGATTCCTCTTTCATTGCCCCCATAAAGTTTAATGCCAACAGCAGTGCCCCCTCAAACACTGTATGATCACTACAGTGAATTCCTCCATATGACCCTACTGTACCCTACCCCACCCCCCCCAACTACCCCAGCATGGTATGATCTACAACTATAATAATAATAATACTAATGATAATAATAATAAGTATGACCCCCACACTGCCCTCCATACAGTATAATACAGTATAATAGATTTACATAAAGTATAATGGCCCCAACACCTCTTCACACCTCTTCATATGTCCCCCAACACAGCCCTCAAATAGCCCTCCATTAAGTATAAAGGCTTCCTCATAGCCCACCAAGTATTATCATGACCCCCAAATATTTTAATGGGTTCCATATAGTAAAATTTGCTCATATATTATAATACACCCCATAGACCTCCATATGTTATAATGCACCCCCATAGTCCTCCATATCTTATATTATACCCCCATAGCCCTAAATATAGTATATTGCACTCCCCATAGTCCCCCATGTAGTAAAATGCTCCCCCCATAATCCTCCATATTGTACATTGTACCCCCATAGTCCTCCATATGGTATAATACACCACACAAAGTCCTCCATATAGAATTATGCACCCTCCATAGTCGTCCATATATTATAATGCACCCCCACAGTCCTCCATATAGAATAATACACCCTCCATGTAGTATATTTTCCCCTCATAGTCCTCCATATATTATAATGCACCCTCTATAGTCCTCCATATTGTCACGTCGCCGTTGGACTCAGTGACTGT
This sequence comes from Allobates femoralis, assembly GCA_033576535.1. Lineage (NCBI taxonomy): Eukaryota > Metazoa > Chordata > Amphibia > Anura > Aromobatidae > Allobates > Allobates femoralis. The sequence continues at coordinate 136,927,555 of JARQOC010000010.1, forward strand.
TATTCCTGCCCCAGCCACTAGGCAGCACCGGATTCCTTTGGCTAGTGGTGCCGGAGATAGGGGGTCCATGTCCTCATCGGGACCTGCTCCTTTGGTTCCTGCCTCTGTCGCTGGGCATCGCCATGCTCCTCATGTGGGTGATACTGGTGACAGAAGAGATGTCCCTGCAGAGTCATCTGGTGGGTGCCGGCTCCGTTCCTCTATCAGAAATAGTGTGATTGGTACCAGTGGAGCATCACCATCTGGCCTGGTTGTAGAGTCGGTCCGGATGAGTTCATTAGGCTGTGAGCTCCAGCTTATGAGAGTGAACCAGGCCCTTCAAATGTCCTGCAAACCGCCAGATATATTCTTGGTTTTCCCAGCTATCTAGTTTGTGCTCTATTATATTGACTCTGACCTTTGACCTTTGATTTTGACCCTTCTAATGCCTGATGATTTTGTACTTTTGCTGCCCTCCCGATTTTGACGCTGCCTTCTGACTACGCTTTTGGATCCTGATTTTGTCTATTCCCTGACCTCCTAACCTTGTCCCTTACTGGTGACCTCCCTGCTCCTGTGTGCTGCTCACCTAAAGGCAGTTACCTCCTGGGCTCTATAATTCCAGATCCCTGTATAGGGGTAAAGGGTCTCGGGAGTGTCTCGGAGTCCTGCCTTACCAGCAGCTCAGCCTTTATAGCGGACGATTGTCACATTATATCTGGCCAAACCATTTTTTTCTATATCAAAATATACAGTGCCTACAAGTAGTATTCAACCCCCTGCAGATTTAGGTGGTTTGATAAGATGCAAATAAGTTAGAGCCTTCAAACTGCAAACGAGAGTAGGATTTATTAACAGAAGCATAAATCTTACAAACCAAAAAGTTATGTTGCTCAGTTGAATTTTAATAAATTTTAAACATAAAAGTGTGGGTCAATTATTATTCAACCCTCAAACCACCAGCATTCTGTTTGGTCCCCCTAAAGTATTAAGAAGTAGTTCAGGCACAAAGAACAATGAGCTTCACATGTGTGGATTAATTATCTCTTTTGCCAGCCTTTTCTGACTATTTAAGACCCTCCCTAAACTTGTGAACAGCACTCATACATGGTCAACATGGGAAAGACAAAGGAGCATTCCAAGGCCATCAGAGACAAGATCGTGGAGGGTCACAAGGCTGGCAAGGGGTACAAAACCCTTTCCAAGGAGTTGGGCCTACCTGTCTCCACTGTTGGGAGCATCATCCGGAAGTGGAAGGCTTATGAAACTACTGTTAGCCCTCCACGGCCTGGACAGCCTTTGAAAGTTTCCTCCTGTGCCGATGCCAGGCTGGTCCGAAGAGTCAAGGCTAACCCAAGGACAACAAGGAAGGAGCTCCGGGAAGATCTCATGGCAGTGGGGACATTGGTTTCAGTCAACACCATAAGTAACGTACTCCACCGCAATGGTCTCCGTTCCAGACGAGCCCGTAAGGTACCTTTACTTTCAAAGCGTCATGTCAAGGCTCGTCTACAGTTTGCTCATGATCACTTGGAGGACTCTGAGACAGACTGGTTCAAGGTTCTATGGTCTGATGAGACCAAGATCGAGATCTTTGGTGCCAACCACACACGTGACGTTTGGAGACTGGTTGGCACTGCATACGACCCCAAGAATACCATCCCTACAGTCAAGCATGGTTGTGGCAGCATCATGCTGTGGGGCTGTTTCTCAGCCAAGGGGCCTGGCCATCTGGTCCGCATCCATGGGAAGATGGATAGCACGGCCTACCTGGAGATTTTGGCCAAGAACCTCCGCTCCTCCATCAAGGATCTTAAGATGGGTCGTAATTTCATCTGCCAACAAGACAACGACCCAAAGCACACAGCCAAGAAAACCAAGGCCTGGTTCAAGAGGGAAAAAATCAAGGTGTTGGAGTGGCCTAGTCAGTCTCCTGACCTTAACCCAATTGAAAACTTGTGGAAGGAGCTCAAGATTAAAGTCCACATGAGACACCCAAAGAACCTAGATAACTTGGAGAAGATCTGCATGGAGGAGTGGGCCAAGATAACTCCAGAGACATGTGCCGGCCTGATCAGGTCTTATAAAGACGATTATTAGCTGTAATTGCAAACAAGGGTTATTCCACAAAATATTAAACCTAGGGGTTGAATAATAATTGACCCACACTTTTATGTTTAAAATTTATTAAAATTCAACTGAGCAACATAACTTTTTGGTTTGTAAGATTTATGCTTCTGTTAATAAATCCTACTCTCGTTTGCAGTTTGAAGGCTCTAACTTATTGGCATCTTATCAAACCAGCTAAATCTGCAGGGGGTTGAATACTACTTGTAGGCACTGTATAAAAAGAAAAACAAAACCCGTACCTTTACATTTTCTTAGTTGTTTCCACTATGTTTCCTCCTTTTTTATTTTTGTGGCATCCCCACTTTTGATGGACTTAGTACAAAACCATTTTCCCTTGATCCTGCTGCTGATTAGCCCTCTACAGCACTTGTTTCCTGCTCCATTGCTGAGTCCTGAGGCTGAATCACTCCCATCATCCACTAAGATGCAGCACAAGCCACAATCAGTTTTCCTCTGTGAGAACTCTGGATGTCTGAAGTCTTCACCCCCTGGACGCCAGCACCTGGGTGGATCTCGCCATGCCTGCCCGGTGCCCAGGTATTGCCCACTGATGCGGCCAAAGTTTTATTACCTATTCGCTTATCTCACTGGAGGCTTATGTAGATGGTAGCTCAGAAGGAAATCTTATAGATGCCCAGGTGGCAAGACATCTTGGAGAACCTCTACTAAGGTTTGATGCCCCCATAAAAACCACTGCGGTGAATGGCACACCTCTCGTCCAGGGTGCAGTGGAGTTTGTCACTAAGGAAGTTTCAATGCTGGTGTGGTCATTACATGCTGAACATGGTATTGATAATCTATCACCTGCAGTAATCCTGGGTATGCCATGGTTACGTAAACATAACCCAGTCATAGACTGGCACCTGGGTAATATAGTGCACTGGAGCCCATAGTGTCAGGATAACTGTATGTCGCTATCAGTGAACCACGTTAAGGTCACGCCTCCCTTTGTGCCTTTTGCATACACAGATTTTGAGGATGTATTTTTTAGATTGGAATCAAGAAATTCCCCCACACAGAGATTATGATTGCCCCATTCCCTTGGTACCTGATTCTCGTCTCCCAAAGGGGAGAATATATAATCTCTGTGGTCCAGAGCGTCAGGCCATGAAAGATTACATAGCAGACAGTCTGAGAAAGGGGTATATTAGACCGTCCACCTCACCAGTAGGGGCCGGGTTCTTTTCTGTAGAAAAGAAAGTTGGTGGTCTGAGACCTTGCATTGATTACCGTGAATTAAACGAGATCACTGTGAAAAACCAGTATCCTCTTTCACTCATCCCTGATCTTTATAATTAGCTGTTGTGAGCCAAGTATTTCCCCAAACTGGACCTCAGGGGAGCATATAACCTTGTCCGTATAAAAGAAGCAGATGAGTGGAAGACCACGTTTAACACGCCCCTGGGCCATTTTGAGTATTTGGTAATGCCGTTCGGGCTCAATAATGCACCTGCAGGTTTTCAAAATTTTGTTACCGATATTCTCAGAGATATCAGTGGTGTATATGTGGTCGTTTATCTGGACGATATCCTGATTTATTCTTCTGATCTTATGTCGCACGTCCAACGTGTCCGTACTGTACTCCAGAGACTCAGAGAGAATTGTTTATTTCCCAAACTAGAGAAATGTGTCTTCTCTGTTGAGGAGGTAAATTTTCTGGGGTATATTTTGTGGACTAAGGGTTTTTGCATGGATAGGGATCTAAGATTCAGCCTATTAAGGAATGGGTACAACCAAGGTCTCTAAAAGCACTGCAGCAATTTTTGTGTTTTGCTAATGTCGGGCCCACAAGGGTCGGGGTACTCAGATCATGGGCGGTTGAGTGCAGGGATGTCACGGGTGGTTGGTGCCTGAGTCTGTGCCCTTGGGTGACAACAAAAAGGGGTATTTACAGGGATAAGAGTTTATAGAAGTATGTCGTGACACCACCTGTAGATCCGATGATGGCACTGGCGCTGCTGGGGCCACCGGGGGGGATGGGCGGCAGCAAGGTGTTGTAGCTCCCTACAGGTGGGGCAGGGTCCCCAGGGCTGTAAGAGTATGGTGGTGGAATAGGGCAGCGCAGTCTCTGCTGTGAAACTGGAATGTCACAGTTCACCAGGAATGAAACACAGACACTTGCTTGCTCTGCACGGGTCTTTACTTCAGTTACCTTTAGCTTGTACAAAGTTCACAGGTGTTACGGCTCGGGTATTGAACCAGGTGTCATAGGAGGAAGCAATGTCTCTCTGAGGCTCCAGTGATGTTCCTTCCTTTGTCTCTCTCTCTGTCCTACCTCTGCACACTCCTTCTTCCTTGCGCTGCCCTGCATGAATCCCGCTTGTTGGGTGATACCCTTCTCTCTCTAAGGGAGCTCAACCCGGTTTGGTGCTTCTGGTGGGGACCGCACGTATGTCCCCAGGGGCTGACTGGCGAAGCAAAACCTGGGTGGCAAAATTTTTCCGGCAGCCCTTGGGTGAGGACCTGGGAGGGGGGGTGCTGTCGGAAATTTTCGGCGGCCCGTCTTTGGTGCGCCCCCCCCATCGCGCCACGCCCCCCTGCAGAGAGAGGTGTGGCTAAGGGGAGCCTAGAGGTTTCCATTATGGTTGGATTAGTGGTTGGTTGCTAGATGACCGCCAGGAAGGAGGTGTCAGTCATGTTTTGGGTGGGTCGCAATCATGTGGAGAGAGCTAGTTTGCCCCTATAGGGTCCATGAAGGCGTGAAAAGGACCACGGCAAAGTATATATACTTTTAGACTGACCACTTTTTTTCTTCGTACAAAATCATCCCCATGCATGACAATGCACCATCTTTGGTACAGAGCATAGCCCTAAGTAATTGGCTGCTATGGACATAAAAGTAGAGAACACCATGGTGTGGCCACCAGTCTCCCCTGATCTCAGCCCTATTGAGAAACTTAGAAGTACCATTAAGCAAAAAAAATCTAAGATGCTGTAAGACATTAACCGTCAAACCAGCAGCTCTGGGAGTCAATTCTGACATCCTGCAAACAAATGCAATCAGAAAACATCCAAAACCTGACAAGTTCAATAAATGCAATATTTGTGAAGGTGATATCAAAGAAAGGCGATATACAATATGAGACATACTGGTAGGATGTTTACATTGTGAGCCCCAGTGGGGACAGTGTTGATGATGTATGTAAAGTGCTGTGGAGTTCATAGTGTAATGTAAATGTAAAAAAATATTTCTTCATATGTCGTCACAATACCGGGATCTGAGGATCTTCTATTTGGAGGTCAGGGGCTCTCTGATGCCATGTTGCTGTCTGTCTCGCTGTCTTCCTCTTTTGACACTGTTGTGCGGTGGACAAGAGAGCATTAACTGGTTAATAACGAGAAGTATGGAGTGTGTACTAACTGAGCCATACACTCTCCCCATACCATGTCCAGCAGACATTGTGGGATTACTACATGGATTTTATTATTAGGGCACGGACACACTAGGGTGAAACTTGAATAAGTGCAATGTGTGATTTTATCGCAGTGCAGTCAGTTAATCAACGTCTGAAACACATTGGCGAGTGTCGGACGCTTTTTTCTCATCCAGATTCTGGATGGGAAAAAAGTCACAACATGTTGCAACAGTATGCGATTCATGCGCAAGACTCACCAATGCAAGTCTATGAGTTCGACAAAATCATGGACCGCACACTGACAGCACACAGACCATCCGAGAGGCATCAGTTTTTTTCACTGATACATTATCATTCTTCAGCTGAGACAACTGTAAAATGCTCCTGTAAATGATTCTACAGTAATAGCTGCTGAGAAACAAAACAGATTGCACATGGATGTGATCTAAGAAAACTGTCGGACACTCGCACAGCATTTGGATGTCCCAGTGGCCAGCTACATAGACAGCCCGCCACAGCCACACAAAAACAGTCAGCCACATAGACAGCCAGCCACATAGACAGCTACACACATAGCCACAGCCAGCCACACACAGAGCCACAGCCAGCAACATAGACAGCCATAGCCAGCCACACACAAGCAGACACAGCCAGCCAAACACAGACACAGCCAGCTACACACACACAATCAGCCACACACATACAGCCACACACAGCCAAAGCCAGCCAGCCACACATACAGCCACACACATACAGCCAGCCACATAGACAGCCACACACACAGCCAAAGCCAGCCACACACAGGCGCAGCTACCCACACACACACGCACAGCCAGCCACACACACAGCGAGCAATATAGACAGCCATAGCCAGCCACACACAGACATACAGCCAACCACACAGCCAGCCACAAACACACAGTCAGCCACACACAGCCAAGCAGCCCCAGCCACACACAGTCAGCCACACACAGCCAAGCAGCCCCAGCCACACACACACAGTCAGCCACACACAGCTAAACAGCCCCAGCCACACACAGCCAGCCACGCAGCCTCAGCCCCAGCCATGCAGCCACAGCCACGCAGCCCCAGCCACACACAGACATAGTTAGGCACACAGCCAGCCACATAGCCCCAGCCACATAAAGACACAGACACACAGACAGCCACATGCAGCCACGCAGCCCTAGCCACACAGTCAGCCACACAGACACATTTTGCCACACACAGCCAGCCACGCAGCCTCAGCCACACAGACACAGTCAGCCACAGACAGCCCCAGCAACACAGACACATAGTCAGCCACAGCCACGCAGCACCAGCCACAAAAAAACACCAGCCACAAAACCCCAGCCACATACGGACAAATAGTCAGCCACACAGACACAGCCCCACACACAATCAATCATACACACAATCAATCCTATACACACAATCATACACACACCTAATCCATACACAATCCTATACATGCATACACAATCATATACACATTCAGACATACACATATTAAAGTGCTGTACAAATCATGTGAAAAGGATGACAGAAAAGACAGTGTAATTAGCTAATCCAATCTGCATACAGTGCACTGCTGCTGAAATAGATATGGCACAGAGAAATCAACCTGTCCAATATGCTACAATTGCACCACTACCACTATTAAAGACAGATACAGCTACATCCAGATGAAGATGATAGTTACAGCCCAATTATATTGACAATGCAAATCTCCTGTAATAAATCCCTTCCCATGTATGGGGGGTTTGATGCTCAGGGACACTGGCCGCACATCTCCCACCTTTCTTGTTGCCCAATGTGAACAGTAGATTGCGGTTTCCTTTTGGCGGGAAGCACGATGTCGACGGAGCCTCGTCAGTATTGGCTATGGCCGGCAGCCACACACAGCCCTCACTGCTGAGATGCCGGCACTGCACAGGTAGCCGCCGGCCGCATCCCAGTACAGAGAGGCAGAGGGGCCGCCAGCAATCATGCTGCCCCGGCCCGTATAGCTGTCCAGCCCGCCCCTGGGTACGAGGACTACTTTGCCCCAGGAGGCAGTGTTCCAGCCAGGGCCGGACTGGGACCAAAAAGCAGCCCTGGATAACAAGCCCCACCAGCCCACAAACTATAACACCCATCAGCCTCGATCAGTGAAATTTGCTTTTACGTTGTCATGACCTCATCACTTTCGCAGGCTGCTTTCACATCAGCGGTAAACTGATGTTTGCGGCCAATCCAGCAGGTGGCACCACATCTGCCGGATCAGCCGACTTGCAGCCCAGATGCGGCAAGCCCCATGCATATTGTACGGCAAGTGCTGTTCTGCCAGGTGCGGCAGATCCGCCACTTGCGGCGGCGAAAAAAACCCCACCGCTTACAGCCACGTTTCTTGGGATCGTGGGGTCCCAGTGGTCAGATCCAGAGCGAAGGGCAAGTCACCATCTGTACAGAAGAGAAGTGATGACTTCCATATTGGGGATAATTAATTTAAACAACAGTTAAATGCTGAAAATCAAAATCCAATACCGCCTCTCTGACAACAGGACAGGAGAAGTGGTACTGTGCAGTGTATATATACGGAATAATACAGATACTGAGGATTACACCCAATATACAGGACAGGAGAAGTGGTACTGTGAAGTGTATATATACAGAATACTACAGATACTGAGGATTACACCCAGTATACAGGACAGGAGAAGTGGTACTGTGCAGTGTATATACAGAATAATACAGATACTGAGGATTACACTCAGTATACAGGACAGGAGAAGTGGTACTGTGCAGTGTATATATACAGAATAATACAGATACTGAGGATTACACTCAGTATACAGGACAGGAGAAGTGGTACTGTGCAGTGTATGTATACAGAATAATACAGATACTGAGAATTACACCCAGTATGCAGGACAGGAGAAGTGGTACTGTGCAGTGTATATATACGGAATAATACATACACTGAGGATTACACCCAATATACAGGACAGGAGAAGTGGTGCTGTGAAGTGTATATATACAGAATAATACAGATACTGAGGATTACACCCAGTATACAGGACAGGAGAAGTGGTACTGTGCAGTGTATATATACAGAATAATACAGATACTGAGGATTACACCCAGTATACAGGACAGGAGAAGTGGTACTGTGCAGTGTATATATACAGAATAATACAGATACTGAGGATTACACCCAGTATACAGGACAGGAGAAGTGGTACTGTGCAGTGTATATATACAGAATAATATAGATACTGAGAATTACACCCAGTATACAGGACAGGAGAAGTGGTACTGTGAAGTGTATATATACAGAATAATACAGATACTGAGGATTACACCCAGTATACAGGACAGGAGAAGTGGTACTGTGCAGTGTATATATACAGAATAATACAGATACTGAGGATTACACCCAGTATACAGGACAGGAGAAGTGGTACTGTGCAGTGTATATATACAGAATAATACAGATACTGAGGATTACACCCAGTATACAGGACAGGAGAAGTGGTACTGTGCAGTGTATATATACAGAATAATATAGATACTGAGAATTACACCCAGTATACAGGACAGAAGAAGTGGTACTGTGCAGTGTGTATATACAGAATAATACAGATACTGAGGATTACACCCAGTATACAGGACAGGAGAAGTGGTACTATGCAGTGTATATATACAGGATAATACAGATACTGAGGATTACACCCAGTATACAGGACAGGAGAAGTGGTGCTGTGCAGTGTATATATACAGATACTGAGGATTACACCCAGTATACAGGACAGGAGAAGTGGTACTGTGCAGTGTATATACAGAATAATACAGATACTGAGGATTACACCCAGTATACAGGACAGGAGAAGTGGTGCTGTGCAGTGTATATATACAGAATAATACATACACTGAGGATTACACCCAGTATACAGGACAGGAGAAGTGGTACTGTGAAGTGTATATATACAGAATAATACAGATACTGAGGATTACACCCAGTATACAGGACAGGAGAAGTGGTACTGTGAAGTGTATATATACAGAATAATACAGATACTGAGGATTACACCCAGTATACAGGACAGGAGAAGTGGTACTATGCAGTGTATATAAACAGAATACAGATACTGAGGATTACACTCAGTAGACAGGAGAATTATACCCAGCATACCCAGGAGGCTGTGCTTTATAGATAGGATGCTGTGGTATATAGATAGCCAAGACTCAGCCTGATCCTAAAGATGGGGAAAGATGAAAGGTGGAGACAAAAAGTCCAGTGCTAGGCGCAGAGAGAACAGAATTCATGGAGACGCCGGGAAGAACACAGAGAGAGCTCTCAGGAAAATTTTCTGTTGCTGCACATTACAGACTGCGGGCCGTATACACAACACAGACTGTCCGCTGTGTACACACTAGAAGCTGCCTGCTGTATACACATTACACAGTGCGGACTCTGGGCTCGTCACACGCTGTGGACTTCGGGCTCGTTACACGCTGAGGACTCTGGGCACGTTACACGCTGCGGACTCTGGGCACGTTACACGCTGCGGACTCTGGGCACGTTACACGCTGCGGACTCTGGGCACGTTACACGCTGTGGACTCTGGGCTCGTTACACGCTGTGGACTCTGGGCTCGTTACACGCTGTGGACTCTGGGCTCGTTACACGCTGTGGACTCTGGGCTCGTTACACGCTGTGGACTCTGGGCTCGTTACACGCTGTGGACTTCGGGCTCGTTACACGCTGTGGACTTCGGGCTCGTTACACGCTGCGGACTCTGGGCACGTTACACGCTGTGGACTCTGGGCTCGTTACACGCTGTGGACTCTGGGCTCGTTACACGCTGCGGACTCTGGGCTCGTTACACGCTGCGGACTCTGGGCTCGTTACACGCTGTGGACTCTGGGCTCGTTACACGCTGTGGACTCTGGGCTCGTTACACGCTGTGGACTCTGGGCTCGTTACACGCTGTGGACTTCGGGCTCGTTACACGCTGTGGACTTCGGGCTCGTTACACGCTGTGGACTCTGGGCTCGTTACACGCTGTGGACTCTGGGCTCGTTACACGCTGTGGACTCTGGGCTCGTTACACGCTGCGGACTCTGGGCTCGTTACACGCTGTGGACTTCGGGCTCGTTACACGCTGCAGACTCTGGGCACGTTACACGCTGCGGACTCTGGGCTCTTTACACGCTGTGGACTCTGGGCTCGTTACACGCTGTGGACTCTGGGCTCGTTACACGCTGCAGACTCTGGGCACATCTGAGACTGTTGGTTATATCTTGCATACACAGCACTATACTGTATATACAGGTCTCCACACTATATATACACAGTATATAGGCACACTAGTACAGCATGTAGTGTGGACCTGTATATACTGTATAGTGTTGTGTAGAGAGAGAGACACACAGACACTGTCAAACACACAGATAGAGACACTCAGACAGACAGAACGACACTCAGAAAGACACACAGATATGATACTCACATATACCAGTAGGACCTGTGATGATGTCACATGGAGGGGAGGCATCCGGGGTCACATGATCATCTCAGAGAGAGATCAGGAATGTGATGAAGATGGTGGGAGGGCTTGGGACCTGCCCCTGTCATCCTGACTGCTGAGAGAAGGGCACTGCTTTGGGGAAACGGCCCCGCCCCCTTCGCGTCTGTGGCCCCGCCCCCTGCATGCCATGGCCGCTCGGTGACAGATTAAAGCACTGCTGAGGCTGGAGGAGCGGGCGGCCCCCGCACCCCATAAGTGGGTGGCCCAGTGCGGGCCTGGTTCCAGCCCTTGCAGTTGAGGAGGAGGGGGGGGCTGTGGCTGCTATCACGCAGCCCGCACTCACCATGCTTCCTGCCGGGCATGTCCTTTGTCGGCTGCTGTGCAAGCAGCTGCGGCCGCAAAGCAGCGCCGCTGGGCCGTTTCAGTATGAGCGGCCCTAGATGAGGTCAATTCCACCAGCCTGGGGGGCACTTGCCCCCCAGCCACCTGGGCCAGTCCGCCCCTGTATGTCCCTCTGTCTGCCCCTCTCTGTCTGAGCTGCCTTCCTTCACAGGCGCCCTCCCTCTTAGCTCCTGCTCCTTCTCTTTCCACAGATGTTCTGCCTCTCTGCTTCCTGGGCTCACACTGCTCTAGCCTGAAACTCCTCCCACCGGGACTGGGTCTCTCAGCAAAGGATTTAACCCTATAGTCCCCTGCTCTAAGTGTGTGAATGCAGATTGAGAGCCTCAGACCTACATTACCTCCCCCCATAACAGGAATACTGCACTCTTTGTCTTGGGTGCAGTACCCCTTTGTAGCGCACTGACTAGTGGGGCGCTACACTAACTATTGCCGTAAATTTATTAAAGATTTTTCCAAAATAGCCAAACCACTCAGTGATTTCACCAGGAAAGGGGCAGACATGCTTAACTGGAAGCCTGAAGCAATTAATGCGTTTTCCACCTTAATAGAGTGTTTTTCCTCTGACTCAATATTGGTTCAGCCTGATCTGGACCGCCCCTTCATTGTAGAGGTAGATGCCTCTGAAGTTGGAGTGGGAGCAGTGCTATCACAAGGCACCGCATCCCTCACTCAACTTCGTCCATGTGCCTTCTTTTTCCGAAAGTTTTCATTAACCGAGAAAATTATGATATCGGGAATTGTGAGCAATCAAATAGTTCTTCGAGGAATGGCGCCACTTCCTCAAAGGTGCTAAACATAAGATCACAGTAATTACTGACCACAAGATCCTAACCTACTTGGTGTCAGCGAAAAGACTGACTCCCCTCCTTCCCAAAAACTATTTATCCCTACCAAATTCCGCCTTCAAATTCTTAAGGAATTTATGATTCCGTCCTTGCAGTGCATCCTGGTATCAATAACACCATCAGACTTATAACCAGCTATCTTTGGTGGCCAACTATAGTTAAAGACTATAAGGAGTATGTACTGGCTTGTGATACCTGTGCTCGCACTAAGTTTCCACGTAACCGCCCTGCCAAGCTGCTCCACTCCTTGCCTACCCCTGAGGGTCCATGGATTTTATTACTGACCTACCTCCCTCAGAAGGGAAGACTTGTACCTGGATGGTGGTGGATAAGTTCATTAAGCAGTTTCATTTCGTCCCTTAGTCCCGATTACCTAATTCCGAAACCTTCAGCAAACTGTTCATTAATCATGTTGTACGATCACATGGTGTTTCTGACAGGGGCACCCAGTTCATCTCAATATTTTGGAGAGCATTCTGTAAATTGAATTATCCTTTTCTTCTGCCTATCACCCTGAAACTAATGGTCAAACTGAGCGCACTAATCCAGCACTTGAACAGTATCTTCGTTGTTATGTCTCTGAGCATCAGTCCGATTGGGTGGAACACCTGCCGCTAGCAGATTTTGCCATGAATAATCAGTACCAGGAGTCCATCAAGAACACCCCTTTCTACTGTAATGATGGGCCACATCCGCACTTTGGTTCCTTTTCTTCTTCTATGTCAGATATTCCTGGGGTAGAGAGATCTGTAGACTGGTTAAAAACTATCTAGTCTGAAGTTAAAGAAAACTTGAAGGGGCTCAGACTAGTTAGGCTTCTTCTGCTAATGAAAGGCGCTCTAAGGGCCCAGACCTGGGGACAAAGTTTGGCTATCTACAAAGAATATTAAGCTCAAAGTGCGTCCGCCAAAGTGGGTCCCAGGTTTATTGGTCCGTATGAAATTATAGAGGTGATTAACGCCTATCATCTGATGATCCCTCAATCATTCAAGTTACCCAATGTATCCCATAATTCCTTTCTCAAATTATACCGATCTTTGGTTCATCCTGTCCAGACCCCTCCTCCTCTGGTTTTGGTTGAGGGTGCCTTGAAAAATGAAGTACAAAATATCCTTGACTCCCGCTTGGTGAGAGGGGAATCTTGTGCACTGGAGGGGATATGGTCCAAAAGAGAGGTCTTGGGTGCCTGCCAGTAACATCCATGCCAAGGGTTAGATCAGGAGGTTTTTTCTTCTTAACCCTGACAAGCTGGGGTTTGGGGACTCGGAGGGCCCTCTTAGAGGGGTTGGGGTACTGTCACGTCACCGTCAGACTCTGTGACTGTTATTCCTGCCCCAGCCACTAGGTGGTGCCGGATTCCTTCGGCTAGTAGTGCCAGTGATAGGGGGACCATGTTTTCATCCGGACCTTCTCCTTTGGTTCCTGCCTCTGTTGCTGGGCATCGCCATGCTCCTCCTGTGGGTGATGCTGGTTATAGGAGAGGTGTCCCTGCAGAGGTGTCTGGTGTGTGCAGGCTTCGTTCCTCTATCAGAAGTGGGGTGATTGGTACCAGTCGCGCATCATCATGCTGTGAGCCTAAGAGAGGGACCCGCACCCTCCAAATACCTTGGGGCTTGTCCTGCAAACCGCCAGATATATTCTTGGTTTTCCCAGCTATCTAGTTTGTGCTCTATTATATTGACTCTGACCTTTGCCTGGATTTTGACTCTTCTACCGCCTGACGATTTTGTACTTTTGCTGCCCTCCCGGTTATGACGCTGCCTTCTGACTACGCTTTTGGATCCTGATTTTTTCTATTCCCTGACCCCCTAGCCTTGTCCCTTCCTGGTAACCTCCCTGCTCCGTTGTGCTGCTCACTTATAGGCATCTACATCCTGGGCTACGCTGTAATTCCAAATCCATGTATTAGGGTAAGGGGTCTCGGAGTGTCTTGGGGGTGCTGCCTTACCAGCAGCTCAGTCATTGCAGCGTATGGTCATCATACATATAGTATAATGCACACATCACAGTCTCCCATCATTGATTTAAAAAAAAGCATACCTCTCTTCTTGGTGTTAGCAGCTCCGGTCTCCCCAGCGTCTGTCAGCCCTCAGTACAGCGGCGTGCTCAGTAATGACATCATCACTTCCCACCCACTGAGCTGAGTATAGAGAGAGAGGCCGAGTGAAATGAAGGGAGACACCGGGCGGGGGGACACAGGTGCAAGTATAGTGGACGGCTAGTCCCTTAGAAGCGGCTATCTGCAGGGCACCTGCCACCCTGTATTCAGCAGCAGTTTACGCCGCATGAGGCGCCCAACTCACGTCACCTCATAGCAGGTGCACCCCGATTGTCATATTCAGTGTATAACTTGCTGCACTTGGATGTGTGCTGAGTGCAGTGCAATGTGTCACTTGCATCCGCAGACTTGTATGAGTGTGAGCGATCCGAGACTCGCTGACGATCGCGGCATGCTGCCATTTTCCCCTCAACTCTAAAACTTGCAGGTCTGAGCTTTCTGATCTAAAATGAGCCAAAGATTTTCTTTCATTGTCATACACCAGTGAGACTCTACCCATAGGCTGTTATTGTGCCAACACTTGTTCCTTCTCACCCATCTGCTGCATATTGTTCTGTTCTCATCCCAGCCTGGTGCAGGTCTATGATTGCATCCCCGGTGTCCTCAGCTCTGTGGTCTTGGCCATGGTGGAGAGGTTGGAGTGTGATGACTGAGCGTGGACAGATGTCTTTATACAGGTAACAAGGTCACACAGGAGTAATTAATATCCATAATGAGAGCAGAACAGGAGAAAACTAAAGGCCACTTCACACACACAGATATCTGAGTCCAATATCTGAACAGATCTCTGGTTGCAGTGAAATCATGGACACATTGTTATTTGTACACAGCCACAAAATGGAGCAATGTATCCATGATTTCACTGCAACCAGAGATCTGTTCAGATATTGGACTCAGATATTGTGTGTGTGAAGTGGCTTAAGGGTATCTGCTCATGGTCCGGAGGAGCTGCTTGTTGGACGCAGCTCCTCCATCCCATCTTTCATCTTTACCACCTGATCTATCTATTATGATAAATGGCATCACACTCTCTCCCACACCTGAAGTCTGCTGCCTCAGAGTAACCCTTGACTCTGCCTTATCCTTCAGACCACACGTCCAAGCTCCCTCCACCTCCTGTCACCTCCAGCTCAAGAATATTTCCAGAATCCGTCCTTCCTCAGCCCTCAATTTACTAAAATTCTTGTGCATGACCCTCATCATCTCCCTTCTCAACTACTGCAACCTCCTCCTCTGTGACCTCCCTGCTAACACTCTTGCACCTCTCCAATCTGTCCTTAACTCTGCTGCCCTACTAATCCACCTCTCTCCTGCTATTCCTCCACTTCTCCCCTTTGCAAATCCCTCCACTGGCTCCCAATTCACCAGCATATCCAATTCAAACTACTAACACTGACCTACAAAGACGTCCACAATCTGTCCCCCCCATATATCTCTGAACTAATCTCCCACTATCTCCCCTCACGTAATCTTTGATCCTCCCAAGACCTCCTACTCTCCTCCACACTTATCCTTTCCTCACACAACCGCCTCTCCCGAATATCCCCCATTCTCTGGAATTCTGTGCCCCAAAACATCAGATTATCCACCACACTCGGATTCTTCAGGCGGAACCTGAAAACCCACCACCACCGGAGTTGCCACTCCACCACCACCACAGCTGCCGTCCCACCGCCACCAGATCTGCATCCCTGACCTACTGTCTCCTCACCATTATCCTGTAGATCAGTTTAAGTAAATCCATTTTTTTTGTGTTGCGGCGCTTCCAAAAA
The DNA here is from genome assembly GCA_033576535.1 of Allobates femoralis. Lineage (NCBI taxonomy): Eukaryota > Metazoa > Chordata > Amphibia > Anura > Aromobatidae > Allobates > Allobates femoralis. Next base: position 136,943,611 of record JARQOC010000010.1, read on the forward strand.
TAACCCGGTGATTATTTTTGTCCGGAAATGTATTCATATAAGTATATAAAAGTAATATATAATGAGTTGAAACACGTTGTACCTGGCTTTTTTATATATTTGTATGAATAAATTTCTGGATGAAAATAATCACCAGGTAATTTTTGGAAGCGCTGCGACACAAAAAAAACGGATTTCCTTAAACTGATCAACTGAACAAACAGGATCTTCCAATACGAGGACCTATCCCTCCGGTAAAGCGTGCTGCAAGCCACAAGGAACCATTTTACTAAATGCAAAACCTCAAGACATCTCAAAGGTGTCTGTCGAGCCCACTGGGACGGGGTACTCGGTACCGGACCGGGTCTGCTACTGGGGAAGTCACGGGTGGTCCTGGTCCGGACCGTGTCCCGGGCCCTGGCAATAATAAGGATATTTACAGGGGAAATGTGAGTCGTGACGCCACCCACTGTGTGTGGCCAGTAGTGGGGCCGCCGCTGCTGCAGAACCTCCGGGGATGATGTAATAGCAGCATAGATGGAATAGTTCCGTGGGCAGAATGTGTTCCCCGGGGCAGTGATGATTAAAGTCTATTATGTAGTGTGCAGGCCTGGTGCTGAATACAGTACACTTACTGTCCAGATGCTGGGAATGGTTCCTTCCTCAGCAATGGAGCTGGCAAGCTGTGACTCTGCAGGTAGAGGTTTGTTGCGATCCTGTATGGAGGGAATAGTATGCCGGCAGAGACAGACAAGAGAGACTATTCAAGGTTTTCCGTGTTTACTTCTCAAGTTCTCACGTTCAAGTTACAGTTCAGTACAGTTCTTACAGTTGGTTACAAGTCTCAATTTAATTCTCAGTACACGGGCTCACTTTCCCCTCCGTGTTGCCTTTACTCTCTACAGCCAGGTCTCTCTCTCTGTGACCCCTCACTCTGTCTCTGTGTCCTTCCAAGGCTGTAGACTCTCTCTCTGGTTTCACTTAGTTGTGTGTGACTCTGGACAGTATGGCGGTGGCTCGGACTCTTGTGAGCCCTCCGGGTTGCCACTGAGCTGCCTGTCCTTTGGGGTAGGGACCCTAACGTGTAGCTGCGGTCCCCCGTCAGTTGTCTGGGGATCCGGGTGAAGCTAAGGTCCCCTCTAGAGCCGACACTCTACTCAGCCCAGCCTCCAGCAGTCCTCCGTGTGGCTCTACAGGCTCTCTCTACTGTCTCAGTGTCATAGGAGCTCTCCTGCAGTCTGTCGTCTCGCGTAGTTCTAGGACCGGTCACGCCCCTCTTTCCTCACACTCGATCGCTCGACGGCTTTCCTTGCGGCTCGCACTGGCTCGGTTCAGATTCTGCGCTCCTACACCACACTGGCAGGACGTGTGATTCAGTCTTTACTGCTCAGCCTACCTCGGTCTACTGACTCTTTCCTGCTCCCCCTGCTCTATTTCTACTGTCACCTGACTTCGTGTGTGCCCACCCACTTCTCTAAATCCACCACCCCTCGCCTGCCTAGAGTCTCCAGGCTCCGGGCAGGATGCTACTGTACGTGGGTTGTGTGGCAGTGAGGGTGTTGGTGTTCAACTGTCGTCCTACCTACCTGGCTGCAGTTCCCTTTGTGGCCTCCTGGTCACAGGGGCGCCACATGAGCAGTTCTCAGTTACCTCACCCTGTTATAATAGAGATAATGCACTTAGATCTGCGCCGTTCCTTTTTCCCCTCCCCTCCCTCCCCCAGAAGCTAAGAGACTTCTTTACTAAAGCATTGCCCTGTAGAATGTAAGCCCGCAAGGGCAGGGTCCTCTCCCCTCTGTACTAGTCTGTTGTTAGTTTATTTACTGTAAACTATATCTATAATTTTGTATGTAACCCCTTCTCATGACCAGCACCATGGAATTAATGGTGCTATAGAAATAATAATACCGTATATACTCGGCTTATACACGGGTCATACGGTATGCTGTGGGGGGGAAGCTGTGACCGGGGGCTGGAGGAGGCAGGAGGGGGCCGCGGTGACCGCAGGCGGTCACGTGGGGCCGCCTCATTAGTGCAATGAATATGCACGGCATCCCCCCGTCCATCAACGGCGGGGGGATGCCGTGCATATTGCAATACACAGCCCTCCCCCTTATCATGTCCCCCCCAGGCTGCGGCAGCTGTCAAAATAACAAACACTTTATACATCACCTTCCGGCGCAGCTCCTCCGTCCCGACTTCTTCTTCCTGCTTGTGACCGGGCGCAGGAGATGACGTCATTTCCTGCGCGCGGTCACAGAAGCCGGCACAAAGAAGAAGAAGTCGGGACCGGAGGAGCGGAGGAGCTCGCGGAAGGTGATGTATAAAGTGTTTGTTATTTTGACAGCTGCCGCAGCCACTACCACTGGGGGGGCCTGTATACTACCACTGGGGCTGTATATACCTCTGGGCTGCTGGATACTACCACTGGGGCTGCTGGATACTACCACTGGGGCTGTATATACCTCTGGGGCTGCTGGATACTACCACTGGGGCTGTATATACCTCTGGGGCTGCTGGATACTACCACTGGGGCTGTATATACCTCTGGGGCTGCTGGATACTACCACTGGGGCTGTATATACCTCTGGGGCTGCTGTATACTACCACTGGGGCTGTATATACCTCTGGGGCTGCTGTATACTACCACTGGGGCTGTATATACCTCTGGGGCTGCTGGATACTACCACTGGGGCTGTATATACCTCTGGGGCTGCTGGATACTACCACTGGGGCTGTATATACCTCTGGTGCTGCTGGATACTACCACTGGGGCTGCTGGATACTACCACTGGGGCTGTATATACCTCTGGGGCTGCAGGATACTACCACTGGGGCTGTATATACCTCTGGGGCTGCTGGATACTACCACTGGGGCTGTATATACCTCTGGGGCTGCTGTATACTACCACTGGGGCTGTATATACCTCTGGGGCTGCTGATACTACCACTGGGGCTGTGTATATACCTCTGGGGCTGCTGGATACTACCACTGGGGCTGTATATACCTCTGGTGCTGCTGGATACTACCACTGGGGCTGCTGTATACTACCACTGGGGCTGTATATACCTCTGGGGCTGCTGTATACTACACACTGGGGCTGTATATACCTTGGGGCTGCTGCTGTATAATACCTCTGGGGCTGCTGGATACTACCACTGGGGCTGCTGTATATACCTTTGGGGTGTGTATACTACCTCTGGGGCTGCTGTATACTACCTTGGGGTGCTGTATACTACCACTGGGGCTGTATATACCTCTGGGGCTGCTGTATACTACCACTGGGGCTGTATATACCACTGGGGCTGCTGTATACACCACGGGGCTGCTGTATACTACCACGGGGGCTGCTGTATATACCTTTGGGGCTGCTGTATACTACCTCTGGGGCTGCTGTATACTACCACTGGGGCTGCTGTATATACCTCTGGGGCTGCTGTATACCACACTGCTGGGGGCTGTATACCTGTGCTGGGGTCCACCCTCGGCTTATACACGAGTCAATAGGTTTTCCCAGGTTTTGGGGGCAAAAGTAGGGGGGTCGGCTTATACACGGGTCGGCTTATACACGAGTATATACGGTAATAATGATAACAGATCTCTCCATTCTATGTAGGTGGGAAAACCTGCAAAATCAGCAGATCAAATACAGTAGAGAATATGTGTAGTGTGTGCATATACATAAATTGATGTGTGTTATTTAGTACATATGTGTGTAGGTAGTGTGTTTTAATATCTTTGTGTATATGTATGCAGTGTTTGTGTAGACTTCTCTACTCCCCCATGTTAACTGAGCTGAGCACCACCACATGTAAAGAGACCAACGTTGATAGTGTGCGTAGTGCCCCAGACTCCCCATGTGCTGCCCATGTAGTGCACTTCGCCATCCAGATGCTGCCCGTGTTGTGCCATTGACTGCCCAGTTGCTGCCCATGTAGTGTCCCTGACCGCCCATGTAGTGTCCCTGACCGCCCAGGTGCTTCTCATATAGTGCCGCTGACTGCCCATGTAGTTGCCCCGACTGCCCAGATAATTCCCATGCAGTGGTGTGGATTGCCCCGGTACTGCCCATGTAGTGCCCCTGACCTCAGTTGCTTCTCATTAGTGCCCCTGACCCACCAGTTGCTTCTCATGTAGTGCCCCTCACCCTCCAGTTGCTTCTCATGTAGTGCCCTGACCCTCCAGTTGCTTCTCATGTAGTGCCCCTGACCCTCCAGTTGCTTCTCATGTAGTGCCCATGTGCTGCCTATGTAATGTTCCCTACTGCCCAAGTGCTACCCATTTAGTCAGCTACAGCAACAAGGCTGAGTTGTGACCTGAGGTGAACCTGACTGTGACGCCGCTCTGCTCACAGCGGTAGTCGAAAATTTGTCAGATTCCGGTCCCGCTGTGATAGGATGTTGCAAAGTATCGTGGAGGGTTTATAGGGGAGTAATAAGGATGGAAACGAGGCTTGTGTTTGTGCTCTTTTTCTAAATAAATTATTTTTCAAGGTCTGTGTGTGTTATTTACATAGAGGTTCATTATAAATCTTGGGCCTACTGCCAGCTGATAATATATTGTGGAGCCCCAGGCGGGACTAGGGTACTCGGTGCCGGACCAGACGGTACTGGGGATGTCACAGGTGGCTTGGTCCGGACCGTGTCCCTGGGCCCTCACAATAAAAGGGGATTATTTACAAGGGAGATTGTCACGGGTGACGCCACCCACTTGGTACGGCCAGTGATAGGGCCGCCGCTGCTGCAGAGCCTCCGGGGGTGATGGAATGGCAGCGGAGATGGTATAGTTCCAGTGGGGAGAACTGTATCCCCCGGGGCAGTAAGGGTTAAAGTCTATTGTGTAGGTGTAGTTTGAGCACACTTACTTCACAGGCTGCAGGGATCTCTCCTCCTGGCTGCTGCTGACAGGCTGGATCTGTAGGGAGGAATGGTCTGCAGCTAGAGACTGACAAGAGAGGCGATGCAGGGTTTTCCAAAGCTTTACTCAGGTTCTTTCAGTCAGCTTACAAGTTATGTGCAGTTGTTACACAGTTCAAGTACACGGTTGCTTTCTCCCTTTCCGGGTTCCCTTCTCTCCTGCAGCCAGACCTCTCCCTCCTGTGACCCCTCACACAGTCTGCGTATGTCCCTTTCCGGGCTATTGCTTCTCTTTCTCTGTGTTGTGCGACACTGGACAGTATGGCGGTGACTCGGGCTTCTGTGAGCCCTAGTAGTCACTTAGCTGCCTGTCCTTTAGGGTTAGGAATCTCAGTCTGGAACTCAGACCCCCCGTCGTATTATTTGGGGATGCCGGGTGAACTACGGTCCCCTTTAGAGCCGACACTCTACTTCAGCCCAGCCTCCAGTAATCCTCAGCACTAGGATACCAGGCTCCTTCCTCTATGTTCCTTTCTGTATATAGGAGGGCCACTCCGCCTGCAGTTAGTTGCTTGAGCTGTGTGTCTAGGGCCCCGGGTTACACCGTCCCTCTCAGCTCTCTCACACTCCTGGGGATCTGACTCTGGACGGGCTTTCTCTCTCCTCTGGCTCGCACTGGCTCAGTACAGATTCTGCGCTCCGTCAGTCTTCACTCTTCCAGGACGTGTGGCTCTCTCCTGCTCAGCTTCAGCTCAACTTCCTGCTGTTCTCTGGCCTGCTTCTCAGCTTCTCTGTAGCTTACTGTTGGTCTTTGCATCTCAGCCTACTGGGCCTACTCAACTCCTTCACTCCTCCCCCTCTCTATATACTGTCAGTCACCTGACCTCTGGTGTGCCCAACCCACTCCTCTCATCCACCACCCCTCTGGTCTCATATAGTGTTTAACCTCAGGGCTGGATGTAACCTCTCTGACACGTGGGTTATGTGGGCTGTGAGGGTGTTAGTGTTTAACAATTGTCCTACCTGCCTGGCTGCAGTACCCTTTTGTGGCCTCCTGGTCACAGGGGCGCCACATTATAGCTGCCATTAACCCCTCTATTACTCACTTTGCCACTGTCACCAGGGCAACTGGAAGAGTCAGGTACAGTGCCAGAAAATGGTGCTTCTAAGAATGTGCCATTTCCCTGGGCAGCTGTGGGCTGCAAGTCGCAGTGGGGGGGGGGGTCAGAATGCTTGGGCCTCCCCACACTGAGGATTCCAGCCCCCCAGCTGCCTAATCATACTTGGCTTGCAATCAAAAATACAGCGAAGCTCTACATAATTTTTTTTTTATTTTTCATTTAATAATTATTAAGAAAGGGTTCCCCTGTGTTTTTTCTTACCAGCCAGATAAAACTGGGCAGCTGGAAGATGGTGGCAGCCCGTACCTGCCAGTTCTACCTGTGTTGGTGACCAAAAATACTGCCGAGCCCCATGTCATCGCACAAAATACTCTCAGAATCCATGCTACATATGCAGCAAATATGCACTGTGTGAACACTGCTGCATATTTAGGAGCTATCATTGAGGTATTCATGGAATTTCTGCGTATTTCCAGTGCAATGCTAGGGTGTAGTGTCGGCTTTTAGGTCAGCGGCAGCTGCGAGAAAGTGACACCCGCCTCACAAGAAGGGCCCTATGTTATGTTGTGAAAAGATAATAAAAATGTATGTGCTTATACTGTGGGGGAACCTGATGGGGGGTTCAAACCACAACTTTATTAAAATCAATGATTGGCTTTTGCCACTGGAGTCCCACTGCAGCAGAAAAAGCCAGAAACCAACTGGCTGCTCTGAGTGGGATATCGTCACAGGTTCAACTCAGGTCAGCTACAGCAACAAGGCTGAGCTGTGACCTAGATGACCCTGCCTGTGACATCACCACGCTCACAGTGGTAGCCGGAAATCAGGCAGTTTCTAGTCCTGCCATGATAGGACGTCATAGAGGATCATGGAGCATTTATAAGGGAGTAATGAAGATGAAAACAAGGATTCTGTTCTTTTACCAAACACTTTTTCACAGTGTGGTGTATTATTTACTATTTACTTAGAGGTTCCTAATAGCCAGGTCTCACATTAGCTTGACATTATGAATCTCGGGCTTAGTGCCAGTTGGCAATACATAGCTGGCATTAGCCCCTTTATCACCCACATTGCCACTGGTACCAGGGCAACTGGAAGAGTCGGGCACAGCAACAGAAAATGTCACTTTTATGAATGCAGCATTGTCTGTGGTGGCTGCGAGCTGCAATTTGCACCGGGGGCCCAGAACGCTTGGGCTTCCCCATACCAAGGATTCCAGCCCCCAGCTGTCTAGTTGTACCTAGCTGGCAACCTAAAATACAGCAAAGCACATGCCCATTTTTTCAATTATTTATTTTTACAGCAGTCTGATGTCAGTTTGGTTGTCATACTACCAACCAATCTCAGATGCTGGCAGAGAGGGTGGGTGGGGCTAAATCTGACTTTAACCAATCAAGAGGGAGGAATTGATGTTCATCAGCGAGCCCGGAAGCATGGTGACAGAGGCGCTGAAGCTTGGTAATAGTCTAGCAAGCTAATGTCTGTGTGAAAACAGCGGGGCTTCACTGTAAAATGGTTTGAGTTGTGTTTGGCAGCTTTTAGGCCCCTTTGAAGGTGTTTTCGAGGTTGTTGATTTTGTCTTCCATTGATTTGAATGGGGTTCGGAAGTTTGCATCAACAGGTTCGCTAATCTCTACTGGCGACAGACAAGGCAGAGCATTGAGTCTGTGCGGAGCACTGTGTGCTGTGTGTTACTGCCACTTGGTTAGCTGCTTTTGGCTGTTTATTTCTTGATTTACCCTCAGAAGCAGAAAAAAGCACACAAGAAATTTAATTTATAGTGTGTGCCCGTATTTGTGACCGCACCGTGCAGAGAGCGGAGTTGCTAAGGTCGGCCCAGTCATTACTCAGTGGGTCTTGCAAGGCCAGGGCAGTGCCATGTGCGGAGGTTTGGTACAGGACAGTCTGGTGGAGCAGTGGTCTATAGGTCACATTCACACACAGTTCGGTGTTTGTGGTTATAGCTGTACTCGTCTGTTCGTCAGCCCACAGGTTTTTCATAGAGGTGAAATGGGGAACCTGTTGAAGAGATTATTGGGGAGCCCAGGTTCTCCTCTGCCATTTCAGGGAAGATGCTTTGTCTCCTCTTCTAAGGGCTATAACAGCTGATGGGGCATCCACATTTACAGCATGGCGGCTCTTCTGCGGTGGTCTCTATTATTCCTGCCGGCAGCTCATCCTTGTGTGGGGAGTGTACATGTGGCGGGATGTGTGACAAGGTCTCATTCCTCAGGAACAGAGAATTAATAGACTTCTCTCCAGATCACAGTGAAGAATCTATTGTGCACAGTCTAAACTCCTACATAAATTTATCTATATACAGAAGAGCCACGAACGATGAAAGGTACCGAGTGATAGTAGAAGAGAGTATATGTTCACCCGCCGGCATCCTCCACTGCCCAGAATGCACCCCCCAGTGTCATTTCATGCCCAGACTGCACCCTCAGCGTCCTCCCCCACCCAGACTCGGTGCCCGGTGTCCTCCTATGCCCAGACTGCACTACCCGGGGTCTTTCCACGCCTAGACTGCACCCTCTGGCCTCCTCCCTGTCTAGACTGCATTCCCCAGGGTCTCCCCTGTCCAGACTGCACCCTCTGCATCTTCCCCTAGCCAGACTGCAGCCCTCCGGCATCTTCCCTGCCCAGACTGTACCCCCCGGAGTCTTCCTAGCCCAGACTGCACCCCCCCCCCCGGCATCTTCCCTGCCCAGGCTGCACCCCTACCCCCCCCCCCCCGGTGTCTTCCCTGCCCAGAATGCACCTCCCGGCATCTTCCCTGCCCAGGCTGCACCCCCCCAGTGTCTTCCCTGCCCAGAATGCACCCCCTGGCATCTTCCCTGCCCAGACTGCACCCCCCGGTGTCTTCCCTGCCCAGAATGCACCCCCCGGCATCTTCCCTGCCAGACTGCGCCCCTCGGCGTCTTCCCTCTCTAGACTGCACACCCTGGCATTCTCCCTGTCCAGGCTGCACCTCCCTGACATCTTTACTTTCTAGACTGCACCCCCGGCATCTTCCCTGCCCAGACTGCACCCCCGCCATCCTCACCTGCCCAGACTGCACCCCCGGCATCCTCACCTGCCCAGACTGCACCCCCGGCATCCTCACCTGCCCAGCTGCACCTCGGCATCCTCACCTGCCAGACTGCACCCTCGGCATCCTCACCTGCCCAGACTGCACTCCCTAGCGTCCTCACTTGCCCAGACTTCACCCCCTGTGTCCTCCCCTGCCAAATCTGTGTGCCCGGTGTCCTCCTCTGCCCAGACTGCACCCCCTGGCCTCCTCCTGCCAACTGCACCCCCAGCATCTTCCCTGCCCAACTGACCCCCGGCATCCTCACTGCCCAGACTGCACTCCCTAGCGTCCTCACTTGCCCAGACTTCACCACCTGTGTCCTCCCCTGCCCAGACTGCACCCCCTATGTCCTCCCCTGCCAAATCTGTGTGCCCGGTGTCCTCCTCTGCCCAGACTGCACCCCCTGGCCTCCTCCCTGTCCAGACTACACCCCCTCGGAGTCTTCCGTGCACAGACTGTGTGGCGGTCTGTGGCATTCTGGTATCTTATCGCATCTGGGGGTCTCTCACATGCTCAGTCTGTAATTCCATAGCTGATTGTCTTGGCAGTGGGAACACCATGATATTTTGCAGACCCTCAGAGCTCCAGCCCACACCTGACCAGCAGGTGCTCCAGCGGCACCCATCTCCCGTCTATGGCTCGGCTCCAGTGCTACCATTCAGATAAAGTGCTTGTAGTTGGGTAAGAGGCAGATGTGGCCCCCACTGCCGCCATCATCCCAGGAGCTTCTTGTGGTCGCTACTGAGGGTCTGGTCGGCACGTGGAGAAGCAGGAGTGGCGCTCGTACAGTCCGAGGAGTGCAATTGTTTCTTAGCAGAAGGTTGTAACAAAGCACAATACCACAAGAGGATGAAGAGACCTGATGGGAAGAGAAGACGGAACAGACATTACTGCAAGAAAACCTCACTCATAGATAAATATACTACTGGCTCGGGGTCAGCACTCTACTATATATAAAGCAGCACAGGGGCTCAGTGGTCAGCACTGTACTATATATAGAGCAGCATGGGGGCTCAGTGGTCAGCACTGTACTATATATAGAGCAGGACGGGGACTCAGTGGTCGGCACTGTACTATATATAGAGCAGGACGGGGACTCAGTGGTCAGCACTATACTATATATAGAGCAGCACAGGGGCTCAGTGGTCGGCACTGTACTATATATAAAGCAGCACGGGGGCTCAGTGGTCAGCACTGTACTATATATAGAGCAGCACAGTGCTCAGTAGTAGGCACTGTACTATATATAGAGCAGCACAGGGATCAGTGGTCAGCACTGTACTATATATAGAGCAGCACGGGGGCTCAGTAGTCAGCACTGTACTATATATAGAGCAGCATGAGGGCTCAGTGGTCGGCACTGTACTATATATAGAGCAGCACAAGGGCTAAGTGATAAGCATTGTACTATATATAGAGCAGCACAGGGGCTCAGTGATAAGCATTGTGCTATATATAGAGCAGCACAGGGGCTCAGTGATAAGCATTGTGCTATATATAAAGCAGCACGGAGGCTCAGTGGTCAGCACTGTACTATATATAGAGCAGCATGAGGGCTCAGTGGTCAGCACTGTACTATATATAGAGCAGCAAGGGGGCTCAGTGGTCAGCACTGTACTATATATAGGCAGCACGGGGGCTCAGTAGTCAGCACTGTACTATATATAGAGCAGCATGAGGGCTCAGTGGTCGGCACTATACTATATATAGAGCAGCACAAGGGCTAAGTGATAAGCATTGTACTATATATAGAGCAGCACAGGGGCTCAGTGATAAGCATTGTGCTATATATAAAGCAGCACAGGGGCTCAGTGGTCAGTACTGTACTATGTATAGAGCAGCACGGGGGCTCAGTGGTCGGCACTGTACTATGTATAGAGCAGCACGGTGGGCTCAGTGGTCAGCACTGTACTATATATGAGCAGCACGGGGCTCAGTGGTTGGCACTGTACTATATATAGAGCAGCATGGGGGCTCAGTGGTCAGCACTGTACTATATATAGAGCAGCACGGGGCTCAGTGGTCGGCACTGTACTATATAGAGCAGCACTGGGGCTCAGTGGTCGGCATTGTACTATATATTGAGCAGCACGGGCTCAGTGTCCAGCACTACCATATAGAGCGCAGGGGGCTCAGTGGTCACTCTGTACTATGATATAGATGCTAGCACAGGGCTCAGTTGGTCTGCACGTGTACAATATATAGAGCCACACGCGATCAGTGGTCAGCACTGTACTTATATAGAGCCAGCATGAGGGCTCAGTGGTCGGCACTGTACGTTAATAGAGCAGAGGGCCAGTGGTCATCCTGTAATATATATAGGCAGATCGGTGGCTCAGTGGTCAGCACAGTACCTATATATAGAGCAGACATGGGGACTCAGTGTCAGCATGTACTATAATATAAGAGAGCATGGTGGGCTCAGTGGTCAGCACTGTACTATATATAAGCAGACGGGGACTCAGTGGTCAGCACTGTACTATATATAGAGCAGGACGGGGACTCAGTGGTAAGCACTGTACTATATATAGAGCAGGACGGGGACTCAGTGGTCAGCACTTACTATATATAGAGCAGCACAGGGGACTCAGTGGTCGTCACTGTACTTATATATAAAGCAGCACGGGGCTCAGTGGTCAGCACTGTACTATATATAGAGCAGCACAGGTGCTCAGTGTAGGCACTGTACTATATATAGAGCAGCACAGGGGATCAGTGGTCAGCACTGTACTATATATAGAGCAGCACGGGGGCTCAGTAGTCAGCACTGTACTATATATAGAGCAGCATGAGGGCTCAGTGGTCGGCACTATACTATATATAGAGCAGCACAAGGGCTAAGTGATAAGCATTGTACTATATATAGAGCAGCACAGGGGCTCAGTGGTCAGTACTGTACTATAGTATAGAGCAGCACGGGGCTCAGTGGTCGGCACTGTACTATATATAGAGCAGCACGGGGGCTCAGTGGATCAGCACTGTACTTATATAGAGCAGCAGGGGCTCAGTGGTCAGCTCTGTACTATATATAGAGCAGCACAGGGGCTCAGTGGTCAGCACTGTACTATATATAGAGCAGCACAGGGGGTCAGTGGTCAGCACTGTACTATATATAGAGCAGCACGGGGGCTCAGTGGTCTCACTGTATATATATAGAGCAGACGGTGGCTCAGTGGTCAGCACTGTACTATATATAGAGCAGCATGGGGCTCAGTGGTCAGCACTGTACTATATATAGAGCAGCATGGGGGCTCAGTGGTCAGCACTGTACTATATATAGAGCAGGACGGGGACTCAGTGGTCAGCACTGTACTATATATAGAGCAGCATAGGGGACTCAGTGGTCAGCACTGTACTATATATAGAGCAGCATGGGGCTCAGTGGTCAGCACTGTACTATATATAGAGCAGCACGGGGACTCAGTGGTCAGCACTGTACTATATATAGAGCAGGACGGGACTCAGTGGTAAGCACTGTACTATATATAGAGCGGGCAGGGGCTCAGTGGTCAGCACTATACATATATATAGAGCAGCACGGGGCTCAGTGGTCGCACTGTACTATATATAAAGCAGCACGGGGCTCAGTGGTCAGCACTGTACTATATATAGAGCAGCACAGGTGCTCAGTAGGTAGCACTGTACTATATATAGAGCAGCACAGGGGATCAGTGGTCAGCACTGTACTATATATAGAGCAGCACGGGGCTCAGTAGTCAGCACTGTACTATATATAGAGCAGCATGAGGGCTCAGTGGTCGGCACTATACTATAATAGAGCAGCACAAGGGCTAAGTGATAAGCATTGTACTATATATAGAGCAGCACAGGGGCTCAGTGATAAGCATTGTGCTATATATAAAGCAGCACAGGGGCTCAGTGTCAGTACTGTACTATGTATAGAGCAGCACGGGGGCTCAGTGGTCGGCACTGTACTATGTATAGAGCAGCACGGGGGCTCAGTGGTCGACTGTACTATGTATAGAGCAGCACGGGGGCTCAGTGGTCGGCACTGTACTATATATAGAGCAGCACGGGGGCTCAGTGGTCAGCACTGTACTATATATAGAGCAGCAGGGGGCTCAGTGGTCGCACTGTACTATATATAGAGCAGCATGGGGGCTCAGTGGTCAGCACTGTACTATATATAGAGCAGCACTGGGGCTCAGTGGTCGGCATTGTACTATATATAGAGCAGCACTGGGGCTCAGTGGTCAGCACTGTACTATATATAGAGCAGCATCGGGGGCTCAGTGGTCAGCACTGTACTATATATAGAGCAGCATGGGGCTCAGTGGTCAGCCTGTACTATATATAGAGCAGCACAGGGGCTCAGTGGTCAGCACTGTACTATATATAGAGCAGACAGAGGGTCAGTGGTCGCACTGTACTATATATAGAGCAGCATGAGGGCTCAGTGGTCACACTGTACTATATATAGAGCAGCACGGGGCTCAGTGGTCAGCACTGTACTATATATAGAGCAGAATGGTGGCTCAGTGGTCAGCACTGTACTATATATAGAGCAACATGGGGACTCAGTGATAGCATGTACTATATATAGAGCAGCACAGGGGACTCGTGGATAGCATGTTACTACATATAGAGCAGCACAGGGGCTCGGTGGTCAGTACTGTACTACAAAAGAGCAGCACGGGGGCTCGGTGGTCAGTACTGTACTATACTATAGAGCAGCACGGGGGCTCAGTGGTCAACATGTACTATATATAGAGCAGCATGGGGGCTCATGTGGTCAACATTGTACTATATATAGAGCAGCACAGGGGGCTCAGTGGTCAACATGTACTACATATAGATTAGCACGGGGGCTCAGTGATTAGCATTTGTGATGAATAAGCAGTATTGGTAAGGAATATTGCCATATTCCCCAGATTCCATTGCTCCCAGAAAGCAAATTTGATAAAGACACATCTCACTCATAAAGAGATAAGCCCCCACTTTTGCAAGCCAGAGACCATTCATCTCTGGCCAGTAGTAGATTGATTAGCATGTAGATGCCAGCCAACAGGCCACACAAAAAGCGCTTTCCTCACCTTTGATATGCTGATCAGCTAGGAAGATTTCATTTAGCCAGTGACACATTCAATTTCCCTGTATCACAAGTAGAGGGGAAATCTTTTCTGCAACTCAGACTAACCGGAGTCGTGAATATAACGTTAATATTTCATGAGCCGTGCTATCTATGAACATGGCAAGCATAGATATGTGATCGCGACATCTAGACGGTGATTGGGCTTGTATTCATATGAATGTAGGATGACTGTAAGCCATCTAAACGTGATATGGGCTAGTAGGATGCTCTCAGAATAGCCATGTTTCATATCCAGACAAAGATAAAATCATAACTGAAAATATGAAAGCATTGTCTTCCGTCTGCGATGCCCACGGGCAAGGCTAGGTCAGTTTATAGAGTTTGGGTGTCTATATCTCCCCTCAGAGGGGTGGGAATTGTGAGACAGCCCAGAGGTGCGAGATGGGTGGAGACAGGGGTCAGCCCATAATGTATAAAAATCATCTGCCCCATCTCCATTTTGGTATGTCTTCTGAAGAGGCATTATTCCACCAAAGCCAGAGATTACCCCAGGAACAGATTGGCATCACGCCGCCCTTGTGGTGCCATCAGCACTAAGGTAACTGATCACATGTGTGTGTAATTCTGTGTATTCCATTTACCCTTGTATTTGTATAACTGACTGTAATATTTGTAGCATCTGAACAATAACTGTAAATATTAATATCTAGTGTACCATTAGGGTGATTAAATATATAAATTTAATCTTGAGTTGCTCTTATTCTCAATCATGAATCCCCATGTCCGTGTGCTCATATAACGCTACCTGGGTTGGTTTCTGACCCAATATAAGCCCGACCACGGACCGGACTTATATTAACCTTTGTCAGGCTGCATAATTTTACAACCTTAACAGGCTGCATAGGTACAATTGTACCTTAATATATACCTCCACTGTGGGAAGACTTTACTTGGTTTCAGAAACTAAAGTTCATTCAGCTACAAATGTTATGCTGATATCTATTGGCCAGTGTTGTTACTGGTCACTTATGTTGCTGTCAATTAAGTTAATTCAAACTGGGAGTGGCTTCTACTTCTCTTCCTGCCTCCCTCTTCTCATTAGCCATTTTGCTGTTCATCTCATTGCTGTGAGCACACACATTTCTAGGCTTGTGAAGTCTTTAATTTCTTGGATACGAAGGTAGGAAACTTCATGCATTTTTGGGCATACTGATTGCTGCTGGTGTGCACAGAGCCAGCAAAGAGAATCTGGAGGAAATGTGGAATGTTGCTGCTCTGCCTCTTATACGTGCAGCCATGTCTCGTGACCGCTTCAAGATGATACTCAGAATTATCAGATTTGACAACGAAAATACACGTGCAGAACTTGTGCAAACAGATAAAGCTGCACCAATACGGGACACCTGGACAATGCTGAACAGTAATCTGGAGGGATCCTACAAGCCATATCATTGTATCACCGTCGACAAGCAATTATTTCCATTTAGAGGCCATACTAAATTTACCCAGTATATACCTTCAAAACCAGCTAAATATGGCATAAATATTTTCTGGGCTTGTGACTCATCAAATGCCTACCCATTACAAGATCAGCTCTACACTGGGAAACCAACTGATGGTCCTCGACAAGTAAACATTGAAGAACGAACAGTATTGGAACTAGTGAGCTCGTATAAAGACTCTGGAAGAAATGTCACCACCGATAACTTCTTTACAACCATGGAACTAGCTAAGGTATTGAACTCCTGGAACATGACACTAGTTGGTACAGTGAGAAAAAACAAAAGGTTCCTACCTAGCAACATGCAGCCTGCCAAAGAAAGGCCTGTAAACTTGACAAATTTTGCCTACAATCATGATGCAACAGTCTGTTCATATGTACCAAAGGAGAACAAATCAGTCGTGCTTCTATCATCTATGCACATGATGGGAGAAGTTGAAGAGACACTAGCAGCCAAGCTAGAGATAATAAAATACTACAACAAAACAAAACGTGGCGTTGATGTTATGGATAAAATGTTGGGAGAGTACACTGTGAAACGACGAACATCACGGTGGACTTTGGCATTTTTCTACAATATGATTGACGTCACTGGGATGGCATCCTACATCATTACAGAGAACACAATCCAAGCTTCAGGACAAAGGATCAACTAAGAAAGTTCCTGAAAGATCTCGCAAATCAGCTGTGTATGCCTGCAATTGAAGATCGTAGTACAAACCGAATGATAATGAGAAACCATTTTCTTCTAGGTGCAGTAGAAATGGTGCTTGGACGATGCATTATGGTAGCATCGCAAGCAGCAACTGACCCTCAAATACCTCATGGTAGTCGTGGACCATCCCCTGTTGTTGGTAGTTGCTATGTCTGCCGAGACCTGAAGTGAAAACAACGTAAGACTAGAAAGTCTTGTGTGGTTTGTGTGAAACCCATTTGCGATGAACACTCGGTAGCAAAGCCAACATGCATTACTTGCAAAGAAAATCAATAAAAAAAGTTTCTTACATTTTTTTTTAAAATGTAAATTAACAGTTTTTTTACTTGTTTATAATAGTTAAATAGCATTATCATTAAAAAAAAAAATGTATGCTTTTTCCCTTGCATTATCTTCATTCAAAATATATGAGGTACATTTGTACCTATGCAGCTTGTTATGGATGCAAAAAGATCTCGACCCCTTATCTCGGAAGCGAGTGGAGATATTTTATTGAAATTTTGCCAATATATTCTGGACCAAAAATGTAGAGATGTCATGAAATTTCAGCCTTATACGTCTTTTCGAAAAAAAGTTATTGCAATTTTAAAACGGAATAGTTACAATTGTACCTATTCAGCCGGATAAGGGTTAAACGAGACGCTGGTGGCAGCATTTGTGCTTGGGGTTATTCAGGGCCTCTGGCAGTGACGGGGTGGAGGAGATTATATGGGCTTCTGGCTGCGGGCTAGAAGGCATATACCACACTCACTGAGAGGTGCCTTAATAAACCAGCACAGGAAAGGCAGCTGCGGCCCTTCTTTATCCTCAGGCAGTTCTCTGAACTGGAGGATGTGAACTTTGATCAGGGTCATTTGGATGTTTTTGGTTGTCATTATGATTTATAAAGAGAAAACACAGTAATCTGACAATAAATGGCTTCACCCAACCACGAGGGGAAAAAAGAGAGAATGTGCTATCATTCATATTCTCTGAAAAAAAGGCCAAGAAAGCAAATGATCTGCCGGGGTGTGGAGGCTGAAGAGCACAACTGTATCTGCCCAGTGATCTCTGTCACGTAGCGCGGTCACACATCTGACCAGCGATCTCCTGGCGTGTTATCGTGTCACCATCCACATGGTGAATCTGACCTGTAGGGACAGGGTCGGCCGCTCACCTTGCAGGGCGTTCAGGATGCTGAAGAGATACTGGACCACCAGGTACAGGGCTCCGTATGAGAAGAAGGCCAGACCCCACGGCAGCCCCAGCATACAGCTGAGCCCCAGCAGTGTCACACAATGGCGGTACTTCTCTGCCCGCGTGTGTGCGGAGAGTCTCCGGACGCGGCGGATCATGGCCACCATCATACCGGCGTTGAACAGGAGGATGGCAGCACAGAAGCTTATGTTCAAAACCTGGTGGACGATGGGGTTCGTCAGCCAACAGCTATGAGAAAACACAGAACAGAAGTGTAAGCGGGAGTCTGACCAGGCGTCCGCCATGATGGTGAGAGAACTTACATGGAGGCCGTGGAGTTGTGTGACGATGGTCGCTCCACCTGAATGTGATAATCCCCATAACTCTCCAGATCCATCACAAGCACGATGGCCACAAGAAGGAGCGGGACCCCTGCGAAAAATACCACAACCCTCAGCATCCCCACTGTACAAAGACACCACAACCCTCAGCATCCCCACTGTACAAAGACACCACAACCCTCAGCATCCCACTGTACAAAGGCACCACAACCCTCAGCATCCCCATTGTACAAAGGCACCACAACCCTCAGCATCCCCACTGTATAAAGACACCACAACCCTCAGCATCCCCACTGTACAAAGGCACCACAACCCTCAGCATCCCCACTGTACAAAGGCACCACAACCCTCAGCATCCCCACTGTACAAAGACAGAAAGACACCACAACCCTCATCATCCTCACTGTACAAAGACAGAAAGACACCACAACCCTCAGCATCTCCACCATACATCAGCGAGGACTCACCCCAGCCCACCAGGGCCAGCTTCATAGTGGTGACTGTGGAAGCCATGAACACCTTGACCACCAGACGATAGAGATTGAAGCCTTCAATGGCCATCCAGGAGAAGGTGCAGAGCAGAGCGAAGTGCAGAGCGGCCGCGGAGCCGACACAGAGGCCATGGTGCTCCAGAGCCGCCAACACCGCGCTGAGGATGAAGCTCAGGTCCAGCAGGAGCACGGCCACCAGCAGGTGCACATGGATCTGCAGCGTGGGGTTCACCAGCAACTTCCTGCCCGAAAAAGAACGTCACAGTACTACACTGTACACAGGTAACATCGCACACACGTAACACGCCGGTGCACAAAAACATGTCAGAGCACACCAAACATGTCAGAGCACACCAAACATGTCAGAGCACACCAAACATGGCAGCAACATGTCAGAGCACACTAAAATGCCAGCAACATGTCAGAGCACACCAAACATGGCAGCAACATGTCAGAGCACACCAAACATGGCAGCAACATGTCAGAGCACACCAAACATGGCAGCAACATGTCACAGCACACCAAACATGGCAGCAACATGTCAGAGCACACCAAAATGCCAGCAACATGTCAGAGCACACCAAACATGGCAGCAACATGTCAGAGCACACCAAACATGGCAGCAACATGTCAGAGCACACCAAACATGGCAGCAACATGTCAGAGCACACCAAACATGGCAGCAACATGTCAGAGCACACCAAACATGGCAGCAACATGTCAGAGCACACCAAACATGGCAGCAACATGTCAGAGCACACCAAAATGCCAGCAACATGTCAGAGCACAACAAACATGCCAGCAACATGTCAGAGCACACCAAACATGCCAGAAACATGTCAGAGCACACCAAACATGCCAGCAATATGTTAGAGCGCACTAAATATGTCATAAACATTTCAGAGCACACCAAACACACCAGCAACATGTCAGAGCACACCAAACATGCCAGCAATATATCAGAGCGCACCAAACTTGTCATCAACATGTCAGAGCACACCAAACACACCAGCAACATGTCAGAGCGCACCAAATATGTCATCATCATGTCAGAGCACACCAAACTTGTCATCAACATGTCACACCAGCAACATGTCAGAGCACACCAAACATGTCATCAACATGTCAGAGCACACCAAACATGCCAGCAACATGTCAGAGCGCACCAAACATGTCATCAACTTGTCAGAGCGCACCAAACTTGTCAGCAACATGTTAGAGCACACCAAACACACCAGCAACATGTCAGAGCACACCAAACATGCCAGCAATATGTCAGAGCGCACCAAATATGTCATCAACATGTCAGAGCACACCAAACATGCCAGCAACATGTCAGAGTGCACCAAACACACCAGCAACATGTCAGAGCACACCAAACATGTCATCAACATGTCAGAGCGCACCAAACATGTCATGAATATATCAGAGCACACCAAACACATTAGCAACATGTCAGAGCGCACCAAAAATGTCATGAACATGTCAGAGCACACCAAACATGCCATCAACATGTCAGAGCGCACCAAACATGTCATCAACATGTCAGAGCACAATAAAACATGCCATCAACATGTCAGAGCGCACCAAACATATCATCAATATGTCTGAGCACACCACACACACCAGCAACATGTCAGAGCGCACCAAAAATGTCATGAACATATCAGAGCACGCCAAACATGTCATCAACATGTCAGAGCGCACCAAACATGTCATGAACATGTCAGAGCACACCAAACATGCCATCAACATGTCAGAGCACACCAAACATGTCATCAACATGTCAGAGCACAATAAAACATGCCATCAACATGTCAGAGCGCACCAAACATATCATCAATATGTCTGAGCACACCACACACACCAGCAACATGTCAGAGCGCACCAAACATGTCATCAATATGTCTGAGCACACCACACACACCAGCAACATGTCAGAGCGCACCAAACATGTCATCAATATGTCTGAGCACACCACACACACCAGCAACATGTCAGAGCGCACCAAACATGTCATGAACATGTCAGCACACCAAACATTGTATAAAAGTAACTTCGGCACTCAAATGGAGATAAATGAGAAAAACTTTATTTAGAAAAATTCTTGTGATATTCTCATAAAATGAATTTGTACTGACGTTTCGGTCACATTGACCTTGTTCAGTGTCAAGAATATCTATCACAAATAAAGATAAGATAAATCAGTAATACATCGTCTTACATGAATTTACATGAAAACATGATAACATTGCAGCTTTAATAACAGCTTCAAAAGAACATACTTTTACATTTTTACAATATCACATGTCATGCCGACTGTATTTATTACAATGTTCTTGGTGCATTCACTGATGTATAAATAAATTCCTCTTTCTCATAAAAATATATGCATAATTGCTTTCTCATAGAAGTATACTTGCTCCTAGAGGTGTATGGGGAACACATAACATTGAGAATCAAGAATAAAATATGACAAACATTTTTCATGGAAAAGTAATATCAGCTCTGCTATGTTCAATGTCAGTCAACTGCAAATTGAGAGTATAGATTAATAATGTATCGATCCCATTTGTCAATTAAGATATAAGTGAAAATATATAACACACTACCTGTACTCTAAAGGAATAATTCAAAGGATATGTTTCCCTATTTGGGGTAGGATTGTTAGTATATCCTACAAGAATAAAACAAATATGTATATAAGCCTCTACTTATTCAATAGTGGGCATCTCTGATACACCATAGTCAAATTCTCACTGAGAGCCGCACTTGCATCCCGCGCGGCGAGTCCACGCTATCCAGACATACACACAAGGTATACAGTACATGTTACTGTTTGTTTTCATTTTATTATGTTCAAGGGTGATTTCATTAGCTAATATAACCCGATCTCATAGATATCATGCATTTAAGCAGCAACGTAGATAATGCTTGGTGGTCAGTACATTTAACTGCTTATGGAGACAGACCCATTCTGTTTGCATGTAAAATGTGGACCCTCTCTTACTAAATGACATAATATTACCTTTATATGTAAATTTAATACAGCAATTACAGAATTTAATGCTTTCTTCAGCTGTTTTCTTGCTCCTTTGTTTATAGGGACCGCAGTGAGGTTGTAGCGACCGGTGGTAAGGCCGCGGGTGTGTGTGTATGATCTTTCTCAACAGAATCCCCATACTCAGATTTAACCGGTAGTAACATTTCTTTACTGTAAAACATGTCTATAACACAGTCAACTGATCTAGCTGCACACATGTATATGGTGGGGTCTCTGGATCTTCACTTCTTCCGGGTACGCAGCTAGCAAAGAAAAAAACACAACAATGGAGATATCTTTCCCTAACTTCCCCTAAAATCACGTACCAGTCTTATCACAGAAGAAGGTGTCGCTCCCACGTAGCAGGCCTGGGGATCTCACGATGACGGGTCCCGGTGCAGCGCTGAAGGGGGAAACTCCTCAGTCTTCTTCTGTGGTCTCCTTCCGGAGGTAACAGAATCTTTCTTTGTTAGTCTCTCTCAGTCTCGGGGCAAACCGATGAGCAGAAGGGAGATCACAGTAGAACAGATGGCTCCCTTATGTCAGTCACAGCCCCTGTACATGTAATCCAGTGGCAATGTCCTGAATTCCGGAGGCAATGTCCTGAATTTGAGTGGGACCCTCGGTAAGGCAAGGTCCTGCAGACCGGGGGTTGCAGCAACGATCTTCACAGGGTATTTCTTCCCAAGAATCTGGCTGCAAAAGAGCCCTATGTCTGTCCTGGCTGCGCTCTCTGGATCTGCACTGTTTTTCTCCTTTCACTTCCTGGGTAAACAACAGAGATGGTGGGGGCTTTCCACCCTCTGTGATTGTACAGTCCACTGATGCCCCCTGGTGGACAAGTGCGGACTGTGCACAGTTCGTTTCAGTCTCAATTTCAATAATACAATCTGAATTGTACACCTCATTACAAGGTCCTATTTGCAGGATAAGGGAGAATTAATCCCGATTACCTCATCCTTTTTTCACACATTTAAAAGGTAATGAATTTGACTATGGTGTATCAGAGATGCCCACTATTGAATAAGTAGAGGCTTATATACATATTTGTTTTATTCTTGTAGGATATACTAACAATCCTACCCCAAATAGGGAAACATATCCTTTGAATTATTCCTTTAGAGTACAGGTAGTGTGTTATATATTTTCACTTATATCTTAATTGACAAATGGGATCGATACATTATTAATCTATACTCTCAATTTGCAGTTGACTGACATTAAACATAGCAGAGCTGATATTACTTTTCCATGAAAAATGTTTGTCATATTTTATTCTTGATTCTCAATGTTATGTGTTCCCCATACACCTCTAGGAGCAAGTATACTTCTATGAGAAAGCAATTATGCATATATTTTTATGAGAAAGAGGAATTTATTTATACATCAGTGAATGCACCAAGAACATTGTAATAAATACAGTCGGCATGACATGTGATATTGTAAAAATGTAAAAGTATGTTCTTTTGAAGCTGTTATTAAAGCTGCAATGTTATCATGTTTTCATGTAAATTCATGTAAGACGATGTATTACTGATTTATCTTATCTTTATTTGTGATAGATATTCTTGACACTGTGAACAAGGTCAATGTGACCGAAACGTCAGTACAAATTCATTTTATGAGAATATCACAAGAATTTTTCTAAATAAAGTTTTTCTCATTTATCTCCATTTGAGTGCCGAAGTTACTTTTATACAGTTATTGATTTTTTTCTTCTGAGCACCAAAAAGGTTGAGTTGCGGACCATACTCTTCAAGCTAGCACACCAAACATGCCACCAACATGTCAGCACACCAAACATGCCACCAACATGTCAGAGCACACCAAACATGCCACCAACATGTCAGCACACCAAACATGCCACCAACATGTCAGAGCACACCAAACATGCCACCAACATGTCAGAGCACACCAAACATGCCACCAACATGTCAGCACACCAAACATGCCACCAACATGTCAGAGCACACCAAACATGCCACCAACATGTCAGAGCACACCAAACATGCCAGGAATATGTCAGATCACACAAAACATGTCATAAACATGTCAGAGCACAAAAAACATGCCAGCAACTCGCCAGATCACACCAAACACACCAGGGCACACCAAACACACCAGGGCACACCAAACACGTCAGCAACACATCAGAGTGCACCAAACACGCCAGCAACATATCAGATTACACCAAATACACCAAACACGCCAGCAACACATTAGAAAACACAAAACACGAAAGCAACATGTCAGAGTGTACCAAACAAGCCAGCAACACGCCTGCGCCCACCAAACACATGAGAAACATGACCGAGTGCACCAAACACACCAGTGACACATTAGACTGCACTAAATATACAAGAAAAACACATCAGCGCACGGCACACACTACACATTACCTGGAGCAGCAGATCCAGATGATGGTGAAGATACAGGAGACC
This sequence comes from Allobates femoralis, assembly GCA_033576535.1. Taxonomy (NCBI): domain Eukaryota; kingdom Metazoa; phylum Chordata; class Amphibia; order Anura; family Aromobatidae; genus Allobates; species Allobates femoralis. Next base: position 136,967,402 of record JARQOC010000010.1, read on the forward strand.
GCGGAGATGCTGCATCCAGCAAATGTCAGGACCGACAGCGACACAAGATGGAGCTCAGAGATGGGCTGTTGGGACGTGCTCTACATGACAACAGGAAGGCAGTGATGTCACATTTGTGGGGTCCTGGTGGAAGTGGTGTCACATTTGTGGGGTCTGGGTGGTGGTGATGTCACATTAGTGGGGTCTGGGTGGCGGTGATGTCACATTAGTGGGGTCTGGGTGGCGGTGATGTGGGGTCCGGGTGACGGTGATGTGGGGTCCGGGTGGAGGTGATGTGGGGTCCAGGTGGCAGTGATGTGGGGTCTGGGTGGCGGTGATGTCACATTTGTGGTGTCCAGGTACCGGTGATGTTACATTGTGGAGTCCAGGTGATGTGGGTTCTGGGTGGCGATGATGTGGGGTCTGGGTGGCGGTGATGTGGGGTCCAGGTGGCGATGATGTGGGTTCCGGGTGGCGGTGATGTGGGGTCAGGGTGGCGGTGATGTGGGGTCTGGGTGGCGGTGATGTGGGGTCAGGGTGGCGGTGATGTGGGGTCTGGGTAGCAGTGATGTTGGGTCCGGGTGGCAGTGATGTGGGGTCTAGGTGGCGGTGATATGGGGTCCAGGTGGTGATGATGTGGGTGCCGGGTGGCAGTGATGTGGGGTCCGGGTGGCAGTGATTTGGGGTCTGGGTGGTGGTGATGTGGGGTCCGGGTGGCGGTGATGTGGGGTCCGGGTGGCGGTGATGTCACATTTGTGGGGTCTGGGGTGGAGGTGATGTTACATTGTGGAGTCCGGGTGATGTGGGGTCCGGGTGGCGGTGATGAGAGGTCTGTATGGCGGGGATGTGAGGTCTGGATGGCGGTGATGTGGGGTCTGGATGGCGGTGATGTGGGGTCTGGATGGCGGTGATGTGGGCTTCGGGTGATGTGGGCTCCGGGTGATAGTGATGTGGGGTCTGGGTGACGGTGATGTTGGGTCTGGATGGCGATGATATGGGGTCCAGGTGGCAGTGATGTGAGGTCTGGATGGCAATGATATGGGGTCCAGGTGGCGATAATGTGGGTTCTGGGTGGCGGTGATGTGGGTCTGGGTGCCAGTGATGTCTCGTTTGTAGGGTCCGGGTGGCGGTGATGTTACATTATGGAGTCCGGGTGATGTGGGGTCCGGGTGGCGGTGATATGGGTTCTGGGTGGCGGTGATGTGGGGTCCACGTGGCGATGATGTGGGTTCCGGGTGGCGGTGATGTCACATTTGTGGTTTCTGGGTGGCGGTGATGTTACATTATCAAGAAAAAAGAAAGAAAACGGCACTCACCGGACTTCAAAAAGCGGTATCCTTTATTGCAGGAGTTACGGGTACAGCGTGCAGGGAGGGGGGTACCGGGTGACGACGTCACCGTTTCGGGCTCTCGCCCTTCTACGGGTCACAGGGGTCCGTGACCCGTAGAAGGGCGAGAGCCCGAAACAGTTCCGTCATCACCCGGTACCCCCCCCCCTGCACGCTGTACCCGTAACTCCTGCAATAAAGGATACCGCTTTTTGAAGTCCCGGTGAGTGCCGTTTTCTTTTTTCTTGACATGGATTTTGTTCTCTGACTGGCACCCCGGGTGAATACTGTGGCTCTAGTCCGTGGTCGCCTCCTGGCCAGGAGTTCCCCTTTAGGTGGTGCCCTCATTCCTTCTTTTGGACTCATTTTCCGTTGATGTTACATTATGGAGTCCGGGTGATGTGGGCTCAGGGTGGCAGTGATGTGGGGTCTGGTTGGCGGTGATGTGGGGTCCGGGTGGCAGGCAAAGATCTCACATTTGTGGTGTCCGGGTGGCAGGCAAAGATCTCACATTTGTAGTGTCCGGGGTGGCAGTGATGTTACATTGTGGAGTCTGGGTGATGTGGGGTCCGGGTGGTGGTGATGTGGGGTCTGGGTGGCGGTGATGTGGGGTCAGGGTGGTGGTGATGTCAGCTCTAGGTGGCGATGATGTGGGGTCTGGGTGGCGGTGATGTGAGGTCCGGGTGGCGGTGATGTGGGGTCTGGGTGGCGGTGATGTGGGTCTGGGTGCGGTGATGTGGGGTCAGGGTGGTGGTGATGTCAGCTCTAGGTGGCGATGATGTGGGGTCTGGGTGGCGGTGATGTGAGGTCCGGGTGGCGGTGATGTGGGGTCTGGGTGGCGGTGATGTGAGGTCCCGGTGATGTGCTTTCTGGGTGGCGGTGATGCGGGGTTCGGATGATGGTGATGTGAGCTCCAGGTGGCAGTGATGTGGGCTCCAGGGGGCAGTGATGTGGGCTCCGGGTGGTGGTGATGTGGGCTCCGGGTGGCAAGGATGTGGGGTCCGGGTGATGTGGACTCCAGATGGCGGTGATGTGGGCTCCAGTTGGCAGTGATGTGGGGTCCGGGTGGTGGTGATGTGGGGTCCGGATGACAGTGATGTGGGGTCTGGATGACGGTGATGTGGGGTTCGGATGATGGTGATGTGAGCTCCGGGTGGCAGTGATGTGGGGTCCAGGTGATGTGGACTCCAGATGGCGGTGATGTGGGCTCCAGTTGGCAGTGATGTGGGGTCCGGGTGGTGGTGATGTGGGGTCTGGATGACGGTGATGTGGGGTTCGGATGATGGTGATGTGGGGTCTGGGTGGTGGTGATGTGGGGTCCAAGTGGTGGTGATGTGGGGTCCGGATGATGGTGATGTGGGGTCCGGGTGGTGGTGATGTGGGCTCCGGGTGGCAGTGATGTGGGCTCCGGGTGGCAGTGATGTGGGCTCCAGATGACAGTGATGTGGGGTCCAGATGATGGTGATGTGGGCTCCGGGTGGCAGTGATGTGGGCTCCGGGGTGGCAGTGATGTGGGCTCCTGGTGGCAGTGATGTGGGGTCCGGGTGGCAGTGATGTGGGGTCCTGGTGGCAGTGATGTGGGCTCCGGGTGGCAGTGATGTGGGGTCCGAGTGGCAGTGATGTGGGGTCTGGGTGGCAGTGATGTGGGCTCCGGGTGGCAGTGATGTGGGGTCGGATGACGGTGATGTGGGGTCTGGGTGGCAGTGATGTGGGGTCCAGGTGATGTGGACTCCAGATGGCGGTGATGTGGGCTCCAGTTGGCAGTGATGTGGGGTCCTGTGGGGGTGATGTGGGGTCTGGATGACGGTGATGTGGGGTTCGGATGATGGTGATGTGGGGTCTGGGTGGTGGTGATGTGGGGTCCGAGTGGTGGTGATGTGGGGTCTGGATGATGGTGATGTGGGGTCCGGGTGGTGGTGATGTGGGCTCCGGGTGGCAGTGATGTGGGCTCTGGGTGGCAGTGATGTGGGCTCCAGATGACGGTGATGTGGGGTCCAGATGATGGTGATGTGGGCTCCGGGTGGCAGTGATGTGGGCTCCGGGTGGCAGTGATGTGGGCTCCTGGTGGCAGTGATGTGGGGTCCGGGTGGCAGTGATGTGTGGGGTCCGGGTGGCAGTGATGTGGGCTCCGGGTGGCAGTGATGTGGGGTCCGAGTGGCAGTGATGTGGGGTCTGGGTGGCAGTGATGTGGGCTCCGGGTGGCAGTGATGTGGGGTCCGGATGACGGTGATGTGGGGTCTGGGTGGCGTTGATGTCGGCTCCGGGTAGCAGTGACATGGGCTGTGGGTGATGGGGATTTCTGGGTGCCTGTTGGTCATTTCTCACCATTAATAAAGCGAAGTAGGTCAGGTGGTTGCACCTGCAGTCAGTGCTCCACTCCCGGGGTCCGTGCGGCATCCGTTCGTCCTCCACTCTTCTGACCGCTCTGTGGGGACAGATGGACGATCAGTCGTCATTTTGACACTTCCCAAACACACAATTTTCTCAAATACAAGTCAATGGGGGCAATAAAAAAGCTGAGTGCACACGGGTGATCCACATACAGACATCACCATTCTGTGCACAGAACACTGGAAATGATTGTAGAATAATACAAATCCCATAGTATATGGATGTATGGCAGGAAACAAATGAGTCTCATGACATCTGTGATACCAAACAGATGATGTCAGGACCTGATCTCCTGGATGATCATCAATCAGATTTGTGACCTCGGCCTAAGTCACATTGTGGCAAACAATAACATTATGTAACAAGGTAGAAAAATATTAGAATCTGAGGGTCCTCAGTGGTTGATACTCTTTAATGGCTAACTGAAAAGATGGTAAACATAGTAAGCTTTCCAGACACTATGGCCCCTTCATCAGGCTGATAATGACACAGATTCTGAAGACACATACATAGATACATAAACAGGGTTAGATGATGTAGTAAATATGACAGGTGACGTAAAGCAGAGTCAGGTCAGGGAGGGGGAGAGCTTAACTGGGTGGTAATGTCAAAATTCTGAGATACCATGAACAGATTGTATTATTGTTCTATGATTAGTGGTCTGTGGAGACCTGAAGATTCCTCAGTGAATGTAGAAAGCCATAAATCGGTGCGAGACAGTTCACATAAGAACAAGTAACAAGGTAGAAATTTCCCCTTCTATCTTTTCCTTGAGTGTTCAGTCTGTGGACAATGTCATCTCTGACACCCATCTACCCAGACCCCATCCCTCCATCACCTTCATCACATTGCTCATCACCAAGGTTTCACTGATTATTAAGATGGTGATGAAGAATATGTACCTTGATGATCAAGTTGCAACCAAGCATTTTGTAGTCCTCCAAGAGTTTCTGGACATGTCACTGGAAGCAAAGATCACCAAGCTACGACTTGTCTACACATTATACAAAGAGAGCAATCACTGGAGAAAACATCATGGTGGGAAGAATAGAAGCAACAAGTCGAAGAGGAAGACCAGCAACCCGATAGATTGATACAATCAAGATAATGGCAGAGAAGACTCTGATGGACCTATCAAGGCTTGCAGAATACCTTGGTGGTCCTATCTAGCCTTGGAGAAGACATTGGTGGACCTATCTAGGCTTGGAGAAGTCCCTCGTGGACTTATCTAGGCTTAGAGAAAACTCTATTGGACTTATCTAGGCTTGGAGAAGACCCTGGTGGCCCTATCTCGGCTTGAAGAAGACCCTGGTGGACCTGTCTAGGCTTAGAGAAGACTCTATTGGACTTATCTAGGCTTGGAGAAGACTCTATTGGACTTATCTAGGCTTGGAGAAGACCCTGGTGGACCTATCTAGGCTTGGAGAAGACCCTGGTGGACCTATCTAGGCTTGGAGAAGAACCTGGTGGACCTGTCTAGGCTTAGGGAAGACTCTATTGGACTTATCTAGGCTAGGTAAAGACCTTGGTGGCCCTATCTGGGCTTAAAGAACACCCTGAGTTTTATGACACTTTTCTCTGGAATCAAACATGGAATCATTCAAGTAAAGGTATGATATCATTCAGTATCACACTGGCTTCACTCTATATTCCTAAATCCGGCTGATTGGATCCCTGTATGTCCTGGAAATACACAAAACCCCGGTCACCTCTAATGTATTGCAGAAATCCACTCTCTTGGGGTGGAAAGTCGAACTCCCTTGCCCCTTTTTCTCAGCAGTCCTGATTCTCGGAGTTATAAAGCCTTTTTTCCCCCAAATCTGGTGCCAAGTCGTTCATCTCCCTTACGCTCTTCTGTGATGTGTATTTCTGCTGCATCATTCATGCATTGATTGTATCTATCCTAATTGTCTCCAATTTCATCGAATTATGCTACAACGTTCAATCACAGACTTCATCTTCAGTCTCATTGGATTCAGTGTACCGGTTTAGCTGCCTGTTTAGCTTTATGAGCCCTCGTCCCATTTAGTTAGAACCAGTGGCGTACCTACCGCGGTCGCAGGGGTCGCGGCTGCGACCGGGCCCGCCCCGGGGGGGGCCCGCGCCCCCCTGGGGGGCCCCGCACCCCCCCGGGTGGCCCCGTGACCCCGTGACCCGTCCTGACAGCCGGCCGCTGCGACCGCGATATCCCAGGCCGGGGAGGAGGGAGGACGGGAAGTGAGAAAGCTCACTTCCTGCTGCTGTGCCCGCCCCTCCTCTCCTCCTCACTGCGGACCGCGGCGGGACAGTGGTGAGTGTGACTAGCAGGCAGCAGCACTGCAGCAGACAAAACCGCTCTGTGTCTCGGCCGCGGCTGAAGGAAGGCCTGAACACCGGCTCCGGTACCGGGAGGAGGTCATCATGTCCCTGCACTAACCCTGTCCATACAGGTGAGCGGACAGACTGACGTCATCACTGCTGGGGGAAAATGTCCTCGCCCTGCAATGTAATAAACAGCAGGAAACAGGGAATAGGCTGCAGTGACCGGCGATCACCGGGGAGGAGACCAGGGAGAGACCGGGGGCAGCAGCATGGTGATCAGGGGCAGTACGGTGAGACTGAGAGCTGGCGCCAATGTGTAGTGTGTACAGTGTGTGATGTGTACAGTGTGATGTGTATAGTGTGTACAGTGTGTAGTGTGTACAGTGTGGTGTGTAATGTACAGTGTGATGTGTGTAGTGTGTACAGTGTGTAGTGTGTACAGTGTGTAGTGTGATGTGTGTAGTGTGCACAGTGTGATGTGTGTAGTGTGTACAGTGTAGTGTGATGTGTATAGTGTGTACAGTGTGTAGTGTGATGTGTGTACAGTGTGTAGTGTGATGTGTGTAGTGTGTACAGTGTGATGTGTAGTATGTACAGTGTAGTGTGATGTGAGTACAGTTTGTAGTGTGATGTGAGTACAGTGTGTAGTGTGTACAGTGTGATGTGTGTGTGTAGTGTGTACAGTGTAGTGTGATGTGTGTAGTGTGTACAGTGTGATGTGTGTAGTGTGTACAGTGTAGTGTGATGTGTGTACAGTGTGTGTATGTAGTGTGTACAATGTGTGTAGTGTGTACAATGTGATGTGTGTAGTGTGATGTGTGTAGTGGTGTGATGTGTGTACAGTGTGATGTGTGTAGTGTGTGTACAGCGTGATGTGTGTAGTGTGATGTGTGTAGTGTGTGTACAGTGTAGTGTGTGATGTAATATGTGTACAGTGTGATGTGTGTAGTGTGTACAGTGTAGTGTGATGTGTGTACAGTGTGTAGTGTGATGTGTACAGTGTGTAGTGTGTACAGTGTGAGTAGTGTGTACAGTGTAGTGTACAGTGTGATGTGTGTAGTGTGTACAGTGTGTAATGTGTACAGTGTGATGTGTGTACAGTGTGATGTGTGTGATGTGTGTAGTGTACAGTGTGATGTGTGTAGTGTGTACAGTGTGTGGTGTGTACAGTGTGATGTGTGTACTGTGTGATGTGTGTACAGTGTGTGTAGTGTGTACAGTGTAGTGTGTGATGTGAACAGTGTGATGTGTGTAGTGTATGTGTGTAATTTGTGTACAGTGTGATGTGTGTAGTGTGTACAGTGTGTAGCGTGCACAGCAGTGGCGTACCTACCGCGGTCGCAGGGGTCGCGGCTGCGACCGGGCCCGCCCCCAGGGGGGGCCCGCGCCCCCCTGGGGGGCCCCGCACCCCCCCGGGTGGCCCCGTGACCCCGTGACCCGTCCTGACAGCCGGCCGCTGTCAATACCTATATTGATTAAATATTACACTATAAAACATTACAACAATACTATAGCGTGCTAAATGAATAGAGAAATTGTGAATTTGAGTTGATAATATTTTGGTATGGGGGGGGGCCCCATTTGAAACTTCGCACCGGGGCCCCTAAGTTTGTAGTTACGCCACTGGTTAGAACTGAACATGAACAGTCAGTGATGTCCCGGAGGATCTTCTCTCATTATCGAGGACAGATGGAAGTCAGATGGCGCCAAATCTGGACTGTATGGAGGATGCCGTATGGTGGTGAGTTTTAGTCTGTGAAGTTCTGCTGCGATGACATGTGAAGTGTGCGGTCTCGTATGGTCTCGCTACAGAAGAACACTTCCCCTTTCCTTTTGGACCCTTGTTAGTCATCGTTACAAAGTTTGCAGCATTGATCCAACTTCTGCTGGAAGATTTCCATTGATGGAGCGCTCACTATATCCCATGGCAGCCGGTTCCACTCTCTTTCTGCCCTCACTGTCAGGAAGTTTTTCCTGATGTCTAATCTGTATCTCCTTCCTTTTAGTTTCACCTCATTGCATCTTTTACTTCCTTGTGCTAATGAGAATAGAGTTGTTCCCTCTGCACTGTGAATACTTTCAGATATTTGTAGACAGCTAAGTCTCTTCCCAGCCTTCTCTTTCACAAACTAAACCTTCCTAGTTCTTTTAGTCGGTCCATTGTGATGTAACGCTCTGAACTGATTGTTACTTTGCTTTGTCGACCGTCTGCACAGGGATCCGTTCTTTACACTGTAACAACACAGCCAGTAGCGTAGCTAGCGGGGGGGCAGGGGGGGCGATCGCCCCGGGCCCCCCCGGCTTGAGGGGCCCATTGGCTGCCCCCGGGGGGGCCCCGCACTCGCTGGGGGGCCCCCGCACTCCCTGGGTGGGCCCCGCACTCCCTGGGGGGTCCCGTGCTGGCAGCCGGCATTTGCGCGGCCGGAGAGGAGGGAGGACGGGACTTCCTGCTGTGTAGATCTGCCCGCCCCTCCTACAGCAGACGAAGGAAGGAAGTCTCGCGAGGGACGGAATGCGCCCAAACAAACCGGTCTGCGCCCTCTGATGATGCAGTCGGTGGCATTTCCTGAGGTGGGTGGGGGGCAGTGCGGCAGCGTGTAGGCCAAGTAGGGGCCTCTATTAGATTGCGACCCCGGAAATCTGAGGCACCGGCGCGGATGCACCGTACAAGCGGCGCCACGCCGGAAAAAATGCAGACACATCTGGGGCCATTGAATCAGAGGCCCAGGGACCGTGGATGACAGCATTGTGAGGTAAACATACAAGAGATGGTACCTGACATGGGCACCTCAGGGTCGCGGTGAGTGTCAGCACCCTTCTCCCCCCGGTCCGGTCCACAACACACCTCTCCACCACCACCCCCCCCGGTCCTCAAATCTCTCCACCAGCACCTCAAATCTCTCCACCAGCACCTCAAATCTCTCCACCAGCACCTCAAATCTCTCCACCAGCACCTCAAATCTCTCCACCAGCACCTCAAATCTCTCCACCAGCACCTCAAATCTCTCCACCAGCACCTCAAATCTCTCCACCAGCACCTCAAATCTCTCTACCAGCACCTCAAATCTCTCCACCAGCACCTCAAATCTCTCCACCAGCACCTCAAATCTCTCCCCCAGCACCCCCCCCCCCCGGTCCTCAAACCTCCCCACCAGCACCCCCCCCATGGGGGGCCCGGGTGGTTATCTCGCCCCGGGGCCCGAAGTTGGCCAGCTACGCCACTGAACACAGCCCTTCATTGATATAGCTTCTGTCACATGTTGACTGCATTGTGTCTATGTGAAATGCTGCTGTAGTTTAAGTCAGAGTTAATTTCCTTTGGCACATCCGGAGTTAATGTGCAGATTCTGTTATATTGCTGTGTGTGGCTTTACATATGTAGGTGGCGTGTCGGTCATATCACTTAGTTGTCCATTCCATCAGCCTTTAAGTAGTTCCACTTCCTTCCACCAGGTAGAGTTTAATCTCTACATGGACCTCGAGTGGTGAAAACGTGCGAGTGTTGTGCTGGTTCTTGCTCCTGTTGCATTCCCTGCAGGAAACGCTGTGTTTTCCTTGCCCATAGGTGGAGGTAGGGGCTCTTAGCCTAGGGCTTATCAGCAGCATAGGGCAAGGGTGGTAACCCAGACCTCCTCACCTTCAGGGGTACCTCTGGGAGCAGGGTATCCTAGGGACCCCAGTATAAGGGTCAGACTAGCTCCCCCTGAACGCCTTTACCCATTTTACCATCTTGCTTCCTGATTCCCTATCGCCATACCATCCCTCATGAGAGCTTCCCATCAACTGGAGCTGTAGAGGAGAGTCTACTGAAAAGTCCAGTACCTACCGCATCCCAGTGCTGCCATATGCTGAGCAGTTATGAAGGTGGAGGCAATATTTTTCAATCGATCCTCATATTTATTTTTCTTTTTATATTCTGGAGTTTCACTTTACAAAAGAAACAGTCACTGGAAAGATCTCTTGGCTCTAACCAAACCCTAGGAACCAAATGTCATCGTATCAGGTGTTGCCTTCCTGCACACCTTTCTCGCGCACCTTGTGAGGTGCCCAAAACTTATCTCGATCACAAAGTTTCACTTTGAAATATGCAGAATCAGCTGCTTTAAGAAAGTGCTGATGTTAGTCCTCTGACATGGGAATGGTGAAACTGCCACAAGTATAACAGAAGAATCACGGCTGTTTCTGCACAGATATAACAGAAGGATCACGGCTGTTTCCTGCACAGATATAACAGAAGAATCACGGCTGTTTCTGCACAGATATAACAGAAGGATCACGGCTGTTTCTGCACAGATATAACAGAAGGATCAAGCTGTTTCTGCACAGATATAACAGAAGGATCACAGCTGTTTCTGCACAGATATATAACAGAAGGATCACGCTGTTTCTGCACAGATATAACAGAAGATCACGGCTGTTTCTGCACAGATATAACAGAAGGATCACAGCTGTTTCTGCACAGATATAACAGAAGGATCACGGCTGTTTCTGCACAGATATAACAGAAGGATCATGCTGTTTCTGCACAGATATAACAGAAGGATCACGGCTGTTTCTGCACAGATATAACAGAAGGATCACAGCTGTTTCTGCACAGATATAACAGAAGGATCACGGCTGTTTCTGCACAGATATAACAGAAGGATCACGCTGTTTCTGCACAGATATAACAGAAAGGATCACAGCTGTTTCTGCACAGATATAACAGAAGGATCACGGCTGTTCTGCACAGATATAACAGAAGGATCACGCTGTTTCTGACAGATATAACAGAAGGATCACTGCTGTTTCTGCACAGATATAACAGAAGGATCACAGCTGTTTCTGCTACAGATATAACAGAAGGATCACGCTGTTTCTGCACAGATATAACAGAAGGATCACGGCTGTTTCTGCACAGATATAACAGAAGGATCACGCTGTTTCTGCACAGATATAACAGAAGGATCACAGGCTGTTTCTGCTCAGATATAACAGAAGGATCACGGCTGTTTCTGCAAGATATAACAGAAGGATCATCGGCTGTTTACTGCACAGATATAACAGAAGGATCACTGCTGTTTCTGCACAGATATAAAAAAGTACATTCGCCAGAAACAGAAGGATCACAGCTGTTTCTGCACAGATATAACAGAAGGATCACAGCTGTTTCTGCACAGATATAACAGAAGGATCACGGCTGTTTCTGCACAGATATAACAGAAGGATCACGGCTGTTCTGCACAGATATAACAGAAGGATCAAGCTGTTTCTGCACAGATATAACAGAAGGATCACGCTGTTTCTGCACAGATATAACAGAAGGATCACGGATGTTCTGCACAGATATAACAGAAGGATCACAGGCTGTTTCTGCACAGATATAACAGAAGGATCATGGCTGTTTCTGCACAGATATAACAGAAGGATCACGGCTGTTTCTGCTCAGATATAACAGAAGGATCACGGCTGTTTCTGCACAGATATACAGAAGGATCACGGCTGTTTCTGCACAGATATAACAGAAGGATCACTGCTGTTTCTGCATAGATATAACAGAAGGATCACGGCTGTTTCTGCTCAGATATAACAGAAGGATCACCTTCGCCAGTATCGGTCACGCTGTTTCTGCACAACAGAGATCAGCTTGACTATAACAGAAGGATCACGGCTGTTTCTGCACAGATATAACAGAAGGATCACCTACGCATAAATAACAAATCAGGCTGTTTCTGCATCAGATATAACAGAAGGATCACGGCTGTTTCTGCACAGATATAACAGAAGGATCACAGGCTGTTTCTGCTCAGATATAACAGAAGGATCACAGCTGTTTCTGCACAGATATAACAGAAGGATCACGAGCTGTTTCTGCTCAGATATAACAGAAGGATCACAGCTGTTTCTGCACAGATATAACAGAAGGATCATGGCTGTTTCTGCACAGATATAACAGAAGAATCACAGCTGTTTCTGTACTTAAAACGAGACACAGCAAAGACAGACACGCTCTACAAAAGGAAATAAGTAAGATAATTTCTGCTATCACCCTGTATACAGACTTTTGGAATACATCTCACAATCACAGCCAGGACAAGTAAGGACCCGCTACCGGTCACCAAGGTCGCCTGCCCGTCCCTACTCTCGGGCGGTTAACTTTCACCAATAGGAGAGCACTAGTGCTACTGCAATCCAGACTGGAGCAATCACATGAAGATAAGCTACAGAGAAAACACCTGACGAGATAGAAGAAAGCTGACCGCAAATTTAAGATCAGCAGAAAATCCAAATCAACAAAAATTTATCTTCAAGTCTGTTCCCCAGTGAATCGGACCCAAGACAAGATATCTCATAACAGCAGGAGAAGATACATTCCCACCATAACAATGGGTGACTTCAACATCCCCATTGACACCCACCAGTCAACAGCCTCCAAACTCCTGTCACTTGCCTCATCCTTTGGCCTCTCTCAATGGTCCTCTACAGCCAAACCCCCAACATATGGACATACACTAGACCTCATCTTTACCCGCCTCTGCCCCCTAACCCCATAACCTCCCCTCTCCTCCTCTCTGACCACATCTACTTACTTTCTCATCCTTGTCCTCCTCACCTGCCCCCATGTCCACCAAGTCGCACACCCTTGCCGAAACCTCACACAACTTGATGCTCACACACTCTCCAAAGCCATTTTACCGCTATCATCCATATCCTCATTCCATGACACAGATAATGCCACACTTTCTACAACTCTACACTCACATCAGCTATTGATGCAGTTGCCCCTCTCATTCACGTCAGAACACGACGAATCAACAGACAACCCTGGCACACAGACTCCACTAAAAAGCTGCAGCGGGAGTCTAGGGTTGCAGAGCGGCTCTGGAAGAAAACAATCACAAGAAATACACAGCATTCAAACAAGCACTGCTCAAGATCAAGTCAGCACTCACCACCACTAAACAGAATTACTTCATCACCCTCATATCCTCTTTGTCCCATAACCCCAGGCAGTTATTCAACACATTTAACTCCCTCCTCCGCTCCCCACTGCCCCCTCCTACTTCTCGTATCTCTGCAGAAGACTTTGCAACACACTTCACCAGCAAGATCAACCAGATCAGACAAGTCTTCGCTACACAACCATCACAACCCCCATGTATACCGGATCAATCCTCTCCCCCACTAACCCTCCTCCCCTCCATCACTGAAGGAGAACTTGCACACCTCCACTCCAGACCGAACCTCACCACTTGTGCACTGGACCCATCCCATCCCACCTCCTCCCCAACCTCACCACCACACTCATCCCAGCCCTAACCCACCTCTTTAATCTATCACTAACCTCCGGTACCTTTCTTCCACTTTCAAACATACAACAATTACACCTATCTTAAGAAGCCATCCCTCGACCCGACCGCCACATCCAGCTACCCGCCCATTTCGCTGCTCCCTTTTCGCTTCCAAACCTCTTGAAAAGCGCGTCCACACTGTACTCTCATCTCACCTCTCACCCACTCTCTCTTTGACGACCTTCAATCTGGCTTCCACCTCCACCACTTCACTGACACTGCCCTGACCAAAATTAATAATGACTTACTCAGGCCAAAGCTAACAGACACTTCTCCATCCTCCTCCTTCTTGACCTGTCCTCTGCATTCGACACAGTCGACCATGCCTCTGTTACAGATCTCCTCTTCCATTGGTATCACTGACCTTGACCTCTCCTGGATCTCCTTCTACCTTTCCAACCGCACATTTAGTGTCTCCCACTGCCATACGACCTCCTCGCCCCATCCCCTCTCTGTTGGGGTCCCCGTCAAGGACTCTGTCCTCGGGCCCCTCCTATTTTCAATCTATACCTTGGTCTGGGACAACTCATACAGTCCATGGCTTCCAGTATCACGAGTACGCTGATGACACTCACATCTACCTCTCTAGCCCAGACGTCACCTCTGTCCTGTCCAGAATCCCGGGTGTCTATCAGCCATATCCTCCTTCTTCTCCTGTCACTTCCTAAAACTCAATGTAGACAAAACTGAACTCATCATCTTTCCTCCATCTCACACACCTTCCTTACCTGATCTATCACAATAAATGACATCACACTTTGCCCTGTACCTGAAATCCGCTGCTCAGGAGTAACCTTGACTCTGCCTTATCCTTCAGACCACACATCCAAGCTCTCACCACCTCCTGCCGCCTCCAACTCAAAAATATTTCCAGAATCCATCCCTTCCTCAACCCCCAATCTGCTAAACTACTAGTGCATGCTCTCATCATCTCCCGCCTCGACTACTGCAACCTCCTTCCCTGTGGCCTCCCTGCTAAACACTCTTACACCTCTCCAATCTGTCCTCAACTCTGCTGCCGACTAATCCACCTCTCCTCGCTATTCCTCCACTTTCCCTTGCATAATCCTCTACTGGCTCCCCCCCAGGTATCCAATTCAAATTACTAACATTGACTTACAAACCATCGCATCTGTCCCCATAATCTCTGAACTAATCTCCCGATATCATCCAACTCGTAACCTCCAATCTTCCCAAGACCTCCTCCTCTCCTTCACACTTGTACGTTCCTCATCTAACCGCCTGCAAGACTTCCCCCAAGCATCCCCCATCCTCTGGAATTCTGCACCCAAAAACGTCTGACTGTCCCCACATTCGGAACCTTCAACAGGAACCTTCAAACCCATCTCTTCAGAACAGCCTACAGCCTGCAATGACCACAGTGCCACCTCAACACCACTGGACCTGGCGCTCCTCCACCACTGGACCTGGTTGCTCCATCACCATTGGACCTGGCACTCCACCACCACTGGACCTGGTGCTCCACCACCACTGGACCTGGCGTTTCACCACCATTGGACCATGGCACTCCACCACCACTGGACCTGACACTCCACCACCACCAGCGCAGACCCAGCCTACTCTCTCCCTCCCCACTGCCTGTAGAATGTAAGCCTGCAAGGGCAGGGTCCTCTCTCCCCTCTATATCAGTCCGTCACTGTTAGTTTGTTCATTGTTTTTTAACGTGTCTATATGCCCTTTATCATGTATAGCACCATGGAATGAATGGTGCTCTATAAATAAATAAATAATAATAATACTCACCATCCCAAAACACGCAACGGGTAGACGAGTTCACCTGAGGTGTAAAGATGGAAAATGTGGTGAATGGTGGTGTCACATTCCAAGAATACACTATGTACACAGAAAAATATGTTCTCCCCATCTGGGGGCTTCTCTACCTCTATCTACAGCCATAAATATTAATATGGAGAAAAGTAAGACACTCCCCATCTGGGGGCTTCTCTACCTCTATCTACAGCCATAAATATTAATATGGAGAAAAGTAAGTCCCTCCCCATCTGGGGGCTTCTCTACCTCTATCTACAGCCATAAATATTAATATGGAGAAAAGTAAGTCCCTCCCCATCTGGGGCTTCTCTACCTCTATCTACAGCCATAAATGTTAATATGGAGAAAAGTAAGCCCCATCCCCCATCTGGGGGCTTCTCTACCTCTATCTACAGCAATAAATATTAATATGGAGAAAAGTAAGTCCCTCCCCATCTGGGGGCTTCTCTACCTCTATCTACAGCCATAAATATTAATATGGAGAAAAATAAGTCCCTCCCCATCTGAGGGCTTCTCTACCTCTATCTACAGCCATAAATATTAATATGGAGAAAAGTAAGTCCCTCCCCATCTGGGGCTTCTCTACCTCTATCTACAGCCATAAATATTAATATGGAGAAAAGTAAGTCCCTCCCCATCTGAGGCTTCTCTACCTCTATCTACAGCCATAAATATTAATATGGGGAAAAGTAGTCCTCCATCTGGGCTTCTCTACTCTATCTACGCATAAATTATTGGAGAAAAGTAAGTCCCTCCCCATCGGGCTTCTCTACCTCTATCTACAGCCATAAATATTAATATGGAGAAAAGTAAGACCCTCCCCATCTGGGGGCTTCTCTACCTCTATCTACAGCCATAAATATTAATATGGGAAAAGTAAGTCCCTCCCCATCTGGGGGCTTCTCTACCTCTATCTACAGCCATAAACATTAATATGGAGAAAAATATGTGCCCCCCCCATCCCGCACACATCCACCCCTCCATAGACATAGTTGGAGAGGGACGGACTCTAGAATAAACGGTCTAGGGCCGAGGCCTAGTATGCCCATCCTGTCCCTGGATCCGGCTACACGCCACTCTTCGCTGCAACCCGTCCCCAATCACTAACCTCTCCCCAATGTATCAGACCCAGAAGAGAGGGAGCCGTAATTACTGTAACAGCTCCATTAGGGACAGGAAGGGCTCCTCGGCCCTAGGCTGTGTCATTCTATACATCTTCTAGTTCCCCTCGGTCTTACCACCTCCTCAGTTGTTGGCCCTCTCTGAGGTTGCTGGCTCAGGGGTCTCCATGAAGTCTGGATATGATTGCTCATGTGACCCCTCATATGTGTCTGGAGCCCACCACACCCTCTTACCTGTAATGGCTGATGGTGAAACGTGATGACAATGTCCTCCATCAGATTGGAGACCCGTGTCCCCTCCAGGGTGACACCGACCACACGACTATCCACGACTGTGCTGTTTGCCGCATCCTGTGAGCATACATAAGACAGTTAGTGACTCTGCACCACGCTGCTCGTCCCCAGGGCATCTGGTATCTCACCTGGAAGAGCGCCCCGGAGGTCATCATCTGCACCACCTGCAGCCTGGTCCTGTTGGCCACAGACTCCAACAACTGCTTTGGAAAAGACAAAGAAATGCCCAGATGATCGGGAAGAGAGGTCAGCTGTAAGATAGGAGGAAACACATGTTACATGACCTTAGTGCTGTATTGTGTCCCCATGGTCGATCCAGTGAGCAGAGACGCCATTCATTTCCCAACTCACCACATCGGCAGAGTGCAGCTTATACACACCGCCTGAAGAGGACCTGTTCCAAAAAAGGTGTGTGTCCTCATTAAACGTCACCTGGGTGAGCACGGTTTCAATCCAGCTACAGAGCCTGAAAGCCACAGAAGAGAGTGTGAGTGAGGGTGGGGAGGGGTGCATCATGATTGAGGGGTACAACTGGCTCCATATGCTTCACAAGCGGCAGGGAATGACTTACACACTACCATTCCCAGTGAAAGGCTCCTTGTCCAGATAGTCAACGACTTGTAAGATCTCGTGATTAACGGTCCTCGTATCTACAAGACAAGCAGGAACCATGATCAGTACTGACCCGAGCAACGCAACTCTGTCAACTCAGAACACTTCGTCCTGCTGGTCCCAGGATCTCTGCTCAGTCTCTCCTGTCCTGCTGGTCCCAGGATCTCTGCTCAGTCTCTCCCGTCCTGCTGGTCCCAGTATCTCTGCTCAGTCTATCCCGTCCTGCTGATCCCAGTATCTCTGCTCAGTTTCTCCCGTCCTGCTGGTCTCAGTATCTCTTCTCAGTCTCTCCCATCCTGCTGGTCCCAGGATCTCTGCTCAGTCTCTCCTGTCCTGCTGGTCACAGGATCTCTGCTCAGTCTATCCCGTCCTGCTAGTCCCAGGGTCTTTGTTCAGTCTCTCCTGTTCTGCTAGTCCCAGGATCTCTGCTCAGTCTATCTTATTCTGCTGGTCCCAGGGCCTCTGCTCAGCCTCTCCCGCATGTGTAACCAAAACCTCATGTTCTGAGTCTCTATCCTGCATACACTGGGTCCTATCCCTCCTTTAGCTCAGTCCCTCCTCTGCCTGCACTAGGTCGTATCATTTTTAGATCAGTCCCTCTCCTGCCTAAACTATTCCTATTGATCCTTAAGCTTGGTCCCTCCCCTGCCTAAACTAGATCCTATCCCTCCTTTAGCTCAGTCACTCCCTTGCTTACACTTCATCCCTCCCCTGACTACACTAGGTCCAATCCCTCCTTTAGTTCAGTCCCTCCTCTGCCTACAGTAGGTTCTGTCCCTCCTTTAGCTTGGTACCTCCCCTGACTACCGTAGGTCCTATCGTCTTTAGTTTAGTCCCTCCCCTGCCTACACTAGGTCCTTTAGCTTGGTCCCTCCCCTGATCTCACAGTTAGGCTACCTATCCGTCTTTAGTTTAGTCCCTCCCCTGCCCTTACACCTAGTCTCCTTTAGCTTGTCCCTCCCTGACTCACATAGGTCCTATCGTCTTTAGTTCAGTCACTCCCCTGCCTACACTAGGTCCTATTGTCTTTAGTTTAGTCCGTCCTCTGTCTACGCTAGGTCCTATCGTCTTTAGTTCAGTCCCTCCCCTGCCTACTTATTTAGGTCCTTACTACCAGTCTATCCTCTTTAGCTTGGTCCCTACCCTGACTCACATACTTTTGTGTTCCCATATTTGTCTTTTTAGTTTCTAGGTCCACTCTTTTGCTGCCTACACTAGGTCCTATTGTCTTTAGTTTAGTCCGTCCTCTGTCTACCCTAGGTCCCGTCCTCTTTTATCTCGGTTCCTGTGTGAGTGAGAATAGATCAGGACACAGACAGGGAACTAGCAGACCGCAGACATGCTGCTCTAACCACACAGTTCTGCTTAATTCTCTCCCTGGTTTCACATATGGACATGTATGTTACATTCACCCCCTCATGTTATTCTCTGTGCTGATTATGGATGTTACAATATAATGTGTCAGACTCCAGTACTGAAGGAGGCTTCTGTTATTAGAGTGTGAGCTCATGTGCCCAGAGGCCATAGTGATGACTGCGGATGTGTCCTCTCCTCCGCTCTTTCCCACGGGTGGTGATCCTGGGGGAGGATGTGGCATCTTTACACTTGGCACACATTTCAGATAACTGAAATTCCCTGAGATGGAGGCTCAACGGCGGCGGCGTCTCCTGCGGAGATCATGGTGAAGAAGTGAATGGTGTCTGCTCCATCCATTTCTATAGACGCAGACACCATGCACATGGCAGGGGGCCCGGCGGACAGGACAGAAGGGGCCACTAATCACAAGCCACCATCTTCATATTTCATCCTCTTTATATACAGCGAAGGAAATAAGTATTTGACCCCTTGCTGATTTTGTAGTTTAGCCACTGACACAGACATGAACAGTCTATAATTTCAAGGGTCAGTTCATTTTAGCAGTGAGAGATAGAAGATCAAAAATAAAATCCAGAATATCACATTGTGTAAATGACATAAATGTATATTTAATTTTGCAGAGAGAAATAAGTATTTGATCCCCTCCCACCATTAGGAGTTCTGGCCCCTACAGAGCAGTTATCAGCTCCTAATCACCTGGTTACCTGCATTACACACAGCTGTTTAGGCTGGGTTCACGCTTGCGGACCCCTCCGCAGCGTTCTGCGGAGGGGATCCGCAAGCTGAGTGCAGCCACCACAAGCCCCTATGTTTATATTAGGGACGCACGGTGCTGCGCTTGACTGCGCATGACGGATACCTGCGCACAAATCACACACTCTCGTCCGCACCAGGAATGCAACATGTCGCATCCGCCTGCGTACAAATCACACAGGCAAATGAATGGGAGCGCATGATCATGCGCAGTCAAGCGCAGCATCGTGCGTCCCCATTATAAACATAGGGGCTTGCAGTGGCTGCACTCAGCTTGCGGATCCCCTCCGCAGAACGCTGCGGAGGGGTCCGCAAGTGTGAACCCAGCCTTACATTGTCACCTGTATAGACTCCAGTCCACACACTCAATGAATCAGTCACCTCTAAAGTCTACAACATGGGAAGACCAAAGCTGGGGGAGAAGGAGACAAGTGTGGGTGCAATAGGAAGAAAATGGAAGAAATACAAAATAAAGGTCAATCCACATCAATCTGGGGCTCCATGTAAAATCTCACCTCGTGGGGTATCCAGGATCATGAGGAGGTGAGAGATCAGCCTAAAACTACACGGGGGAACTTGTTAATGATCTCAAGGCAGCTGGGACCATTGCCACCAAGAAAACCATTGATAACACCTTACACCGTAATGGAGTAAAATCCTGCAGTGCCACAAAGTCCCCCTGCTCTAGAAGGCACATTGCCCCCGTCTGAAGTTACCAGTGACACCTTGGTGATTGTGACAGTGATTGGGAGAAGGTGTTGTGCTCAGAGGAGATAAACATTGAGCTCTTTGGCATTAACTCAACTGTGTTTGGAGGAAGAGAAATGCTGCCTATGACCCAAAGAACACCATCCCACAGTCAGGCATGGCGGTGGAAACATGTTTTGGGGGTGTTTTCTGCAAAGGGCACAGGACTACTTCACCGCATCAATGGGACAATGGATGGAGCCATGTACCGTAAAATCCTGAGTGACAACCTCCTTCCCTTTGCCAGGACATTAAAAATGGGTCATGGCTGGGTTTTCCAGCACGACAATGACCCAAAACATACAGTCAAGGCAACAAAGGAGCAGCTCAAAAAGAAGCACATTAAGGTGATGGAGTGGCCTAGCCAGTGTCCAGACCTTAATCCCATAGAAAATTTATGGAGGAGCTGAAGCTCCAAGTTACCAAGTGACAGCCTCAAAATCTTAATGATTTAGAGATGATCTGCAAAGAGGAGTGGAGCAAAATCCCTCCTGACATGTGGCAAGCCTCATCATCAACTACAAGAAACGTCTGACTGCTGTGCTGCCAACAAGGGTTCACCACCAAGTATTAAGTCTTGTTTGCCAGAGGAATCAAATACTTATTTCTCTCTGCAAAATACAAATACATTTATATCATTTACACAATGTGATATTCTGGATTTTATTTTTGATATTGTATCTCTCACTGTTAAAATTAACCGACCCTTAAAATTATAGACTGTTCATGTCTGTCAGTGGGCAAACTTACAGAATCAGCAAGGGATCGAATACATATTTTCTTCACTCTACATGAAATATAATTTACAGAAAAATCTTTCTTAGAAACTTCCCACCATCTTGAGTTTCAGAATGATGTGTCTCATTACGTAACGCAGTACTGTCTGATTATCTGGGTGTGGGTCCTGACTCTCGGCGATGTGTTCAGTGGTATGTAAATTTATTGGGGCGCAGAGGAAAAAGTGGAAACGTTAAAAAGTGAGAAATTACCATGTGACCCAATGATGGGCCATTAGTGCATACGCCAGGGGGCAGCAGTGTATAGACAGGGAGGATCGGGTAAGTGTTGGTAGTACAGAATACAGCAGGGGTTTGGGGGGGGCGGCAGCAGCAAATACCCTGGGGGAGGAAGGGAGTAGGGGGTGCCAGCAGTGTATACACTGAGGGAGAGAAAGGGGACAACCACAGCAAATACACCAGGGGAGGGGGTGATAGTAGTGTATACGCCAAGGGGGTAGCAGAAGCGTATATGATGGGGTGAGGGGGGGCGCAGCATACAGGCCAGAAAGGAGGAGCAGTAGAAAATACACCAGGAAGTGCGGCTATCGCGTATATACAAGGAGCAAGGGGCAGTGAGCGGCAGAAGTATATACAGTGGGGGTACAACTAAACAAATAGGTATATAAATTACACAAACGCTGCACAAAAAAAAGAGATGGTGCAGAATTGAATATCAATTTGTAAGAAGAGCGGTGGGAGACACCCACACACAAAGCTATTGTGAGGAGGAGGGAGCGCTAGCACAGGGTCTATAAGGGGTGGAAGGAGTGCTAGCACAGAGTCTATCAGAGGTGAATGGTGCGCTAGCACAGGGTCTATCGGGGGTGAATGGTGCACTAGCACAGGGTCTATAAGGAATGGAGGGAGCACTAGCACAGAGTCTATCAGAGGTGAATGGTGCACTAGCACAGGGTCTATCAGAGGTGGAGAGAGTACTAGCACAAGGTCTATCAGAGGTGGAGAGAGCACTAGCACAAGGTCTATCAGAGGTGGAGGGAGCACTAGCACAGTGTCTATCAGGGGTGAATGGTGCACTAGCAACAGGGTCTATCAGAGTTGAATGGTGCACTAGCACAGAGTCTATCAGAGCTGAATGGTGCACTAGCAGGTCAGTGGGGTGAATGATGCTATAGCACAGGGACTATCGGGGAGTGATTGGTGCACTAGCACAGAGTTATTCAGGGGAAGTGGGCACTAGCAAGTCTATCGGGGGTAATGGTGCATAGCACAGGGCTATTGGGGGTGAATGGAGTGTACTACACAGGGTCTACAGGGTGAATGTGCAAGCACAGAGTCTATCAGGGGAAGGGGATGATAGTCTATGTGTACTGAAGGTCCAAGCAAGAGTTATATGAGGTGAGGGGCACTAGCACAGAGTCACACTGAATGGGCAAGAAGAGCAGTAGAAAATGTCACTACACAGGGCTAGTGGGTTGGTGCACTAGCAAGGACAATGGAGGTGACGGGCACTGTACAAGGTCTATCAGAGGTGGGGTACACTAGCAAAGGTACTATCAGGTCAATGCTGCACTAAAAGGCTATGGGTGGAATGTCACTAGCACAAGACATTGGGGGTGAACGATCACAGCACAAGGTCTATGGTGGGGAGGAGAGCGCTAGCACAGGGTCTATAGGGTGAATGGTGCACTAGCACAGAGTCTATCAGAGGTGGAGGGAGCCTAGCACAGGGTCTATCAGGGGTGAATGGTGCACTAGCACAGGGTCTATCAGGAGAATGGTGACGGAGTTCACTAAGGCACTAGAAGGTCTATCGAGGTGAATGGTGCACTAGCACATGGTCTATCAGAGGTGGAGGGAGCACTAGCACAAGGTCTATCAGAGGTGGAGGAAGCGCTAGCACAAGGTCTATCAGGGTGGATGGGCACTATACAGGGTCTATCAGGGGTGAATGGGCACTATTAGGCTATCATGTGGACGGTCTATCAGGGGTGGAAGAGTGCTAGCACAGGGTCTATAAGGGTGGAGGGCACTAGCACGGGTCTAAAGGGTGGAGGCAGCACTAGCACAGGGTCTATAAGGGGTGGAGGCAGCACTAGCACAGGGTTTTATCAGAGGTAGAATGGATGCCTAGCACAGGGTTTGTAAGTGCAGCGGGTGATAGAGTGGATGAGCACTAGCACAGGGTCTATTGGAGGTGAAGGTGCAGCTAGCACAGGACTATTGGAGGTGGATGGAGCACTAGCACAAGATCGATTAGAGGTGGAGGGAGTGCTAGCACAGGGTCTATAAGGTGAGGGATCTCTAGCACAGGGTCTATCGGAGGTGGATGGGAGCACTAGCTCAGGGTCTTATAGTGGGTGGCAGTGTGCCCTAGCACAGAGTCTATCGGGGGTAATGGATGCTAGCACAGGGTGTATTGGGGTGGAGGAGTGCTAGCACAGGGTCTATCTGAGGTGGGCAAGCACTAGCACAAGGACTATCGGGTGGAGGATGCTAGCACAGGGTCTATTGGGGTGATGGAGCGCTAACGGGACACGAGGGGAGTGCATCTATCAAAGGTGGAGGAGCCAGAACATGGCACAGGGCTGCACACAAGCACAGGAGTGCACTAACATGGACAGGGACTGCATCTAGCAACAATGTACATCAGGGACTGGCACTCAAGACATGGCACAGGGATCCCTAAGCATGGAAGGGATTGCACCTAGGCACCAGGAGCTACCTCAGAAGTGGCACCAGGGCTGACACCAAGGAACTGCGCAGGTGACCAAGATGTCCCCAAGAATGGCATCCAGGGTCTACAGGGGATGCAATGGGCACTAGCACCCAGAGTACATGAAGGTTGCACCCCAAGACATTGGCACACGGTCACGGAACATGGCACAGGGCTGCACAAGTCATGGTGAGGGACTGCACCTAGAACAGGCACAGGGACTGATCTAGAATGGCGCAATGGACTGCACCATCAATACATGGCTAGGAGATTGGCTCAGACATGCACAGGGTCTCATCAAGAACATGTGCACAGAGGCTGCACTAAACAGGACTAATCAGGATGCAAGGTGCACCTAGCTGCACAGGAGTCTATCACGGGGAGGTGGCAAGGGACTGCACCCAAGATGGCATCAGGGGTGCACCTAGACATGGCACGAGTCTATAAATGGGGATGCAAGACAGGCACTAGGCTGCTATACAGGGGTGGAACACTGGCACCAGGGTGACTGAAGCACGCTGACCAAGGAACATGGCAGGCTGCACAGAGAGGACTGACATGCAAGGGACTGCAAAGACAGGGCAGAGCTGCACCAGAGGCATGGAGGTGGTGAACCCCAAGAACATGAGGGTGACCAGGACATGGCACAGATCACCCAAGAAATGGCACACGGATGCACAGAAATGGCAGGTGCACCTAAGAACATGGCTACCAGGGCTGCACCCAAGACTATGCACCAGGGCTGAACCAGACATGGTGCCGAGTCTGCACCCCAAGAACATGGTCACAGGGTGGCACCAAGAACATGGCACCAGGGCTGCACCAAGAACGGGCAGGGACTGCACCTAAGAACAGTGGCATACGGGTGTGCACCACAAGAACATGGCACATCGGGTTGCACCCCAAGAACATGGACAGGGGTGACCTAAGCACATGGGAATGGAGTGGCACCAGAACATGCACAGGGCTGCACTCCAGAACATTGGAAGGGACTGCACTCCAAGAACATGGCACCAGGGACTGCACCCAAGAACATGGCACAGGAGGCTGCACCCAAAGAACATGGCACAGGGGCTGCACCCCAAGAACATGGCACCAGGGGCTGCACCCAAGAACATGGCACCAGAGTCTGCACCCAAGAATCATGGCACAGGGATGCACCCCAAGAACATGGCACCAGGGGCTGCACCTAAGAACATGGCACCAGGGCTGCACCCAAGAACATGGCACCAGGGACTGCACCCAAAACATGGACTAGGGGCTGCACCCCAAGAACATGGCACAGGGCTGCACCCAAGAACATGGCACCAGGACTGCACCAAGAACATGTCACCAGGGACTGCACCCAAGTACATTGGCACCAGGGCTGCACCACAGAACTATGGCACCAGGGACTGCACCCCAGAACATGCGAGGGAGCTGCACCCAAGAACATGGCACCAGGGACTGCACCCAAGAACATGTGCACCAGGGCTGCACCCAAGAACATGGCACAGGGCTGCACCCCAAGAACATGGCACCAGGGCTGCACCCAAGAACATGCACAGGGCTGCACCCCAAGAACATGGCACCAGGGACTGCACCCCAAGAACATGGCACCAGGGACTGCACCACAAGAACATGGCACCAGGGACTGCACCCCAAGAATATGGCACCAGGGGCTGCACCCTAAGAACATGGCACCAGAGTCTGCACCCAAAAACATGGCACCAGGGACTGCACCCCAAGAACATGGCACTAGGTGCTGCACCCCAAGAACATGGTACCAGGGGCTGCACCCCAAGAACATGGCACCAGGGACTGCACCCTGAGAACATGACACCAGGGACTGCACCCCAAGAACATGGCACCAGGGGCTGCACCCCAAGAACATGGCACCAGGGACTGCACCCCAAGAACATGGCACCAGGGACTGCAACCCAAGAACATGGCACCAGAGTCTGCACCCCAAGAACATGGCACCAGGGGCTGAACCCCAAGAACATGGCACCAGGGACTGCACCCCAAGGACATGGCACCAGAGTCTGCACCCCAAGAACATGGCACCACGGATTGCACCCCAAGAACATGGCACCAGGGGCTGCACCCCAAGAACATGGCACCACGGGCTGCACCCCAAGAACATGGCACCAGGGACTGCAACCCAAGAACATGGCACCAGAGTCTGCACCCCAAGAACATGGCACCACGGGTTGCACCCCAAGAACATGGCACCAGGGGCTGCACCCCAAGAACATGGCACCAGGGACTGCACCTCAAGAACATGGCACCACGGGTTGCACCCCAAGAACATGGCACCACGGGTTGCACCCCAAGAACATGGCACCAGGGGCTGCATCCCAAGCACATGGCGCAATGGACTGCACCCCAAGAACATGGCACCAGGGACTGCACCCCTAGAACATTGCAGAAGGGGCTGCACTCCAAGAACATGGCACCAGGGACTGCACCACAAGAACATGGCACCAGGGGCTGCACCCAAAAAACATGGCACCAGGGGCTGCACCCCAAGAACATGGCACCAGGGGCTGCACCCAAGAACATGGCACCAGAGTCTGCACCCCAAAAACATGGCACCAGGGACTGCACCCCAAGAACATGGCACCAGGGGCTGCACCCTAAGAACATGGCACCAGAGTCTGCACCCCAAGAACATGGCACCAGGGACTGCACCCCAAGAACATGGCACTAGGGGCTGCACCCAAGAACATGGCACCAGGGACTGCACCCCAAGAACATGGCACCAGGGACTGCACCACAAGAACATGTCACCAGGGACTGCACCCCAAGAACATGGCACCAGGGACTGCACCACAAGAATATGGCACCAGGGACTGCACCCAAGAACATTGCAGAAGGGGCTGCACCCCAAGAACATGGCACCAGGGACTGCACCACAAGAACATGTCACCAGGGACTGCACCCCAAGAACATGGCACTAGGGGCTGCACCCCAAGAACATGGCACCAGGGGCTGCACCCCAAGAACATGTCACCAGGGGCTGCACCCAAGAACATGGCACCAGGGACTGCACCCAAGAACATGGCACCAGGGACTGCACCACAAGAAACATGGCACCAGGGACTGCACCCCAAGAACATTGCAGAAGGGGCTGCACCCCAGAACATGGCACCAGGGACTGCACCACAAGAACATGTCACCAGGGGCTGCACCCCAAGAACATGGCACCAGAGGCTGCACCCAAGAACATGGCACCAGAGGCTGCACCCCAAGAACATGGCACCAGGGACTGCACCCTTAGAACATTGCAGAAGGGACAGCACCCCAAGAACATGGCACCAGGGACTGCACCCCTAGAAACATTGCAGAAGGGACAGCACCCCAAGAACATGTCACCAGGGACTGCACCCTAAAACATTGCAGAAGGGGCTGCACTCCAAGAACATGGCACCAGGGGCTGCACTCCAAGAACATGGCACCAGGGACTGCACCCCAAGAACATGGCACCAGAGTCTGCACCCCAAAAACATGGCACCAGGGACTGCATCCCAAGAACATGGCACCAGGGGCTGCAGCCCAAGAACATGGCACCAGAGACTGCACCCCAAGAACATGGCACCAGAGACTGCACCCCAAGAACATGGCACCAGGGACTGCACCCCTAGAACATTGCAGAAGGGACAGCACCCCAAGAACATGGCACCAGGGACTGCACCCCTAGAACATTGCAGTAGGGACAGCACCCCAAGAACATGGCACCAGGGACTGCACCCCTAGAACATTGCAGAAGGGGCTGCACTCCAACAACATGGCACCAGGGGCTGCACCCCAAGAACATGGCACCAGGGACTGCACCCCAAGAACATGGCACCAGAGTCTGCACCCCAAAAACATTGGACCAGGGACTGCACCCAAGAACATGGCACCAGAGTCTGCACCCCAAGAACATGGCACTAGGGGCTGCAGCCCAAGAACATGTTACCAGAGACTGCACCCCAAGAACATGGCACCAGGGACTGCACCCTAGAACATTGCAGAAGGGACAGCACCCCAAGAACATGGCACCAAGGACTGCACCCCTAGAACATTGCAGTAGGGACAGCACCCAAGAACATGGCACCAGGGACTGCACCCTAGAATATTGCAGAAGGGGCTGCACCCAAGAACATGGCACCAGGGGCTGCACCCCAAAAACATGGCACCAGGGACTGCACCCAAGAACATGGCACGAGAGTCTGCACACCCAAGAACATGGCACCAGAGACTGCACCCCTAGAACATTGCAGAAGGGACAGCACCCAAGAACATGGCACCAGGGACTGCACCCAAGAACATGGCACCAGGGGTTGCACCACAAGAACATGGCACCAGGGACTGTACCCCAAGAACATGGCACCAGAGACTGCACCCCAAGAACATTGCAGAAGGGACGGCACCCACAGAAACATGGCACCAGGGGCTGCACCACAAGAACATGGCACCAGGGACTGTACCCAAGAACATGGCACCAGGGGCTGCACCCCAAGAACATGGCACCAGGGGCTGCACCCCAAGAACATGGCACCAGGGGCTGCACCCCAAGAACAGCGTCACCTTCATCACCCAGATAAGAGCCGCTCTCTATGTACAATGAGTCTCGGGGTGAGTGAAATCAGGAAACTGGGGGTGATGTAGGAATGACGCACTACAACCCCCATCTTCCTTCTACTGTAGGACCTGAATGAGCCGAGGCAGCAAGTGCGGGAGGTGATGAAATATTCACCAGATGTGACATCACAGATAGGAACGGAAACCACTGAGGTCTCTGACCCAATATACAGAGACAGATGGTGAGAGAGACAGGCGGTGAGAGATAGAGACCGAGACACAGGCGGTGGGAGAGACAGATGTGAAAGAGACAGGCGGTGAGATAGACAGATGGTGAGAGAGACAGGCGGTGAGAGAGATAGGGACCGACACACAGGCGGTGAGAGAGACAGGCAGTGAGAGAGACCGAGACACAGGCGGTGGGAGAGACAGATGCGAAAGAGACAGGCGGTGAGATAGACAGATGGTGAGAGAGACAGGCGGTGAGAGATAGAGACCGAGACACAGGCGGTGGGAGAGACATGTGAAAGAGACAGGCGGTGAGATAGACAGATGGTGAGAGAGACAGGCGGTGAGAGATAGAGACCGAGACACAGGCGGTGGGAGAGACATGTGAAAGAGACAGGCGGTGAGATAGACAGATGGTGAAAGAGACAGGCGGTGAGAGAGATAGGGACCGACACACAGGCGGTGAGAGAGACAGGCGGTGAGAGATAGAGACCGAGACACAGGCGGTGGGAGAGACAGATGTGAAAGAGACAGGCGGTGAGATAGACAGATGGTGAGAGAGACAGGCGGTGAGAGATAGAGACCGAGACACAGGCGGTGGGAGAGACATGTGAAAGAGACAGGCGGTGAGATAGACCAGATGGTGAAAGAGGACAGGCGGTGAGAGAGATAGGGACCGACAACAGGCGGTGGAGAGAGACAGGCGGTGAGAGAGACCGACACACAGGCGGTGAGAGAGAACGAGATGGTGAGAAGAGTAGGCAGGCAGGCGGTGAGAGAGATAGAGACCAAGACACAGGGGTGAGAGAGACAGGCGGTGAGAGAGAGACAAGTGGTGAGAGAGACAGACGGAGAAAGAGACAGGCGGTGAGAGAGATAGGGACCGACAAACAGGCAGTGAGAGAGACAGATGGTGAAAGAGACAGGCGGGTGAGAGAGATAGAGACAAGACACAGGTGTCGAGAGAGACAGGCAGTGAGAGAGACAGATGGTGAAAGAGACAGGGACAGGCGGTGAGAGAGACAGAGACCAAGACACAGGTGGTGAGAGAGACAGGTGGTGAGAGACAAGTGGTGAGAGAGACAGGCGGAGAAAGAGGCAGGCTATGTGAGAGAGATGGGACCGACACACAGGGGTGAGAGAGACAGATGGTGAAAAGAGAACAGGAGGTGGAAGAGAAGGTACAGACCGAGACACAGGTGGTGAGAGAGACAGGCGGTGAGAGAGACAGGCGGAGAAAGAGACAGGCTATGAGAGAGATAGGGACCGACACAGGCGGTGAGAGAGACAGGCGGTGAGAGAGAAAGGGACCGACACACAGGCGGTGAAGGAGACAGATGGTCAGAGAGACAGGCGGTGAGAGAGATAGGGACCAACACACAGGCGGTGAGAGAGACAGATGGTGAAAGAGACAGGCAGTGAGAGAGATAGAAACCAAGACACAGGTGGTGAGAGAGACAGGCGGTGAGAGATAGAGACCGAGACACAGGCGGTGGGAGAGACAGATGTGAAAGAGACAGGCGGTGAGATAGACAGATGGTGAGAGAGACAGGCGGTGAGAGAGATAGGGACCGACACACAGGCGGTGAGAGAGACAGGCAGTGAGAGAGACCGAGACACAGGCGGTGGGAGAGACAGATGCGAAAGAGACAGGCGGTGAGATAGACAGATGGTGAGAGAGACAGGCGGTGAGAGATAGAGACCGAGACACAGGCGGTGGGAGAGACATGTGAAAGAGACAGGCGGTGAGATAGACAGATGGTGAAAGAGACAGGCGGTGAGAGAGATAGGGACCGACACACAGGCGGTGAGAGAGACAGGCGGTGAGAGATAGAGACCGAGACACAGGCGGTGGGAGAGACAGATGTGAAAGAGACAGGCGGTGAGATAGACAGATGGTGAGAGAGACAGGCGGTGAGAGATAGAGACCGAGACACAGGCGGTGGGAGAGACATGTGAAAGAGACAGGCGGTGAGATAGACAGATGGTGAAAGAGACAGGCGGTGAGAGAGATAGGGACCGACACACAGGCGGTGAGAGAGACAGGCGGTGAGAGAGACCGACACACAGGCGGTGAGAGAGACACATGGTGAAAGAGGCAGGCAGGCGGTGAGAGAGATAGAGACCAAGACACAGGTGGTGAGAGAGACAGGCGGTGAGAGAGACAAGTGGTGAGAGAGACAGACGGAGAAAGAGACAGGCGGTGAGAGAGATAGGGACCGACAAACAGGCAGTGAGAGAGACAGATGGTGAAAGAGACAGGCGGTGAGAGAGATAGAGACCAAGACACAGGTGTCGAGAGAGACAGGCAGTGAGAGAGACAGATGGTGAAAGAGACAGGGACAGGCAGTGAGAGAGACAGAGACCAAGACACAGGTGGTGAGAGAGACAGGTGGTGAGAGACAAGTGGTGAGAGAGACAGGCGGAGAAAGAGGCAGGCTATGAGAGAGATAGGGACCGACACACAGGCGGTGAGAGAGACAGATGGTGAAAGAGACAGGAGGTGAGAGAGGTACAGACCGAGACACAGGTGGTGAGAGAGACAGGCGGTGAGAGAGACAGGCGGAGAAAGAGACAGGCTATGAGAGAGATAGGGACCGACACAGGCGGTGAGAGAGACAGGCGGTGCGAGAGAAAGGGACCGACACACAGGCGGTGAAGGAGACAGATGGTCAGAGAGACAGGCGGTGAGAGAGATAGGGACCAACACACAGGCGGTGAGAGAGACAGATGGTGAAAGAGACAGGCAGTGAGAGAGATAGAAACCAAGACACAGGTGGTGAGAGAGACAGGCGGTGAGAGATAGAGACCGAGACACAGGCGGTGGGAGAGACAGATGTGAAAGAGACAGGCGGTGAGATAGACAGATGGTGAGAGAGACAGGCGGTGAGAGATAGAGACCGAGACACAGGCGGTGGGAGAGACATGTGAAAGAGACAGGCGGTGAGATAGACAGATGGTGAAAGAGACAGGCGGTGAGAGAGATAGGGACCGACACACAGGCGGTGAGAGAGACAGGCGGTGAGAGAGACCGACACACAGGCGGTGAGAGAGACAGATGGTGAAAGAGACAGGCAGGCGGTGAGAGAGATAGAGACCAAGACACAGGTGGTGAGAGAGACAGGCGGTGAGAGAGACAAGTGGTGAGAGAGACAGACGGAGAAAGAGACAGGCGGTGAGAGAGATAGGGACCGACAAACAGGCAGTGAGAGAGACAGATGGTGAAAGAGACAGGCGGTGAGAGAGATAGAGACCAAGACACAGGTGTCGAGAGAGACAGGCAGTGAGAGAGACAGATGGTGAAAGAGACAGGGACAGGCGGTGAGAGAGACAGAGACCAAGACACAGGTGGTGAGAGAGACAGGTGGTGAGAGACAAGTGGTGAGAGAGACAGGCGGAGAAAGAGGCAGGCTATGAGAGAGATAGGGACCGACACACAGGCGGTGAGAGAGACAGATGGTGAAAGAGACAGGAGGTGAGAGAGGTACAGACCGAGACACAGGTGGTGAGAGAGACAGGCGGTGAGAGAGAGACAGGCGGAGAAAGAGACAGGCTATGAGAGAGATAGGGACCGACACAGGCGGTGAGAGAGACAGGCGGTGAGAGAGAAAGGGACCGACACACAGGCGGTGAAGGAGACAGATGGTCAGAGAGACAGGCGGTGAGAGAGATAGGGACCAACACACAGGCGGTGAGAGAGACAGATGATGAAAGAGACAGGCAGTGAGAGAGATAGAAACCAAGACACAGGTGGTGAGAGAGACAGGCGGTGAGAGAGACAAGTGGTGAGAGAGACAGGTGGTGAGAGAGATAGGGACCGACACACAGGCGGTGAGAGAGACAGATGGTGAAAGAGACAGGAGGTGAGAGAGGTAGAGACCAAGACACAGGTGGTGAGAGAGACAAGTGGTGAGAGAGACAGGCGGAGAAAGAGACAGGCGGTGAGAGAGATAGGGACCGACACACAGGCGGTGAAAGAGACAGATGGTCAGAGAGACAGGCGGTGAGAGAGATAGGGACCAACACACGGGCGGTGAGAGAGACAGATGGTGAAAGAGACAGGCAGTGAGAGAGATAGAAACCAAGACACAGGTGGTGAGAGAGACAGGTGGTGAGAGAGACAAGTGGTGAGAGAGACAGGTGGTGAGAGAGATAGGGACCGACACACAGGCGGTGAGAGAGACAGATGGTGAAAGAGATAGGCGGTGAGAGAGATAGAGACCAAGACACAGGTGGTGAGAGAGACAGGCGGTGAGAGAGACAAGTGGTGAGAGACAGGCGGAGAAAGAGACAGGCGGTGAGAGAGATAGGGACCGACACACAGGCGGTGAGAGAGACAGATGGTGAAAGAGACAGGCGGTGAGAGAGATAGAGACCAAGACACAGGTGGTGAGAGAGACAGGCGGTGAGAGAGACAGGCAAAGAAAGAGACAGGCGGTGAGAGAGATAAGGACCGACACACAGGCGGTGAGAGAGACAGATGGTGAAACAGACAGGCGGTGAGAGAGATAGAGACCGCGACACAGGCGGTGAGAGAGATAGAGACCAAGACACAGGCGGTGAGACAGATGATGAAAGAGACAGGCGGTGAGAGAGATAGAGACCGAGACACAGGCAGTGAGAGAGACAGGCGGTGAGAGAGACAGGCGGTTAAAGAGACAAGTGGTAAGAGAGACAGGCGGAGAAAGAGACCAGCTGTGAGAGAGATAGGGACCGACGCACAGGCGGTGACAGAGACAGATGGTGAAAGAGACAGGAGGTGAGAGAGGTAGAGACCAAGACACAGGTGGTGAGAGAGACAAGTGGTGAGAGAGACAGGCGGAGAGAGAGATAGGGACCGACACACAGGCGGTGAGAGAGACAGATGGTGAAAGAGACAGGCGGTGAGAGAGATAGAGACCAAGACACAGGTGGTGAGAGAGTCAGGCGGTGAGAGAGACAGGCGGAGAAAGAGACAGGCTGTGAGAGAAATAGGGACCGACACACAGGCGGTGAGAGAGACAGATGGTGAGAGAGACAGGCGGTGAGAGAGATAGGGACCGACACACAGGCGGTGAGAGAGACAGATGGTGAAAGAGACAGGCAGTGAGAGAGATAGAAACCAAGACACAGGTGGTGAGAGAGACAGGTGGTGAGAGAGACAAGTGGTGAGAGAGACAGGTGGTGAGAGAGATAGGGACCGACACACAGGCGGTGAGAGAGACAGATGGTGAAAGAGATAGGCGGTGAGAGAGATAGAGACCAAGACACAGGTGGTGAGAGAGACAGGCGGTGAGAGAGACAAGTGGTGAGAGACAGGCGGAGAAAGAGACAGGCGGTGAGAGAGATAGGGACCGACATACAGGCGGTGAGAGAGACAGATGGTGAAAGAGACAGGCGGTGAGAGAGATAGAGACCAAGACACAGGTGGTGAGAGAGACAGGCGGTGAGAGAGACAGGCAAAGAAAGAGACAGGCGGTGAGAGAGATAAGGACCGACACACAGGCGGTGAGAGAGACAGATGGTGAAACAGACAGGCGGTGAGAGAGATAGAGACCGCGACACAGGCGGTGAGAGAGATAGAGACCAAGACACAGGCGGTGAGACAGATGATGAAAGAGACAGGCGGTGAGAGAGATAGAGACCGAGACACAGACAGTGAGAGAGACAGGTGGTGAGAGAGACAGGCGGTTAAAGAGACAAGTGGTAAGAGAGACAGGCGGAGAAAGAGACCAGCTGTGAGAGAGATAGGGACCGACGCACAGGCGGTGACAGAGACAGATGGTGAAAGAGACAGGAGGTGAGAGAGGTAGAGACCAAGACACAGGTGGTGAGAGAGACAAGTGGTGAGAGAGACAGGCGGAGAGAGAGATAGGGACCGACACACAGGCGGTGAGAGAGACAGATGGTGAAAGAGACAGGCGGTGAGAGAGATAGAGACCAAGACACAGGTGGTGAGAGAGTCAGGCGGTGAGAGAGACAGGCGGAGAAAGAGACAGGCTGTGAGAGAAATAGGGACCGACACACAGGCGGTGAGAGAGACAGATGGTGAGAGAGACAGGCGGTGAGAGAGACAGGGACCGACACACAGGCGGTGAGAGAGACAGATGGTGAAACAGACAGGTGGTGAGAGAGATAGAGATCGCGACACAGGCGGTGAGAGAGATAGAGACCAAGACACAGGCGGTGAGACAGATGATGAAAGAGACAGGCGGTGGGAGAGACAGGCGGTGAGAGAGATAGAGACCGAGACACAGGCAGTGAGAGAGACAGGCGGTGAGAGAGACAGGCGGTTAAAGAGACAAGTGGTGAGAGAGACAGGCGGAGAAAGAGACCGGCTGTGAGAGAGATAGGGACCGACGCACAGCGCGGTGACAGAGACAGATGGTGAAAGAGACAGGCGGTGAGAGAGATAGAGACTAAGACACAGGCAGTGAGAGAGTCAGGCGGTTAGAGAGACAAGTGGTGTGAGAGACAGGCAGAGAAAGAGACAGGCTGTGAGAGAGATAGGGACCGATGCACAGGTGGTGACAGAGACAGATGGTGAAAGAGACAGGCGGTGAGATAGACAGATGGTGAAAGAGATAGAGATCGCGACACAGGCAGTAAGAGAGACAGGCAGTGAGAGAGACAGATGGTGAGAGAGACAGGCGGTGAGAGAGACAGATGGTGAGAGAGACAGGTGGTGAGAGAGACAGACAGTGAGAGAGACAGACAGTGAGAGAGACAGATGGTGAGAGAGACAGGCAGTGAGAGAGACAGATGGTGAGAGAGACAGGCGGTGAGAGAGACAGGTGGTGAGAGAGACAGGTGGTGAGAGAGACAGGCAGTGAGAGAGACAGGCGGTGAGAGAGAGGCGGTGAGAGAGACAGGCGGTGAGAGAGACAGGCAGTGAGAGAGACAAATGGTGAGTGAGACAGGCAGTGAGAGAGACAGATGGTGAGAGAGAAAGAAAGTGAGAGAGACAGATGGTGAGAGAGATAGATGGTGAGAGAGACAGATAGTGAGAGAGACAGACAGTGAGAGAGACAGGGCTGCGGCCTCCTATGTAACAGAGCTGAGATTGTAATGTGGGACCTCATGGAGGGTATGTTGTTGGGGTCTTTAATAAATGGGTAAATGAGGGTTGTCAGTGTGTTTTCTTCTCTAATAATGAATATATTCTGTGGTGTTTTTTTAATAAAAGAATTTTCTGTGTTTGCGTTTATTAACTATACCCTTACTGGATTGGTAATGAGCAGGAATCAAAAATCGTCTTATATTACCAATCCAGGGCTTAGTGACAAACTGTCAATCATCAGCTGTCATTAACCCCTTTATTACCAAGTTTGCCACTGGCACTAGGGCAACTGGAAGACCAAATTCTGGGAAGGCAGCAGACTACTATTCTATAATGCGGGGATAGTTTCCAGTGCCCTGGTGTGTATAGGGGGCTCACTCCTCCCCATCGTCTATGGTCTCACCTGTGTACGTAGTCTGGAGGAGGAGGTAAAGCTGCAGTAGTTTCCAGTGGTCTGAGTGGGGGCTCACTCCTTCCTATCATTTGTGCTCTTACCTGTGTACATGGTCTGGAGGGGGGAACAGGAGCTGCACTAGTGTCCGGTGGTTTGGTATGTATAGGGGACTCACTTCTCCCTATCATTTGTGCTCTTACCTGTGTACATGGTCTGGAGGGAGGAATTGAAGCTACAGTAGTGTCCGGTGGTCTGGTGTGTATAGGGGGCTCACTCCTCCCCATCGTCTGTGGTCTTACCTGTGTACGTGGTCTGGAGGGGGGTGCTGAAGCTGCAGTAGTGTCCGGTGGTCTGGTGTGTATAGGGGGCTCACTCCTCCCCATCGTCTGTGGTCTCACCTGTGTATGTGGTCTGGAGGGGGGTGCTGAAGCTACAGTAGTGTCCGGTGGTCTGGTGTGTATAGGGGGCTCACTGCTCCCCATAGTCTGTGGTCTCACCTGTGTACGTGGTCTGGAGGGGAGCTAAAGCTGCAGTAGTGTCCATTGGTCTGGTTTATAGGAGGCTCACTCCTCCCTATCATTTGTGCTCTTACCTTGTGTACATGGCCTGGAGGAAGGAATTGAAGCGTGTCCGGTGGTCTGGTGTGTATAGGGGCTCACTCCTCCCCATCGTCTGTGGTCTCACCTGTGTACGTGGTCTGGAGGGGGGAGCTGAAGCTGCAGTAGTGTCCGGTGGTCTGGTGTGTATAGGGGGCTCACTCCTCCCCATCGTCTGTGGTCTCACCTGTGTACGTAATCTGGAAGTGGGAGCTGAAGCTGCAGTAGTGTCCGGTGGTCTGGTGTGTATAGGGGGCTCACTCCTCCCATTGTCTATGGTCTCACCTGTGTACGTGGTTTAGAGGGGGGAGCTGAAGCTGCAGTAGTGTCTGGTGGTCTGGTGTGTATAGGCGGCTCACTCCTCCCTATCGTTTGTGCTCTTACCTGTGTACATGGTCTGGAGGGGGGTG
Organism: Allobates femoralis; assembly: GCA_033576535.1. Classification (NCBI taxonomy): domain Eukaryota; kingdom Metazoa; phylum Chordata; class Amphibia; order Anura; family Aromobatidae; genus Allobates; species Allobates femoralis. Next base: position 137,004,095 of record JARQOC010000010.1, read on the forward strand.
CTGAAGCTGCAGTAGTGTTCGGTGGTCTGGTATGTATAAGGGGCTCACTCCTCCCTATCGTCTGTGGTCTTACCTGTGTACGTGGTCTGGAGGGGGGAGCTGAAGCTACAGTAGTGTCTGGTGGTCTGGTGTGTATAGGCGGCTCACTCCTCCCTATCGTTTGTGCTCTTACCTGTGTACATGGTCTGGAGGGGGAGCTGAAGCTACAGTAGTGTCCGGTGGTCTGGTGTGTATAGGGGGCTCACTCCTCCCTATCGTTTGTGCTCTTACCTGTGTACGTGGTCTGGAGGGGGGAGCTGAAGCTACAGTAGTGTCCGGTAGTCTGGTGTGTATAGGGGGCTCACTCCTCCCCATTGTCTGTGGTCTTACCTGTGTACGTGGTCTGGAGGGGGGAGCTGAAGCTACAGTAGTGTCCGGTGGTCTGGTGTGTATAGGGGGCTCACTCCTCCCTATCGTTTGCGCTCTTACCTGTGTACATGGTCTGGAGGGGGGAGCTGAAGCTACAGTAGTGTCCGGTGGTCTGGTGTGTATAGGGGCTCACTCCTCCCTATCGTTTGTGCTCTTACCTGTGTACGTGGTCTGGAGGGGGGAGCTGAAGCTACAGTAGTGTCCGGTAGTCTGGTGTGTATAGGGGGCTCACTCCTCCCCATTGTCTGTGCTCTTACCTGTGTACTTGGTCTGGAGGGGGATGCTGAAGCTGCAGTAGTGTCCGGTGGTCTGGTATGTATAGGGGGCTCACTCCTCCCTATCGTCTGTGGTCTTACCTGTGTACGTGGTCTGGAGGGGGGAGCTGAAGCTACAGTAGTGTCTGGTGGTCTGGTGTGTATAGGCGGCTCACTCCTCCCTATCGTTTGTGCTCTTATCTGTGTACATGGTCTGGAGGGGGGAGCTGAAGCTACAGTAGTGTCCGGTGGTCTGGTGTGTATAGGGGGCTCACTCCTCCCTATCGTTTGTGCTCTTACCTGTGTACGTGGTCTGCAGGGGGAGCTGAAGCTACACTGTAGCTGTAGCTGCTACAGTAGTGTCCGGTAGTCTGGTGTGTATAGGGGGCTCACTCCTCCCCATTGTCTGTGGTCTTACCTGTGTACGTGGTCTGGAGGGGGGTGCTGAAGCTACAGTAGTGTCCGGTGGTCTGGTGTGTATAGGGGACTCACTCCTCCCTATCGTTTGTGCTCTTACCTGTGTACATGGTCTGGAGGGGGGTGCTGAAGCTGCAGTAGTTTCCTGGTGGTTGTCCGTTGACGTTGAGGTTGATGAGCTGGTGGTCGGGGTGGCAGGGCTCTGGGGTGCCTGGTGGCCCTGGTGTCGGGTGACTCTTGTTCGGGGTGATGGCCGGCACAGTCCATGATTTAGTTCCCCCATACGTGAAGTTGAAGATGTTCAGGGCTGGGATCCAGTGCACACAGAAGATATAGGGCCCAGGCAGAGGCTGCAGGGTGACGTTACCCACGGGCAGCACAGGAGCCTGCACTAGCAGCGCCCCCGCTGTGTTCACCACGGTCAGCACGTCCTCTCCTGGGCGGGTGGAGTACTGCAGACTGTTACCTCCGTTCTGCTGGATCCGCCATCCACACAAGGACAGTCCATGGGCCCCCGGGGCCACCGCTGAGGGACAAAGCACAAGACATGAGTTACAGCAAATAATCACTCACCGGGTAAGTCCATCACCAGGATCAGCCAATGAGAACGTCACTTTATATCACAGCTGAGGGTTTGTTACTATTCTATCCCATCTGGATATCTCAGCAGCTGCTGTTTGCTACAATGTATCAGTCCGGAGTTCCGACTATTCAGTCCACAATGGACACATTGTAACAGATCCTCAGCTGTGTCCAGGATTACAGTCTCTAAATGACTCTCTAGAATCTAGATTCACTGACAGCAAATCAGAGATCAGAAGACAGAGAAGAATAGAAAGACAGAGACATAAGGAAAAGAGCCAAGACCACCAGACCCCCATATACAGACCACCAGACCCCCCATATACAGACCACGAGACCCTCCATATACAGATCACGAGACCCTCCATATACAGACCACGAGACCCTACACAAACAGACCACCAGACCCCCCATATACAGACCACAAGACCCTCCACATACAGACCACCAGACCCCCCACATACAGACCACGAGACCCTCCACATACAGACCACGAGACCCCCCATATACAGACCACGAGACCCTCCATATACAGACCACGAGCCCCTCCATATACAGACCACCAGACTCTCCACATACAGACCACCAGACCCCCCCATATACAGACTACGAGACCCTCCACATTCAGACCACGAGACCCTCCCATATACAGACCACGAGACCCTCCATATACAGACCACGAGACCCCCCATATACAGACCACGAGACCCTCCATATACAGACCACGAGACCCTACACAAACACCACACAGACCCACCATATACAGACCACAAGACCTCCACATACAGACCACCAAAGACCCTCCACATACAGACCACCAGACCCCCACATACAGACCACGAGACCCCCACATACAGACCACAGACCCCCCATATAAGACACGAGACCTACTACGACACCGAGACACGCCTCCAATACAGACCACGAGACCCTCCACATATAGACCACCGAGACCCCCCATATACAGACCACGAGACCCTCCACATACAGACCACAGACCCTCCAATACAGACCACGAACCTACATACAGACCACAGACCCCCAATACAGACCACGAGACCCTCCACATCTACAGACCACGAGACCCCCCATATAACCACAGACCTCACTACGACCGACCCCCACATACAGACCACGAGACCCTCCACATAAGACCACGAGACCCCCCACATACAGACCACGAGACCCTCCATATACAGACCAGCCAGACTCCCTCCACATACAGACCACCAGACCCCCCCATATACAGACTACGAGACCCTCCACATCAGACCACGAGACCCCCCATATACAGACCACAGACCCTCCACATACAGACCACGAGACCCCCCATATACAGACCACGAGACCCTCCATATACAGACCACGAGACCCTACACAAACAGACCACCAGACCCCCCATATACAGACCACAAGACCCTCCACATACAGACCACAAGACCCTCCACTATACAGACCACCAGACCCCCCACATACAGACCACGAGACCCCCACATACAGACCACGAGACCCCCCCATATACAGACCACGAGACCCTCCACATACAGACCACGAGACCCTCCCCATATAGACCACGAGACCCCCCATATACAGACCACGAGACCCTCCACATACAGACCACAGACCCTCCACATACAACACCAGACCCCACGACTCCACATACAGACCACAGACCCTCCACATACAGACCACGAGACCCCCACATACAGACCACGAGACCCCACCATACAGACCACGAGACCCTCCACATATAGACCACGAGACCCCCCATACAGACCAGACCCTCCATATACAGACCACGAGACCCCCACATACAGACCACCAGACCCCCCCCATATACAGACTACGAGACTGACCCTCCACATCAAGACCACGAGACCCTCCCCATATACAGACCACGAGACCCTCCACATACAGACCACGAGACCCCCCATATACAGACCACGAGACCCTCCATATACAGACCACGAACCCTCCACATACAGACCACAGACCCTCCATATACAGACCACAGACCCTCCACATACAGACCACGAGACCCTCCCATAACAGACCACAGACCCCCCACTATACAGACCACGAGACCCTCCAATACAGACCACGAGACCCCCACATATACAGACCACCGAGACCCTCCACATACACAGACACACACGAGACCCTCCACATACAGACACGAGACCCCCCATATACAGACCACGAGACCCCCACATTACAGACCACAAGACCCTCCACATACAGACCACACCCAGACCCACCCATATACAGACCACGAGACCCTCCCATATACAGACCACGAGACCCTCCACATACAGACCACGAGACCCCCACATATACAGACCCACGAGACCCTCCACATACAGACCACAGACCCTCCACATACAGACCACCAGACCCCCACATACAGACCATGAGACCCTCCACATACAGACCACGAGACCCTCCACCATACAGACCACAAGACCCTCCCACATACAGACCACAAGACCTCCACATACAGACCACGAGACCCTCCACATACAGACCACGAGACCCCCCCATATACAGACCACGAGACCCTCCACATACAGACCACGAGACCCTCCCATATACAGACCACTGAGACCCCCCATATACAGACCACGAGACCCTCCACATACAGACCACAGACCCCCATATACAGACCACAGACCTCCACATACAGACCACCAGACCCCCCCATCATACAGACTACGAGACCCTCCACATTCAGACCACAGACCCCCCATATACAGACCACGAGACCCTCCACATACAGACCACGAGACCCCCATATACAGACCACGAGACCCTCCACATACAAACCACGAGACCCCCATATACAGACCACGAGACCCTCCACATACAGACCACAGACCCTCCATATACAGACCACGAGACCCTCCACATACAGACCACAGACCCCCCATATACAGACCACCAAGACCCTCCAATACAGACCACAAGACCCTCCATATACAGACCACCAGACCCCCCACATACAGACCACGAGACCCTCCACATACAGACCACGAGACCCCCCATATACAGACCACGAGACCCTCCACATACAGACCACGAGACCCTCCATATAGACCACGAGACCCCCATATACAGACCACGAGACCCTCCACATACAGACCACAAGACCTCCACATACAGACCACAGACCCCCCATATACAGACCACAGAGACCTCCATATACAGACCACGAGACCCTCCACATACGACCACAGACCCCCATATACAGACCACGAGACCCTCCACATACAGACCACAAGACCCTCCACATACAGACCACCAGACCCCCCACATACAGACCACGAGACCCTCCACATACACCACGAGACCCCCCCATATACAGACCACAAGACCCTCCACATACAGACCACAAGACCTCCACATACAGACCACCAGACCCCCATATACAGACCACAGGACCCTCATATACAGACCACGAAGACCCTCCACATACAGACCACAAGACCCTCCAATACAGACCACAGACCCCCACATACAGAACCACGAGACCCTCCAATACAGACCACGAGACCCCCCATATACAGACCACGAGACCCTCCACATACAGACCACGAGACCCTCCATATACAGACCATGAGACCCCCATATACAGACCACAGACCCCCATATACAGACCACGAGACCTCCAATACAGACCACGAACCTCCAATACAGACACCAGACTCCTACCAATACAGACCACCAGACCTCCCACATACAGACACCAGAGACCCTCCCATATACAGACTACCAGACCCTCCCATTCAGACCACCAGACACCTCCCATACAGACCACGAGACCTCCACTACAACCACGAGACCCCCATATACAGACCACGAGACCCTCCACATACAACCAGGACCCCATATCAGACACGAGACCTCCAATACAGATCCACAAGACTCTCCATATACAGACCACAGACCTTTATACAGACCACAAGACCTCCTATACAGGATACACCCCACAAGACCTGCCATATACAGACACACAAGACCCTCCATATACAGACCACAGACCTTCCATATACAGACCACAAGACCCTCCATATACAGGATACACCCCACAAGACCTGCCATATACAGATCACGAGACCCTCCATATACAGGATACACCCCACAAGACCTGCCATATACAGACTACGAGACCCTCCATATACAGGATACACCCCACAAGACCTGCCATATACAGACTACGAGACCCTCCATATACAGGATACACCTCACAAGACCTGCCATATACAGACCATGAGACCCTCCATATACAGGATACACCCCACAAGACCTGCCATATACAGCCCACGAGACCCTCCATATACAGGATACACCCCACAAAACTCATCATATACAGACCATGAGACCGGCCGCAGGCAGGAAAATCCCATGAGACTTACCGTATAAGAGGAACCAACAACCCACGAGACCCGCCATATACAGGGAACACCCCACAAGACCCACCGTATACCGGGAACACCCCATGAGACCCGCCATATACCGGGAACACCCCACAAGACCTTCCACATACAGGAAACACTCCACAAGACCTGCCGTATGCCGGGAACACCCCACAAGACCCACCGTATATCGGGAACACTCCACAAGACCCTCCACATACAGGAAACACTCCACAAGACCCTCCGTATACAGGGAACACCCCACAAGACCCTCGACATACAGGAAACACTCCACAAGACCTGCCATATACCGGGAACACCCTACAACACCCTCCATATACTGGGAACATCCTACAAGATCTGCCGTATACTGAGAACATTCCACAAGAATCGCCATATACGGGAAACACCCCTCAAGACCCTCTGTATACAGGGAATAGCCCACAAGAACCTTTGTATACCAGGAACACCCCATAAGACCTGCTGTATACAGGGAAACCACACAAGACCTGCCACATACTGGGAACACCCCATAATACCTGCTATATACCAGGAACACCACACAAGACCTGCCATATACCGGGAACACCCCACAAGTCCTGCCATATACCGGGAACACCCTACAAGACCTGCCATATACTGGGAACCCCCCACAAGACCTGCTGTATACAGGGACACCCCATGACACCTGCTGTATACAGGGGACACCCCACAAGACCCGCCATATACAGTGCATGAGACCTACCGTATACGGGAAGACTCCTCAAGATTCGCCATATACGGGGAAAAACCCACAAGACCTGCCGTATACAGGGAAGACTCTACAAGACCTGTCGTATACAGGGAAGACTCTACAAGACCTGTCGTATACAGGGAAGACTCTACAAGACCCGCTGTATACCGGGAGCACCCCACAAGATCTGCCATATACAGGGAAGACTCTACAAGACCCGCTGTATACCGGGAACACCCCACAAGATCTGCCATATACAGGGAAAACTCTACAAGACCCGCTGTATACCTGGAAAACCCCACAAGACCTGCCGTATACAGGGAAGACTCTACAAGACCCGTTGTATACCAGGAAAACCCCACAAGATCTGCCATATACTGGGAAAACCCACAAACCCTGCCATATACCAAGAACATCCCACAAGACCCGCCATATATTGGGAACAATCCACAACAGGGAACACCCCATGAGACACCCCCATATTCTTGGAACACCCCACAAGACCCTCTCTATACAAAGAACATCCGAAATAATCCACCACATGCTGAGAACACCCCACAAGACCCTCTGTATACAGGGGACACACCCCACAAGGCCCACTGTATATTGGGACACACCTCAAGAGCTGCTGTATACCAGTGTAGAGTTTCTACCCATTGACGACATTTGAGGAAAGCATGGGGGCAATTTAAATAAAATGTCCAGGCTTCATTATGAAAACACTATACAGCAAGTTACATCCAAGGAAAATATATGGCCTGTCCTGGGAGGAAAGTGGGTTACAAACACAGCCCTAACCATGGCCTCGTAGTGATAGGTATACAAGTCCGAGCATGGAGACCTCACACCATGGCTGTAGAGCCGGAAAGCCAAACCTTGGACTCCACCACTCCGACTCCCTCATACATGCCTCATATGGAGGTGATACATTTATTGTAGTACAATGTGACATCAGGTTATAATCATTTTTATGATATAATAATCAAGATATTTAGATATAACATAATAATAATTCATCATAATAATATTCAGCACATTCTGCATTGAACTACTGTACACAATTTATTATATATTCTCGGAGTTGGTCCATTGTATATATACTTCAACTCCACAGCCCTGCTTCACACATGGCTTCTTACCTCCATACACAGACTACTAACAATTTCACCTGGACTGTTTTATGTCCACCAAACCACAGCCTGGGGTGGGGTTAAGCGAGCAGCCAGTCCGACCCATCTCTCTCACTGCCCATAAACCCGGCCCTTACTATGCACAATTAATGCTCTCAGTACTATACGTGCTGGAGCTTTCTTCCAGGCTTATATAAAAGAGGATAACCACCACTGTGATACATTCCCCCTCCATAATTTGCCCAGCGGCTATCTTACATACCTCCCCTATCCAAATCCTGGAGGCTTAGCACCTTCCACCATCAAACAGTGGACCCTTGACCTAGTTTCCGGGTTCATTATCGTAGTCCTGAGGTACCAGGAACCATCTCTGCATTATTCTCTGTCTTTTCCCTCATCCATCTCAGCATGGCATGGTCTGACACAGAGGCGTAACTACAACAGGTGCAGGGGCTGCAATCACACCCGGGCCCTGGAGTCTAGGGGGCCCCAATAGTCCTTTTAACCTATAGAAAAAGACTAATGCTATTAAAGATTTGCAGTAATTGGGGGCCCCGTTGGAGCTTTTGCATCAGGGCCCATGAGCTTCTAGTTACGCCCCTGGTCTGGCACTACACTAATAACAGATAATAGGAAGGATTTGCAGACCACGGCCTTATTAAAAAAATCCAACACTTAGGGCCCTTTCACATCTGCGTTTTTCGTAATTCGCGGCAGATGCGGTGAAAAAACCGCATCTGCCGCGTTTGCCGCATAACGGTTCCACTTGCGGCACGGTTGCGTTTTTTTCCATAGGAAGTATAGGGGGACTTGCGGCAGATGCGGCAAGTGCGGTATTGCACTTGCGGCAGGTGCGGCAGAGAAAAAAACCGCGGTCAGCCGCGGTTTTTTTCTCTGCCGCACCTGCGCAAGTGCAATACCGCACTTGCCGCATCTGCCGCAAGTCCCCCTATACTTCCTATGGAAAAAAACGCAAACCGTGCCGCAAGTGGAACCGTTATGCGGCAAACGCGGCAGATGCGGTTTTTTCACCGCATCTGCCGCGAATTACGAAAAACGCAGATGTGAAAGCACCCTTAATCGATGTGTATTAAAAATCTATGAAGAGATATGTAGAAAATATAATCACCCCATTAGTAGAAAGCGGGGATAAGAGGGGGAGCAATATTAATGATGGGGATCCCTAATAAATCCCGCAAGAAACCCCATAGAGATACATTCCTACCCTTCTGCAGAGGTCAGCACCCTGATAAAAGTGCAAAAGCCCGTGTATATTGTGTATATACACTGGGGAGATGTCAGGTACCCGCAACTATATGCCATACCCCAACAAGAAACCACTATAATCCCACCATACTGTACTTCATATGGGGCGAAGACATCACTAATAGTAGAAGGAAAAAATACTTAAAGGAGGTCCGTAAAAGTCCCAACACGTTTCGCCTCCTTGATCAGGAGGAAACCTTAGGAATAAGCTAACATCTCCATGGTGGGTCTGGTGCCTGTATCTAACCCCGCTTTGTACTAATGGGGTGATTATATTTTCTACTATCTTTTGATAGATTTTTATTTTTCTATTACAGTAAATATACAACTTGTAAGTGTTGTATTTTCTTTTTGGTAAGAACTTGGTCTGACCCTAACCTAACTTCCCTGCCTAATAGGTAGTATGTTAGAGCAGAGTTCCCCAACTGCAGTCCTCAAGGCCATTAACCAGTGCAGGTGTCCCGGATTTGACAGTTGGTAATTGAATCTCCTGCACAGCTGATGATTCCAACTGTCAAATGCTAAGGAAATCCTGTAAACATGCACTGTTGGTGGCCTTGAGGACTGGAGTTTGGGAACTCTGCTTTAGAGAGCTCACTGCCCATTTGACGGCTAAACACTCCTTCTCCATGATAGGGTAATTCTTCTAGATCAGGGGTAGGGAACGCCAGGCCTCGAGAGCCGCACACAGTCCAGGTTTTCAGGATTTCCTTAGTATTTGACAGTTGATCATTTAATCTCCTGCACAGGTGATGATTCCAACTGTCAAATACTAAGGAAATCCTGAAACCCTGAACTGTGTGCGGCTCTCGAGGCCTGGCGTTCCCTACCCATATTCTAGATCAAGACAGTTTTCTGTTCCGGAACATCATTAGATGTTCTTCACTGTTCACTTCCTCGGATAAGACAGGAACTAACCCTACCCTGATGTATCCGTCTGGACCACAAATTCCTTATTGAAGTTCGATGTCACCAACACAAGGCTAGCTTCAGTTCTTGGAAGGCTGTCTCCTCTTCTGAAGATTTTGTGCCCTTAATGAGGTCGGTCAGGGGTGCAACTACCGTGGCTAAGTAAGGGATGAAGCAGTGGTGGTAGCCCATGATGCCCAGGAAGGCTCTTACTTGTTTCTATGAGAGCTGTTGATCACAGGTCTGGATTGCATCAGAGACCTTATGACCTAGAACCAGTAGCCTGATATAATAGCTAATACACCCATGGGAGGTATGTGGTTAGCCAGACCCACTCAGCACCCTGAAAATCCCATTAATCCAGCCCTTAATACACTAATAGGATTTGTGGAACTATAAGTCCTAGCAACACAAATTTGGATTTACATCGCAGCAGAGCGATACGTAGTCCTCTTATTGACTTGCTGTTTGATCTCGCCCAGCCGATAATATAGCCCAGGTTTCTGGAATGTTCCATCCCGATGGTACATTTCTTTGGGTTAATGAATAACCCTGTCTGGACCTTGCCTAAATTGCTTCCCCAATCCTGGCAGAAGATCACAATGTCATCTTGGTAGGCCACTATTTCTTGTGGGAGCTAGTATTTGGTCCATGGCTCTCTGGAAGGTGGCTGGAGCTCCTTGCACTCCAAATGGCATCCTGATGTACTGGAAACATCCAGATGGCATTGAAAAGGCCGTCTTCTCCTTGACATCTTTGGAAAGGGGAATCTGCCAACACCTTTTGATAAGGTCCAGGGTGGTGATGTATAAAGCTGGCCGTAGCCTCTCAATGTGTCGAAATTGGAGACTTTATTTAGCTTCACAACCGTCAGTCTCCATCCAGTTTTGTCACCAAGACAGTGGGAATGAGCCAAACACTCTTGGACTCTTCAATCAGTCTTAGGTCCAACATCCGCTTCACCTCCCCCAAGATTACCTCTTGGGAATCCAATATGGCTTCACACTCACTCGTACCTGAGGCTCCGTGAGGATTTTATGTTCTGTGACCTCAGTACATCCTGGGAGTTTCAGAACAAGTCTCTGTTCCAATGAAGCCATTTTTGGCACTGCTGATTTTGATCCGGTGACATCTTCAGGTTTGGACTTAACCCCAAACACCGAGCTTCCTCGGGTCCCCTATCTCACCATGGCTCGGTCAGATTGAGATGGTACACCTGCTAGGGCTTCCTTCTCCCCAGTTTGTAGACTTTATAATGAACTTTGCCAATCTTAACTACCTCATAGGGCCACCTGCTCAAATTGTGATGTCTATAGCAATTCTTTCTTGCATTTGAGCCTCTTGCTCGATTACGCTCCTGTAGGGTTTAACCTCTGCTTCCTAGGTCTCTTTCGTTATATCCAAGAGTCCACAGGGGGTCGACCATAAAATAGCTCAAACAGGGAAAACTACCTAGAGGCCTGTGGGACTTCTCTGGTGGAGAATAACAGGTATGGTAGTAGACAGTCCCAGTCTCAGCTGTCTTTTCTACCGCCTTCTTCAGCATAACCTTCAAGGTGTTAGTAAACCATTCCATAGTCTGTCCATCTGAGGTCATATACCGAGGTCCTGAGTTGTGTGACTTGCAGGGCTTTACATAACTCCCTCTTAATGGGGTCCCTTGGTCTTTCTGGATATCCTTTGGCAGTCCTGTCTGGACTAGTTCCCTAGCTATGCTCTTCGCAGAGGAATTTCTCTATGGTGCTGCTTACACAGTGGTGACTCGCCCACCCCGGGGTCGTGGGGCACTCAGAACTGGGCTACATTTGCTGACGGGGAGTCACAGGAGTCGAGACCCAGCTTCCGTGACCCCGAGGGAGTCAGATGTAAAATAAATCAGGGGATTAGGGATTGGTGAATAGGAATAAAGTTTATAGGATAAAAGTTTGTGACACCACCTACAGTTCTCGGTCAAGAGGGACCGATGCTTCAGGTCAGTCCTCCAGGGTTGTTGGTGTGGCAGCTTGATGATGTCGCTCCCCGTAGGTAGAGCAGTGCCCCAGAGCAGATGTGCTTAGTTGCAGGGGGGTGTAAGGCTGTGTTTCGCTGGGCCTCTTTGTCTCATCTGCTGTTGCACTCGGCGGCTCTGCAGGTGGGAGAATAAATCAGTTCCTCACAGCGTTGGAATTCTGTACCCGGTTTACTCACTGAAGCTGCAACTGGTCACCGGGCGCTTCTCTCTACGAAGTCCAGTCTGGCCTGTCCACAAGGAACAGGGATAGCTGGCCCAGGACACCCTTCGTGTGCCTCTCCATTCTCTGGTCTCTCTCCCAGCGCTGCGTCTTCACCTCTCCTGTCAGCGCCTCTGCATGCAGTGCCCCAATCTAGCAGCCACAGGTCTTCTCGGACGACTGGTACCTGTCTCCTGACCCTAGTGCAGTTGCCTCGGGCTGCGGCCACCACTCCTTTAGACTGCGTGGCATCTGGTTCAGTGGTTCAGGCATACAGCGTCTGCGCCACGTTCAGGGCCGAGTCCATGGTTCTTGACCAACTCCTCCATCCGACTATCTTAGTCTCAGCTCCGGGCGCCCAGGTTGTTTTCACTCCACCGGTGCCCCCGTGGTTCTCTCTGTTCCCCTTACGCCTTCACACTTTGCTTCCAGCTCCTTCACTCACTACTCACTAACTAACTACTCACTACAACCCCACACCGATTCTTCCCCTGTCCCCTCTGACTGGGCCCTCCCCCCGGGTCCACCATGGTCCCCTGAGTCCTAGGGTGTGTGGGTGTGTTTGGTGGAGGCCTGAGTTCACCATCCCATAGCCTTTCGGACTAGGACACCACACCCGTTCATTGAGTGCAGTATCCTTTGTGGTGACCAGACTGGTGGGATGCCACAGTGGCGTAACTTGAAGCTCATGGACCCTGATGCAAAAATGCCAACGGGGCCCCCAATTATTGCAAATCTTTAATAGCATTAGTGTTTTTCTATAGACTAAAGCGAGTTTTGGGACCCCCTAGGCTCCAGGTGCGATTGCAACCCCTGCACCTGTTGTAGTTACACCCCTGTGCCTCTGGATTCTATGTAGCAAAATGCATGACCACTGGGCCAGGAGAACCTCTGGAGAACCTGTTCATGTGTTGTGTCTCAACCCAGATGACCACCCTAGACGTGAGTATGGACCGAGTTCAGTACTCTACATATGTAGGGCACCGGTGCCAGCACCTGTCCTACAATCTGACCTCTCGGCTTACTGACATGACATAATAACTCCACATTTATGGCAAAATATGGGAACCTGGTGTCGCCCCGGCTATTGAACAACCTTCTTTAAAGCTTTTACATTATCAACATCCCCTTTAAGAGTTCGGTCCCTGAGTTGAGCGGTTCCAAATTCCCCCCCGGGGCTCTAGTTGGGGTTCAGGTGACCCAGCAATACCCCTTACCTCCAGGAAAATGGCAGAGGAACACGGAGGGGAAAAGGGGTGAAGGGAGAGGAGAACAGAGACAGGAGGACATAGGAGTCAGGGGGGTGGAGGTAGGGAGAGGAGTATGGAGGGAGAGGGAGACAGAGGGGTCTAGAAAGAGGAGGAGAACACAGGAACCTGAAGGAAGGAGGACAGAGGAGTCTTAAGGGAGGAGGAGGGAAGAGATGCTAAAGAGAATAGAAGGATAGCAGATTCTGGCGGGAGGAAGAGGACAGAGAAGTCTGGAGAAGGAAGAAGAGGTAATTTGAAGAAAGGAGGAGGGCAGAGAAGCCTGAAGGGTGAAGGTATATATATCAGATTATGACGGCTTCACCACAAGCGTAGGTGCAGGCAGAAAATAATAATATACTTACAGTTAGTTATCTGCCGCGACACTACTTTTTAAGGATTAAAGATTATGTGAATCAATGAGTGTCACTAGAAACAAGAGGATCCAATGGATATAATGTAAGGTGAATTGCAGAAACTGCCTTATGCTAAATGTAATAAAACGGAGATCTTGGTTTTCAATAGTGATCACTAGAGAGTAAGCTTGGCATCCACTTACAAGGAGCCTCCACTGCCAAGTCCTATCACTAACCCTGATAAAATTGTGAATTGTGAACGGGTTAGCTTACTCTCTAGTGATCACTATTGAAAACCAAGATCTCCGTTTTATTACATTTAGCATAAGGCAGTTTCTGCAATTCACCTTACATTATATCCATTGGATCCTCTTGTTTCTAGTGACACTCATTGATTCACATAATCTTTAATCCTTAAAAAGTAGTGTCGCGGCAGATAACTAACTGTAAGTATATTATTATTTTCTGCCTGCACCTACGCTTGTGGTGAAGCCGTCATAATCTGATATATATATTGCTTATATTTGACTGAGCTCCCACTGTAATTATTCCCCTTTCAACATTCCTTAGCTTGGTATCCACACTTGGACACCATTGTGAAGGCCCTACACACACCTATTCATGATTTCCAATTATCCTTGGGCATATAAACCCGTTCACAATTCACAATTTTATCAGGGTTAGTGATAGGACTTGGCAGTGGAGGCTCCTTGTAAGTGGATGCCAAGCTTACTCTCTAGTGATCACTATTGAAACCAAGATCTCCGTTTTATTACATTTAGCATAAGGCAGTTTCTGCAATTCACCTTACATTATATCCATTGGATCCTCTTGTTTCTAGTGACACTCATTGATTCACATAATCTTTAATCCTTAAAAAGTAGTGTCGCGGCAGATAACTAACTGTGAAGGGTGAAGGTAGGCATAGGAATTCAGAAGATGGACGAGGACAGAGGAGTCTTGAGGGAGAAGGAGTACAGAGGAGAATGGAGGGAGGAAGAAAGCAGAGGAGCCTTGGAGCCTTGAGAGAAAATGGGGCAGAGGAGAATGCAGGAAAGAGGAGGGTAGAGGAGTCTGGAGGAGGAAAAGGAGGAATGCAGATGAGCCCAGATAGGGAATAGGAGAATAGAGAGAGGAGAGGGGGCAGAGGAGCGAGTCTGGAGGATGGAGGATATGAGAGGAAGGAGAACTGTGGAGTCAAGAGGAAAGAGAAGGCAAGAGGAGTCTGGTTGGAGAAAAAAGACAGGGGAGCATAGAGCGAGGGAGAGGGGGAAGGGGGGCACAATAGAATAGAGGCAGGAAGAGGATAGAGGAGTCTGAACAGAGGAGGAGGAGGAAAGAGGAGACTGGAGGGAGGAGGAGGAGGGAGGAAACAAAAGTCTGGAGAGAGTAGGAGGACAGAGGGGCCTGGAGGAGGAGGAGGAGGAGGACAGAGAAATCTGGGGGAGGAGGAAGGACAGAGGAGTAAGGAGGAGGAGGGAGGACAGAGGAGTCTGGAGGGAGGAGGAAGACAGAGGGATCTGGGGCAGTAGACAGATTTGTAAAATAGTTGCCCACTTTTCCACCATTGGGACTACATTTAATGGTTTAAGCGTTACTGCTGTTTAAATTTTTATGTAATAATAATGTAGAGCAAGAGATTTTAATAAACTTGCAAATATGCTTCATTAGAAAATTCTGGTTGAAAACCATTCATAAGCCTTCCACAAGGTGCCCCCACTGCATTGTGTGTGCAGCAGACATATGTTCATTCTCAGTCAGATCCATCTTCATAGCGAATATGGGGAATGTAACCATATAAGGTAAAGGGGCGTGGTCGACACTGCTGACTGCAGCTCACGAGGAAACAATGTATCAGATTAGCTCAGCAGCACAGTTGCTATGCAATGACACAATGTCAGGATCACTGTAAACTCCTCTGCACAAGCTTCTGATTTGTTATCTAGTGCAACATGGCTCAGTCAGGATCTCTGTTAACCACTTCTCTGCTGGCACATCAGCCTGCTCACTGTCAGCCTGCTCTCAGAAGCTGTGGGAATACACACGCAGTGATTTGCAGACACAGATCGTCTCTGGCCATTCCCACACACCCATAAAATGAAGTATTTAAAAAGAGCACAGAAAAATGTGAGATAGTAAGTCACATGGCACAAAATAAGCATCATCTTAGCCGCTATGTGACCCATCATTAAATACCAGTACAGGATTGTTTTTTTTTCAATGAAATGACATTTACACCTTGAAGGGTTTCCCCATGAGCACAGTCACTTTACAGTCAGACATTACACATTATTATAAACACATTAATTTGTGGAAACTATTATTATTATTATAAGAACTATTGATTCAAATCAACTTTAAAATGACTGTGGGAAAACCCCTTTAGTTTAGATAGATGCAGAGTTCAGCTATTCTAGGTTTTCTTCCTCTGCAGTTTCTTATGGTTTGAGGTTAAAAATCAGCTGCGAGGAAATGAGAAGAGAGAAACAAGGTACAAAACGTCCGATAGACGTAGGACAAGGGACGAATAAAGGGAGAACGATCGTCAGCGACTCAGCGCAGAATACCAAGAACGATCGTCAGCGACTCAGCGCAGAACACCAAGAACAATCGTCAGCGACTCAGCGAAGAACACCAAGAACGATAGTCAGCGACTCAGCGAAGAACACCAAGAACGATAGTCAGCGACTCAGCGCAGAACACCAGGAACGATCGTCAGCGACTCAGCGCAGAACACCAGGACTGATCGTCAGCGACTCAGCGCAGAACACCAGGAACCATCGTCAGAGACTCAGCGCAGAACACCAGGAACGATTGTCAGAGACTCAGCACAGAACACCAGGAACGATTGTCAGCGACTCAGCACAGAACACCAAGAACAAATGTCAGCGACTCAGCACAGAAAACCAAGAATGATTGTCAGTGACTCAGCGCAGAACACAAAGAACAATTGTCAGTGATTCAGCGCAGAACACCAAGAAAGATTGTCAGTGACTCAGCGCAGAACACCAAGAACAATCGTCAGCGACTCAGCGCAGAACACCAAGAACGATCATCAGCGACTCAGCGCAGAACACCAAGAACGATCGTCAGCGACTCAGCGCAGAACACCAAGAACAATCGTCAGCGACTCAGCACAGAACACCAAGAACGATCTTCAGCCACTCAACACAAAATACCAAGAACTAACGCCAGCGACTCAGCGCAGAACACCAGGAATGATTGTCAGTGACTCAGCGCAGATCACCAAGAGCAATCTTCAGTGATTCAGCGCAGAATACCAAGAACGATCGTCAGTGATTCAGCACAGAACACCAAGAACAATAGTCAGCGACTCAGCGTAGAGCACTAAGAACGATCTTCAGCGACTCAGTGCAGAACACCAAAACGATCGTCAGCGACTCAGCACAGAGCACCAAGAACGATTGTCAGTGACTCAGCGCAGAACACCAAGAACAATTATCAGCGACTCAGCGCAGATCACCAAGAACAATTGTCAGTGACTCAGCGCAGATCACCAAAAACGATCGTCAGCGACTCAGCGCAGAACACCAAGAATGATCTTCAGCGACTCAGCGCAGAACACCAAGAACGATCGTCAGCGACTCAGCGCAGAACACCAAGAATGATTGTCAGTGACTCAGCGCAGAACACCAAGAACAATTATCAGCGACTCAGGGCAGATCACCAAGAACAATTGTCAGTGACTCAGCGCAGATCACCAAAAATGATCGTCAGCGACTCAGCGCAGAACACCAAGAACGATCTTCAGCCACTCAACACAGAATACCAAGAACTAACGCCAGCGACACAGCGCAGAACACCAGGAATGATTGTCAGTGACTCAGCGCAGATCACCAAGAACAATCTTCAGTGATTCAGCGCAGAATACCAAGAACGATCGTCAATGATTCAGCGCAGAACACCAAGAACGATAGTCAGCGACTCAGCGCAGAGCACTAAGAACGATCTTCAGCGACTCAGCGCAGAACACCAAGAACGATCGTCAGCGACTCAGCTCAGAACACCAAGAACAATCGTCAGCGACTCAGCACAGAACACCAAGAACGATCTTCAGCCACTCAACACAGATTACCAAGAACTAACGCCAGCGACTCAGCGCAGAACACCAGGAATGATTGTCAGTGACTCAGCGCAGATCACCAAGAGCAATCTTCAGTGATTCAGCGCAGAATACCAAGAACGATTGTCAGTGATTCAGCGCAGAACACCAAGAACGATAGTCAGCGACTCAGCGTAGAGCACTAAGAACGATCTTCAGCGACTCAGTGCAGAACACCAAAAACGATCGTCAGCGACTCAGCGCAGAGCACCAAGAACGATTGTCAGTGACTCAGCACAGAACACCAAGAACAATTATCAGCGACTCAGCGCAGATCACCAAGAACAATTGTCAGTGACTCAGCGCAGATCACCAAGAACGATCGTCAGCGACTCAGCGCAGAACACCAAGAATGATTTTCAGCGACTCAGCGCAGAACACCAAGAACGATCGTCAGCGACTCAGCGCAGAACACCAAGAACGATTGTCAGTGACTCAGCACAGATCACCAAGAACGATCATCAGTGACTCAGCGCAGAACACCAAGAATGATTGCCAGCGACTCAGCGCAGAACACCATAAATGATCGTCAGTGACTCAGCGCAGAACACCAGGAACAATCGTCAGTGACTCAGCGCAGAACATCAAGAACGATCCTCAGCGACTCAGCACAGAACACCAAAAATGATTGTCAGCGACTCATGTGCAGATCACCAAGAACAATCGTCAGCGACTCAGCGCAGATCTCCAAGAACGATCTTCAGCCACTCAACACAGAATACCAAGAACGAACGCCAGCGACTCAGTGCAGAACACCAGGAATGATTGTCAGTGACTCAGCGCAAATCACCAAGAACAATCTTCAGTGATTCAGCGCAGAATACCAAGAACGATTGTCAGTGACTCAGCGCAGAGCACTAAGAACGATCTTCAGCGACTCAGTGCAGAACACCAAGAACGATTGTCAGTGACTCAGCGCAGAACACCATGAACAGTTGTCAACGACACAGCGCAGATCACCAAGAACAATTGTCAGCGGCTCAGCGCAGAACACCAAGAACAATCTTCAGCGACTCAGTGCAGAACACCAAGAACGATCATCAGCGACTCAGCGCAGAACACCAAGAACGATCATCAGCGACTCAGCGCAGAACACCAAGAACGATTGTCAGTGACTCAGCGCAGAACACCAAGAACGATTGTCAGTGACTCAGCACAGAACACCAAGAACGACCGTCAGCGACTCAGCGTAGAGCACTAAGAACGATCTTCAGCGACTCAGCGCAGAACACCAAGAACGATTGTCAGTGACTCAGCACAGAACACCAAGAACGACCGTCAGCGACTCAGCGCAGAGCACCAAGAACGATTGTCAGTGACTCAGCGCAGAACACCAAGAGCAATCTTCAGTGATTCAGCGCAGAATACCAAGAAAGATCGTCAGTGATTCAGCGCAGAACACCAAGAACGATAGTCAGCGACTCAGCGTAGAGCACTAAGAACGATCTTCAGCGACTCAGTGCAGAACACCAAAAACGATCGTCAGCGACTCAGCGCAGAGCACCAAGAACGATTGTCAGTGACTCAGCGCAGAACACCAAGAACAATTATCAGCGACTCAGGGCAGATCACCAAGAACAATTGTCAGTGACTCAGCGCAGATCACCAAAAACGATCGTCAGCGACTCAGCGCAGAACACCAGGAATGATTGATTGTCAGTGACTCAGCGCAGATCACCAAGAACAATCTTCAGTGATTCAGCGCAGAATACCAAGAACGATCGTCAATGATTCAGCGCAGAACACAAAGAACGATAGTCAGCGACTCAGCGCAGAGCACTAAGAACGATCTTCAGCGACTCAGCGCAGAACACCAAGAACGATCTTCAGCGACTCAGCGCAGAACACCAAGAACGATCGTCAGCGACTCAGCGCAGAACACCAAGAACAATCGTCAGCGACTCAGCACAGAAACACAAGAACGATCTTCAGCCACTCAACACAGAATACCAAGAACTAACGCCAGCGACTCAGCGCAGAACACCAGGAATGATTGTCAGTGACTCAGCGCAGATCACCAAGAGCAATCTTCAGTGATTCAGCGCAGAATACCAAGAACGATCGTCAGTGATTCAGCGCAGAACACCAAGAACGATAGTCAGCGACTCAGCGTAGAGCACTAAGAACGATCTTCAGCGACTCAGTGCAGAACACCAAAAACGATCGTCAGCGACTCAGCGCAGAGCACCAAGAACGATTGTCAGTGACTCAGCGCAGAACACCAAGAACAATTATCAGCGACTCAGCGCAGATCACCAAGAACAATTGTCAGTGACTCAGCGCAGATCACCAAGAACGATCGTCAGCGACTCAGCACAGAACACCAAGAATGATCGTCAGCGACTCAGCGCAGAACACCAAGAACGATCGTCAGCGACTCAGCGCAGAACACCAAGAACGATTGTCAGTGACTAAGCACAGATCACCAAGAACGATAATCAGTGACTCAGCGCAGAACACCAAGAACGATTGCCAGCGACTCAGCGCAGAACACCATAAACGATCGTCAGTGACTCAGCGCAGAACACCAGGAACAATCGTCAGTGACTCAGCGCAGAACATCAAGAACGATCGTCAGCGACTCAGCATAGAACACCAAAAATGATTGTCAGCGACTCAGTGCAGATCACCAAGAACAACCGTCAGCGACTCAACACAGAACACCAAGAACGAACGCTAGCGACTCAGTGCAGATCACCAAGAACAATCGTCAGCGACTCAGCGCAGATCTCCAAGAACGATCTTCAGCCACTCAACACAGAATACCAAGAACGAACGCCAGCGACTCAGCGCAGAACACCAGGAATGATTGTCAGTGACTCAGCGCAAATCACCAAGAACAATCTTCAGTGATTCAGCGCAGAATACCAAGAACGATCGTCAGGACTCAGCGCAGAGCACTAAGAACGATCTTCAGCGACTCATTGCAGAACACCAAGAATGATCGTCAGCGACTCAGCGCAGAACACCACGAACAGTTGTCAACGACCAGCGCAGAATCACCAAGAACATTCGTCAGCGGACAGCGCAGAACACCAAGAACAATCTTCAGCGACTCAGGCAGAACACCAAGAACATCATCCAGACTCAGCGCAGAACACCAAGAACGATCATCAGCGACTCAGCGCAGAACACCAAGAACGATTGTCAGGACTCAGCGCAGAAACCAAGAACGATTGTCAGGACTCAGCACAGAACACCAAGAACGACGTCAGCGACTCAGCGCAGAACACCAAGAACGATTGTCAGAACTCAGCACAGATCACCAAGAACGATCATCAGTGACTCAGGCAGAAACACCAAGAATGATTGTCAGTGACTCAGCGCAGAACACCAGGATCGATCGTCAGTGACTCAGCGCAGAACATCAAGAACGATCGTCAGCGACTCAGCACAGAACACCAGACGATCGTCAGTGACTCAGCGCAGAACATCAAGAACGATCGTCAGCGACTCAGCACAGAACACCAAGAACATCATCAGTGACTCAGTGCAGAACATCAAGAACGATCGTCACGACTCAGCACAGAACACCAAGAACGATCATCAGCGACTCAGCGCAGAACTCCAAGAACGATCTTCAGCGACTCAGCGCAGAAACACCAGGAACGATCGTCAGCAACTCAGCGCAGAACACCAAGAACGATCGTCAGCGACTCAGCGCAGAACACCAAGAACGATTGTCAGGACTCAGTGTAGAATCACAAGACGATCATCAGGACTCAGTGCAGATCACCAGAAACGATTGTCAGGACTCAGCAAAGAACTCAAGAACGATCGTCAGCGACTCAGCACAGAAACCAAAATGATGTCAGCGACTCAGCTGCAGAACACCAAGAACGATTGTCAGGACTCAGCTAGAAACCAGAACAATCGTCAGCGACTCAGCGCAGATCACCAAGAACGATCGTCAGCGACTCAGCCAGAACACCAAGAACGATTGTCAGGACTCAGTGTAGAGAACCAAGACCGATTGTCAGCGACTCATCGCAGTACACCAAGAACGATTGTCAGGACTCAGCGGAGAACACCAGAACGATCGTCAGTGACTCAGCGCAGAATCCCAAGAACGATCTTCAGCGACTCAGCGCAGAACATCAAGAATGATCGTCAGCGACTCAGCACAGAACACCAGAACGATCTCATGCGACTCAGCGCAATCTCCAAGAACGATCTCAGCGACTCAGCACAGAACACCAGAACGATCGTCAGCAACTCAGCGCAGAACACCAGGAACGATCGTCAGCGACTCAGCGCAGAACACCAAGAACGATGTCAGTGACTCAGTGTAGAATACCAAGACGGTCATCAGTGACTCAGTGCAGATCACCAAGAACGATTGTCAGTGACTCAGCAAGAACACAAGAACGATCTCAGCGACTCAGCACAGAACACCAAAAATGATCTTCAGAGACTCAGCGCAGAACACCAAGAACGATTTCAGTGGACTCAGTGTAGAAACCAAGACCGATCGTCAGCGACTCAGCGCAGATCACCAAGAACGATCGTCAGCGACTCAGCACAGAACACCAAGAAAGATTCATGACTCAGTGAGAATACCAAGACCTCGTCAGCGACTACTCGAGTCACCAAGGAACGATGTCAGTTGACTCAGCGGGAACACGAACGATGAGATCAGGCAGATCTCAAGAACATCTTCATAGACTGAGCTCAGACATCAAGCAGATGACGCATGACTACACAGACACACAAGAAATCATCAGGACTCAGCGCAGATTCAAGAACGATCTCAGCGACCACGCATAACATCAAGAAAGATTAGTCACGACTCAGCACAGAAACCAAGAACGTAATAAACTAATAGTGAACAACACAATCTGTCACTCTGCAGTGATGATACACAAGTGCGGCAGAGCAGTTCACATCAGGATGTGACTGAAGCTGGAGAAGACGAGATACCAGGTGAAACTTCACATAAGTCTGAGCTCAACAGTATCACACAGGATAGGATTAGGTACACAGCTCAGAGACAGTATCACACAGGATAGGATTAGATACACAGCTCAGCACGACAGTATCACACAGGATAGGATTAGATACACAGCTCAGCACACAGTATCACACAGGATAGGATTAGATACACAGCTCAGCAGACAGTATCACACAGGATAGGATTAGATACACAGCTAGCAGACAGTATCACACAGGATAGGATTAGATACACAGCTCAGCAGACAGTATCACACAGGATAGGATTAGATACATAGCTCAGCAGACAGTATCACACAGGATAGGATTAGATACACAGCTCAGCACAAGTATCACACAGGATAGGATTAGATACACAGCTCAGCAGGCAGTATCACACAGGATAGGATTAGATACACAACTCAGCAGACAGTATCACACAGGATAGGATTAGATACGACAGCTCTGCAACAGGATCACACAGGATAGGATTAGATACAGCTCAGCAGACTGTATCACACAGGATAGGATTAGATACACAGCTCAGCAGCAGTATCACACAGGAGAGGATTAGATACACAGCTCAGCAGACAGTATCACACAGGATAGATTAGATACACAGCTCAGCACACAGTATCACACAGGATAGGATTAGATACACAGCTCTGCAGACATATCACACAGGAGAGGATTAGATACACAGCTCAGCAGACTGTATCACACAGGATAGGATTAGATACACAGCTCAGCAGACAGTATCACACAGGATAGGATTAGATACACAGCTCAGCAGACAGTATCACACAGGATAGGATTAGATACACAGCTCAGCAGTCAGTATCACACAGGATAGGATTAGATACACAGCTCAGCACAGTATCACACAGGATAGGATTGGATATACAGCTCAGCAGACAGTATCACACAGGATAGGATTAGATACACAGCTCAGCAGACAGTATCACACAGGATAGGATTAGATACACAGCTCTGCAGACAGTATCACCCAGGTAGGATTAGATGCAGTATCTCAGCAGGCAGTGTTGGCAGGTGGTGGCACGTACCCGGCAGTAGTAGCAGTAGTAGTGGGGACATGGCGGCGGCTCCTCGGTGATCTCGGCTCTGACACTGAGGAGAAAAGAACCTTTGTTAATATTTGCCGAGAAGGAGGAGGAGGAGGAGAGGCAACAATGCAAGATACAGGGACAAGTGACAGCACCGACTGTGGGGAGGGACTCTGCACCCAGCTGGAGGGTTAACACCGCACAGTGCGGGAGAGAAGGGGTTAACACCGCACCGCCCGGGAGAGAAGGGGTTAACACCGCACAGTGCGGAGAGAAGGGGTTAACACCGCACCGCCAGGGAGAGAAGGGGTTAACACCGCCAGGGAGACAAGGGGTTAACACCGCACCGCCCGGAGGAGAAGGGGTTAACACTGCACAGTCCGGGAGAGAAGGAGTTGACACCGCACAGTCTCCAGCAGAGAGAGGGTTAACACCGCACAGTCTCCAGCAGAGTAGGGGTTAACACTGCACAGTCCGGGAGAGAAGGAGTTGACACCGCACAGTCTCCAGCAGAGAGAGGGTTAACACTGCACAGTCTCCAGCAGAGATGGGGTTAACACTGCACAGTCTCCAGCAGAGAGGGGGTTAACACTGCACAGTCTGGAAGAGAAGGGGTTAACACCTCAGAGTCTCCAGCAGAGAAGGGGTTAACACCGCACAGTCTCCAGGAGAGTAGGGGTTAGCACTGCACAGTCTCCAGCAGAGAAGGGGTTAACACTGCACAGTCTGGGAGAGAAGGGGTTAACACCTCAGAGTCTCCAGCAGAGAAGGGGTTAACACCGCACAATCTCCAGGAGAGTAGGGGTTAACACTGCACAGTCTCCAGCAGAGAAAGGGTTAACACCACACAGTCTGGAAGAGAAGGGGTTAACACCTCAGAGTCTCCAGCAGAGAAGGGGTTAACACCGCACAGTCTCCAGGACAGTAGGGGTTAGCACTGCACATTCTCCAGCAGAGAAGGGGTTAACACTGCACAGTCTCCAGCAGAGTAGGGGTTAACACCACACAGTCTACAGCAGAGTAGGGGTTAACACCACACAGTCTACAGCAGAGTAGGGGTTAACACCACACAGTCTACAGCAGAGTAGGGGTTAACACTGCACAGTCTCCAGCAGAGAAGGGGTTAACACCGCACAGTCTCCAGGGGAGAAGGGGTTAACACTGCAGTCTTCAGCAGAGAAAGGGTTAACACCGCAAGTCTCCAGCAGAGAAGGGGTTAACACCGCACAGTCTCCAGCAGAGTAGGGGTTAACACCGTACAGTCTCCAGGAGAGAAAGGGTTAACACTGCAGTAGCATTGTGTCCCATAACATGAACTATCCCCAAATCTTTATTAGTTTGTATCTTCAGCCTCAGGGACATTCACACAAATCATGAAGAGACATGGAGATAATGTGGAACTAATAATGAGCATTGTGGTCACAATAATAGCAGTGTCTGCCTGTGTCCTCAGTCCTGAGCATTGTGGTCACAATAATAGCAGTGTCTGCCTGTGTCCTCTGTCCTGAGCATTGTGGTCACATTAATAGCAGTGTCTGCCTGTGTCCTCTGTCCTGAGCATTGTGGTCACAATAATAGCAGTGTCTGCCTGTGTCCTCTGTCCTGAGCATTGTGGTCACATTAATAGCAGTGTCTGCCTGTGTCCTCTGTCCTGAGCATTGTGGTCACAATAATAGCAGTGTCTGCCTGTGTCCTCAGTCCTGAGCATTGTGGTCACATTAATAGCAGTGTCTGCCTGTGTCCTCAGTCCTGAGCATTGTGGTCACAATAATAGCAGTGTCTGCCTGTGTCCTCAGTCCTGAGCATTGTGGTCACAATAATAGCAGTGTCTGCCTGTGTCCTCAGTCCTGAGCATTGTGGTCACAATAATAGCAGTGTCTGCCTGTGTCCTCAGTCCTAAGCATTGTGGTCACATTAATAGCAGTGTCTGCCTGTGTCCTCAGTCCTGAGCATTGTGGTCACAATAATAGCAGTGTCTGCCTGTGTCCTCAGTCCTAAGCATTGTGGTCACATTAATAGCAGTGTCTGCCTGTGTCCTCAGTCCTGAGCATTGTGGTCACAATAATAGCAGTGTCTGCCTGTGTCCTCAGTCCTGAGCATTGTGGTCACAATAATAGCAGTGTCTGCCTGTGTCCTCAGTCCTGAGCATTGTGGTCACAATAATAGCAGTGTCTGCCTGTGTCCTCAGTCCTGAGCATTGTGGTCACAATAATAGCAGTGTCTGCCTGTGCCTCAGTCATGAGCATTGTGGTCACAATAATAGCAGTGTCTGCCTGTGTCCTCAGTCCTGAGCATTGTGGTCACAATAATAGCTGTGTCTGCCTGTGTCCTCAGTCCTGAGCATTGTGGTCACAATAATAGCAGTGTCTGCCTGTGTCCTCAGTCCTGAGCATTGTGGTCACAATAATAGCAGTGTCTGCCTGTGTCCTCAGTCCTGAGCATTGTGGTCACAATAATAGCAGTGTCTGCCTGTGTCCTCAGTCCTGAGCATTGTGGTCACAATAATAGCAGTGTCTGCCTGTGTCCTCAGTCCTGAGCATTGTGGTCACAATAATAGCAGTGTCTGCCTGTGTCCTCAGTCCTGAGCATTGTGGTCACAATAATAGCAGTGTCTGCCTGTGTCCTCAGTCCTGAGCATTGTGGTCACAATAATAGCAGTGTCTGCCTGTGTCCTCAGTCCTGAGCATTGTGGTCACATTAATAGCAGTGTCTGCCTGTGTCCTCAGTCCTGGGAAACACTGACCGCATATTTCTTCTATAATCACAGTTTTTCAGAGCTTCACGTCTATGTTGCATAGAGTCACCCCCCTCCTGTCACTGTTATTCTAGCCCAGGAGGCTTTGACTACATCCTACAATTTATTTTCATTTCTTGTCTTTGACTCGTGACGGCATTATTTATTGTCGCCCCACAAATGTTCGGATGACAGTCCGGGGATCGGGCGGCCGCTCCATAACCTCAATATAGTTGGACTGGAGCCAGGATTTTGGTCATTTACTGGTGTTTAGGGTCGTTGTCTTGTAATTTCCTCTTCAGTGTAACACGACTTCTTCATGTATTGTGATATCTGTAAACTGCTCCATGATCCCTGGTATGGTGTAAATAGGTCGCATTCCTCCGTCCGCACACTGCTCCTCCATTCCTCCGTCCGCACACTGTCCTCATTCCTCCGTCCGCACACTGCTCCTCCATTCCTCCGTCCGCACACTGCTCCTCCATTCCTCCGTCCGCACACTGCTCCTCCATTCCTCCGTCCCACACTGCTCCTCCATTCTCGTCCCACATTTCCTCCATTCCTCGTCCCCACACTGCTCTCCATTCTCCGTTCGCACACTGTTCCTCCATTCCGTCCGCACACTGCTCCTACATTCCTCCGTCCGCACACTGCTCCTCCATTCCTCCGTCCGCACACTGCTCTCCATTCCTCCGTCCGCACACTGCTCCTCCATTCCTCCGTCCGCACACTGTTCCTCCATTCCTCCGTCCACACACTGCTCCTCCATTCCTCCGTCCACACACTGCTCCTCCATTCCTCCGTCCCACACTGTTCCTCCATTCCTCCGTCCACACACTGCTCCTCCATTCCTCCGTCCACACACTGTTCCTCCATTCCTCCGTCCACACACTGTTTCCATCCGTCCACACACTGTTCCTCCATTCCTCCGTCCACACACTGTTCCTCCATTCCTCCGTCACACATGTTCTCCATCTCCGTCCACACTGTCCTCCATTCCTCCGTTCACACACACTGTTCCTCCGTCACACTGTTCCAACTTTCCTCCATTCCTCCGTCCACACACTGTTCCTCCATTCCTCCGTTCACACACTGTTCCTCCATTCCCTCCGTCCGCACACTGCTCCTCCATTCCTCCGCCGCACACTGCTCCTCCACTCCTCCGTCCGCACACTGCTCCTCCATTCCTCCGTCCGCACACTGCTCCTCCATTCCTCCGGCCGCACACTGCTCCTCCATTCCTCCGTCCACACACTGTTCCTCCATTCCTCCGTCCGCACACTGCTCCTCCATTCCTCCGTCCACACACTGTTCCTCCATTCCTCCGTCCACACACTGCTCCTCCATTCCTCCGTCCACACACTGTTCCTCCATTCCTCTGTCCACATACTGTTCCTCCGTCCACACACTGTTCCTCCATTCTTCCGTCCACACATGTTCCTCCATTCCTCCGTCCGCACACTGCTCCTCCATTCCTCCGTCCCGCACACTGCTCCTCCATTCCTCCGTCCGCACACTGTTCCTCCATTCCTCCGTCCACACACTGCTCCTCCATTCCTCGTCCACACACTGTTCCTCCATTCCTCTGTCCACACACTGTTCCTCTCGTCCACACACTGTTCCCTCCATTCCTCCGTCCACACACTGTCTCTGTTCCTCCATTCCTCTGTCCACATACTGTTCCTCCGTCCACACACTGTTCCTCCATTCCTCCGTCCACACACTGTTCCTCCATTCCTCCGTTCACACACTGTCCTCCATTCCTCCGTCCGCACACTGCTACCTCATCCTGTCCCCATTCCTCCGTCCACACACTGTTCCTCCATTCCTCCGTCCACACACTGTTCCTCCATTCCTCCGTCACACACTGTTCCTCCATTCCTCTGTCCACACACTGTTCCTCCGTCCGCCACACTGTCCTCCATTCCTCCGTCACACACTGTTCCTCCATTCCTCCGTTCCCACACTGTTCCTCCATTCCTCCGTCCGCACACTGCTCCTCCATTCCTCCGTCCACACACTGTCTCCTCCGTCCACACACTGTTCCTCCATTCCTCCGTCCACACACTGTTCCTCCATTCCTCCGTTCACACACTGTTCCTCCATTCCTCCGTCCGCACACTGTCCTCCATTCCTCCCGCACCACTGTCTCCTCCATTCCCGTCCGCACACTGTCCTCCATTCCTCCGTCCGCACACTGCTCCTCCATTCCTCCGTCCGCACACTGCTCCTCCATTCTCCGTCCACACACTGTTCCTCCATTCTCCGTCCGCACACTGCTCCTCCATTCCTCCGTCCACACACTGTTCCTCCATTCCTCCGTCCACACACTGCTCCTCCATTCCTCCGTCCACACACTGTTCCTCCATATCTCCGTCCACACACTGTTTCTCCGTCCACACACTGTTCCTCCATTCCTCCGTCCACACACTGTTCCTCCATTCCTCCGTCCACACAATGCTCCTCTATTCCTCCATCCACACACTGTTCCTCCATTCCTCCGTCAACACACTGTTCCTCCATTCCTCCGTCCACACACTGCTCCTCCATTCCTCCGTCCACACACTGTTCCTCCATTCCTCCGTCCGCACACTGCTCCTCCATTCCTCCGTCCACACACTGTTCCTCCATTCCTCCGTCCACACACTGCTCCTCCATTCCTCCGTCCACACACTGTTCCTCCATTCCTCTGTCCACACACTGTTCCTCCGTCCACACACTGTTCCTCCATTCCTCCGTCCACACACTGTTCCTCCATTCCTCCGTTCACACACTGTTCCTCCATTCCTCCGTCCGCCACACTGCTCCTCCATTCCTCCGTCCACACACTGTTCCTCCGTCCACACACTGTTCCTCCATTCCTCCGTCCACACACTGTTCCTCCATTCCTCCGTTCACACACTGTTCCTCCATTCCTCCGTCCGCACACTGCTCCTCCATTCCTCCATCACACACACTGTTCCTCCATTCCTCCGTCCACACACTGCTCCTCCATTCCTCCGTCCACACACTGTTCCTCCATATCTCCGTCCACACACTGTTTCTCCGTCCACACACTGTTCCTCCATTCCTCCGTCCACACACTGTTCCTCCATTCCTCCGTCCACACAATGCTCCTCTATTCCTCCATCCACACACTGTTCCTCCATTCCTCCGTCAACACACTGTTCCTCCATTCCTCCGTCCACACACTGTTCCTCCATTCCTCCGTCCACACACTGTTCCTCCGTCCACACACTGTTCCTCCATTCCTCCGTCCACACACTGTTCCTCCATTCCTCCGTCCACACACTGCTCCTCCATTCCTCCATCCACACACTGCTCCTCCATTCCTCCGTCCACACACTGCTCCTCCATTCCTCCGTCCACACACTGTATCTCCATTCCTCCGTCCACACACTGTTCCTCCGTCCACACACTGTTCCTCCGTCCACACACTGTTCCTCCGTCCACACACTGTTCCTCCATTCCTTCGTCCACACACTGTTCCTCCATTCCTCCATCCACACACTGTTCCTCCATTCCTTCGTCCACTCAATGTTCCTCATATAAGGGCCACCTGATTCACACCTGTTTCTTCACAGAATGATTGACCGCACTACTTGAACTCCACACTGCTATTATTTTGAGCACACTCCTTTTCAATTCGTTTTTCAAATACACAAACACCTGCAGATCATGAATGCAGAGTCTGTTGGTATTCTGAGCAGGGCCTTAACCATAACAGGTGCAGGGGTTGCACTGAGGCCCTGGAACCTAGGGGGCCCCAAATGTACTTTTGGTCTATATAGACTTGCAATAATTGGGGGCCCTATTGGAGATTTTGCATTGGGGCCCACGAGCTTCAAGTTACGCCACTGTTTCCAAGAATCTACTGCAGCTGCTGGTAAATTGACATATGGTGATATCATTTATACCAAAAACAGTGAATAATCTGGGTAGTCATATTGGACTGCTATTATTTTGAACACTACTGTAGCGGAGGAAATTGCAGAACCACTAACCGGAATCTTTGAAAATTCCTAAAGAACTGGAGAAGTCCCAGAAGATTGGAGAAGGACAAATGTTTGCCTTATTTCAAAAAAGGAAAGAAGATGGAATCAGGAAGTTACAAACCAGTGAGATTGGCTTCTATACTAGGAAAGACCTTTGAACAAATTATTAATATATGCAAGTAATTGGTTAAGAACACAATAATTAACCAGAGCCAGTAGGGTTTGTAGTAAACAAGTCATGCTAGACTGATCTAGTTTCCTTCTATGATGGAATCACTGGCTGGGTGGATCAGGGAAACGCAGTAGATATAAGATATCTCGACTTCTGCAAAGTGTTTGATGAAGAATCTCATACAATCATTATTGAAAGATGACCAAGTGTGGAATGGAGAAGGCAACTGTTAGGTGGATTAATAAGTGGTTTAATGTTAGGACCCAAGCAGTGGTCATAAATGGCTGCACATCCAGATGGGAGAACGTTTCAGGTCATACCACAGGGCTTGGTGTTGTTCAACAGATTTGTAAGTGATCTAGATAAGGGGACTGTAGGTGAAGTAATCAAATTTGCAGACGATGCAAAGCAAGGAGGGATAGGTGATACTAGAGAAGACAGACAAAGGAGTCAGAAGGTTCTAGATCAGCTGGAACAATGGGCAGAAAGTGGGTGGTGTTTAGGAGGAAGAAGTACAAAGTCCTACATCTGGGCAAGAAAAAGAACCTATAGAATGGAAGGAAAAGGACTAAGCAACAACACATGTGAAAGACACGTGTGTATATAATAGATCACAGACTGCACAGGAGTCACCAGTGTGATGCAGCAGCAAAACAGCCAAAGACCATTCTGGGATGTATTGACAGAAGTATACAGTCTAGAGCACGTAAAATCATTATCCCCCACTACTCCCCTGTGGTCAGACCTCATCTGGATACTGTGTCCCCAGTTCTGGGCTCCACATTATAGAAGACATCAACAACCTGGAGCAAGTTCAGAGAAGAGCGACCAGAATGGTGACCAATCTATAAACCATATCCTATGAGGAAAGGTTACAGGATCTGGGAATGTTTAGCTTACAAAAAGGACTGAGATGAGACTTAATAAATGTCTACAAATATCTAAAGAGCTGTCACACTGTAAAGGGATAAGTTTTATTCTAGGGCTGTCACACTGTAGAGGGATCAGCTTTATTCTAGGGCTGTCACACTGTAGAGGGATAAGTTTTATTCTAGGGCTGTCACACTGAAGAGGGATCAGCTTTATTCTAGGGCTGTCACACTGTAGAGGGATAAGTTTTATTCTAGGGCTGTCACACTGAAGAGGGATCAGCTTTATTCTAGGGCTGTCACACTGTAGAGGGACATCACAAAGTATTCACTGATCTCAGGGAGACCAGTCCAAGAAAACACTGCGGGCAGCCGGCTACAGCGCTCAACACAGTGAATTCCTAGGCGCATTGCCTCCTGGGAATTATGAATATGCAAATAAGTCTGTAGAGCCTCGGTTAGGAGTCTCAAACACAGGACTAGCCAGATATCCTTCCAGGGAAGGACCAAGTCAAGGGGTGGCTCCTTGCTCCTACTCCACACTGATGAGGGGCAAAACCCCGAAACAGCTGTCTGTGGATGGATACCTGGTCTTGGTATTCCCTTGTCATATCTGTAAACTTGTAAAAGAGCTGGATATTGACTAAAAGGGCCATATAACATGGAGGTTATGGTGTTCTCCGCAAGGAGCCACCCCTTGACTGGGTCCTTCCCTGGAAGGATATCTGGCTAGTCCTGTGTTTGAGACTCCTAACCGAGGCTCCACAGACTTATTTGCACACTGTAGAGGGATAAGCTTTATTCTAGGGCTGTCACCATAGGTGTAACTTGAAACTCATGGGCCCCAATGTGAAAGCTCTATCAGGGCCCCCAATTATTCCAAATCTTTTAAAGAAATAGTCTTTTTCTATAGGCAAAAGGGACTTTTGGGACCCCCTGCACTACAGGGCCCGGGTGCAATTGCAACCCCTGCACCTGTTGTAGTTATGTCCCTGGCTGTCACACTGTAGAGGGATCAGCTTTATTCTAGGGCTGTCACACAGTAGAGGGATCAGCTTTATTCTAGGGCTGTCACACTGTAGAGGCATCAGATTTATTTTAGGGCTGTCACACTGTAGAGGCATCCGCTTTATTCTTATTTGTGTACAGAAAGACTAGAAGCAATGGGATGAAACTGAATGGGAGAAGACACATTAGATATTAAAGAAAACTTTTTGACAGTGAGGATGGTCAATGAGTGGAACAGGCCACCACGAGAGGTGGTGAGTTCTCCTTCAATGGAAGTCTTCACACAGAGGCTGGGCAGAAATCTGTCTGGGATGATTTAGTGAATCCTACTTTGAGCAGGGGGTTGGACCATGTGACCCAGGAGTACCCTTCACATGATGACCCAGGAGGTCCCTTCACACAACCCAGGAGGTCCCTTCATATGATGACCCAGGAGGTCCCTTCACACGATGGCCCAGGATGTCCATTCACACAATGACCCAGGGGGTTCCTTCACACATGACCCGGGAGGTCCCTTCACACGATGACCCAGGAAGTCCCTTCACACGGTGACTGAGGAGGCCCCTTTACACAATGACCCAAGGGTGTCCCTTCACATGATGACCCAGGAGGTCCCTTCACATGATGACACAGGAGGTCCCTTCACACAATGACACATGAGATCCCTTCACACAATGACGGGAAGTCCTTTCACACGATGACCTCGGAGGTCTCTTCACATGATGACCCAGAAGGTCCTTTCACACGATGACCTGGGAGGTCTCTTCACATGATGACCCAGAAGGTCCTTTCACACGATGACCCATGAGATCCCTTCACACAATGACTCGGGAAGTCCCTTCACATGATGACCCGGGAGGTCCATTCACACGATGACCTGGGAGGTCCCTTCACATGATGACCCGGGAGGTCCCTTCACATGATGACCCGGGAGGTCCCTTCACATGATGACCCAGGAAGTCCCTTCACACGATGACCCGGGAGGTCCCTTCACATGATGACCCGGGAGGTCCATTCACACGATGACCTGGGAGGCCCTTCACATGATGACCCGGGAGGTCCCTTCACACGATGACCTGGGAGGTCCCTTCACACGATGACCCGGGAGGTCCCTTCACATGATGACCGTGAGGTCCCTTCACATGATGACCCAGAAGGTCTATTCACACGATGACCTGGGAGGTCCCTTCACACGATGACCCGGGAGGTCCCTTCACACGATGACCCGGGAGGTCCATTCACACGATGACCTGGGAGGTCCCTTCACACGATGACCTGGGAGGTCCCTTCACACGATGACCTGGGAAATCCCTTCTCATGATGACCCAGGAGGTCCATGCACATGATGACCTGGGAGGTCCCTTCACATGATGACCTGGGAGGTCCCTTCACATGATGACCCGGGAGGCCCCTTCACATGATGACCCGGGAGGTCCATTCACAAAATAACCTGGGAGGTCCCTTCACACGATGACCCGGGAGGTCCCTTCACAAGATGACTCGGGAGGCCCATTCACACGATGACCCGGGAGGTCCCTTCACACGATGACCTGGGAGGTCCCTTCACACGATGACCCAGGAGGTCCCTTCACATGATGACCCGGGAGGTCCCTTCACATGATGACCCAAAAGATATATTCACACGATGACCTGGGAGGTCCCTTCACACAATGACCCGTGAGGTCCATTCACACGATGACCTGGGAGATCCCTTCACACGATGACCTGGGAGGTCCCTTCACACGATGACCCGGGAAATCCCTTCACACGATGACCTGGGAGGTCCCTTCACACGATGACCTGGGAGGTCCCTTCACACGATGACCTGAGAGGTCCCTTCACACGATGACCCGGGAAATCCCTTCTCATGATGACCCAGGAGGTCCATGCACACGATAACCTGGGAGGTCCCTTCACACGATGACCCGGGAGGTCCCTTCACATGATGACCCGGGAGGTCCCTTCACATGATGACCCAGGAGGTCCATTCACACGATGACCTGGGAGGTCCCTTCACATGATGACCCGGGAGGTCCCTTCACAAGATGACTCAGGAGGTCCATTCACACCATGACCTGGGAGGTCCCTTCACACAATGACCTGGGAGGTCCCTTCACAAGATGACCTGGGAGGTCCCTTCACAAGATGACCCGGGAGGTCCCTTCACATGATGACCCGGGAGGTCCCTTCACACGATGACCCAGGAGGTCCATGCACACGATGACCTGGGAGGTCTCTTCACACGATGACCTGGGAGGTCCCTTCACAAGATGACTCAGGAGGTCCATTCACACCATGACCTGGGAGGTCCCTTCACATGATGACCCGGGAGGTCCCTTCACATGATGACCCGGGAGGTCCCTTCACATGATGACCTGGGAGGTCCCTTCACACGATGACCCGGAAGGTCCCTTCACAAGATGACTCGGGAGGTCCATTCACACGATGACCTGGGAGGTCCCTTCACACGATGACCTGGGAGGTCCCTTCACATGATGACCCAGGAGGTCCCTTCACACGATGACCTGGGAGGTCCCTTCACATGATGACCCGGGAGGTCCCTTCACATGATGACCTGGGAGGTCCCTTCACACGATGACCCGGGAGGTCCCTTCACACGATGACCTGGGAGTCCCTTCACACGATGACCCGGGAGGTCCCTTCACATGATGACCCGGGAGGTCCCTTCACATGATGACCCGGGAGGTCCCTTCACATGATGACCCAGGAGGTCCCTTCAGATGATGACCTGGGAGGTCCCTTCACATGATGACCCGGGAGGTCCCTTCACATAATGACCCGGGAGGTCCCTTCACACTCCACCATTCTATGATTCTATGATCCAGCACAGGGGTGTTGGGTTGTTGGCACACTGCTCACATGTGACCAGGGGTTCTGCCCGCAGCTCTGAGGTCAAAGCTTCCTGTGCTGCAAAACCTTCTCATACCCCCTCACCCCAAGTAACTACATAATGGATTTAAAGGGATCATCCACCAACCAGCGACCAATCTCCTGCAACAGCTCGAATGCCCTCTAACAGTCTATACTACATACACACGCTATACTATACACTAGTCTATGCTACATACACACGCTATACTATACACTAGTCTATGCTACATACACACGCTATACTATACACTATATAGTCTATGCTATATACACACTCTATACTATACACTATATAGTCTATGCTATATACACACTCTATACTATACACTATATAGTCTATGCCAGTGATGGCGAACTCCAGGCCTCGAGTGCCGCACACAGTCCAGGTTTTCAGGATTTCCATTGCATTTGACAGTTGGCAATCAAATGACCAACTGTCAAACTCTAAGGAAATCCTGAAAACCTGGACTGTGTGCGGCACTCGAGGCCTGGAGTTCGCCATCACTGCTCTATACTATACACTATATAGTATATGCTATATATACTAAATACACAGTCTAAGCTATATACACACTCTATATACTATATACCCTGGCGATCAACTTTAGAGAACAATGTGTGATCACTTTGGTGTTTTTTGTGTACGGGGTTTCCAGGCCACTAGAACAGGGGTCACAAAATAACCAAAGTTTATCAACATAAACTTTTATTTTACACAAAACGTGATGATCATAATTAGAGAACAGCAATGACTGTAGACAGAGAAGGATTAACACTAAATGTTGTGAAGATTACAGCAGTCACCAATCAGTAGGAAGTGTGCAGGCCTTTGCTTTGTGCAGGCCTTTGCTTTGTACAGGCCTTTGCCATGTTCAGGTATTTGCTTTGTACAGGCCTTTGCTGTGTACAGGTCTTTGCTGTGAATGACTTCAGCACATCTGCAGCCACAGGACATCACTAGTCTCACTCTGTTCTGGGGGGATTTTGCACCACTCTTCTTCCAGTGTCTTCCACAGTTTTATGACTGTTGGGGGTTTCTCTGCCATAACTTTGTCACCAAGGATTTTCCAGGTTTTCTATTGGGTTTAGATCTGGACTCGGGGCTGTGGACATTTCATTGCTTCAGTATTTTGTTTCTATGATCTGCTTCCCCCGTTTTGCAGTGTGACAGAGGACATTGTCCTGCATGAAAAGTGCTGCAGATTGAGTCTGAACACAAGTAATGATCCGCGTGTTGTTGAAGAAGGTTCTGATACACACTTGTATTCACTCTGCCATGTAGCTGTATGAGAGATCCAACCCCTGCAGCAGAAAACAATCCCCAAACCATGACCCTTCCTCCACCACCTGTCACTGACTTCTTTACACACTTTGGGTTCAGTCTTTCCCCAGATTGTAGATGAACATAATGTTTCCCATCAGACCCAAATAAATTAAACTTGCCTTTATCACTACAGTGAACTGTGGACACTTCTCCTCTGTCCACACCACATGCTCCTCACCAAAGGTGAGTGTAGCCTCTTGATTCTTCCTGCTAATGAGAGGTTTGGTCACTGCAGAGTCGGCTTTCAGTCCAAATTCTCTTAAACGTTGTGACTTTGTATGATGAGACAGATCCTTACCCTGTTCAGTGCTGAACTGGGGAGTTATTCCAGCTTCAGTGTTGAAGCAATGCTCTATAAATATTATATAAATACACACAATCTATGTCCTGTATATACTAAACCCCCTCAGCCTACACTATATATAGTGTATACTCATGCATATACATACACTATTCTATACACACTCTACGCTCGATAAACATGTATATATACATTGCCTTGCAAAAGTCTTCATACCGAGCCAACTTCACATTTTTTCACGTTACAGCCACAAACTTACATGTTTTTATTGGATTTCCTGTGATACCAACACTGAGCACAAGTATCTGTGAAGTGTAAAGGAAATCATACCTGGTTTTCTTAATATTTAATACATTTTATACATGTAAATCTGAACATTGTAGCATACATTTGTATTCAGCCACCTGTAGTCTCATTCCTCCAAACAAAATCCATAGTGACCCTTCACCTCCAGAAGTCACACAATTAGTGCATCGCCCCCACCTGTGGGTGATTCCTTCTCTCTATAACTACAGCTGTTCTGTGAAGTCTCAGACACTTGTGTGAGAACATCAGAAATCAACCAGCATCATGAAAACCAAGGACCACACCAGACAGGTCAGGGATAAAGATGTGGAGAAGAGGAAAGCAGGGTTAGGTTATAAGGAAATAACCCAAGCTCTGAACATCTCACAGAGCTCTGATCAATCCGTCATCTAAAAATGAAAGGAGTCCATTACAACTGCAAAGCTATAAGACATGGCCGTCCACCAAGACTGACATCCCAAGGAGAAGCGCCGAGAGGACCATGGAGGAGCCGCAGAGGTCACAGCTCAGGAGAATCTGTCCACAGGAGGAGTATTACTCATAGACTCCATAAATCTGCACTTTATGGAAGAGAGACAAGAAGAAGCCATGTAGAGGACACAGCAAGCAACAGAGGATGGGGCAAAAAGAAGCCATGTAGAGGGACAGCGAGCAGTGGAGGATAGGGCAAAAAGAAGCCATGTAGGGAGAACAGCGAGCAGTGGAGGATGGGGCAAAAAGAAGCCATGTAGGGGGACAGTGAGCAGTGGAGGATAGGCAAAAAGAAGCCTTGTAGGGGGAACAGCGAGCAGTGGAGGATAGGGCAAAAAGAAGCCATGTATGGGGAACAGCGAGCAGTGGAGGATGGGGCAAAAAGAAGCCATGTAGGGGGACAGTGAGCAGTGGAGGATAGGGCAAAAAGAAGCCATGTAGGGGGAACAGCGAGCAGTGGAGGATGGGGCAAAAAAAAGCCATGTAGGGGGCACAGCGAGCAGTGGAGGATGGGGCAAAAAGAAGCCATGTAGGGGGCACAGCGAGGAGTCGAGGATGGGGCAGAAAGAAGCCATGTAGGGGGCACAGCGAGCAGTGGAGGATGGGGCAAAAAGAAGCCATGTAGGGGGAACAGCGAGCAGTGGAGGATGGGGCAAAAAGAAGCCATGTAGGGGGCACAGCGAGGAGTGGAGGATGGGGCAAAAAGAAGCCATGTAGGGGGCACAGCGAGCAGTGAAGGATGGGGCAAAAAGTAGCCATGTAGAGGACACAGCAAGCAACAGAGGATGGGGCAAAAAGAAGCCATGTAGGAGGACAGTGAGCAGTGGAGGATAGGGCAAAAAGAAGCCATGTAGGGAGAACAGCGAGCAGTGGAGGATGGGGCAAAAAGAAGCCATGTAGGGGGAACAGCGAGCAGTGGAGGATAGGGCAAAAAGAAGCCATGTAGGGGGAACAGCAAGCAGTGGAGGATAGGGCAAAAAGAAGCCATGTAGGGGGCACAGCGAACAGTGGAGGACAGGGTAAGAAGAAGCTATGTAGGAGCACAGCGAGCAGTGGAGGATGGGGCAAAAAGAAGCCATGTAGGGGCACAACGAGCAGTGAAGGATAAGGCAAAAAGTAGCCATGTAGAGGACACAGCAAGCAATAGAGGATGGGGCAAAAAGAAGCCATGTAGGGGGACAGTGAGCAGTGGAGGAGAAGGCAAAAAGAAGCCATGTAGAGGACACAGCAAGCAGCAGAGGATGGGGCAAAAAGAAGCCATGCAGGGGGACAGTGAGCAGTGGAGGAGAAGGCAAAAAGAAGCCATGTAGAGGACACAGCAAGCAGCAGAGGATGGGGCAAAAAGAAGCCATGCAGGGGAAACAGCGAGCAGTGGAGGATGGGGCAAAAAGAAGTCATGTAGGGGGCACAGTGAGCAGTGGAGGATAGGGCAAAAAGAAACTATGTAGAAGACACAGCAAGCAGCAGAGGATGGGGCAAAAAGAAGCCATGCAGGGGGCACAGCGAGCAGTGGAGTACAAGGCAAAGAGAAGCCATGCAGGGGGCACAGCGAGCAGTGGAGGATAGGGCAAAAAGAAGCCATGTAGAGGACACAGCAAGCAGTGAAGGACAGGACAAGAAGAAGCCATGTAAAAGATACAGCAAGCAGTGGAGGACAGGGCAAGAAGAAGCCATGTAGAGGAGACAGCAAGCAGTGGAGGACAGGGCAAGAAGAAGCCATGTAGAGGAGACAGCAAGCAGTGGAGGACAGGGCAAGAAGAAGCCATGTAGAGGACACAGCAAGCAGAGGAGGACAGGTAAAAAAGAAGTCATGTAGGGGGCACAGCGAGCGTGGAGGACAGGACAAAAAGAAGCCATGTAGAGGACACAGCAAGCAGTAGAGGATGGGGCAAGAAGAATCCATGTAGACGCACAGTGTGCAGTGGAAGACATGGCAAGAAGAAGACATGTATGGGGCCACAACGAGCAGTGGAGGATGGGGCAAGAAGAATCCATGTAGAGGCACAGTGTGCAGTGGAGGACAGGGCAAGAGGAAGCCATGTAGGGGGCACAGCGAGCAGTGAAGGACAGGGCAAGAAGAAGCTATGTAGGGGGCACAGCGAACAGTGGAGGACGGGGCAAGAAGAATCCATGTAGAGGCACAGTGTGCAGTGGAGGACAGGGCAAGAAGAAGCCATGTAGAGGACACAGCAAGCAGTGGAGGATGGGGCAAGAAGAAGCCATGTAGAGGACACAGCGAGCAGTGGAGGACGGGGCAAGAAGAAGCCATGTAGAGGGCACAGTGAGCAGTGGAGGATAGGGCAAGAAGAAGCCATGTAGAGGACATCAAGCAGTGGAGGACGGGACTCTGGTCAGAGGAGACCAACGGAAAACTAGGCTAAATACAATACACTATGTATGGTGGAAACTAACACTGCATATAATCCTGAGAACACCATCCCCACCGTCACACATGGTGGAGGCAGCATCCTGATGTGAGGAGGCTTTTCTTCAGCAGGGGCAGGGAAGCTGATCAGAGGTGGTGGGAAGATGGATGGAGATAACTACAGGACAATCCTGGAGGAAAACCTGTTAGAAGCTGCAGAAGACCTGAGACAATAGTGTAGATTCACCTTCCAGTAGGACAACGACCCTCAACATCCTGTAGATCTACAATGGAAGGTTTAGATCAGATCATATTCCTGTGTGTGAATGGCCCAGATTCCGTCCAGGCCCAAATCCACCCAGAATCTGTGACATCACAGACTCGTGTTACGCTTTGGAGGTGAGGGAATCAGGTAACTTGATGGTGTGATGGGCAAAGGGGGTCAGGAGAGCCTAATCTGACCCTGATGCTGGGGTCCCTGGCTTTCCCTGATCTCAGAGGTACCTCTGATGGTGAGGAGTTCCGAGCTGCCACCCTGTACCCTAAACTCCTGATTAGCCCTAGGCTGAGGGCCCCTACCTCCACCCATGGGTCAGGGATCACAGCTTCTCCCACGGCAATAGAACTCTAGGAGAGGCTTCAGCACAGCAGCAAGACTTCTGCTCAGCTCAATGACCAAGAGCCAACTAACTCTATAAACGACGTCTGACAGAGGAGAGGGAAAGCTATTTAAAGCCGGGGGAGGGGATTTCAGGTGAGTCACACTTGACCCACTCAACCAACAGCTGAACGTAATAGTGAATGCAGCTCTAGAGCACAACACAGGAGGCAAGACCTTCACACCAATACCTCATGGAGCTCTTAAAGGAAAATAATACAAACAGCAGCATCCAGCGATATCAGCGCAAACTAAGTGCATGACATGTCTCATTCCAATCACTGAGCGAGAGCAAAGAAGAAGAGGAAAATATCACCTCTAGAGGAGCAAAGCTGGAGAGACCCCAAAAGACCGAGAAAGGTGGTGCTACAAAGTGTTGACTCTGTGGGCTGAATACTAATACAAGACAGAGAAAGGTGGTCCTACAAAGTGCTGACTCAGGGGGGTGAATACTAATACAAGACAGAGAAAGGTGGTCCTACAAAGTGCTAACCACAGGGGGCTGAATACTAATACAAGACAGAGAAAGGTTATCCTACAAAGTGCTGACTCAGGGGCTGAATACTAATACAAGACAGAGAAAGGTGATCCTACAAAGTGCTGACTCCGGGGACTGAATACTAATACAAGACAAAGAAAGGTGGTCCTACAAAGTGCTGACTCCGGGGGCTGAATACTAATACAAGACAGAGAAAGGTGGTCCTACAAAGTGCTGACTCATTGGGTGAATACTAATACAAGACAGAGAAAGGTGGTCCTACAAAGTGCTGACTCCGGGGGTGAATACTAATGCAAGACAGAGAAAGGTGGTCCTACAAAGTGCTGACTCAGGGGATGAATACTAATACAAGACAGAGAAAGGTGGTCCTACAAAATGTTGACTCCAGGGGCTGAATACTAATAATAGACAGAGAAAGGTGGTCCTACAAAGTGCTGACTCCAGGGCTGAATACTAATGCAAGACAGAGAAAGGTGGTCCTAGAAAGTGCTGATTCATGGGGTGAATACTAATACAAGACAGAGGAAGGTGGCCCTACAAAGTGCTGACTCCGGGGGCTGAATACTAATACAAGACAGAGAAAGGTGGTCCTACAAAGTGCTGACTCCGGTGGGTGAATACTAATACAAGATAGAGAAAGGTGGTCCTACAAAGTGCTAACTACAGGGGGCTGAATACTAATACAAGACAGAGAAAGGTGGTCCTACAAAGTGCTGACTCCGGGGGCTGAATACTAATACAAGACAGAGAAAGGTGGTCCTACAAAGTGCTGACTCCGGTGGGTGAATACTAATACAAGATAGAGAAAGGTGGTCCTACAAAGTGCTAACTATAGGGGGCTGAATACTAATACAAGACAGAGAAAGGTGGTCCTACAAAGTGCTGACTCAGGGGGTGAATACTAATACAAGATAGAGAAAGGTGGTCCTACAAAGTGCTGACTCCGGGGCTGAATACTAATACAAGACAGAGAAAGGTGGTCCTAGAAAGTGCTGACTCAGGGGGTTAATACTAATACAACACAGAGAAAGGTGGTCCAACAAAGTGCTGACTCAGGGGGTTAATACTAATACAAGACAGAGAAAGGTGGTCCTACAAAGTGCTGACTCAGGGGCTGAATACTAATGGAAGACAGAGAAAGGTGGTCCTACAAAGTGCTGATTCCTGGGGCTGAATACTAATACAAGACAGAGAAAGGTGGTCCTACAAAGTGCTGACTTCCTGGAGCTGAATACTAATACAAGACAGAGAAAGGTGGTCCTACAAAGTGCTGACTTCGAGGCTGAATACTAATACAAGACAGAGAAAGGTGGTCCTACAAAGTGCTGACTCCGGGGGGTGAATACTAATACAGGGGCGGACCGTCACCCCCGGGGGCCCTGGTGCAGGAGAGGACCAAGGGGGCAGGGCTACTGGCCGTCGGTGCGGCCCGGGGGGGAGGGGTGCTGCTGGCCATCGGCTCGGTGCGGCCCAGAAAGGGGGGGGTGGGTGCAGCTGGGAGCCGCTGGGAGCCGCAGGCGCGATGCTCTACCTGGGAGCCGCGCCGGATGTATGCTAGGGGCCCGCTCAGAGAAAGGTGGTCCTACAAAGTGCTGACTCAGGGGGTGAATACTACTGCAAGACAGAGAAAGGTGGTCCTACAAAGTGCTGACTCAGGGGCTGAATACTAATAGAAGACAGAGAAAGGTGGTCCTACAAAGTGCTGACTCCGAGGACTGAATACTAATGCAAGACAGAGAAAGGTGGTCCTACAAAGTGCTGACTCAGGGGGCTGAATACTAATACAAGACAGAGAAAGGTGGTCCTACAAAGTGCTGACTACAGGGGCCTGAATACTAATACAAGACAGAGAAAGGTGGTCCTACAAAATGTTGACTCCAGGGGCTGAATACTAATAATAGACAGAGAAAGTTGGTCCTACAAAGTGCTGACTCCGGGGCTGAATACTAATACAAGACAGAGAAAGGTGGTCCTACAAAGTGCTGACTCCAGGGCTGAATACTAATGCAAGACAGAGAAAGGTGGTCCTAGAAAGTGCTGATTCAGGGGGTGAATACTAATACAAGACAGAGGAAGGTGGCCCTACAAAGTGCTGACTCCGGGGGCTGAATACTAATACAAGACAGAGAAAGGTGGTCCTACAAAGTGCTGACTCCGGTGGGTGAATACTAATACAAGATAGAGAAAGGTGATCCTACAAAGTGCTGACTCAGGGGGCTGAATACTAATACAAGACAGAGAAAGGTGGTCCTACAAAGTGCTGACTACAGGGGGCTGAATTCTAATACAAGACAGAGAAAGGTGGTCCTACAAAATGTTGACTCCAGGGGCTGAATACTAATAATAGACAGAGAAAGTTGGTCCTACAAAGTGCTGACTCCGGGGCTGAATACTAATACAAGACAGAGAAAGGTGGTCCTACAAAGTGCTGACTCCAGGGCTGAATACTAATGCAAGACAGAGAAAGGTGGTCCTAGAAAGTGCTGATTCAGGGGGTGAATACTAATACAAGACAGAGGAAGGTGGCCCTACAAAGTGCTGACTCCGGGGGCTCAATACTAATACAAGGCAGAGAAAGGTGGTCCTACAAAGTGCTGACTCCGGTGGGTGAATACTAATACAAGATAGAGAAAGGTGGTCCTACAAAGTGCTGACTCAGGGAGCTGAATACTAATACAAGACAGAGAAAGGTGGTCCTACAAAGTGCTGACTACAGGGGGCTGAATACTAATACAAGACAGAGAAAGGTGGTCCTACAAAATGTTGACTCCAGGGGCTGAATGCTAATAATAGACAGAGAAAGTTGGTCCTACAAAGTGCTGACTCCGGGGCTGAATACTAATACAAGACAGAGAAAGGTGGTCCTT
The DNA here is from genome assembly GCA_033576535.1 of Allobates femoralis. Lineage (NCBI taxonomy): Eukaryota > Metazoa > Chordata > Amphibia > Anura > Aromobatidae > Allobates > Allobates femoralis. The sequence goes on from JARQOC010000010.1 coordinate 137,048,596, forward strand.
CAAAGTGCTGACTCCAGGGCTGAATACTAATGCAAGACAGAGAAAGGTGGTCCTAGAAAGTGCTGATTCAGGGGGTGAATACTAATACAAGACAAAGGAAGGTGGCCCTACAAAGTGCTGACTCCGGGGGCTGAATACTAATACAAGACAGAGAAAGGTGGTCCTACAAAGTGCCGACTCCGGTGGGTGAATACTAATACAAGATAGAGAAAGGTGGTCCTACAAAGTGCTAACTACAGGGGGCTGAATACTAATACAAGACAGAGAAAGGTGGTCCTACAAAGTGCTGACTCAGGGGGTGAATACTAATACAAGATAGAGAAAGGTGGTCCTACAAAGTGCTAACTACAGGGGGCTGAATACTAATACAAGACAGAGAAAGGTGGTCCTACAAAGTGCTGACTCAGGTGGTGAATACTAATACAAGATAGAGAAAGGTGGTCCTACAAAGTGCTGACTCCGGGGGCTGAATACTAATACAAGACAGAGAAAGGTGGTCCTATAAAATGCTGACTCCGGGGGCTGAATACTAATACAAGACAGAGAAAGGTGGTCCTATAAAATGCTGACTCCGGGGGCTGAATACTAATACGAGACAGAGAAAGGTGGTCCTACAAAGTGCTGACTCCGGGGCTGAATACTAATGCATGGCACGATGTTCAGATTTATACATATAAAATATTCAGAAAAACAGGAACCATTTCCCTTACACTTCAGAGATACCTGTACTCAGTGTTCGCATCACAGGAAATCCCAATAAAATACATTTAATATTGTGGGTGTAACGTGACAAAATGTGGAAATGTTCACGTATATGAAGACAATTCCAAGGTATTAAACATACACAGATACACACACATATACACACACAGATACACACACATACACACTCACACATACACACACAGATACACACACACATATACACACACAGATACACACATATATACACACACATATACACACTCACATATGCACACACACACATATACACAAACACATATACACACACACAGATACACACAGACACACACACACATATATACACACATACAGATAGGGCCAGAAATATTTGGACAGTGACACAAGTTTTGTTATTTTAGCTGTTTACAAAAACATGTTCAGAAATACAATTATATATATAATATGGGCTGAAAGTGCACACTCCCAGCTGCAATATGAGAGTTTCCACATCCAAATCGGAGAAAGGGTTTAGGAATCATAGCTCTGTAATGCATAGCCTCCTCTTTTTCAAGGGACCAAAAGTAATTGGACAATGGACTCTAAGGGCTGCAATTAACTCTGAAGGCGTCTCCCTCGTTAACTTGTAATCAATGAAGTAGTTAAAAGGTCAGGGGTGGATTCCAGGTGTGTGGTTTTGCATTTGGAAGCTGTTGCTGTGACCAGACAACATGCGGTCAAAGGAACTCTCAATTGAGGTGAAGCAGAACATCCTGAGGCTGAAAAAAAAGAAAAAATCCATCAGAGAGATAGCAGACATGCTTGGAGTAGCAAAATCAACAGTTGGGTACATTCTGAGAAAAAAGGAATTGACTGGTGAGCTTGGGAACTGTAAAAGGCCTGGGCGTCCACGGATGACAACAGTGGTGGATGATCGCCGCATACTTTATTTGGTGAAGAAGAACCCGTTCACAACATCAACTGAAGTCCAGAACACTCTCAGTGAAGTAGGTGTATCTGTCTCTAAGTCAACAGTAAAGAGAAGACTCCATGACAGTAAATACAAAGGGTTCACATCTAGATGCAAACCATTCATCAATTCCAAAAATAGACAGGCCAGAGTTAAATTTGCTGAAAAACACCTCAAGAAGCCAGCTCAGTTCTGGAAAAGTATTCTATGGACAGATGAGACAAAGATCAACCTGTACCAGAATGATGGGAAGAAAAAAGTTTGGAGAAGAAAGGGAACGGCACATGATCCAAGGCGCACACCACATCCTCTGTAAAACATGGTGGAGGCAACGTGATGGCATGGGCATGCATGGCTTTCAATGGCACTGGGTCACTTGTGTTTATTGATGACATAACAGCAGACAAGAGTAGCCAGATGAATTCTGAAGTGTACCGGGATATACTTTCAGCCCAGATTCAGCCAAATGCTGCAAAGTTGATTGGACGGCGCTTCATAGTACAGATGGACAATGACCCCAAGCATACAGCCAAAGCTACCCAGGAGTTCATGAGTGCAAAAAAGTGGAACATTCTGCAATGGCCAAGTCAATCACCAGATCTTAACCCAATTGAGCATGCATTTCACTTGCTCAAATCCAGACTTAAGACGGAAAGACCCACAAACAAGCAAGACCTGAAGGCTGCGGCTGTAAAGGCCTGGCAAAGCATTAAGAAGGAGGAAACCCAGCATTTGGTGATGTCCATGGGTTCCAGACTTAAGGCAGTGATTGCCTCCAAAGGATTCGCAACAAAATATTGAAAATAAAAATATTTTGTTTGGGTTATGTTTATTTGTCCAATTACTTTTGACCTCCTAAAATGTGGAGTGTTTGTAAAGAAATGTGTACAATTCCTACATTTTCTATCAGATATTTTTGTTCAACCCTTCAAATTAAACGTTACAATCTGCACTTGAATTCTGTTGTAGAGGTTTCATTTCAAATCCAATGTGATGGCATGTAGAGCCCAACTCGCGAATATTGTGTCACTGTCCAAATATTTCTGGCCCTAACTGTATACACACACACATATACACATACACATATACACATATACACACACACACACATATGGACACACACAGATACACACACATATACACACACACACACATATACACATATACACACACACACACACACACATATGGACACACACAGATACACACACATATACACACACACACATATATAGACACACAGATACACACACACATATACACACACACACAGATATACACACAGATACACACACACATACTGTATACACACAGATATACACAGATACACACACACACATATACACACATAGACACATACACAGATATACACAGACATACTGTATACACACACAGATATACACACACAGATACTCACACAGATACACACACAGATACACACGCACACATACTGTATACACATGCATACACCAGGGGTCTCAAACTCGGCTGGGTATTTGGGCCACATACTGACAAGCATGTTTTGCAGGTTGAGGTGACATTTTCAATTATATCATATATATTTATACACCTTTTGATAATTTTTTTTACATTTTTGACGGGCTTTTTGTTTTAGTTCATATTTAAAGGGAATCTGTCAGGTCAAAAATCCACATATAATATATTACTTTCCAATTCCTCCCTCTAAGCTCTCTCTATTCATGTATGTCCATTATATATATTCCCCTCCTATCCTCTGTAAACTTCAGAATAAAAAAATAATTCCCTCTGTCAATCACAGTGATTTCTCTGCTGCCCACTCCCCAAGGAATGAATATTCATGCATCATTACACTATCCTGCCCTCCTCTGGGTCAGTCTGATGTGTGACTCATTCACTGCAGACAGAGAAGGGTGGGGGGGAGGAGTGGTGATCTTATCCCCTTCTTGTAATATTGTCTTCCATCCTGGACCCCTTCTTGTAATAATGTCCCATCCTGGTCCTCATCTTGTAATAATGTCCCATCCTGGTCCTCATCTTGTAGTAATGTCCCCACCCTGGCCCCTTCTTGTAATAATGTCTTCCATCCTTGTCCCCATCCTGTAGTAATGTCCGTATCCTGTTCCCCATCCTGTAGTAATGTCCCATCCTGGCCCTCATCTTGTAGTAATGTCCCCATCCTGGTCCTCATCTTGAAGTAATGTCCCCACCCTGGTCCTCATCTTGTAGTAATGTCCCCACCCTGGCCCCTTCTTGTAATAATGTCTTCCATCCTTGTCCCCATCCTGTAGTAATGTCCGTATCCTGTTCCCCATCCTGTAGTAGTGTCCCATCCTGGCCCTCATCTTGTAGTAATGTCCCCATCCTGGTCCTCTTCTTGTAATGTCCCCACCCTGGTCCTCATCTTGTAGTAATGTCCCCACCCTGGTCCCCATCCTATAGTAATATCCCACCCTGGTCCTCATCTTGTAGTAATGTCCCCACCCTGACCCCCTTCTTGTAATAATGTCTTCCATCCTGGTCCTCTTCTTGTAGTAATGTCCCCATCCTGGTCCTCTTCTTGTAGTAATGTCCCCATCCTGGTCCTCATCTTGTAGTAATGTCCTATTCTGGTCCTCATCTTGTAGTAATGTCCCCACCCTAACCCCCTTCTTGTAATAATGTCTTCCATCCTTGTCCCCATCCTGTAGCAATGTCTCCATCCTGGTTCCCATCCATGGAGTATTTTCATTGTTTGATTTGATGTCTATATCTAAACTATTGAAGGGTTCCCAAACGTTCCCGCACCCTTGTATAAGTATATCTCTATATGTGATGTATGGTGCTGCCAGGAATGATAGGGCCTCTGATTATAGTATAATACATTCATGGCCAGAGTGTCGGCATCCTGGAAATGAAGTATATCTCGCAGACAAATATTGGAGTTACGCGTCTTGTCACACGTGTATTTCCTTTGTGTCTATTGGAACAACATGAAAAAATAGAAGAATGTGTGAAGGTGATCATCAGATTGTATCACAAAGTCTTCCTTCTCTCTCAGACTAGAAATGACCTTTTAATACGAGCAGCCTCATGTCTATTGTACTGTGATCCGGGCTACACAAATGCTTGGCTACAGGTAGATCCGGGCTACAGGTAGATCTGGGCTACAGGTAGATCCATACGTCTTTCTTTGATTGTGGGGCAATGATAATCATTCTTGTTCCAAGTTTCTATCCTGTCTCCCTACATACAGACCCTGGGTTATGTACCAAATGTCCAACAGGGGTCTGTATGTAGGGGAGACAGGACAGAAACATAGAACTACAATGAATTCTAAAAGAATTTGGGATACAAACTGAAGATGACGTTTCATACATTCAGATCAGGTAATGAACATTTCACATGGACTCGTGTCTTTCTACATCAATTGAGAGGGCATTTGGAGGCATCATATCTCTGAACAGATCCCGATTAGAGGACAATTAAACTTTCACACTTCTTATCAGTTAACTTTTCTGATATTTACTACCATAACTGTTTCATCCCACCTCATTCCTGTTCTGCTCCACCTCACTTGTCTTAAAGTGTAGATGTCATTTCATTAAAAAAAAAAGACACTCCTGCCCTGGTTGTTAATGATGGGTCACACAACAGTTAAGATAATGTTTTCTTGTGCCGTATGACTTACTTTCTCAAATTTTTCTGCGTTCTTTTAAAAACTGCATTTTATGGCTGTGTGGGCGTGGCCAGCGCCTGACAGCGCTGTATGTGTATTTCCACAGCTTCTGAGAGCAGGCTGATAGTGAGCTGGATGAGGAGCCAACAGACAAGGGGTTAACAGAGATCCTTACTGAGCTGTGTAAAGCCAGATGACAGATCTTTTTTTGGCACAAACTTCTGAGCGGTTTGCACTGATCCTGACATTCTGACATTGCTCAGCACTGTGCGGTATGCTGAGCTCACCTGATACATTGTTTCCTCACCAGCTGCAATCAGCAGTGTAGGCCACACCCCCTTTACCTTATATGGTTATTTGCACCGTATTCAATGTGAAGATGGATCTGACTGATCATTAACGTGTCTGCTTCACACAGAGTGAAGTGAGGACACCTTGTGGAAGGTTTATGAATGGTTTGCAACCAAAATTTTCTATTGAAGCTATTTCAAAGTTTATTAAAATCACTTGCTATACATTATTATTAAATAAAAATGTTAACGGCGGTTACTCTTTAAGAACTGCACTATTCCATATCATGTTGTGTGTATATATATGTGACACATCAGATTATGTCTTATACTATCCTGAAGAAGAGACCTGAGTTATCTCAGAAGCTGCTATTTGTTACCATCTTTTCAGTTCACCATTAAAAGGTATCAACCACTGAGGACCCTCAGATTTTAATATTTTTCTATCTACTGGCAAAAAAAACGCTACAAACATCTATTTTATCTCCTTAGTGGTCCAGGATTTGTAATGTAGGCACTACCTGAACACAGATACATGTAGTGAAGGGGAGCCGTGTCCTCGTCAGGGCCCCACTGTGCAGCTTGGACTTGTGCGCCTGATGGAATCTAGTATATCGTGCTGTTATGATATGACGGGTGGTGCAGCATTTGGACAGGAGGCCGGACACTTTGTCATGTACCTAGAACTGTATATAACCATTTTAAGACATTTTTCACAACTTTTCCCCATTGTGTAAAAGTCGACACATTCTCACGGGGGCTGGGTAACACCTCAGTGCCACATCTCACTCTCACAGAATTTACCGGCCGTAGATAGGAAGGCCGCTATAGGCATAGCACCTGAGAGCTCAGAATATGTATACAGGGAGGGGGCTCAGTGGTCAGCACTGGGCTCTATATACAGGGAGGGGGCTCAGTGGTCAGCACTAGGCTCTATATATAGGGAGGGGCTCAGTGGTCAGCACTGCACTCTATATACAGGGAGGGGGCTCAGTGGTCAGCACTGCGCTCTATATATAGGGAGGGGGCTCAGTGGTCAGCACTGCGCTCTATATATAGGGAGGGGCTCAGTGGCCAGCACTGCACTCTATATACAGGGAGGGGCTCAGTGGTCAGCACTAGGCTCTATATACAGGGAGGGGCTCAGTGGTCAGCACTGCGCTCTATATACAGGGAGGGGCTCAGTGGTCAGCACTAGGCTCTATATATAGGGAGGGGCTCAGTGGTCAGCACTAGGCTCTATATACAGGGAGGGGCTCAGTGGTCAGCACTGCACTCTATATACAGGGAGGGGCTCAGTGGTCAGCACTGGGCTCTATATATAGGGAGGGGCTCAGTGGTCAGCACTAGGCTCTATATACAGGGAGGGGCTCAGTGGTCAGCACTGCACTCTATATACAGGGAGGGGCTCAGTGGTCAGCACTGCGCTCTATATATAGGGAGGGGCTCAGTGGCCAGCACTGCACTCTATATACAGGGAGGGGCTCAGTGGTCAGCACTGCTCTTATATAAGGGAGGGGGCTCAGTGGTCAGCACTGCCTCTATATACAGGGAGGGGCTCAGTGGTCAGCACTGCACTCTATATATAGGGAGGGGCTCAGTGGTCAGCACTGGCTCTATATATAGGGAGGGGCTCAGTGGTCAGCACTGGCCTATATACAGGGAGGGGCTCAGTGGTCAGCACTGCGCTCTTATATAGGGAGGGGCTCAGTGGTCAGCACTGAGCTCTATATATAGGGAGGGGCTCAGTGGTCAGCACTGCGCTCTATATACAGGGAGGGGCTCAGTGGTCAGCACTGGCTCTATATACAGGGAGGGGCTCAGTGGTCAGCACTGGCTCTATATACAGGGAGGGGCTCAGTGGTCAGCACTGCGCTCTATATACAGGGAGGGGCTCAGTGGTCAGCACTGGGCTCTATATACAGGGAGGGGCTCAGTGGTCAGCACTGGGCTCTATATACAGGGAGGGGCTCAGTGGTCAGCACTGCACTCTATATACAGGGAGGGGCTCAGTGGTCAGCACTGGCCTCTATATACAGGGAGGGGCTCAGTGGTCAGCACTGGCCTCTATATACAGGGAGGGGCTCAGTGGTCAGCACTGCACTCTATATACAGGGAGGGGCTCAGTGGTCAGCACTACGCTCTTATACAGGGAGGGGCTCAGTGGTCAGCACTGCACTCTATATACAGGGAGGGCTCAGTGGTCAGCACTGCGCTCTATATACAGGGAAGGGCTCAGTAGTCAGCACTGCGCTCTATATATAGGGAGGGGCTCAGTCGTCAGCACTGCACTCTATGTATCGCTTGGCCATGTCCTCTCTCTGTCTCGGTGATGCTCATTCAGCCTGTCCTCTCTATCTCTGGTGGAGCTCTCTCACCTGTCCTCTCTGTCATCTGGTGTGGCCCTGTCCTCTCTCTGTCTCTGGTGATCTCTCGCCCTGTCCTCTCTCTGTCTCTGGTGATCTCTTCGCCTGTCCGTCTCTCTGTCTCTGGTGATATCTCGGCCCTGTCCTCTCTCTGTCTCTGTGATCTCTCGCCCTGTCCTCTCTCTGTCTCTGGTGATCTCTCGCCCTGTCCTCTCTCTGTCTCTGGTGATCTCTCAGCCCTGTCCTCTTCTCTCTGTCTCTGGTGATCTCCCAGCCCTGTCCTCTCTCTGTCTCTGGTGATCTCTCATGTCCTCTCTCTGTCTCTGGTGATCTCTCAGCCCTGTCCTCTTCTCTGTTCTGGTGATTCCAGCCCTGTCCTCTCTTTCTGATCTGTATCTCTGGTGATCTCCTCTGCCCTGATCTCTCCTCTGTCCTCTGGTGATCTCTCAGCCCTGTCCTCTCTCTGTCTCTGGTGATCTCTCAGCCCTGTCCTCTCTCTGCATCTGGTGATCTCTCAGCCCTGTCCTCTTTCTCGATTTTGCCCTCTCGGTGATCTCTCAGCCCTGTCCTCTTTCTCTCTGTCTCTGGTGATCTCTCAGCCCTGTCCTCTTTCTCTCTGTCTCTGGTGATCTCCCAGCCCTGTCCTCTTCTCTTCTGTATCTGGTGATCTCCCAGCCCTGTCCTCTCTCTGTCTGTATCTGGTGATCTCCAGCCTGTCCTCTCTCTGTCTCTGGTGATCTCTCATGTCCTCTCTCTGTCTCTGGTGATCTCTCAGCCTGTCCCTCTCTGTACTCTGGTGATCTCTCAGCCCTGTCCTCTCTCTGTATCTGGTGATCTCTCAGCCCTGTCCTCTCTCTGTATCTGGTGATCTCTCAGCCCTGTCCTCTCTCTGTATCTGGTGATCTCTCAGCCCTGTCCTCTCTCTGTATCTGGTGATCTCTCAGCCCTGTCCTCTCTCTGTATCTGGTGATCTCTCAGCTGTCCTGTCCATTCTCGCTGTCTCTCGTTGTGATCTCTCAGCCCTGTCCTCTCTCTGTCTCTGGTGATCTCTCAGCCCTGTCCTCTCTCTGTCTCTGGTGATCTCTCAGCCCTGTCCTCTCTCTGTATCTGGTGATCTCTCAGCCCTGTCCTCTCTCTGTCTCTGGTGATCTCTCAGCCCTGTCCTCTCTCTGTATCTGGTGATCTCTCAGCCCTGTCCTCTCTCTGTCTCTGGTGATCTCTCAGCCCTGTCCTCTCTCTGTCACTGGTGATCTCTCAGCCCTGTCCTCTCTCTGTATCTGGTGATCTCTTGGCTATGTCCTCTCTCTGTCTCTGGTGATCTCTCAGCCCTGTCCTCTCTCTGTCTCTGATGATCTCTTGGCTATGTCCTCTCTCTGTCTGTATCTGGTGATCTCTCAGCCCTGTCCTCTCTCTGTATCTGGTGATCTCTCAGCCCTGTCCTCTCTCTGTCTCTGGTGATCTCTCAGCCCTGTCCTCTCTCTGTATCTGGTGATCTCTCAGCCCTGTCCTCTCTCTGTCTCTGGTGATCTCTCAGCCCTGTCCTCTCTCTGTCTCTGATGATCTCTTGGCTATGTCCTCTCTCTGTCTGTATCTGGTGATCTCTCAGCCCTGTCCTCTCTCTGTATCTGGTGATCTCTCAGCCCTGTCCTCACTCTGTCTCTGGTGATCTCTCAGCCCTGTTCTCTCTGTCCATCTCTCAGCCCTGTCCTCTCTCTGTCTCTGGTGATCTCTCAGCCCTGTCCTCTCTCTGTATCTGGTGATCTCTCAGCCCTGTCCTCTCTCTGTCTCTGGTGATCTCTCAGCCCTGTCCTCTCTCTGTCTCTGGTGATCTCTCAGCCCTGTCCTCTCTCTGTCTCTGGTGATCTCTCAGCCCTGTCCTCTCTCTGTATCTGGTGATCTCTCAGCCCTGTCCTCACTCTGTCTCTGGTGATCTCTCAGCCCTGTTCTCTCTCTGTCTCTGGTGATCTCTCAGCCCTGTTCTCTCTGTCCATCTCTCGGCCCTTTTCTCTCTCTGGTTTTTGCACATTGGTGCTAGTTTTTCTCTTATTTGCTGTTGGGAATGTCCTCACAATTGGGAAATGTGTTTATGGCCACAATGACTGCAGATGAGTCACACAACAAACTGTCTGTATGGGGTCCACACCTGCCCAATCCTCCATGACAGCTGCGAGAGGACAGCACCACAACCCTCAGCCTCTCCTGTGCCCCATATACACAGGCCATCAAAATGAGAGAACACACAATAATGTTCTGTTCAGGCCATTGTGTTTCCTATGTGACAGTGTCCTAATATGAGAACATTCACAGTATATTAAGCTGATTTCATACAATGATTCTATTCTATATCACACAATAAAAATGTACATGAGATAAATGATAAAGTCACTGATCACAATCAGAGAACACTCTCAGATACCTGCAGGTTATTGGTGTTACTCTGCACCTGGTGCTAATTTCCTAAATTAGCTGACAATCCCTATATAACTGGCAGCCTAACTTTCCAGTTTGCACTCACTTTGCAAAAATGGTGACTGAACCTCTCCGGCAGCAGATTGTCCAGATGAAGACCAAAGGGGTCACCCTATCAGCCATAGCCACAGAAGATGGTTGCTCCAATTCTGTGATGTCTAGAATATTGCATCCTTACAACATCACAAACTCTTAAGTCCCCCAAGAAGGCTGGTCACCCTCGAAAGACAAATGCAAAAGAGCACAGGATAATGCGGAGAATCTCCATGGGTAATCGCTCCAACACTTAAGCTGGAATAGCTCGCCAGTTCAGCCCTGAACAGGGTAAGGATCTGTCTCGTCATACAGTATCATCACGTTTAAGAGCATTTGGACTGAAAGCCCACTCTGCAGTGACCAAACCTCTCATTAGCAGAAAGAATCTAAAAGCTGGACTCATGTTTCTTGAGGAGCATGTTGTGTGGACAGAGAAGTGTCCACAGTTCATTTTAGTGATGAAAGTTTAATTTATTTGGGTCTGATGGGAAACATTATGTTCATCCACAAACTAGGGTAAGGCTGAGCCCAAAGTGTGTAAAAAAGTCAGTGCAGTGACAGGTGGTGGAGGGAGTGTGATGGTGTGGGGAATATTTTCTACTGCAGGGGTTGGACCTCCACACAGCTACATGGCAGGTTGAATACAAGTGTGGATCACAACCTTCTTCAACAACACATAAGATAATAAAAAAAATTACAAACAGACAAGATATTTTATAGACACATTAGCAAACCATCATGTATGATTATCAGGCCGCCCTCCTCACTTCCTCCTGACTGGCCGCCCTCCTCACTTCCTCCTGACTGGCCGCCCTCCTCACCTCCTCCTGACAGGCTGCCCTCCTCATCTCCTCCTGACTGGCCACCCTCCTCACCTCCTCCTGACTGGCCGCTCTCCTCACCTCCTCCTGACTGGCCGCCCTCCTCACCTCCTCCTGACAGGCCGCCCTCCTCATCTCCTCCTGACTGGTCGCCCTCCTCACCTCCTCCTGACAGGCCGCCCTCCTCATCTCCTCCTGACTGGTCGCCCTCCTCACCTCCTCCTGACTGGCCGCCCTCCTCACCTCCTCCTGACAGGCCGCCCTCCTCACCTCCTCCTGACTGGCTGCCCTCCTCACCTCCTCCTGACTGGCCGCCCTCCTCACCTCCTCCTGACTGGCCGCCCTCCTCACCTCCTCCTGACTGGTCGCCCTCCTCACCTCCTCCTGACTGGCCGCCCTCCTCACCTCCTCCTGACAGGCCGCCCTCCTCATCTCCTCCTGACTGGCCGCCCTCCTCACCTCCTCCTGACAGGCCGCCCTCCTCATCTCCTCCTGACTGGTCGCCCTCCTCACCTCCTCCTGACAGGCCGCCCTCCTCATCTCCTCCTGACTGGTCGCCCTCCTCACCTCCTCCTGACTGGCCGCCCTCCTCACCTCCTCCTGACAGGCCGCCCTCCTCATCTCCTCCTGACTGGTTGCCCTCCTCACCTCCTCCTGACAGGCCGCCCTCCTCATCTCCTCCTGACTGGTCGCCCTCCTCACCTCCTCCTGACTGGCCACCCTCCTCACCTCCTCCTGACTGGCCGCCCTCCTCACCTCCTCCTGACTGGCCGCCCTCCTCACCTCCTCCTGACAGGCCGCCCTCCTCATCTCCTCCTGACAGGCCGCCCTCCTCACCTCCTCCTGACAGGCCGCTCTCCTCACCTCCTCCTGACTGGCCGCCCTCCTCACCTCCTCTTGACTGGCCGCCCTCCTCATCTCCTCCTGACTGGCCGCCCTCTTCATCTCCTCCTGACTAGTCGCCCTCCTCATCTCCTTCTGACTGGCCGCCCTCCTCACCTCCTCCTGACAGGCCGCCCTCCTCATCTCTTCCTGACTGGTCGCCCTCCTCACCTCCTCCTGACAGGCCGCCCTCCTCATCTCCTCCTGACTGGTCGCCCTCCTCACCTCCTCCTGACAGGCCGCCCTCCTCATCTCCTCCTGACTAGTCGCCCTCCTCATCTCCTTCTGACTGGCCGCCCTCCTCACCTCCTCCTGACAGGCCGCCCTCCTCATCTCCTCCTGACTGGTCGCCCTCCTCACCTCCTCCTGACAGGCCGCCCTTCTCACCTCCTCCTGACTGGCCGCCCTCCTCACCTCCTCCTGACAGGCCGTCCTCCTCACCTCCTCCTTACAGGCCGCCCTCCTCACCTCCTCCTTACAGGCCGCCCTCCTCACCTCCTCCTGACAGGCCACCCTCCTCTCCTCTTCCTCGCAGGCCGCCCTCCTCACCTCCTCCTGACAGGCCACCCTCCTCTTCTCTTCCTCGCAGGCCGCCTTCCTCACCTCCTCCTTACAGGCCGCCCTCCTCACCTCCTCTTGACAGGCCGCCCTCCTCACCTCCTCCTGACAGGCCGCCCTCCTCACCTCCTTCTGACAGGCCGCTCTCCTCACCTCCTCCTGACTGGCCGCCCTCTTCACCTCCTCCTGACTGGCCGCTCTCCTCACCTCCTCCTGACAGGCCGCCCTCCTCACCTCCTCCTTACAGGCCGCCCTCCTCACCTCCTCCTTACAGGCCGCCCTCCTCACCTCCTCCTGACAGGCCACCCTCCTCTCCTCTTCCTCGCAGGCCGCCCTCCTCACCTCCTCCTTACAGGCCGCCCTCCTCACCTCCTCCTTACAGGCCGCCCTCCTCACCTCCTCCTTACAGGCCACCCTCCTCTCCTCTTCCTCGCAGGCCGCTCTCCTCACCTCTTCCTCGCAGGCTCTTCTCATCACAAGTTGCTTTCAGTCTGGTACATGGATGTGGTGCTGATGGGTGAACAGGAGCTTATCTGCAGCCGCCACACACACTGACTCATCAATATCACATGTCATCTGCACATATACAGCTCCACCACAAAACAGTCTACTACACACTGCAAAGCAACACATTACACATACACAACTCTGTACATACAAAGCCCCACACTGCAAATACACAGCCTCACACTGCAAATACACAACCCCCACACAGCATATACACGGCCCCACACTGCACACACACAGCCTCACACTGCACACACACACAGCCCCACACAGCTCCACACTATACACACACGGCCCCACACTGCACACACACGGCCCCACACTGCACATACACAGCCTGACACTGTACAGCCCCACACTGCGCACACATACAGCCCCACACTGTGCACACACACAGCCCCACACTGCGCACACACAGCCCCACACTGTACAGCCCCACACTGCGCACACACACAGCCCCACACTGTGCACACACACAGCCCCACACTGTGCACACACACACAGCCCCACACTGCACACACACAGCCCCACACTGTATACACACAACCCCACACTGCACACACAACTCTGTACACACACAGCCCCACACTGCACAGGCACAGCCGCACACTGCACACACACAGCCGCACACTGCACACACACAGTCCCACACACAGCCCTACACTGTCAATAGGGAAATGGCCTGCAGGGGCACTAGTCCCAACCCCTGCAATAAACAAGACAAAAGGGAAGGGGAGACAGACAGGAGGATGACAAAAACAACTTCACGCCTGCTGCCTGCTGCCTTTCTTGCCTTTTCTTGCCATCACGCCTGCTTGCCTGCTGCCTTTTCTTCACGCCTGCTGCCTTTCTGCTAGGTAGCAGACCTAGCAATGGTCAGATTCTCCAGAGAGCTTCCTTCACCTCAGTAGCTTGGCCAGAAAGCGTTCAATAACCCGCAAAGCATGCTGGAACCATGTGACCATATAAATGGGATGGGAGTGATCACAGAGTAGCCACACCTGGACAAGAATTAGCTAGCTTGTTAGCAAACAGAAACTGACATTAACTCCTCAACTGCCGAAGGAAAGAAACACGTTTAATATGAAGTTTTAATACAGACATGAAGACACATGAATGACGGAAGATCAGGATTAATCCTCGCTGGACCACAATGGAGCCGATGCTTGGACGCAGAACTTTTATTCACACACATGGAACATACAATTGCCTACACGTTTCATGGCCACCTGGCCTCCTCTTCAGGGCTTCAATCTTACAGCATAACATACAGATCCCCTTTATATATACAAACACTGTGACATCACAATGATTACATCACCTCCTGTAGGAACGCCCCTAAATGACAAATATGATGATAAACTGATTTACAATACCCACATGATTATGGAATCAAGTTGTTAAAGGGTAAAACTTACATAAGCAACATAAAAAAAAAAGAAAAAAAAGGAATTTTTTTAAATATTAATATAAGTAATCTAATGAACACCCACAAATCCCTGACTATGTAAGTGATATATAAACCCCTTGTATATATTCCCTAAGTTCCTTTAAATTGGTAAGATATGTTTTTAAGATGAGGACAAGTATATCGAATTGTTCCACCATATAATGGATAGCTGTATAAGGTAACACTGGTGGTCGGGGGTAAATCCATTGACTGCGGTGTTAAGAGCGCGGCTCTGCTGGTGAGACAAAAAGTTACATTAAAGTAGTAATAAAAAAACTTTTTTCTTTCCCCCATATGATACTGAATGAATGTTTATGAGATGGTGAAAGGCTGGAGACCCCATTAGATACCGCTGCTCTCAGAGATGAGCTCGGGAATACGCTTTTTTTTCCAACTTTGATTTTTATTAATTTTTAAGTCATATCAACAATCAGAACAATACCAAATGTAATTTCATAATCATAAGTCCACATTACATTTTCCAATATCAAAATTCAATAACATCAACATATATCCTCCATATATTACAATTGTAGTGAGTCCATGGAGAGATCCCATATCTGCCAAGTCTATCACAATCTATACACAATCATGTGGGTATTGTAAATCAGTTTATCATCATATTTGTCATTTAGGGGCGTTCCTACAGGAGGTGACGTAATCATTGTGATGTCACAGTGTTTGTATATATAAAGGAGATCTGTATGTTATGCTGTAAGATCGATGCCCTGAAGAAGTGGCCATGAAACGCGAAGGCAATTGTATGTTCCATGAGTGTGAATACACGTCCTGTGTGCAAGCAGCGGCTCCATCGTGGTCCAGCGCGGATTGATCCCGATCTGCCTTCATTCGTGTGTCTTCATCTGTCTTCACAGGATCTGCAGCAGTCAGGCTTTTACACCGGGTTGTGACTCTCACAGATATGCAAGGCCAAGTCTCCCTATGTAATGTTAGTGTTCTAGAGTGCAGCTGAATATCTCTTCCTATATATAAATGATAAATCCGCCATATATGACTACGTCAAAGGGAAAGGAAAAAGAATACGGCCCATATATCTCTATGAAGAGCATAAAGTGAAAGGTAATATGTGAAAATAATAATAATAGTGTGGGCAATCACAGGGTCCACTCCACCAGTGGGCCCCCCATGGAGGCTGCTCCACCAGTGGGCCCCCCATGGAGGCTGCTCCACCAGTGGGCCCCCCCATAGAGGCAACTCCACCAGTGGGCCCCCCATAGAGTCTGCTCCACCAGTGGGCCCTCAGTAGAGTCTGCTCCACCAATGGGCATCCCATAGAGTCTGCTCCACCAATGTGCTCCCCATAGAGTCCACTCCACTAGTGGGCCCCCCCATAGAGGCAACCCCACCAGTGGGCCCCCCATAGAGTCTGCTCCACTAGTGGACCCCCATAGAGGCAACTCCACCAGTGGGCCCCCCATAGAGTCTGCTCCACCAGTGGGCCCTCAGTAGAGTCTGCTCCACCAATGGGCATCCCATAGAGTCTGCTCCACCAATGTGCTCCCCATAGAGTCCACTCCACTAGTGGGCCCCCCCATAGAGGCAACTCCACCAGTGGGCCCCCCATAGAGTCTGCTCCACCAGTGGACCCCCATAGAGGCAACTCCACCAGTGGGCCCCCCATAGAGTCTGCTCCACCAGTGGGCCCTCAGTAGAGTCTGCTCCACCAATGGGCATCCCATAGAGTCTGCTCCACCAATGTGCTCCCCATAGAGTCCACTCCACCAGTGGGGCCCCCATAGAAGCAACTCCACCAGTGGGCCCCACATGGAGGCTGCTCCACCAGTGGGCCCTCAGTAGAGTCTGCTCCACCAATGGGCATCCCATAGAGTCTGTTCCACCAATGTGCTCCCCATAGAGTCCACTCCACCAGTGGGGCCCCCAGAGAGTCCACTCATGGGCCTCAGTCAGCCTAGGCTTATAATGTGAGGATGGCAACATGTACAGAATTGAGTTGGGCTTGACTACCAGACACTACAACCTTTGCTTTAAGGAAAGGCAACCAATGCCAGCCGTACAGTAAAAGAGCAGCATACCATAGGCATGCATAATACAAGGCTGACCTGTATCATGACAAACAGAGTAGGGGGCCAACCTCCATTACCAGGGACAGACTATGAGGCCAACCTCTACCATAAGGGGCAGAGTAGGAGGTCAGCCCCTATTATAAGGGACTATTGTTGGACTATAAGGCCTACCTGAACCATACACAGCAGACAGAGTAGGAGACCAGTCTGTACCATAAAGATATTAGGAGGCTGACCTCCATTATAAGTGACAGGCTAGGAGGCCGGCCTGTACCATAAGAGGCAGAGTAAGAGGCCGATCTCTAACATATGGGGCAGACTATGGGGCTGACCTCCATTATAAAGTGCAGACTATGAGGCCGACCTGTACCATAAAGAGCAGAGTAGAAGGCTGACCTCTACTGTAAGGGGCAGAGTAGGAGGCTGACCTGTACCATAAGGTGCAGAGTAGAAGGCTGACCTCTACTGTATGGGGCAGAGTAGGAGGCCGACCTGTACCATAAAAAGGACAAAGTAAGAGGCTGACCTCTACTAATAGGCAGAGTAGGAGGCTGACCTCTACTATAAGGGGCAGAGTAGGAGGCCGATCTCTACTATAAGGTGCAGAGTATGAGGCCAACCTCTACTATAAGGGGCAGAGTAAGAGGCCAACCTCTACTATAAGGTGCAGAGTAGGAGGCTGACCTCTACTATAAGGGGCAGAGTAAGTGGCTGACTTCTACTATAAGAGGCAGAGTAGGAGCCTAACCTCTACTATAAGGGGCAAAGTAGGAGGCTGACCTCTACTATAAGGGGCAGAGTAGGAGGCTGACCTCTACTATAAGGGGCAAAGTAGGAGGCTGACCTCTACTATAAGGGGCAGAGTAGGAGGCCAACCTCTACTATAAGGGGCAGAGTAGGAAGCTGACCTCTACTATGAGGGGCAGAGTAGGAGGCTAACCTCTACTATGAGGGGCAGAGTAGGAGGCTAACCTCTACTATATGGGGCAGAGTATGAGCCTGAACTCTACTATAAGGGGCAGAGTAGGAGGCTGACCTCTACAATAAGGGGCAGAGTAGGAGGCTAACCTCTACTATAAGGGGCAGAGTAGGAGGCTAACCTCTACTATAAGGGGCAGAGTAGGCGCCTAACCTCTACTATAAGGGGCAGAGTAGGAGCCTAACCTCTGCTATAAGGGGCATAGTAGGAGCCTAACCTCTGCTATAAGGGGCAGAGTAGAAGGCTGACCTCTACTATAAGGGCAGAGTAGGAGCATAACCTCTACTATGAGGGGCAGAGTAGGTGGCTGACCTCTACTATAAGGGCAGAGTAGGAGCTAACCTCTACTATGAGGGGCAGAGTAGGAGGCTGACCTCTACTATAAGGGGCAGAGTAGGAGCCTAACCTCTACTATAAGGGGCAGAGTAGGAAGCTGACCTCTACTATAAGGGGCAGAGTAGGAGGCTAACCTCTACTATAAGGGGCAGGGTAGGAGGCTCACCTCTACTATAAGGGGCAGAGTAGGAGCCTAACCTCTACTATAAGGGGCAGAGTAGGAGGCTGACCTCTACTATAAGGGGCAGAGTAGGAGCCTAACCTCTACTATAAGGGGCAGAGTAGGAGGCTGACCTCTACTATAAGGGGCAGAGTAGGAGGATAACCTCTACTATAAGGGGCAGGTAGGAGGCTGACCTCTACTATAAGGGGCAGAGTAGGAAGCTGACCTTACTATAAGGGGCAGAGTAGGAGGCTAACCTCTGCTATAAGGGGCAGAGTAGGAGGCTGACCTCTTCTATAAGGGGCAGAGTAGGAGGCTGACCTCTACTATAAGGGGCAGGGTAGGAGGCTGACCTCTACTATAAGGGGCAGAGTAGGAGGCTAACCTCTACTATAAGGGGCAGGGTAGGAGGCTGACCTCTTCTATAAGGGGCAGAGTAGGAGGCCGATCTCTACTATAAGGGGCAGAGTAGGAGGCTGACCTCTTCTATAAGGGGCAGAGTAGGAGGCTAACCTCTACTATAAGGGGCAGGGTAGGAAGCTGACCTCTACTATAAGGGGCAGAGTAGGAGGCTGACCTCTACTATAAGGGGCAGAGTAGGAGCCTAACCTCTGCTATAAGGGGCAGAGTAGGAGGCTAACCTCTACTATAAGGGGCAGAGTAGGAGGCTGACCTCTACTATAAGGGGCAGAGTAGGAGGCTAACCTCTGCTATAAGGGGCAGAGTAGGAGGCTGACCTCTTCTATAAGGGGCAGATTTGGAGGGTGATTTAAATTATAAAGGCTGGATTATGAGGCTGACCTCTAATCCCCCAGGATCCTCCAGGTGCAGACACCATGTTGGAGGCACGTATAGCTGGCGTCTGTAGTGAGAGCTGTTTGCAGACAGGTGCTCATGTCACCTGCCCGGTTGGGGGGGTTGTCGTCAGACGCGCCCCTCCCTGTCTGGTGTTGCTTTTGGCTCCTATCCATCACTCCTCGTGGATAATAAAGGTGGATCAGAGCCCAGAGAGGAAGACAAGGCTTTGCTGAGACCTGGAAGGTGAATTCCAGGAATGTGAGACGAGTCTTCCCATCCCCCACTCCCTCCGGCATCAACGAGTCGCTAACTCTGCACTGTACATCCACTAACCGAAGTGTGTTACCGCCACAATCATCGTCACATGACTGAGCCTCCAACATCCCACGTCCGGATCAATGATCACCAACATGACCGTCATACATGACCATAACGACACCAGGTCATGCGCTATATACCAGCCGGAGCGGGCGAAAAGCAGATTGTTAGGCGTACCCGCAACATACATGTGAAGAGGTGACCTGACGTCACGTTCCACCCTGAACACACCAATCACACTGTTGTCATGTGAATTGTGTCCTGCGTTTTTGTAAATAATGTGAACTGTGATCTAATGATGATGTTTCCATCTGGAATGTATTGCACTTCTGTATGTATTATATACAGCAATGTTATGTGTGGTTTGCCAGACTGTAGGGCAAGCGCTAGTTAAATGTTGGGACTCTGGATTAGCCCACAATGGGAGGGGTGAGTCTCTAGGGAAAGTGACAGTTTCTTGGACACCTTTTAGATAGGGCCCCACTTGTGACTAGAACAGACCTATGTTCTGGGAGGACGTCAAGGCAGCATATAGTAGGTGACTGGTGGCAAACAACTAACGGGGGAGACCGAGGAGAGATAGAGTGATCCTAGAGTATGAATTCAGACACAAAACGTGAGATGCCGTCAAGGCTGGAGACCGGAGGATGGGACTTAAGTGACATGGCCCAAAGCCTAAGAGGTAACGATGGACTGGCATGTGAATGGAGTCAGCGTTCCCGGGTGGAGTCTCCTCAAGCTTCTGCAAGCAAAAGACTGCTGAGACCCCGGAAACAACCACCCCACACCCCAGCCTCATACCAGAAAGGACAAACACATTTATTACAACAACACCTTGGATGGAGGTCGGTCACAGCCAATATTTGTAAACATAACTTATTCTTAATAAGGCACAATGGCCAATGTGGAAATAATGAACGTAAATCACCGCCGGACTCCCGGCACCAAAACCTGCAATGCAGGAAAACTATTAAACCACCAAGGAGGAGCAGAGCACCTATACTGTGCTCCGACCCCACCCAAAAGGAGGAGAGCATGTTCAACCTCGTCCTACAATCCCAGCAAAATATGTCGGGGACGATGTCATTGAAGTGAACTCCATCCAATAACATTAAATCTGCATTAATACCCAACAAGTGTCAGTGCTTAGTAACGACTCCAGACTTAAAGCGGATCAAGTGTGCCATCCTCCCTATAAGGTTATGCCTGTAACATTCAACCCCAGTATCATTGTCCACAATTCTGCAAAGCGGAAAGAACTAGATCATTCCTGCCCGCATGAATTATGAGGAAGGTGGGATCAGCAGTATTGTGAGATATTTACACGATCTTCAGTGAAAACTTGAGGCGAGTTCAAGCCCAGTCCCTTACACCTTTCCAAAAACCTCAATTGCACGGAATATAAGACTTCTTCCACCTGGATGTCCCTTTGCACGCTATCCAAAACCTCTTCCACCTGGACGTCCCTTTGCACGCTATCCAAAACCTCTTCAACCTGGACGTCCCTCTGCACGCTATCCAAAACCTCTTCCTTCTGGACATCTCTCTGCACACTATTCAAGACCTCTTCCACCTGGACGTCCCTCTGCACGCTATCCAAGACCTCTTCCACCTGGACTTTTCTCTACACGATATCAAAGACCTCTTCCACCTGGACGTCCCTTTGCACGCTATCCAAGACTTCTTCCACCTGGACGTCTCTGTACATGCTATCCAAGACCTCTTCCACCTGGACGTCCCTTTGCACGCTATCCAAGACCTCTTCCACCTGGACATCTCTCTGCACGCTATCCAAGACCTCTTCCACCTGGACGTCCCTTTCCACGCTATCCAAGACCTCTTCCACCTGGACGTCCCTCTGCACGCTATCCAAGACCTCTTCCACCTGGACGTCCCTCTGCACACTATCCAAGATGTCTTCCATCTTGACGTCCCTCTGCACGCTATCCAAAACCTCTTCCACCTGGACGTCCCTCTGCATGTTATCCGAGACCTCTTCCACCTGGATGTCTCTCTTCACACTATCATAGACCCCTTCCACCTGGACGTCTTTCTGCACACATTCAAGACCTTTTCGAACCTGGACATCTCTCTGCACGCTATCCAAGACCTCTTCACTGGACATCCCTCTGCACATATCCAAAACCTCTTCCTTCTGGACATCTCTCTGCACGTATTCAAGACCTCTTCACCTGGACGTCCCTCTGCACGCTATCCAAGACTGTTCAACCTGGACTTTTTCTACAACGATATCCAAGACCTCTTCCACCTGGACGTCCCTTTGCACGCTATCCAAGACTTCTTCCACCTGGACGTCTCTGTACATGCTATCCAAGACCTCTCCCACCTGGACGTCCATTCCACGCCATCCAAGACCTCTTCCACCTGGACTCCTCTGCACGCTATCCAAGACCTCTTCCACCTGGACGTCCCTCTGCACACTATCCAAGATGTCTTCCATCATTGACGTCCCTCTGCCGCTATCCAAAACCTCTTCCACTGGACGTCCCTCTGCATGTTATCCGAGACCCTTTCCACCTGGATGTCTCTCTTCAACACTATCATAGACCCTTCCAACTGGACGTCTTTCTGCACACTATCCAAGACCTTTTCGACCTGGCATCTCTCTTGCACGCTATTAAAGACTTCTTCTATCTGCACATCCCTCTGCACGCTATCAAAAACCTTTTCCACCTGGACGTCCCTCTGCACGTTATCCAAGACCTCTTCCATCTGGACGTCCCTCTGCACGCTATCCAAAACCTTTTCCACCTGGACGTGCCTCTGCACACTATCCAAGACCTTTCGCCTGGACGTCCTCTCTGCACGCTATCCAAGACCTCTTCCACCTGGACATCTCTCTGCACGCTATCCAAGACCTCTTCCACCTGGACGTCCCTTTGCACGCTATCCAAAACCTCTTCCACCTGGACTCCCTCTGCACACTATCCAAGACCTCTTCCACCTGGATGTCCCTCTGCAAGCTATCCAAGAACCTCTTCCACTGGACGTCCCTCTGCACACTATCCAAGACATCTTCCATCTGGACGTCCCTCTGCACGCTATCCAAGACCTCTTCCACCTGGACGTCCCTCTGCACGCTATCCAAAACCTCTTCCTTCTGGACATCTCTCTGCACGCTATTCAAGACCTCTTCCACCTGGACGTCCCTCTGCACGCTATCCAAGACCTCTTCCACCTGGACTTTTCTCTACACGATATCCAAGACCTCTTCCACCTGGACGTCCCTTTGCACGCTATCCAAGACTTCTTCCACCTGGACGTCTCTGTACATGCTATCCAAGACCTCTTCCACCTGGACGTCCCTTTCCACGCTATCTAAGACCTCTTCCACCTGGACGTCCCTCTGCACGCTATCCAAGACCTCTTCCACCTGGACGTCCCTCTGCACACTATCCAAGATGTCTTTCAATCTTGACGTCCCTCTGCACGCTATCCAAAACCTCTTCCACCTGGAGTCCCTTTGCATGTTATTTGAGACCTCTTCCACCTGGATGTCTCTCTTCACACTACCATAGACCCTTCCACCTGGACGTCTTTCTGCACACTATCCAAGACCTTTTCGACCTGGACATCTCTCTGCACGCTATCCAAGACCTCTTTCACCTGGACGTCTCTATGCATGCTATCCAAGACCTTTTCCACCTGGATGTCTCTCTGCACGCTATCCAAGACCTCTTGCACCTAGACTTCTCTCTGCACTCTATCATAGACCTCTTCCACCTGGACATCTCTCTGCAAGCTATTTAAGACTTCTTCTATCTGCACATCCCTCTGCACGCTATCAAAAACCTTTTTCCACTGGACGTGCCTCTGCACGTTATCCAAGACCTCTTCATTCTGGACGTCCCTCTGCACGCTATCCAAAACCTTTTCCACCTGGACGTCTCTCTGCACGCTATCCAAGACCTCTTCACCTGGACATCCTCTGCACACTATCCAAGACCTCTTCCACCTGGATGTCCCTCTGCAAGCTATCCAAGACCTCTTCCACCTGGAAGTCCCTCTGCACGCTATCCAAGACCTCTTCCACCTGGACGTCCCTCTGCACACTATCCAAGACGTCTTCCATCTGGACGTCCTGTGCACGCTATCCAAGACCTCTTCCACCTGGACGTCTCTCTGCATGCTATCCAAGATCTTTTCGAGCTGGACGTCTCTCTGCACGCTATCCAAGACCTCTTCCACCTGGACGTCCCTTTGCACGCTGTTCAAGACCTCTTCCACCTGGACGTCCCTCTGCACGCTATCCAAGACCTCTTCCACCTGGATGTCCCTCTGCACACTATCCAAGATGTCTTCCATCTTGAGTCCTCTGCACGCTATCCAAGACCTCTTCCACCTGGATGTCCCTTTGCACGCTATCCAAGACCTCTTCCACCTGGACATCCCTCTGCACACTATCCAAGATCTCTTCCACCTGGATGTCCCTCTGCAAGCTATCCAAGACCTCTTCAACCTGGACGTCCCTCTGCACACTATCCAAGACGTCTTCCATCTGGACGTCCCTCTGCACGCTATCCAAGACCTCTTCCACCTGGAAGTCTCTCTGCATGCTATCCAAGATCTTTTCGAGTTGGACGTCTCCTCTGCACGCTATCCAAGCCCTCTTCCACCTGGACGTCCCTTGCATGCTGTCCAAGACCTCTTCCACCTGGACGTCCCTTTGCACGCTATCCAAGACCTCTTCCACCTGGACATCCCTCTGCATGTTATCCAAGACCTCTTCCACCTGGACGTCTCTTTTCACACTATCATAGACCTCTTCCACCTGGACGTCTCTCTGTACACTATCCAAGACCTTTTCGAGCTGGACATCTCTCTGCACGCTATCCAAGACCTCTTTCACCTGGACATCTCTCTGCACGCTGTCCAAGACTCTTCCACTGGACGTCTCTCTGCACGCTATCCAAGACCTCTTACACTTGGATGTATTTCTGCACGCTATCGAAGACCTCTTCCACTTGGATGTATTTCTGCACGCTATCGAAGACCTCTTCCACCTAGACATCTCTCTGCACGCTATCCAAGACCTCTTCCACCTTGACGTCCCTTTGCACGCTATCCAAGACTCTTCCACCTGGACGTCTCTCTGCACGCTATCCAAAACCTTTTCTACCTGGATGTCTCTCTGCACGCTATCCAAGACCTCTTTCACTTGGACGTCTCTCTGCACGCTATCCAAGACCTCTTCCACCTGGACGTCCCTTTGCACGCTGTCCAAGACCTCTTCCACCTGGACGTCCCTCTGCACGCTATCCAAGACCTCTTCCACCTGGATGTCTCTCTGCACGCTATCCAAGACCTTTTCCACCTGGACGTCCCTCTGCACGCTATCCAAGACCTCTTCCACTTGGATGTATTTCTGCACGCTATCCAAGACCTCTTCCACCTAGACGTCCCTTTGCACGCTATCCAAGACCTCTTCCATCTGGACGTCCCTTTGCACGCTGTCCAAGACCTTTTCCACCTGGACATCCCTCTTTACGATGAGCTGCCCAATGCTCAAACAAATGGCCAAGGATCCAAACAGCCGGATTAACACATGAATTAAAATGACAAGTCAGGGAAGTTACAAATCTGATCTGATGATCCTAATGAAGTATGAAGCACGAATGTATATAAACATTAGAAGGACCTGCCCGAGAAGCTTCAGTAACTGCACCAATCTACAAAGAATGATTACCGAAAATCACTCTGTTGAAAACCCGAATATCTCATACTTTTCCAAAAGACGACAAAAAGCTAAACACGAATCAAGAGGGGAACCTTCTCCTGAAATAAAAGGAAAAAACCCAACGCGGCGGAAAGACTTTGCTAAGGATAACAAAGTGAATGTTTTGGAGCGGTCATCACAGAGCCCTGATCTCAATCCTATTGAAAATGTATGGGCAAAGCTGAAAAGGCTGCGAGCAAGGCGACCTACAAACATGGCTCAGTTACACCAGATCTGTCAGGAGGAATGGGCCCAAATTCCTACAACTATTGTGAGAGGTTTGTGGAAAGATCCAAAACATTTCACCCAAGTCATACAGCGTAAGGGCAATGTACCAAATACCATTGAAATGTATGGAAAACTTGTGACTTCAGAAAGGAGTAAATAAGCCTGGAAACATTCTCCCTCATTATTCTGGCATTTGGTAAATATTAATAATTGTTATAATCCTAATTGACCTAAAATGGGCAAAGTTTATTGTGATTTCATGTCAGATAGTGAGAAAATCCTGCAGATGTGTCTCATTATATAGTGGATGGAAACCTCTGGTGTCACCTGCTTCCTTCTATTCTATCTGCACACCTTTTGTGGTTGGCGCCACTTACTGGCCATATATCTTCACTGCTACCTCTTATATTTGATTTGTATGTATAATGATTTTATTACAATATTTCTATCAATAAAATAAAAATGTTATGAATGCACTCTTTATGTATATACAGGAGGGGGTTGAGAATTGACAGCTATCTAGTAAATTGGCAATGTTCAGGCCTCTGAGACGCGTACATTACCAATCCTATAAGTAAATCTCTAAAACACACACAAAAAGGTCCTTTATATGAAGGAAAACATACTGTGGTACCTTGCTCACTGAGCGTGTTAGGGGACACTCAAATGGTAGTGGGATTGAGGCAAACAGGCAAGTTTATTACCATCATAAACCGCATAGAGTGCACAGTTCATTTACAATACTGTACATCAGCAGAACAGTAGTGACACATACCAGTCAGTTCCAATGATGGATACGCCCGCCTGGCAGTAGTTATATAGTCCCTTATAGACACATGGTTACCTTACAGGAGCTATTCCCAGCCCCATTCACTGATTCCTGCCAGTCCATCATTCAGGAAACTACCTCTCTGGGATCACCAACACCTGTCAGTTCCAGATCATCATCAGGACTGTAGCTTCCTGAATACCCCTATGGTCTCCTCGTACCATGTAGAATGCCGGCCGTTTCCACACTTCCATACAATGTGCGTTCCAGGACAATGGTCGCTCCAAGCACCGACAGCGAGCCCTCACAGGTTTCTCCAGGGCCCCAGCTGGTCCCAAGCAAGAGATGGGTCCCTGAACCTCATGCCTTGCAAGAAGCCAACTGATCCTAAGCATGAGATCTGACCTCCAAGCCATATGTTTTCTAGGACAGATCCTGCTGCCCAAACACACAGAGACAAAGTAATCCTATTATCACAGAGATTATATTTGCTCAGTCACCCAGGTGTGTGAGGAATTATCTTTAGCTACACACTCCCCTGGCTTTTAGCTCACCTGCAGTCTAGCACTTGTAATGCATTACCTGAACTTGTGGAACCTCAAGTCCCAGCATAATGCATTACTGAAACTTGCTGAACTACAAGGTCCAGCATACACATTGACAATGCAGCAAGCAGCTGCATCACAATACTTACACCCTCTTTTCCACATTTATTAACCCCAAACATACCCTCCAACGGTAATCCATCAGTAATGTCCCTCAAGGAAGCTGTCCAGCTCTACTACATTGCACTGAGCAGTAAGACCGTTCAGTGTGAGTCAGGAAAGCAAAAGGTTGGACGGTGTTTACGGGCCTGCGCTGCAAGGACCAAAGGATCAGATGGTGTTCATCATTATTTATTTCCGATGCGTTTCGGAGTTAGTCCCAACTCCTTCCTCAGGGAATAGTAGTGCTCACTACTATTCCCTGAGGAAGGAGTTGGGACCAACTCCGAAATGCGTCGGAAATAAAAATGATAATGATGAACACCATCTGATCCTTTGGTCCTTGCAGCGCAGGCCCGTAAACACCGTCCAACCTTTTGCTTTCCTGACTACGTTGATCGTTGTGGTGTGGATCCTTGCAGCAGCTACTACCTTTTGCTTTGACGCTGGTTGTGTGCTACACAACCCCCCCAGGTGAGTGACTAATTAAATTTAGTCCACCTTTTTATCAATGATAAGACCCTATTGCGCTTTTCTCTCCCTTTTTCCAGTTTTTGTTCAGTATGAGTAGCACTCTCACAATGATAAAGCGGTGATGTCAGACAGTTTATCTAAGCACTCATATCTGAGGTACCCTGTGGTAACCACATCAGCTGTGACCTCAGATGAACTAGATAGTGTCACTGCTCACAGCTGTGGCTCCATCATTGTGAGAGTGTTATTTGCGCTGAACAGTCTAACAGCTCAGCAAGATGTAGCAGAGCTGGAGAGCTTCCTCTGGGGACATCATGCTGTGGATTAATGTCAGAGAGTATGATTGGGGTTAATAAATGGGTAAAAGAAGGTTGTATGTGTTTTTTCTTTTAAATAAAGGATTTTTCTGTGTGTATGTTTTTTTTTAACTATTTACTGACCGGATTGGTAATGTGGGGGTCTCATAGAAGCCTAAACATTACCAATCTAGAGGTTGATGACAGCTGTCAATACTCAGCTGTCATTAACCCCTTCTATCACCCAATACCACTGCACCAGGACATCAGGAAGAGCCGAGTAAAGCGCCAGGAAGACGCTTTTAATGAATTCGTCAATTTCTGCGGTTACTGCAGGCCGCTATTCTTACCCTGAGGGGGAACAATAACTATATACCTCCCAAGGGTGAGAATTCCAACCCCTAGATGTATGTTTCACTTTGGCTGAGTAAATAATTAAAAAAACTTGTGTGAGGTTTTCATATTTGATACTCAGTCAATACAAAGCACACAGCTCTCCAGGGGGGTTTCAGGAGGCAGCTGGCTGCTTTATCTGCACTCAAGTATCAATATAGGGTAAGCATTTCTTATTAATTATTTATTTTTACTTATGACAGTAGTTTTGTTGTTAGACACTAATGTGTATGGTAACCAATGACAGACACCCGCACAATGGGTGAGGGCACAATAGCCAATCACAGACGCTGTCACAGAGAGTGGGCTTCTGTGATTGGCGCATCAATTAACAGTGTAGTGAATATTCATGAGGTTTAATGAGCGGGGACCTGGAAGCCAGTGTGACCACAGCGGGAGACTGGTAAGTATAATTCTCCTGTTTTAATCACCATTGTGTTTATTTTTACAGCCTTCTATGGCGGAACCCAAGCAGTAAGGACTTCTCAGGGAAGTCTGTGTTCAGGATCCATGCACAGGTGTTCTGTATAGATCATGAACTTTAGTATAACATGCACGAGAGATAACTTCACACCTTTGGGATCAGCGTCTCTGAATAGAAATGATTGTTTTTCTTCTTCTCTTTACCCTTAAGAAATTCATTACTGTATCTGAAACACTGAATCATTACATGACCCCATCGACCGCAGAATAGACAGAAACAAACAGGTGTTCCAGGTTCAATCCCCTCCTTGGACTCTATACAGGCCCCGATTTGCATAGGTTCTCCTGCCACAATAACCATCATATCTTGTATCTGTGTCATTGCAGGAGGTCTCCACTGTCCGGTGTCTGGACTGAGACCTCAACTTTACAAAGTCCCTGAACCAACAGACTGAACATTGATTCAGCATCAGCAGCTTTATCGGGATTGTCATAACTGAACCCCAGAGTAGAGAAAAAGGCGTCAACTGAGGAAACACTGCAGAAACCTCAGAGAAAAGCCCAAGCCTGAAGATGTCAGAGCCACAATGGAATAAAGGCCACGTCAGACGCTTCAATATCGTTAGCGATCGCATGAGCGATGTCACGTGTACGAGACTGTTCGGACATGGTTTGGAGACCGTTGTTGAGATGTCACACGTCTAGATATCTTGAATGACGCGCCTACGATCACGTGATCCAGACATCGCCCGAACGAGTCAGTGAACGATAATGGCGGTCATTCAGAAGACGTCACACTGCAACTATCTGAATGAATTGAACCTTCAATGTGGGCGTAGCGTTTCACGCAGGCTAGGAGATAGGCGTGGCTGATTGTTATTTTCCGCGCCCCTGCAACTCCGATTGGTGGCCACAACTGCATTAGCATTGGTCAGGCTTGACTAGTAAGATGGCAAATAGATTAGCGCTTCAGCACTTTCCTGCTCACGTCCGCCAGTTTGGGGACGCGGCAGGGGTTTGCACAGGCGGGACAAAATGTAATCAATTTTGGTGATGACTGTGCAAGCCCCTGCTGCGTCCTCAAACTGGCGGACATGAACGCTTGTGTGTGCACTGCTGCCAATACAATGTCTGCCTATGTGTCCAAGTCATTGTCAATATACGTATCTTGACAGAACACTTCATGGATATGTGTATGCACTTTTCATGCATATGTGTGTGTATAAGTATGTGTCTATATAGTTATGGTTGTTACAATGCAAGTATGCATGTCTGTAGACGTGAATATATACAATGTGTTCCAAATTATTATGCAAATTGGTTTTAAGTGTCATAGGGTTTTATTTTTATTTTTTTTCAATGAAACCCATTGATGGTATTGTGCCTCAGGGTTCTTTGGATCATTGAAAACAATCTCAGATATCTGTGATAATTAGTTTGGCAGGTGAGCCCAATAAAAGGAAAACTGGGTGTTCCACAATATTACGCAGGTCACAGTTTTCAAGTAACATGGGAAAGAAAAAGGATCTCTCTGCTGCCGAAAAGCAACAAATAGTGCAATGCCTTGGACAAGGGATGAAAACATTAGATATTGCACGAAAACGTAAACGTGATCATCGTACTGTGAAGAGATTTGTGGCCGATTCTGAGCACAGATGTGTTTGTGCAGATAAAAGCAGAATGAGGAAGGTTTCTGCCAGGCAAATTCATCAGATTAAGAGAGCAGCTGCTATAAAGGCCTTACAAACCAACAAACAGATATGTGAAGCTGCTGGTGCCTCTGCAGTCCCTCGAATTTCAAGGTGTAGGATCCTACAAAGGCTTGCTGTGGTGCATAAACCTACTATTCAGCCACCCCTAAACAGTGCTCACAAGCAGAAACAGTTGCAGTGGGTCAAGATATACATGAAGACTAATTTTGAACCAGTCTTGTTTACTGATGAGTGCGGAGCAACCCTGGATGGTCCAGATGGATGGAGTAGTGGATGGTTGGTGGATGGCCACCATGTCCCAACACGGCTGCGACGTCAGCAAGGAGGCGGAGGAGTCATGTTTTGGGGCGGAATCATTGGGAAACAGCTGGTAGGCACCTTTAAGGTTACTGAAGGTGTGAAAATGATCTCTGCAACGTATATACAGTTTCCAACTGAGAACTTTCTTCCATGGTACAAATAGCAAAAACGTGCCTTCAGGAGCAAAATCATCCTCATGCATGACAATGCACCATCTCATGCTGCAAAGAATACCTCTGTGTCATTGGCTGCTATGGGCATAAAAGGAGATAAACTCATGGTGTGGCCACCATCTTCCCTGACCTCAACCCTATAGAGAATCTTAGGAGTATAATCAAGCAAAAGATCTATGAGGGTGGGAGGCAGTTCACATCAAAACAGCAGCTCTGGGAGGCGATTCTGACATCATGCAAAGAAATACAAGCAGAAACTCTCCAGAAACTCACAAATTCAATGGATGCAAAAATTGTGAAGGTGATATCAAAGAAGGGTTCCTATGTTACCATGTAACTTGGCCTGTTAGGATGTTTTGGAGTTAAATAGCTTTTTATTTCAGTGAATGTGACCTGTTAATGCTGCAAATTCAACAAATGAGCATTTCTAGTTCTTTCAAACATATCAAATGTTTAGAAACTCTACTGTGCCTAATAATTTGGAACAGGGCATTTAGAGGTTTTTTTTAATTTTGAAGATTATACTGTTATCATTGGGAGGTTTCTTCAATAAAATTCCATGTATACTCTAATGGGTGATAACTTTTATTACACTGACTGTTATCTGCACCGACCATTTAAGAAAATCAGAAAATAAGAACATTTGCATAATAATTTGGAACACAGTGTATTCATCTGGAGAGGGTCAGAGAGCACACACAGTGCCGCTGTTGCCTATTGAGGTCTGCAAGTACGAAATGTGTGATGTTTTTTATTTTATTTTAATAATGTGTCTACCAAACTTTGAAGAAATATTATGACAGGAAGCCAGTAGCTGAAATCTTTTCAACTAAGTAAACATTGCTGTACTTATAAAGTGTGAGGTACTGCGCTCCCCAGCAATGCATGGCCCATGGGTGACACACTCACATTTCATCAGGGCTCAGATCATAGTGCATCTTCCACTATTTATGTATGTCGATATGTACAGTTAGGGCCAGAAATATTTGGACAGTGACACAAGTTTTGGTATTTTAGCTGTTTACAAAAACATGTTCAGAAATACAATTATATATATAATATGGGCTGAAAGTGCACACTCCCAGCTGCAATATGAGAGTTTCCACATCCAAATCGGAGAAAGGGTTTAGGAATCATAGCTCTGTAATTCATAGCCTCCTCTTTTTCAAGGGACCAAAAGTAATTGGACAATGGACTCTAAGGGCTGCAATTAACTCTGAAGGCGTCTCCCTCGTTAACCTGTAATCAATGAAGTAGTTAAAAGGTCAGGGGTGGATTCCAGGTGTGTGGTTTTGCATTTGGAAGCTGTTGCTGTGACCAGACAACATGCGGTCAAAGGAACTCTCAATTGAGGTGAAGCAGAACATCCTGAGGCTGAAAAAAAAGAAAAAATCCATCAGAGAGATAGCAGACATGCTTGGAGTAGCAAAATCAACAGTTGGGTACATTCTGAGAAAAAAGGAATTGACTGGTGAGCTTGGGAACTCTAAAAGGCCTGGGCGTCCACGGATGACAACAGTGGTGGATGATCGCCGCATACTTTATTTGGTGAAGAAGAACCCGTTCACAACATCAACTGAAGTCCAGAACACTCTCAGTGAAGTAGGTGTATCTGTCTCTAAGTCAACAGTAAAGAGAAGACTCCATGACAGTAAATACAAAGGGTTCACATCTAGATGCAAACCATTCATCAATTCCAAAAATAGACAGGCCAGAGTTAAATTTGCTGAAAAACACCTCAAGAAGCCAGCTCAGTTCTGGAAAAGTATTCTATGGACAGATGAGACAAAGATCAACCTGTACCAGAATGATGGTAAGAAAAAAGTTTGGAGAAGAAAGGGAACGGCACATGATCCAAGGCACACCACATCCTCTGTAAAACATGGTGGAGGCAACGTGATGGCATGGGCATGCATGGTTTTCAATGGCACTGGGTCACCTGTGTTTATTGATGACATAACAGCAGACAAGAGTAGCCGGATGAATTCTGAAGTGTACCGGGATATACTTTCAGCCCAGATTCAGCCAAATGCTGCAAAGTTGATTGGACGGCGCTTCATAGTACAGATGGACAATGACCCCAAGCATACAGCCAAAGCTACCCAGGAGTTCATGAGTGCAAAAAAGTGGAACATTCTGCAATGGCCAAGTCAATCACCAGATCTTAACCCAATTGAGCATGCATTTCACTTGCTCAAATCCAGACTTAAGATGGAAAGACCCACAAACAAGCAAGACCTGAAGGCTGCGGCTGTAAAGGCCTGGCAAAGCATTAAGAAGGAGGAAACCCAGCATTTGGTGATGTCCATGGGTTCCAGACTTAAGGCAGTGATTGCCTCCAAAGGATTCGCAACAAAATATTGAAAATAAAAATATTTTGTTTGGGTTATGTTTATTTGTCCAATTACTTTTGACCTCCTAAAATGTGGAGTGTTTGTAAAAAAATGTGTACAATTCCTACATTTTCTATCAGATATTTTTGTTCAACCCTTCAAATTAAACGTTACAATCTGCACCTGAATTCTGTTGTAGAGGTTTCATTTCAAATCCAATGTGGTGGCATGCAGAGCCCAACTCGCGAAAATTGTGTCACTGTCCAAATATTTCTGGCCCTAACTGTATGTCTCTGGACACAAATGTGTATATCTGCAGACACATGAATATGTATGTTGACATGTTAAGTGTATATGTTTAGGTATGTGCTCATGATCTCATATGTTCACATGCTTTACCTATCAATGTCGCATACATACATGAACAATGATTTTCGCAAACTGCACATATATGTGTGATTTTCCATAGGGGCCACATGTTTGCTCCTACTTATACAACACACACAATAATGTATTATAGCACAGAAACACACATACGGTATCTATATGTGAGAGGGCACAAATCTTTGGCTTTCACACGGATGGATTTGTATGTGCACGTTCGTTGCTACACGCCTATACAAAGGTATAGCGACTTCTAGGAGTCTACTTGTTTATCCATGTGTTTAATTTAATAGTCAACACAAAACACAAAGTCAAAGAGTCACAAGATCCAAGCACGGATCATCAAATATGGCGCCTTTGAAAAGAATTCACAACAGCCAATCAGAACGCATTACCAACCACCAATCGGCGCAGACGGAGCACGGAACAACAGACGCCAAGGCACGCCCACGGAATCATTTTGTGGATCACTGAAATCCAGAACTACATCGTTATCACGGTGTGACACACAACAATGCAGCAGGTTGAACGCAGGTTAATTGAACGACAGATTTGAGGTCAGGTTCTCCAATGTGGGATGAGCGATCCAACGATTTATCATTACAAGATCGCTCCGTTACACGCAACGACGTCGTTTCAGCGATTTCAAAACCGTGACGTTTCAGTGATATCGTTACCGATATTGAAACGTGTGACGTGGCCTTAAGACACGCACATTGACTTTCTCCTCCGGATGAGGCGGGACCGAGACAAATATACAGGAGCCTAACTACAACAGGTGCAGGGGTTGCAATCGCACCCAGGCCCTGGAGCCTAGGGGGCCCCAAAAATCCCTTTGGATTATAGAAAAAGACTAATGCTATTAAAAATTTGCAATGATTGACGGCCCCGATGGATCTATGCCGACGACACTCAGCTCTATCTGTCTGGCCCCGACATCTCCTCTCTTCTATCCAAAATTCCTCACTGCCTATCCGCCATTGCATCCTTCTTTTCCACCCGCTTCCTCAAACTCAACATGGACAAGACAGAATTCATCGTCTTTCCCCCTCACAACCCTCCCCCCCTTCCTGACCTATCCATCACCGTCAACGACTGCACCCTCTCACCCGTCCCCCATGCCAAATGTCTCGGGGTAACCCTCGACTCCTCCCTCTCCTTCAAGCCCCATATCCAAGCCCTCGCCACTGCCTGCCGACTCCAACTAAAAAACATTGCCCGCATCCGCTCCTTCCTTGACCACAACACAGCTAAGACACTTGTCCATGCCCTCATCATCTCCCGCCTGGACTACTGCAACCTCCTATTCACCGGCCTCCCTGCCTCCTCCCTTGCACCTCTCCACACCATCCTCAACTCTGCTGCTCGACTCATCCACCTATCTTCCCGCTACTCCCCTGCCTCCCCTCTCCGCCAAGCCCTCCACTGGCTCCCCATCCCCCAGCGATCTCGCTTCAAAACCCTAACCCTGGCATACAAGGCCATTCACAACCTGTCCCCTCCCTATATGTCCGACCTGGTCTCCCGCTACCTCCCTTCGCGCAACTTGCGCTCCTCCCAAGAACTCCTCCTCTCAACCCCTCGCATCTCCACCTCCCATAACCGCACACAAGACTTCTCTCGTGCTTCTGCCAGACTCTGGAACTCCCTCCCCCATCACATCAGACACTCCCTGACCCTGGGAACCTTCAAGAAAAACCTGAAGACCCACCTCTTCCTACAAGCCTATAACACACACTGAGACCCTATGCACTGCACCATCTCACCTCTCCCCCTCCTACTGTCTCCCTCCCCACCCCCTTTAGACTGTGAGCCCTCGCGGACAGGATCCCCGACCCTGTTGTACCCGTATGACTTACTGTGATATGTCATCGTTTGTCGTCGTTTGTGGTCGTCTTCGACCTCCTGTTTCTGTCTACCCTCTAAATTGTAAAGCGCCATGTATCCTAATGGCGCTATATAAATACCTATTAATAATAATAATAATAATAATATAATGATCTTTTGCATTGGGGCTTATGAGCTTTAAGTTACGCCACAGCTTACTGTAATGAAAGGGTAGTGGTGGAATAAC
This sequence comes from Allobates femoralis, assembly GCA_033576535.1. Classification (NCBI taxonomy): domain Eukaryota; kingdom Metazoa; phylum Chordata; class Amphibia; order Anura; family Aromobatidae; genus Allobates; species Allobates femoralis. Next base: position 137,083,902 of record JARQOC010000010.1, read on the forward strand.
TGGACTGCAGACCAACTAGTGCAGTGTACCGGCAACATTAGCGCTAGCTGCCACCCCTAACTTTGGCCGAAACCTTCCCAGGTGGTAAACAGCATGGTGACCAGGCATGCAGGCCACAGTCAGATCAAAAACATCAAGATAAAGAAGTGCAGAACAAAACAAAGAAGAAAAGCTAGGGAGAGCCCCAACCTAACAGAACAAAAGGACAACTACTAACCTTACCGCCCAAACAAAACTGAAATAATGAACACAACACAGAGGATATGGCGGCTTTAAATGTGCCGCTCAGAGATCTGACATTGTTGAAGCGACGCCCAATCTCCACCCTCAAGGAGGAGACGAGTCAGGTGGAATGGAAGGAACCTCTCACCACCTAGTTAAACCAGCAGACACAGCGTCCTGCATCCGCCAGCAACAGCTGATGCTAGGGGACCCCACATCCCGGTACCCCAGAACTGCATGATGACTGGGAGCGATGGCATCCCGCCTCCCAGCAACACCAGAATTCATTCTCCCAGACCACAATACACGGCCAGCGAGGGCCACGGGTGACCCTCAAGGGAGCCGGAATACGTCCAGAAGTGCTAGAGGCCTGCTCAGTTACAGAACCGCCAGACCTGACACACAGAGAGATGGAAAATTTACTTTGGTCTCCATCGAAACGCTCCAGTAAATCTACCTTAAGCTCAAAAGACAGTTTTGATTGAAGGGTTCTGGTGTTGCACTCATGTACTGACAGTGGTTCTGAAGTTGCATGTGTATACGGATAGAGGTTGTGGTGCTGTATTCATGTACTGACCAATGAAGGAGCATTAATGTACTGAAAGTGGTTCTGCTGCTGCATTCATGTACTGAACAATTAGGGAGCATTCATGTACTGACAGTGGTTCTGCTGCTGCATTCATGTACTGACCAATTAGGGAGCATTCATGTACTGACAGTGGTTCTGCTGCTGCATTCATGTACTGACAGTGGTTCTGCTGCTGCATTCATGTACTGACCAATTAGGGAGCATTCATGTATTGACAGTGGTTCTGCTGCTGCATTCATTTCTGACCAATTAGGGAGCATTCATGTATTGACAGTGGATCTTCTGCTGCATTCATGTACTGAACAATGAGGGAGCATTCATGTACTGACAGTGGTTCTTCTGTATTCATGTACTGACCAATGAAGGAGCATTAATGTACTGACAGTGGTTCTGATGCTGCATTCGTATACTGACAATGGTTGTAGCGCCAACTGAAGAGATTCTTTGCAGGCCTGGAAAAGAGGGCTTAAGTGTGGGTACTGCAGCACCAACACCCTCACATGGGGAAGCCAACAATCTCACCTCTCCAGCCACTCCTTGACATCTGCTCCGGTCTACATCTGTCTCCTGACCCAGGGCCTGCACATGAAATGTAGGTCTATCAGGAGCGTGCTTAGGATGCACATACCACACCCCCTTTTCTTAATGGACCAGCGTGCCCAAGCCTAAAAAGTGCCTCTCAGCCTAAGGATAAGAGGTGCAGAGTAATTAAGGCACCCTCCCCCTTTAGGGGGTGCCTAAGCAACGTCTCCTGTTCCTAGTAGTATACTTGCTAGTTATCAGGTCTCTTATCCTGTATCCATATCCTGGTCCCGTATTTCATGCCCGTGTCCTATATTCTCTAATCTGTGCCTGTATTCTAGTGCCTTTCATACCAGCTACCCCTTCTATACTTGCTGTGTCTGCAATTTCAGCTGTACGTGTCTTCACCTGCCATCCAGAGTCAGTACCTGCCTTCCCAACCCCTGGGGTCAGCTGCTACGTTGCCGAGAGTTTCTCTGGAGTGGTACCTGGTGGCTACCTTCCAGTACAAACCTAAGCTCACAATTAAAGGATATAGTGAAAATGATGTAGTCACTTAGAAATGCCCCTCCAGGGTGAGGCTGTTTTCCGTAGTGCAGTTTATCCACACCCACCAGCGTGAGAGTAGTGATCTATTCATGTACTGACGGTGGTCCTGATGCTGCATTCTTGTACTGACTGTAGTTTTGGTGCTGCATTCCTGTACTGAGGGTGGTCCCATTGCCACACTCATGTACTGATGGTGGTCCTGATGCTGCATCCTTGTACTGACAGTAGTCCCGGTGCCACACTCATGTACTGATGGTGGTTTTGGTGCCACATTCATGTACTGATTGTGGTTCTGATGCTGCATTTGTGTACTGACAGTGGTTGTGGTGCCACTTTCATGTACTGACAGTGGTTCAGATGCTGAATTTGTGTACTGACAGTGGTTCTGGTGCCACACTCAAGTACTGACAGTGGTTCTGATCTTTCACACATGTACTTGGTGAATAGGTTAAAGCTCTCAAATCTCTAAGTTTTGATTATTTTATAAAGATTTGTTGAGTTTCTGCTCCAAATACTCAGTTTAAGTTAGTGTGTTCACACTGAATTGTTTGGAGCAGAAACTGAGCAAATCCTCTGGTTCTGAAGATGTTTTAATGGAAATTCCACTTTTGAGGTTCTTTTTGCGGCCCATGCGATTAGTTTGGTATGGCAATGTGGCCCTTGGACCAAAAAATGTTTTGCACCCCTACCTAATTCCTGACAGATTGTAGCCTGTGAGCAGAACATCTCAGACACCAGGGGTGGAAGACACCTCAGACACCAGACAGGAACACCTCAGGGGGTCGCTAATGGAGAGACAGCTCAGACACTGGGGGGAGAGAGACAGCTCAGACACTGGGGAGTAGAGAGACACATCAGACACGGGGAGTAGAGAGACACATCAGATATCAGGGAGTAGAGAGACACGTCAGACACCGGAAAGTAGAGACAATGGGGAGAGTAGAGAGAGACACCCCAGACACCTGGAAGTAGAAAGACGTAAGACACTGGGGTGTAGAAAGACACTTCAGACAAAAGGGAGCACAGAGACACCTCAGACACAAGAAAGTAGAGAGAGACCTCAGACACTGGGAACCAGAGAAACACCTCAGACACAGGGGAGTAGAGAGGCACGCCAGACACTAGGGAGAAGAGAGACAAGTCAGACACTGGGGAGTAGAGAGACACATCAGACACCGGGAGTAGAGAGACATATCAGACACCGGGGAGAAGAGAGACACCTCAGACACCGGGGAGAAGAGACATATCATACACCGGGGAGTAGAGACACGTTAGACCCTGAGGAGTAGAGAGACACGTCAGACATCGGGGAGTAGAGAAAAACCTCAGACACCGGGAAGTAGAGACACCCCAGATACCTGGGAGTAGAGAGACATCAGACACTGGGGAGTAGAAAGACACCCCAGACACCAGGGAGTACAGAGACACCTCAGACATAAGGAAGTAGAGAGACCTCAGACACTGGGAGTAGAGAGACCCCCAGACACTAGGGAGAAGAGAGACACGTCAGACACTGGGGAGATAGTGAGACACATCAGACTGGGGAGTAGAGAGACACCGGGGTGTAGAGAGACATGTCAGACACCGGGGAGTAAAGAGACATATTAGACACCGGGGAGTAAAGAGTTACCTCAGACACCGGGGAGTAGAGAGACACGTCAGACACCGGGGAGTAAGAGAGACACCGGAGAGTAGGGAGACACCTTAGACACCAGGGAGTAGAGAGACACTTCAGACACCAGGGAGTAGAGAGAGACCTCAGACACTGGGGAGTAGAGAGACACATCAGACACGGGGAGTAGAGAGACACCTCAGACACGGGAGTAAAGAGAGACCTCAGACACCGGGGAGTAGAGAGACACCGGAGAGTAGAGATACACCTTAGACACTGGGAAGTAGAGAGACACCTTAGACACCAGGGAGCACAGAGACACTTCAGACACCAGGGAGTAGAAGAGACCTCAGACACTGGGGAGTAGAGAGACATATCAGATACGGGGAGTAGGAGACACGTCAGACAACGGGGAGTAGACAGAAAGCTCAGACACCGGGGGAGGGGGCAGATACACCTCAGGTACCATTACACGCCGCAACTATCACTGGCGATCGGTAGCAACCAATCGTGCGCGTGCACGTTTTTAATGGTTGCTAACGATCGCCAATTCCGCATGTACACGCCGCAGTTGCGCCCTCAACCTAAGGGAACATGATTCCCGGAAGTTCAAACAGATCCTGCAGGAAACATCCGGTTGAATCCCGTCGCCGCTTCACACGCCGCATCAGTAGGGGAATGTGGGCGTACATGCTCTGCGGCGCCAAAACATAGGCGTGACATACTTGTGTATTCCATGACGCTATCACGCTGATTGGACAACACAATAGCGTCATGATTGGCCAGCCTGCGCAGGAAGGCTGGCTAATACATGACGCCATTCCAATTGTGTAGTGTGAATGGTCAGCTCTTTAAATATGTCGCCCTGAGAAGGGACAGCCAATGGTAACACAGTAGTCACCACAATCATCGCTGATGGGGTACGGTATCCATGACGCTGTGGCACGCTCTGGGAAATCACTAAGCGACGCAGATTCCATCCCTATCGCCCGTTTACACGCCAATACCAGGGCAATTCACCTTCTGGGTTGCCTCTGATTTTAGAACAATGCTCTGAAACCGCAACCAGGAGCAACTGCGAGAAACTTGATCATTTCCCAAATTACACCCGCCACTTCGTAGCAATTTCATGGCAACCGTGACAAAATCCCCATTGCCAGGCAGTTGCTACCCTGCAGTGGCGGCGTGTAAAGGTACCTTCAGAGATTGGGCAAGTTGGAAGTGACAACTCAGATACTGGAAGGAGATATGGGGGGAGAAGTCGCAAAAAATTGGGGGGGGGGGATTATCAGGCCACAAACTGGAGGGAGGGGGAATACCTCAGACACCAAGGCTTAAAGGGACTCCTCAGACAACGGGGGAGGGATAGAGTGGGACATCTCAGATACTGAGGGGGGAAAGAGACACCTCAGAGAAGTGACTGGGGGAGGGTTTTTACACCCCATACACTGAGAGAGACAGAGACACATTTAACACTATGGGGAGGAAGGCAGCTCAGGCACGGGGATGAACAAAAGGGAGGCAGCTCAGGCACACGGTGTACAGAGGGAGGCAGCTCAGGCACGGGGGTGAACAGGGGAGGGAGCACAGGCACGGGGGTGAACAGGGGAGCAGCTCAGGCACGGGGGTGAACAGGGGGAGCAGCTCAGGCACGGGGGTAAACAGGGGGAGCAGCTCAGGCACGGGGTAAACAGGGGAGGGAGCTCAGGCACGGGGGTGAACAGGGGGAGCAGCTCAGGCACTGGGGTGAATGGGGGGAGCCAGCTCATGCATGGGAGTGAACTGGGGGAGGCAGCTCAAACATGGGGGTGAACAGGAGGAAGCAGCTCAAACATGGGGGATAATAGGGGGAGGCAGCTAAGGTATGGGGGTGAACAGGGGCAGGCAGCTCAGGCACAGAGGTGAACAGTGGGAGGCAGCTCAGGCACGGGGGTGAACAGGGGGAGGCAGCTCAGGCACACAGGTTAACGGGGAGGAAGCTCAGGCATGGGGGTGAATAGGGGGAGGAAGCTTAGGCACAGGGGTGAGCAGGGGGAGGCAGCTCAGGCTCAGGGGTGAACAGGTGGAGGCAGCTCAGGTATAGGGGTGAACAGGGGCAGGCAGCTCAGGCACGGAGGTGTACAGAGGGAGGCAGCTCAGGCACAGGGGTGAACGGAGGGAGCCAGCTTATGCATGGGAGTGAACTGGGGGAGGCAGCTCAAACATGGGGGTGAACAGGAGGAAGCAGCTCAAACATGGGGGATAATAAGGGGAGGCAGCTCAAACATGGGGGTGAACAGGAGGAAGCAGCTCAAACATGGGGGATAATAGGGGGAGGCAGCTCAGGTACGGGGGTGAACAGGGGGGGGCAGCTCAGGCACGGGGGTGAACAGTGGGAGGCAGCTCAGGCACGGGGGTGAACGAGGGGAGGAAGCTCAGCAGGCACAGGGGTGAACAGGGGGAGGCAGATCAGACAGAGGGGTGAACGGGGGAGGAATCTCAGACTCGGGGTGAAAATGGGTAGGCAGCTCGGGGGTGAACAGGGGGGAGGAAGCTCAAGCACAGGGGTCAACAGGGGGAGGAAGCTCGTGAACAGGGGAAGGAAGCTTGGGCACGAGGGTGAACAGGGGGAGGAAGCTCAGGCACGGGGGTGAACAGGGGGGAGGAAGCTCAAGCACAGGGGTCAACAGGGGGAGGAAGCTCGTGAACAGGGAAGGAAGCTCGGGCACGAGGGTGAACAGGGGAGGAAGCTCAGGCATGGGGGGTAAACAGGGGAGGCAGCTCAGGCATGGGGGGTGAACAGGAGGAGGCAGCTCAGGCACGGGGGTGAACAGGGGGAGGCAGCTTAGGCACGGAGGTGAACAGCGGGAGGCAGCTCAGGCTCGGGGGTGAACAGGGGGAGGCAGCTCAGTCTCGGGGGTGAAAAGGAGAAGGCAGCTCAGGCACAGGGGTGAACAGGGGGAGGTAGCTCAGGCACAGGGGTGAACGGGGGATGCAGCTCAGACACAGGGGTGCACGGGGGAGAAAGCTCAGGCACGGGGGTGAACAGGGGGAGGCAGCTCAGGCTCGGGGGGTAAACAGGGGGAGGCAGCTCAGGCATGGGGGGTGAACAGGAGGAGGCAGCTCAGGGACGGGGGGTGAACAGGAGGAGGCAGCTCAGGCACGGGGTGAACAGCGGGAGGCAGCTCAGGCACGGGGGTGAACAGGGGGAGGAAGATGCGAGACCCCCCGGGAGCGCACAGACCCCGGAGCTGCAGGAAGGGATCACAGAGGGGGCGGAGCTTCTGCAACTCACGGGAAGTTGGAAACAAACTTTCCTGCAACCCCAAGAATCTGCGGCAGGTGAGAGCGAGACACCGGGGGATACCGAGCCTGAGCCCCGAACTGAGCGAGACACCGGGGATACCGAGCCTGAGCCCCGAACTGAGGGAGACACCGGGGGATACCGAGCCTGAGCCCCGAACTGAGGGAGACACCGGGGGATACCGAGCCTGAGCCCCGAACTGAGCGAGACACCGGGGGATACCGAGCCTGAGCCCGGAACTGAGGGAGACACCGGGGGATACCGAGCCTGAGCCCGGAACTGAGGGAGACACCGGGGGATACCGAGCCTGAGCCCCGAACTGAGGGAGACACCGGGTGATACCGAGCCTGAGCCCCGAACTGAGGGAGACACCGGGGGATACCGAGCCTGAGCCCCGAACTGAGGGAGACACCGGGTGATACCGAGCCTGAGCCCCGAACTGAGGGAGACACCGGGGGATACCGAGCCTGTGCCCCGAACTGAGGTAGACACCGGGGGATACCGAGCCTGAGCCCCGAACTGATGGAGACAGCGGGGGATACCGAGCCTGAGCCCAAACTGAGGGGATACCGAGCCTGAGCCCCGAACTGAGTGAGACACCGGGGGATACCGAGCCTGAGCCCGGAACTGAGGGAGACACCGGGGGATACCGAGCCTGAGCCCGGAACTGAGGGAGACACCGGGGGATACCGAGCCTGAGCCCCGAACTGAGGGAGACACCGGGGGATACCGAGCCTGAGCCCCGAACTGAGGGAGACACCGGGTGATACCGAGCCTGAGCCCCGAACTGAGGGAAACACCGGGGGATACCGAGCCTGTGCCCCGAACTGAGGTAGACACCGGGGGATACCGAGCCTGAGCCCCCGAACTGATGGAGACAGCGGGGGATACCGAGCCTGAGCCCAAACTGAGGGGATACCGAGCCTGAGCCCGAACTGAGGGAGACACCGGGGGATACCGAGCCTGAGCCCCGAACTGAGGTAGACACCGGGGGATACCGAGCCTGAGCCCCGAACTGAGGTAGACACCGGGGGATACTGAGCCTGAGCCCCGAACTGAGGTAGACACCGGGGGATACCGAGCCTGACCCCGAACTGAGGTAGACACCGGGGGATACCGAGCCTGAGCCCCGAACTGAGGTAGACACCGGAGACTACCGAGCCTGAGCCCCGAACTGAGGTAGACACCGGGGGATACCGAGCCTGAGCCCCGAACTGAGGTAGACACCGGGGGATACCGAGCCTGAGCCCCGAACTGAGGTAGACACCGGGGGATACCGAGCCTGAGCCCCGAACTGAGGTAGACACCGGAGACTACCGAGCCTGAGCCCCGAAGTGAGGTAGACATTAGGAGCCTGAGCCGAGCACCTCTCCTGCAACCCCCCTCCCCGAACCGTGTACTTTCCTGCAACCCCTGAACCAAGTACCCCTGAATTATACAGCTCCCCGAACTGAGCACTTCCCTCTTGGCGCCCCGCTCTGTTCTAGCCTGGTTGTTGCCTCTCAGCGCCCCACTCTGTCGTAGGCCAGTTTTTGCCTCCTCTCAGCGCCCCGCTTTGTTCTAGCCCGCTTCTAGGCTAGTTTTTGACTCCTTTCAGCACCCCGCTCTGTTCTAGCCCGCTTGTTGCCTCCTCTCAGCGCCCCACTCTGTTCTAGCCCGGTTGTTGCCTTCTCTCGGCTCCCCGCTCTGTTCTAGCCCGGTTGTTGCCTCCTCTCGGCGCCCCACTCTGTTCTAGCCCGGTTGTTGCCTCCCTCGGCGCCCCACTCTGTTCTAGCCCAGTTGTTGCCTCTCTCGGCGCCCGCTTTGTTCTGACCAGTTGTTGTCTCCTGTCTGCAGCCCCGCTCTGTTCTAGCCCGGTTGTTGCCTCCTCTCGGCGCCCCACTTGTTCTAGCCCGGTTGTTGCCTCCCTCGGCGCCCCACTCTGTTCTAGCCCAGTTGTTGCCTTCTCTCGGCGCCCCGCTTGTTCTGACCCGTTGTTGTCTCCTGTCTGCACCCCGCTCTGTTCTAGCCCAGTTGTTGCCTCTCTCGGCTGCCCTGCTTGTCCTTGGCCAGTTTTGCCTGTCTTAGCCCCCGCTCTGTTCTGGGCCGGTTGTTGCCTCCTCTGAGCACCCTGCTCTGTTCTGGGCTGGATGTTGCCTCCTCTGAGCACCCTGCTCTGTTCTGGAGCTAGGACTGTTGCCTCATCTTAGCACTCTGCTCTATTCTGGCCTGGTTGTTGCCTCTGAACACCATGCTCTTTTCTGGCCTGGTTGCTTCCTCTTAGCGGTCCTCTCTGTTCTAGCCTGGTTGTTGCCTCCTCTCTGCGCCCTGCTCTGTTCTAGCCTGGTTGTTGCCTCCTCTTGGCGCCTCACTCTGGTCTTACCTAGTTGTTGCTTCCTCTCAGCGCCCTGCTCTGTTCTAGCCTAGTTGTTGCCTCCTCTCAGCGCCCCGCTCTGGTCTGGCCTAGTTTATGCCTCCTCTCAGCATCCCACTTGGACCTAGGCCAGTTTTTGCCTGCTCTCAGCGCCCAGCTCTATTCTTGGCCAATTGCCTTCTCTCAGCGCCCGCTCTGGTCTAGACCGGTTGTTGCCCCTCTTGGCATCCCGCTCTGTTTTGGCCTGGTTGTTTCCTCTCGGCGCCCTGCTCTTTTCTGGGCTTGTTGCCTCCTCTTAGCTTCCCACTCTGTTCTGAGCTGGTTGTGGCCTCCTCTCAGTGCCCTGCTCTGTTTTAGCCTGGTAGTTGCCTCCTCAATGTCCCACTGTATTCTAGGCCAGTTTTTGCCTCCTCTCAGCTCCCGCTCTGTTCTGGGCCGGTTGCCTCCTCTCAGCACCTGCTCTGGTCTAGTCCGGTTGTTGCCTCCTGTCAGCACCCCACTCTGTTCTGGCCTGGTTGCCTCCTCTCAGCTTCCCACTCTGTTTGAGCTGGTTGTGCCTCCTCTCAGCGCCCTACTCTGTTCTAGCCTGGTAGTTGCCTCCTCAATGTCTCACTGTGTTCTAGGCCAGATTTTGCCTCCTCTCAGCTCCCTGCTCTGTTCTTGCCCGGTTGTTACCTCCTCTCCGCACTCCGCTCTATTGTGGCCTAGTTGTTGCCTCCTCTCAGCGCCCTACTCTTTTCTGGGTTGGTTGCCTCCTCTCAGCGTCCTCCTCTGTTCTAGACTGGTTGTTGCCTCCTCTCAGCGTCCCCCTCTGTTCTAGACTGGTTGTGGCCTCCTTTCAGCACCCTGCTCTGTTTTAGCCTGGTTGTTGCCTCCTGTCACGAATTTAGTCAGGACCTGCAGCTCTCTGGCGCCCTCGTATACTCTGGCCAAAACCAGTATTGCCAGAGGATAAGCAAAGTAGTGCAGCTGCTCTAATTCATGTCGTCTATTGTGGCATGTGATGTGACAGGATGTGTATCATATAATATATATATATATATTATTTATTTATAAAGCACCATTAATTCCATGGTGCTGTACATGAGAAGGGGTTACATACAAAATTATAGATATAGTTTACAGTAAACAAATTAACAATGACATACTGGTACAGAGGGGAGAAGACCCTGCCCTTGCAGGCTTACATTCTACAGGATAATGGGGAGGAGACAGTGGATCAGGGGTGCAGCAGATCTGGTGGCGGTGAGGTGGCAGCTCCTGGTGATGGTGAGGTGGAAGCTCCGGTGGCGGCTCGGTCATTACAGGCTGTAGCTTTCCTGAAGAGATGGGTTTTCAGGTTCCGTCTGAAGGATCCGAGTGTGGTGGATAATCTGACATGTTGGGGCGCAGAATTCCAGAGGATGGGGGATATTCGGGAGAAATTTTGGAGGCGGTTGTGTGAGGAACGGATAAGTGTGGAGGAGAGGAGGAGGTCTTGGGAGGATCGAAGGTTATGTGAGGGAAGATAGTGTGAGATCAGTTCAGAGATATATGGAGGGGACAGTTTATGGATGGCTTTGTAGGTCAGTGTTAGTAGCTTGAACTGGATTCGTTGGGGAATTGGAAGCCAGTGGAGGGATTTGAAGAGAGGAGAAACGGGAATAGCGAGGAGAGAGGTGGATTCATCAGGCAGCAGAGTTGAGGACAGATTGGAGAGGTGTAAGAGTGTTAGCAGGGAGGCCACATAGGAGAATGTTGCAGTAGTCGAGGTGGGAGATGATGAGGGCATGTACAAGAATTTTAGTAAACTGAGGGCTGAGGAAAGCACAGATTTTAGAAATATTCTAGAGCTGGGTTTGAAGGACAGGGCAGAGTCGAGAGTTACCCTGAGGCAGCGAATTTCAGGTGTGAGACAGAGCATGATGCCATTTACCATAATAGATTAGGTGGTGAAGATGAAAGATGGGATGGAGGAAAGATGATGAGTTGGGTTTTGTCTACATTGAGTTTTAGGAAGCAAAAGAGGAGAAGGAGGATATGGCTGATAGACACTCTGGGATTCTGGACAGCAGAGAGGTCACGTCTGGGCCAGAGAGGTAGATCTGAGTGTCATCAGTGTGCAGGTGATACTGGAAGCCATGGGACTGTAGGAGTTGTCTGAGACCAAGGGTATAGATGGAGAAAAGGAGGGGTCCCAGGACAGAGCCTTGAGGGACCCCAACAGGCAGAGGGCGGGATGAGGAGGAAGTGTGTGAGTGGGAGATGCTAAATGTGCGGTTGGAAAGGTAAGAGGCAGCCCAGGAGAGGGCAAGGTCAGTGATACCAATGGCAGAGAGGATCTGTAATAAGAGGCAGTGGTCGACTGTGTCAAAGGCAGAGGACAGGTCTAGAAGGAGGAGGATGGAGAAGTGTCTGTTAGCTCTGGCTGTTATTAAGTCGTTAGTAATTTTGGATAGGGCAGTTTCAGTGGAGTGGTGGGGGCGGAAGCCTGATTGTAGGTTGTCAAGGAGAGAGCAAGGTGTAAAAGGAAAGAGATGGGGTGTCTGAACCGCGCTCCCGTCTTGACAAATTCAATCCAATGCATTTGTCACACTTTGCGTTGAACGAGAGGGGCGACTGAGTCTATGGCTGATGGGAGGGTGGCATTATTGAAAGCGGTGGCACTGTCTATTGTGGAGTGACGATATGGATGACAGAGGTAGAATAGATGGAAAGAAAAAAGAGAAAGTTGCGCCACGCTCATCCCACACTTGGCTGCGGTTTAATCGAGGATACACTAACCTGGGACTGTTGTGCGCCGCACAACAAGGATCAAGGTACGGGGTGGGTGTGTGATCGATCTGCTAATTTCTTGGGCGGCCTTTACTTAGATCCGTTCACAAAGCTCCAAGGTAGTATTGATCGTGCTCACCGGGTTCGAGCACTGGAGCCCTAATCCATGTTCAGCGAGGTCTTTCCTTCAGCGGCTCTCATACCACACCCCGAAGGGAGGAAGGCAATGGAATATAAGAAGGAAATGGTATGGACATGAGCGCTAGAAAAGACCCAGGAGCTGGTTGATAGTAAAATTTACCTCTAGGTTTATTAAAAAGTGGATAGAGCGAGCCCTCAGCCACAACGCGTTTCGACAAACGTCTTCCTCAAGTGGATGGAATAGAGTCTGAGTCGGTGAATGTCTAAATGTACAAGATTTCTGCAAGGATGTGCTAGTGATTGGACATTCGTAAGGAGGAGAAGGTGAGTAGATGGTGGTCAAATAAAGGGAAGGGCAAGGTTGTGAGATTAGATAGGGAACAGAGGCGGGTGAAGATGAGGTCTAATGTACAGTGCCTACAAGTAGTATTCAACCCCCTGCAGATTTAGGTGGTTTGATAAGATGCAAATAAGTTAGAGCCTTCAAACTGCAAACGAGAGTAGGACTTATTAACAGAAGCATAAATATTAAAAACCAAAAAGTTATGTTGCTCAGTTGAATTTTTATAAATTTTAAACATAAAAGTGTGGGTCAATTATTATTCAACCCCTCAAACCACCAGCATTCTGTTTGGTCCCCCTAAAGTATTAAGAAGTAGTTCAGGCACAAAGAACAATGAGCTTCACATGTGTGGATTAATTATCTCTTTTGCCAGCCTTTTCTGACTATTTAAGACCCTCCCCAAACTTGTGAACAGCACTCATACATGGTCAACATGGGAAAGACAAAGGAGCAATCCAAGGCCATCAGAGACAAGATCGTGGAGGATCACAAGGCTGGCAAGGGGTGCAAAACCCTTTCCAAGGAGTTGGGCCTACCTGTCTCCACTGTTGGGAGCATCATCCGGAAGTGGAAGGCTTATGGAACTACTGTTAGCCTTCTACGGCCTGGACAGCCTTTGAAAGTTTCCTCCCGTGCCGAGGCCAGGCTTGTCCGAAGAGTCAAGGCTAACCCAAGGACAAGAAGGAAGGAGCTCCGGGAAGATCTCATGGCAGTGGGGACATTGGTTTCAGTCAATACCATAAGTAACGTACTCCACCGCAATGGTCTCCGTTCCAGACGAGCCCGTAGGGTACCTTTACTTTCAAAGCGTCATGTGAAGGCTCATCTACAGTTTGCTCATGATCACTTGGAGGACTCTGAGACAGACTGGTTCAAGGTTCTATGGTCTGATGAGACCAAGATCGAGATCTTTGGTGCCAACCACACACGTGACGTTTGGAGACTGGATGGCACTGCATACGACCCCAAGAATACCATCCCTACAGTCAAGCATGGTGGTGGCAGCATCATGCTGTGGGGCTGTTTCTCAGCCAAGGGGCCTGGCCATCTGGTCCGCATCCATGGGAAGATGGATAGCACGGCCTACCTGGAGATTTTGGCCAAGAACCTCCGCTCCTCCATCAAGGATCTTAAGATGGGTCGTAATTTCATCTTCCAACAAGACAACGACCCAAAGCACACAGCCAAGAAAACCAAGGCCTGGTTCAAGAGGGAAAAATCAAGGTGATGGAGTGGCCTAGTCAGTCTCCGGACCTTAACCCAATTGAAAACTTGTGGAAGGAGCTCAAGATTAAAGTCCACATGAGACACCCAAAGAACCTAGATAACTTGGAGAAGATCTGCATGGAGGAGTGGGCCAAGATAACTCCAAAGACCTGTGCCGGCCTGATCAGGTCTTATAAAAGACGATTATTAGCTGTAATTGCAAACAAGGGTTATTCCACAAAATATTAAACCTAGGGGTTGAATAATAATTGACCCACACTTTTATGTTTAAAATTTATTAAAATTCAACTGAGCAACATAACTTTTTGGTTTGTAAGATTTATGCTTCTGTTAATAAATCCTACTCTCGTTTGCAGTTTGAAGGTTCTAACTTATTTGCATCTTATCAAACCACCTAAATCTGCAGGGGGTTGAATACTACTTGTAGGCACTGTATGTCCGTCTGTGTGGGTGGCTGTGGAAGACCACTGAGTAAGTCCAAAGAATGAGGTAAGTGAACGGAGTTTGGAGGCTGCTGGCTGGCGCGTGTCAGTAGGGATATTAAAATCACCCATGATAATGGTGGGAATGTCAGCAGTTCCACCAGTTCCTGCCAGGAACATATATATACCTTGATCCAATCACCCTCAGGCCCACAATATCACATAAATGCAAAAATGATGCTGCCACCACCGATCTCTTTCAGGTGGATCAGTAGCCTGTTTGGTAATGTGAATCTTGCAGGAGGTGCGTGTCGCTCGTTCATACAACAGGAAGAACAATACTAGTAAATTATAATTTTTCTCCAAAGAAATGGCAGTGATATAAAAGATATTACAAAAGAGACAATTTACATATATGCATAAACGGTTATTAAAATAAAACGGATTAAATGAGAAATTACAAAACCTGTGCCACGTGGTGACAACTCAGATTCAGTGGGGGAAGACAGCACCCCAGAAATGGTGTGTGATTCTGCCTTACAGGGGTAAGGTGATGATGCTGTGTTGTGGTCCCATGCGAGAATTACTCTAAAAATGGACGCTTTGATTTTACGTGTTATACCATAAAACCAGAAACTCCCACTTTGCTTACTTCACATGTGGGCTGGTTTCTTAGAAAAGCACCCCCTCTCCACAATTCTCAAAACCTCAATTTTTCCTTATCTCTGGCCTGAAAGCTCTCAGGTCAACGATGTGGACATCATGTTTTCCCTCATGATTTTTGGTGATGTTTGACTTCAAATATGATGTCTGTGATGTGCTGGTGGTCAGAATTCATTTCTCCGGTTTCTGACAGTGTTCAGACATATAAGCGGTACTATTAGATCCGCAAAAATGTAAGTATTACAACCAGATGATTTATGTATTTGTGGCACGAACGTTTCTTATTAGATTTAACATTGATTGTTTACAACAGCAGACAAAGGAATATCATGAGGATGTTGGAGGGGAAAAACCAGAACAAACCAGCTGGTTTTCAGCTTAGCTCAGGTTTATGGCTTGGCCGGGTTGTAAAAATTCCTGACTTGGGGGAGCAGAGAGAAGATCTACACAGTTCCCCTACAAACAAAAAAGGAGCGGAAAAGTAAAACAGCTCTGGCTGTCTTTTTTAAAGCATTGAGTATAATCCAGATTTTCCTGACACCTCCTCTCGGTGCCCCGCTCTGGTCTAGCCTGGTTGTTGCTTTCTCTCAGCGCCCTGCTCTGTTCTATTCGGTTGTTGGCTCTTCTCGGTACCCAGCTCTGTTCTAGCCCGGTTGTTGCCTTCTCTCAGTATCCCGTTCTGTTCTAGGTTGGTTTCTGTCTCCTCTCAGTGCACCCACTATGTTCTAGTCCAGTTGTTGCCTCCTCTCAGCGCCTCGCTCTGTTCTTGGACGGTTCTTGCCTCCTTTCAGCACCCCGGTCTGTTCATGGCCGGTTCTTGCCTCCTCAGCACCCCGGTCTGTTCTGGGCCGGGTGCCTCCTCTCAGTGCCCTGCTCTGTTTTAGGTTGGTTTCTGCCTCCTCTCAGTACCCCACTGTGTTCTAGTCTAGTTGTCGCCTCCTCTGAGCGCCCTGCTCTGTTTAGGTCATTTTTGCCTCCTTTCAGCACCTTGTTACCTCCACTCAGCGCCACGCTCTATTCTAGGCCAGTTTTTGTCTCCCTGCTCTGTTCACGGCAGGTTGCCTCATCTCAGCACCCCGCTCTGTTCTGGGCCAGTTGCCTCCTCTCAGCATCCTGCTCTGGCCTGGTTGTTGCTTCTCACCTCCCCGATCTGTTCTTGGTCAGTTGTCTCCTCTCTGTACCCCGCTCTGTTCTTGGATAGTTGCCTCCTCTCAAAGCCTCGCTGTATTCTGGGCCGGTTGCCTCCTCTCAGCGCCTCACTCTGTTCTGGGCCGGTTGCCTCCTTTTGGACCCCGCTCCTGTTCTTGGACAGTTGCCTCCTCTCAGTATTCCATTCTGGCCCATTTGTTGCCTCCTCTCTGCACTTCACTCTATTCTGGGCCGGTTGCCTCCTCTCGGCATCCTGGTCTGTTCTGGTCTGGTTGCTGCATCTTCTCAGCTCCCTGCTCTGTTCTTGGATAGTTGTCTCCTCTCAGCTCGCTGCTCTGTTCTTGGAAAATTGCCTCCTCTCAGAGCCTCACACTGGCACAGTGACCTGGTTGTTGCCTCCTCTCAGTGCCCCACTCTGGTCTGGGCCGGTTGTTGCCTCCTCTCAGCAGTCCCGGTCTATTCTGGACTGGTTGTTGCCTCCTTTCAGTTCCCCGCTCTGTTCTGAGCCGGTTGTTGCCTCTCAGGGCCCCACTCTCTTCTGGGCCGGTTGTTGCCTCCTCTCAGCACCCCGCTCTCTTCTGGGCTGGTTGTTGCCTCCTCTCAGCGCCCCACTCTGTTCTGGGCTGGTTGTTGCTCTTTCCTGGACAGATAAACACTAGGGGGGACCCAGGTTGCAGGTGTTCAGACGTTTGGAGGTCATACAAGAGAAAAGAAACAGGGAAGCGCTCCCAGTGGGGAGAACCTGGTGTGCAATTAGGGGGTAGGTGGAGATGAGCGGGGGGTCGACTCTAACCTTATCGGGCTGTGCTGCCTTCGCACAACCTCAGTGTGAGCCTGCTGCTGGGGCCTCCTGGCGCCCGTACTGCTGGACGCAGCTTCTGCTGGTTTCCGGCGTTCACCCGGTCATGTGGGCTTGCAATCATGTGACCCGTGCCTAGCCAATCACCTGAGGAAGACAACAATCCGTTGTGGAAACCCATTGTGGTAATAAAGACGTGTTTTTAAAGTTTTAATTGTTCATTTTTGTGCCCCAGCGCTCCTCATTAAGTAACTTTTTTTTTCCTTGAGTTTGGAGGTCATAGTCCACTTCTTGTGTTTCTGACTTTTGTTTCCCTATGACAGGTTGCAGGTTGTTCTCTTCCACCTTGGTATTACTGATGCCGGTTCAGCCGTCTGTACACACAGGATGTTGAGCTGCTGTTTTTTAGGACTGTCTATTCTCAGAGGGGGTCCTGTGTCTCCACTTTCAGGCACTTGTTCCCTGTAGACATTTGTCATCCATCCCGGACACCATGAGCCAGAGCGGTGGTCCGAGTCCCCGGACTGCGGACTCGCCTCTGCTGTTACAAAGCTCTGAGCTCCTCTGCAGTCTGACAAACTCTCAGCCTGAACGGATGCGACATCCAGACTCTGTGGCCTCTTCACCCAAGAGCCTCCCTCCATCCCCGATCCCCCAGACCGCCATTCCCCTGTCTGCCGGAGACTGGGAGAGTCGTGAGGAGCTCCGGCAGCGAGAGCTGGAGGAGGCCCGGGCCCGCGCCGCTCAGATGGAAAAGACCATGCGCTGGTGGTCAGACTGCACCGCCAACTGGAGGGAGAAGTGGAGCAAAGTCCGAGCCGAGAGGAACAAGGCCAGGGAGGAGGGGGTGCAGCTCCGAAACCGGCTGGAGGTCCTGAGCAAAGAGCTGAGTGCAATGAAACGAGAGCGGCAGGAAGTCATGAGCGAGACAGAGCAGCTGCGCAGAGAGGTGGAGAAGCTGCACGGCAAAGAGCAGCAGCCGGAGGAACCGGTGCGCGATGTGGACACTGAGAGACCCTCAAAGACAAAGGTAAAACCACAAGACCTCACACTGGTGAATGGACTGGGGGGTAGAAACGCCTCTCCGGGTCGCCCCAGAGCCACATCTCAGCTCCTCTGTCAGATGCATCCACAGCTCTGGCAGCAACCACAGGAGATTGAATCATAAAATAGCGACCAGGCGGCATATCATTGTGTCTCTAACCCCTGATTTCAGGAGATGGACACCGACCTGCATCAAGAGGACTGTGAGCAGCACAACGGAGGCTCCCCCCGCAGCCCGAGACCCCGGCACTGGGAGGAACGAGACCCCAATGAGGATGAGGCCCCCCGGATCACAGCGCTGAGGCTGAGACTGGACGAGACTCAGAAGGTTCTGCTGAAGGAGAGAGAGTGAGTGCTGGGAAGAGGGATATATCAAGAAGAGGGGATATATCCCGGGGAGAGAGGGATATACTGGGAAGAGGGGATACAACAGGGAGAGGGGGTATATACCGGGGAGAGTGGATACATGGGGGTATACCGGGGAGAGTGGGTATACTGGTGTAAGCAATCTGAGGGTCTGTGTCTGTTTATATTGGGAGGAGGGTGTGTAAGATAGGGGAATGCATATACTATATACAGGTGAGTAAATATGTGACGGGATGCAGTGTGTAGTGGCAGGAGTGTGCGCATATGCAGTGCAGTGCAGGCTGCCCGGGACCCCTGGTGAGTGGATAGTTGGCTGGCCTAGAACCCCCTAGTGGGCGGTTGGGTGACTGACCTGGGAGCCTTGGTGAGCGGATGGTTGGCTGGCCCGGGACCTCTGGTGGGGGATGGTTGGCAGGCCTGGGACCCCTGGTGAGTGAATGGTTGGCTGGCTTGGAACCTCTGGTGAGCAGATGGTTGTCTGGCCTGGGTCCCCCAGTGAGTGGATGGTTGGCTGGCCTGGGATCCCCGGTGAGCAGTTGGGTGGCTGTCCTGGGAACCCCGGTGAGCAGTTGTATGGTTGGCCTGGGACCCCTGGTGGGCGGTTGGGTGGCTGACCTGGGACCCCCGATGAGTAGATGGTTGGCTAACCTGGGACCCCAGTGAGTAGATGGTTGGCTAACCTGGGACCCCCAGTGAGTAGATGGTTGGCTAACCCGGGACCCCCAGTGAGTAGATGGTTGGCTGACCCAGGACCCCCCGGTGAGCGGATGGTTGGCTGGCCAAGGACCCCTGGTGAGCAGATGGTTGGCTGGCCGGGGACACCTGGTGGGCGGATGGTTGGCTGGCCTTTGACCCCTAGTGAACGGATGGTTGTCTGACCTGGGACCCCTGGTGAGCGGATGATTGGCTGGTCTGAGACCCCCGGTGAGTGGATGGTTGGCTGGCCTGGGACCCCTGGTGAGCTGGCCCTGGCTGACCTATAGATGTCAGTGACTGATGCGCCCTATGTAATGTGATCTGCGCTGACCGGAGACCCCAACATTTTCTCTAATGTAACTATAGGGACAAGATGTTACTGCGTAAAACCATGGAGAGGACGGAGGCCGAGCTCAGCCACTGCCGGGAGAAGTGCGAGGAGCTGAGCAAAGCCAGGCAGGAGGCCGTCACCCAGGTAAGAGATTGCCTAGGGAGTAGCCACCTAATGGGGAGGAGCTCTGAGTGGATAGACATGATCCTGGGCTGTAATATGGGCGGAGTCACCTGATGAGGGAGGAACACTGAGTATACACAAGATCCTGGGGTGTAGTATGAGTGGAGCCACCTGATGGGGAAGGAGCTCTGAGTGAATACACAGGATCTTGGGGTGTAGTATGGGCGGAGTCACCTGATGGAGGAGGAGCTGAGTATAGACAGGATCTTGGCTCTAGTGTGGGAGGAGCCACCTGATGGGGGAGGATCCTGGGGTGTAATATGGGTGGAGTGATCAACTTGGGGAGGAACTCTTGAGTATTGACAAAGTGCTGAAGAGGTAATGTGGGCGGAGTCATATGATTGAGGCAGGGACTCAAGGTGTATAGACACGATGATTGTGAGTGATGTGGGCGGAGTCATCGGATTTGTGAGGAGCTCAGTGTATAGATACGATGATTGTGAGTGATGTGGGCAGAGTCATTGGATTGGGGAGGAGCTCAGTGTATAGACACGATGATTGTGAGTGATGTGGGCAGAGTCATTGGTTTGGGTGAGGAGCTCAGTGTATAGATACGATGATTGTGAGTGATGTTGGCAGAGTCATTGGTTTGGGTGAGGAGCTCAGTGTATAGATACGATGATTGTGAGTGATGTTGGCAGAGTCATTGGTTTGGGTGAGGAGCTCAGTGTATAGATACGATGATTGTGAGTGATGTGGGCAGAGTCATTGGTTTGGGTGAGGAGCTCAGTGTATAGATACGATGATTGTGAGTGATGTTGGCAGAGTCATTGGTTTGGGTGAGGAGCTCAGTGTATAGATACGATGATTGTGAGTGATGTTGGCAGAGTCATTGGTTTGGGTGAGGAGCTCAGTGTATAGATACGATGATTGTGAGTGATGTGGGCAGAGTCATTGGTTTGGGTGAGGAGCTCAGTGTATAGATACGATGATTGTGAGTGATGTGGGCAGAGTCATTGGTTTGGGTGAGGAGCTCAGTGTATAGATACGATGATTGTGAGTGATGTGGGCAGAGTCATTGGTTTGGGTGAGGAGCTCAGTGTATAGATACGATGATTGTGAGTGATGTGGACGGAGTCATCGGATCGGGGAGGAGCTCAGTGTATAGATACGATGATTGTGAGTGATGTGGGCAGAGTCATCGGATTGGTGAGGAGCTCAGCGTATAGATACGATGATTGTGAGTGATGTGGGCAGAGTCATTGGTTTGGGTGAGGAGCTCAGTGTATAGATACGATGATTGTGAGTGATGTGGACGGAGTCATCGGATTGGGGAGGAGCTCAGTGTATAGATACGATGATTGTGAGTGATGTGGACGGAGTCATCGGATTGGGGAGGAGCTCAGTGTATAGGCAGGGTTATGGTGAGTGATGTGGGAGTAATCTTATAGGGCAAGGGGCTCTGTGTAGATGGGATGATGGTGCATGATGTGGGCGGAGTCATTTATTAGGATAGGGATTTTAGGTGTATAGACACAATCAGGGCCGGCTCCAGGTTTCTGTGGGCCCCGGGCGAAAAAGTCTCAGTGGGCCCCCTTTAGTACATATCATGGACTATAATATATATATTGCCGCACACTTACCACAAGCCCCATAGACAATGCATGTGGCTTGCCGCATAAGAGCAGCAAGTTCAGCCGCTAGGCGGAAAATGCGGCAGATGCGGATTTTTTTACCGCAACTGCACATTTTAAAAAAAGCCTATGTGAAGGCAGCCTTACAGGAACAGTGACTGCCGAAACCAGCAAGAGCTGTTCCTGACAATGTGTATATTACACGTTGTTAGGAGCATGTTAAAATGCGTTTGCGTTCCCTTGCGCTTTTTAAAAATACCCTTCAAATGCAAAATGTTGCATTTTTGTGCATCTGAGGATGCTTGGTATATACACAAGCATCCTCAAGCACACAAATAATGCAAGCAGCTCAATGGAGCCACACTGCATTATGGGTGGCACCGCAGCCAAGCGGAGTGTCTGGCCGTCCGGATCTCTCTTTCTTCTCACCTTTCTTCTCGCTGCTCCGGTCTCCTCCGGTCACTCTGCACATATCAGCACAGTCATGACAACATCGTGCCCCTCCATGCTGAGCTGCAGAATGCAGACAGCGGCAGAAGAGACTATGGAGAAGAATGCTGCTGGCAAAGGTGGCTGAGACTATAGGAGCGGAATCCGCGGGGGGCTACCACTGGTACACATACCTCGTACACACGCGGCTCTGCTCCGTACACCTCGTACACACGCGGCTCTGCTCCGTACACCTCGTACGCACGCGGCTCTGCTCCGTACACCTCGTACGCACGCGGCTCTGCTCCGTACACCTCGTACGCACGCGGCTCTGCTCCGTACACCTCGTACGCACGCGGCTCTGCTCCGTACACCTCGTACGCACGCGGCTCTGCTCCGTACACCTCGTACGCACGCGGCTCTGCTCCGTACACCTCGTACGCACGCGGCTCTGCTCCGTACACCTCGTACGCACGCGGCTCTGCTCCGTACACCTCGTACGCACGCGGCTCTGCTCCGTACACCTCGTACGCACGCGGCTCTGCTCCGTACACCTCGTACGCACGCGGCTCTGCTCCGTACACCTCGTACGCACGCGGCTCTGCTCCGTACACCTCGTACGCACGCGGCTCTGCTCCGTACACCTCGTACGCACGCGGCTCTGCTCCGTACACCTCGTACGCACGCGGCTCTGCTCCGTACACCTCGTACGCACGCGGCTCTGCTCCGTACACCTCGTACGCACGCGGCTCTGCTCCTTACACCTCGTACGCACGCGGCTCTGCTCCGTACACCTCGTGCGCACGCGGCTCTGCTCCGTACACCTCGTGCGCACGCGGCTCTGCTCCGTACACCTCGTGCGCACGCGGCTCTGCTCCGTACACCTCGTGCGCACGCGGCTCTGCTCCGTACACCTCGTGCGCACGCGGCTCTGCTCCGTACACCTCGTACCCACGCGGCTCTGCTCCGTACACCCCGTACCCACGCGGCTCTGCTCCGTACACCCCGTACCCACGCGGCTTTGCTCCATACACCTCGTACCCACGCGGCTCTGCTCCATACACCTAGTACACACTGGGCTCCGCTCCATACACCTCGTACATACTGGGCTCCGCTCCATACACCTCGTACACACTGGGCTCCGCTCCGTACACCTAGTACACACTAGGCTCTGCTACATTCACACTGTAAATCCCTCCTGACCCCACACATAAACTTCACCTAATTGCTATGCTGGCCATCATGATGCTCAGAGTCCTGCATACACTGAGGAGCTGGTCATGTGACCCCTGACTCCACCCTCCATTGACATCATCACAGGTCCTGTCAGCCCAGAGTGTGCAGCTCTGTCGGCTCCCACAGAGGGAGATCTCCGGAGCTGCAGGAGGCTGAGTGCGCCCTCCCTTCAAATGACCCCCCAGCTGCCCCTGGATATGGCCCTGGCTGTGGGGGCAGTGTGCTCAGGGGCCCCTGAGGCTAGGGTCACACTTGCATTGTGACCCTAGCCTGATGCAAGTATTTTCGGCTGCAGCACATAGCTTTTAATGCTATGCGCTGGAGCCCATAGAAACCCGATGTTTACCTTACCAACCATTGGTTGTCAATGTAAACATCGGGTTTCTATGGGCTCAGTTGCTGGCAGCGCATAGCATTAAACGCTCTGTGCTGCAGCAGACAATACTTGCGTCAGGCTAGGGTCACAATGCAAGTGTGACCCTAGCCCTCAGGGGCCCGGTGGGCCCCCTCCAAGCAGTCGGGCCCCGGCACTTGCCCGGATGCGCCGGGTGCTGACGCCGGGCCTGGACACAATGCTGGGGTGTGATGTGGGCAGAGTCATCTTATAGGGGGAGGAGCTCTAGGTATATAGACAGGATGGTGGGGAGTGATGTGGGCAGAGTCATCTTATTGGGGGAGGGGCCATATGTGGTTCATAGGGACTGACCTAGGGAAGACTACTCCTGTGATCCGCTGACTCCAGTCAGTAACCTTTGACACCTGTCTCCAGCTCGCCCTCCTCAGGGAGCGGCACCAGGACGAGTTGGGTCGGATTTCTGAAGATCTGCAGGATGAGGTTGGAGTCCGGTGCAGCATGGACAAGAAGCTGGCGGAACTGAGAGCCGAGGTACGATCCCCACTATCAGCCAGGACCCAGGTACAATCTCCACTGTCAGCCAGGGCCCAGGTACGATCCCCACTGTCAGCCAGGGCCCAGGTATGATCCCCACTGTCAGCCAGGGTCCAGGTATGATCCCCACTGTCAGCCAGGGCCCAGGTACGATCCCCACTGTCAGCCCAGGTACGATCCCCACTGTCAGCCCAGGGGCCCGGGTACGATCCCCACTGTCAGCCCAGGGGCCCGGGTACGATCCCCACTGTCAGCCCAGGGGCCCGGGTACGATCCCCACTGTCAGCCCAGGGACCCAGGTACGATCCCCACTGTCAGCCCAGGGGCCTGGGTACGATCCCCACTGTCAGCCCAGGGGCCTGGGTACGATCCCCACTGTCAGCCCAGGGGCCCGGGTACGATCCCCACTGTCAGCCCAGGGACCCAGGTACGATCCCCACTGTCAGCGCAGGGGCCCAGGTATGATCCCCACTGTCAGCCCAGGGGCCAAGGTATGATCCCCACTGTCAGCCCAGGGGCCCAGGTATCATCCTCACTGTCAGCCCAGGGGCCCAGGTACGATCCCCACTGTCAGCCCAGGGGCGCAGGCTGCAGATTTATGTGCAGGTCTTTGTGTGTATAGATGGAGGGGCTCCAGGCAGAGAACGCAGAGGAGTGGGGCCGGCGGGAGAGGCTGGAGACAGAAAAGCTCAACTTGGAGAGAGACAACAAGAAGCTGCGACTCCAGATCCAGGACCTGGAGGAGATTCTGACCCGAAAGAGACGACAGACAGCCAGTGCCCTGGACACAGACCTGAAGTCCATCCAGGCTGAGCTCCTGGAGAAAAGCAAGGTATGGATGACATGTTGTGCAATGTAAAGACGGACCTTCACCCACACATCCGTGCTGTACAGGAGGGCTACACCAACACACTCCTCCGATACTGGAGCCTTTTGCCCCCACACACCTCCCATACTGGAACGCTGCGCTCACACGCCCCTCCCATACTGGTGTGCTGCACTCACACGCCTCTCCCATATTGGAGCGCTGCGCTCACACGCCCCTCCCATACTGGAGCGCTTTGCTCACACACCCCTCCCTTACTGGAGCGCTCCTCTCACACGCCCCTCCCATAATGGAGCGCTCCTCACACGCCCCTCCCATAATGGAGCGCTCCTCACACGCCCCTCCCATAATGGACCGCTCCTCTCTCGCCCCTCCCATACTAGAGCGCTGCGCTCACATGTCCCTCCCATACTGGAGCGCTCCGCTCACACGCCCCTCCCATACTGGAGCACTGTGTTCACACGCCCCTCCCATACTGGAGCGCTGCGCTCACACGTCCCTCCCATACTGGAGCGCTGCGCTCACACGTCCCTCCCATACTGGAGCGCTCCGCTTACACGCCCCTCTCATACTGGAGAGCTGCGCTCACACGCCCCTCCCATACTGGAGGGCTCCACTCACACACCCCTCCCATACTGGAGCGCTGCGCTCACACGCCCGTCCCATACTGGAGTGCTGCGCTCACATGCCCCTCCCATACTGGAGTGCTGCGCTCACATGCCCCTCCCATACTGGAGTGCTGCGCTCACATGCCCCTCCCATACTGGAGCACTGGCTCACACGCCCCTCCCATACTGGAGCGCTGGCTCACATGTCCCTCCCATACTGGAGCGCTCCGCTCACACGCCCCTCCCATGCTGGAGCGCTCCGCTCACACGCCCCTCCCATACTGGAGCACTGTGTTCACACGCCCCTCCCATACTGGAGCGCTGCGCTCACACGTCCCTCCCATACTGGAGCGCTGCGCTCACACGTCCCTCCCATACTGGAGCGCTCCGCTTACACGCCCCTCTCATACTGGAGAGCTGCGCTCACACGCCCCTCCCATACTGGAGGGCTCCACTCACACACCCCTCCCATACTGGAGCGCTGCGCTCACACGCCCGTCCCATACTGGAGTGCTGCGCTCACATGCCCCTCCCATACTGGAGTGCTGCGCTCACATGCCCCTCCCATACTGGAGTGCTGCGCTCACATGCCCCTCCCATACTGGAGCACTGGCTCACACGCCCCTCCCATACTGGAGCGCTGGCTCACACGCCCCTCCCATACTGGAGCACTCTGCTCACACACCCCTCCCATACTGGAGCGCTACACTCACACGTCCCTCCCATACTGGAGCACTGCGCTCACACGCCCCTCCCATACTGGAGCGCTCTGCTCACACGCCCCTCCCATACTGGAGCGCTCTGCTCACACGCGCCTCCCATACTAGAGCGCTCTGCTCACACGCCCCTCCCATACTGGAGCGCTCTGCTCACACGCCCCTCCCATACTGGAGCGCTCTGCTCACACGCCCCTCCCATACTGGAGCGCTCTGCTCACACGCCCCTCCCATACTGGAGCGCTCTGCTCACACGCCCCTCCCATACTGGAGCGCTCTGCTCACACGCCCCTCCCATACTGGAGCGCTGCGCTCACACGCCCCTCCCATACTGGAGCGCTGCGCTCACACGTCCCTCCCATACTGGAGCGCTACACTCACACGCCCCTCCCATACTAGAGCACTGCGCTCACACGCCCCTCCCATACTGGAGCGCTATGCTCACACGCCCCTCCCATACTGGAGCGCTCCGCTCACATGCCCCTCTTATGTTGGAATGCTCATCACATTTCTATACTGGAGCTTTTACCCCCTGCCAGGAGCGATCCGCTCACTGAATGTTCAGGTGTGATCATTGGCAGGTTTCCTACTACCGCACTGTTTTATTCTTCACCCTGAACCCCAGGAACTCTCCGACCTGCGACATAATCATGCCAAGCTGAGGAAGCAGCACCTGGAGAAATCAGCCGAACTCGCTCACTCCAGCCGCCGCATGGAACAGCTGGAGGCCGAGGTGAAGAAGCTGCGGCTCCGAGTGGAGGAACTCAAGAGGGAGCTTGGCCAGGCGGAGGACCAGGTGATGACATCACTATAACTAAACTCCACCCTCAAAGCTGAAGCTCCGCCCCCTAGTAATGACGTGAAAAGTGTCAGTTCCTCCCCCTCACTGATATGACATCACACAAGATCACCCCCTTTTTTATACCCTGCCAATCAAAATTAGAGAGCAATATCTGATCACTTGATTTTCTCAGACAGAATGTGATCTACAATGAACATTTGCTGATTTTTGCGTATGGGGTCTCAAGGCCACTAGAACATGGGTCACAACATAACTAAAGTTTATCAACTTACAACCTTTATATTACACAAAACGTGATGATCATTGTGGAGAATCGGCCACCGAACCTGGCAGATCTACAGCGCCTCTTCTAAACTCAGGCCAGTCAGGGAGCTGCCTGAGGATAAAAGAAGGCCACAGCTGCCCTGTCAGTGCTGGCCTCTTAAGGCACCTCTCAGTGAGTGTGGTATATGCCTTCTGGTCCGCGGCCAGTAGCACATATAATAACCGCCACCAGGTCACTGATAGAGACCCTAAATAACCCCAAGCACCAATTGCTGCCACCAGTTCCTCGTTTAATATAAGTCCGGTCTGTGATCTGGCTTCTATTGGGTCAGAAAACCAACCCAGGTAGCGTTAAATGAGCACATGGACGTGGGGATCGTGATCGAGATAAAAGGACAACTCAAGATTAAATTTATATATTTAATCGCCGTAGGGGCACACTAGATATTAATGTATACAGGTATTATTAAGATATTACAAATGTTGCAGTCAGTTATGCAAATAAAAGATAAACGAGATACACACAGAATTACAGTCACTTGATCAGTTACCTTAATGCTGGTGGCGCCACAAGAGGCAGTATGGAGCCAACCACGTTCCTGTTTATACCCTGGCTTGATGTAGTTATGCCTGTTGAGAAGAATACCAAGATGGAGAAGAGGTGGGACATTTTTATATTGTAAGAGGCTTTCCCATCTCACACCCATCACCTGCTTCTGGGCTGTCTCATAACTCCCTCTGAGTGCGGTCATAAATATCCAAAAGCTATTATGGGTCATAACTTTGCCTGGGAGCGTTGTAGGCGAAAGACAATGCTCTCATATTTTCTGTTCTGATTTTAGCTTCGTAATGATGTGACACATGACTATTCTGCTAGTATCCTACTGGCCAGTCTCAAGTTTTGGTGACTTACGATAATCGCACATTTATGTAGAAATAAGTGAGAAGACCGTCTGAATCTCTAGTTTCTATATTTATGCTTGACATGAGATATTAAGTTATTCTTTGTCTCCAGCCTGTCTGGGTTATGTGAAAGGATTTCTTTTCAATCTGTGGTAGAAGGAGATTAGTTTTCACACTCTGGTGTCACTTAACTATCTTTTATGGAAGCTATATTGTGTGACCACATCTGGCCCTGTGGACAATTTCCACATGTTAATTAGCATATCCCTTTCCCAGGAAATGACTAGCCTTCAGGCCAAAAAAGATGAGAGCTTTCTCCGAGAAGTGAGATATGGTAGCATTTGGCAAGATGGCTACTTGTAGGAATATTGATTTAATCCCTACAATCATAATTAGAGAACAGCAATGACTGTAGACAA
Organism: Allobates femoralis; assembly: GCA_033576535.1. Taxonomy (NCBI): domain Eukaryota; kingdom Metazoa; phylum Chordata; class Amphibia; order Anura; family Aromobatidae; genus Allobates; species Allobates femoralis. The sequence goes on from JARQOC010000010.1 coordinate 137,111,816, forward strand.
AGAAAGATAAACACTAAATGTTGTGACGGTTACAACAGGACAGTCACCCATTAGTAGGAAGTGTCCTGGTCTTTGCTTTGTACAGGTCTTTGCTTTGTCCAGGCCTTTGTTTTGTACAGGCCTTTGCTGTGAATGACTTCAGTACTTCTGCAACCACAGGACATCACTAGTCTCACTCTGTTCTGGGGGGATTTTGCACCACTCTTCTTCCAGTGTCTTCCACAGTTTTATGACTGTTGGGGGTTTCTCGGCCATAACTTTGTCACCAAGGATTTTCCAGGTTTTCTATTGGGTTTAGATCTGGACTCGGGGCTGTGGACATTTCATTGCTTCAGTGTTTTCTATTTCTAGGATCTGCTTTCCCCATTTTGCTGTGTGACAGAGGACATTGTCCTGCATGAAAAGTGCTGCAGATTGAGGCTGAACACAAGTAATGATCCACGTGTTGTTGAAGAAGGTTCTGATACACCCTTGTATTCACTCTGCCATGTAGTTGTATGAGAGGTCCAACCCCTGCAGCAGAAAACATTCCCCAAACCATCACACCTCATCCACCACCTGTTACTGACTTTACACACTTTGGGCTCAGTCTTTCCCTAGTTTGTAGATGAACATAATGTTTCCCATCAGACCCAAATAAATTAAACTTGCTTTCATCACTAAAATGAACTGTGGACACTTCTCTGTCCACACCACATGCTCCTCACCAAAGGCGAGTCCAGCCTTATGATTTTCTCTGTTAATGAGAGGTTTGGTCACTTCAGAGTTGGCTTTCAGTCCAAATTCTCTTAAACGTGGTGATACTGTATGTCGAGAAGATCCTTGCCCTGTTCTGTACTGTACTGGCGAGCTGTTGTAGCTGAGGGGGGAAGTGATTACCCATGGAGATTCTCCACATTATCCTGTCCTCTCTTGCATGTGTCTTTTGAGGGTGACCAGCCTTCTTGGGGTACTTGAAAGAGTTTGTAATGTTGTAAGGATGCAATATTCTAGACATCACATCTTCTGTGGCTATGGTTATAAGCCTTTGTTCTTCATCTGGACAACCTGCTGCCGGAGGGGTTCAGTCACCATTTTTACAAAGTGAGTGCAAACTGGAAAGTTAGGCTGCCAGTTACATAGGGATTGTCAAATAAAGAAATTAGCACCAGGTGCAGAGTAACACCAATAACCTGCAGGTATCGGCGTGTTCTCTGATTGTGATCAGTGTCTTTATAATTTATCTCATTTACATTTTTATTGTGTGATATAGAATAGAATCATTGTATGAAATCAGCTTAGTATACTGTGAATGTTCTCATATTAGGGCCCTTTCACATCAGCGGTTTTCTTTCGCAGCCACAAGTTCCAGATCTGCCGCATCCGGCAGAACCGCTCTTGCCGCACCGGATCGCATGCCCCATAGACAATGCATGGGGCTTGCCGGATCCGGGCCACAAGTCGGCCGTTAGGCGGCAGATGCGGTGCCACCTGCTGGATCTGCAGCACATCAGCGAAAACCGCTGATGTGAAAGGAGCCTTAGGAGACTGTCACATAGGAAAACACAATGACCTGAACATGAAGAGATTGTGTGTTCTCTAATTTTGATGGTCAGTGTAGAGCACCAGCCCCTCCCCTGACGGCTGACATCGGCATGTATTGTGTCGGCTCCTCGTCACCCACCTCTTGCTGCCAGGTTGGGTGTCGGGGGTCACCGGGCTTCTAAGTTGCAGTATACATGTAGTGGTAACAGATGGAGGCTGTGGACGAAGGGTTTCTGACTGTCGCTGTTCTTCTTACAGTTGGATGAGATGCAGAATCAGGTGCGAAAACTGCAGAGATCCCTGGATGAGCAGACGGAGATGAATGAGAACATGCAGGTTCAACTGGAGCATCTACAGTCCAGGTGCAGGATGGGAAATGTATACATATATGTGGCCACCACAGGCCATCCTCATACACACTACATATAGACCCACCCTATATCCTCCTATATACAAACACTATATATAGACCTCCCTGTATCCTCCTAAATACACTATATATAGACCTCTGTATCCTCCGTATACACACTATATATAGACTTCCTCTGTATCCTCTTATGTATACACACTATATATAGACTATATAGATCTACCCTATATCCTTATATATATATATATATATATATATATATATATATATATATATATATAATGCACACTACATAAATACCCGCCTTAGATCATATATACATACTACATATTGACCCCACCCTATATCCTCCTATAAATAAACTCTACATATATATAGATCTGCCCTTTATCCTCATATATACATACTACATACAGACTATATAGACCTGCCCTTTATTTTCATATATACACCTACATACAGACTATATAGACCTGCCCTTTACCTTAGATACACACACTACATACAGTCTATATAGACCTGCCCTTTATCCTTATATACATACACTACATACAGACTATATATAGACCTGCCCTTTATCCTCATATATACAGTCCTGCTCATCATTATTGGCACTATGGTAACCATCTTTTCTGTATAGAGACTCGTGTTAGATACAAAAGAGCAAATGATGAACAACAATTACCGTATATACTCGCGTATAAGCCGAGTTTTTCAGCCCAAAAATTGGGCTGAAAAGTTACCCCCTCGGCTTATATGTGAGTCACTGTATACTGTATACAATGTATACAGTATACAGTGACCCGATCTATATACAGGCCCCCCCCCGCCGCAATCCTGTAAAGAAAGAGATTAGTATACTTATCCCTCCGCTGTCCCGCTGCCGCTGTCCCGCCGCTGCTCCTCCATCTTCATCCAGCGTCTTCCGTCTTCTTCCGGGTTCCTCCGATGGCGGCAGGCAATGACGTCATTGCCAGCGCGACAGAGGAGGAAACTGAAAGAAGACGGAAGACGCTGGATGAAGATGGAGGAGCGGCGGCGGGACAGCGGCAGCGGGACAGCGGAGGGATAAGTATACTAATCTCTTCCTTTTACAGGATTGCGGCAGGGGGGGCCTGTATATAGATGGGGGGGGGGCTGCATATACCTCCTGGGGCTGCATATACCTCCTGGGGCTGCATATACCTCCTGGGGCTGCATATGGGGCTGTATATACCTCCTGGGGCTGCATATGGGGCTGTATATACTTCTGGGGCTGCATATACCTCCTGGGGCTGTATATACCTATGGGGCTGCATATACCTCCTGGGGCTGCATATGGGGCTGTATATACCTCTGGGGCTGTATATACCTCTGGGGCTGCATATACCTCTGGGGCTGTTTATGGGGCTGCATATACCTCTGGGGCTGTTTATGGGGCTGCATATACCTCCTGGGGCTGCATATGGGGCTGTATATACCTCTGGGGCTGCATATGGGGCTGTATATACCTCTGGGGCTGCATATGGGGCTGTATATACCTATGGGGCTGCATATACCTCATGGGGCTGCATATGGGGCTGCATATACCTCATGGGGCTGCATATGGGGCTGCATATACCTCCTGGGGCTGCATATGGGGCTGCATATACCTCCTGGGGCTGCATATGGGGCTGCATATACCTCCTGGGGCTGCATATACCTCCTGGGGCTGCATATGGGGCTGCATATACCTCCTGGGGCTGCATATACCTCTGGGGCTGTATATACCTCTGGGGCTGCATATGGGGCTGCATATACCTCTGGGGCTGCATATGGGGCTGCATATACCTCTGGGGCTGCATAAACCTCTGGGGCTGCATAAACCTCTGGGGCTGCATATACCTCTGGGGCTGCATATACCTCTGGGGCTGCATATACCTCTGGGGCTGCATATACCTCTGGGGCTGCTGTATACTACCACTGGGGCTGCTGCTGTATATACCACTTGGGGCTGCTGCTGTATACCTCACTGCTGGGGGTTGTATACCTGTGCTGGAGTCCACCCTCGGCTTATACGCGAGTCAATAAGTTTTCCCAGTTTTTGGGGGCAAAAGTAGGGGGGTCGGCTTATACACGGGTCGGCTTATACACGAGTATATACGGGTAATAACAAAAAACAATGGGAGGAAAAATACAAAATCCTAAATTTGCTGTGACCCTGGTATTGGCCCCTTTACATTATATTAGTACAGATACACATTGTGACTTGCCAGTGGTAAATCACAAATTAGAATCACATGTGATAAGTTGTTGGTGCCCATATGACATGAATCAGCCAATGAATTAGGACTTCAGAGTTTTAAAAGCCACATGTTAGGTCCTGTGACAAAGGAAAAATGGTGAAGACAAAGGAGCTGTCTGAGGACATCAGAACTGCTATTATTAGCAAACACAAGACTTCCAGCAGGTATAAGGCCGTCTCCAAAGACCTTGGTATGCCAGCTCCAACAGTGCACAATGTTATTAGGACATTTGTGAAGCCTGAAACCGTGAAGATTCTCCCTGGAAATGGGAGAAAGAGGAAGATAGACAAGAGATGTCTTTGAAGATTGGTGCAAATGGTGGAAAAAACACCACCTCAAAGACCTGAAGGATAATGGTTTCAACAAGTACCATTAGCCACAAGCTAAACAAGCAGAGCTTTATGGGTGAAGGCCAAGTAAGAAACCATTGCTGAAGAAAAGACATGAAAAGGAATGACAGATCTTTGTCAAAGACAAACCACAATCCTGGGAGAATGTTCTGTGGACAGATGGAACAAACATTGACCTTCTTGTCAATGCAAAGTGTAGTGATTTGCTCACTGAGCGTTTTTGGGGGACAGTCAAATGGTAGCAGGATTGAGGCAAAAAGACATTTTCTGTCAAATCAAGGCTGTTTAGTTTATTACATCATAAACCTCAAACATGATACCATCCATTGCCATCAACGGAACATTCATGACATTTAGTCTGTTCCAATGACAGATACGCCCGCCTGGCATTATATGCACAGTCCCTTATAGACACATGGTTACCTTCAGGAGCTATTCCTAGCCCCATTCCAAGCACCGAGAGCTAACCCTCACGGGTTTTTTCCAGGGCACCAGCTGGTCTCAAACAAGGGAGGGGTCCCATGCCTTCCTAGACGCAGCCTAAGCATGAGATCTGGCCTCCTTTGCCATACGTCTTCCAGGGCAGCTCCTACTCTCAAACACACAGAGACATGTAACCCCATTAACACTGGGTGTGTGAAGAATCAGGTTGGCCAGACAAGCCCTCCTGTCTTCTAGCGCACTTGTAATGAATTACCTAAACCTTTGCAACTTTACGTCTCAGCATAAAGCATTACATAAACTTGCTGAACTACAAGACCCAGCGTACATATGTGCAAATGCAGCAAGTCGCTGCATCACAAAAGCAACAGCTTGTTTACAGACGACGCAATGAAGCTTATAACTAATGGAACACCCTCTCAACAGTTATGCATGGTGGAGGATCCATAATGCTGTAAGGTTGCTTTGCTGCTCTCTGCTGAAATCAGAGAGTTATCGAGAGATTTTACAGTGAAATGTCCGACCCAGTGTAAGAGATCAAGAAAATGAACCAAAGTGCACATCAATGGTGGAAAAAGATAAAATGTCAGCAATAAGTCCTGACCTCAATCCACTGAAGGTCTTACGGGTGAGCTGAAATCTGCCATTGGGAGAAAAAACTGCAAACATTCATGAGCTTGAAGAAGCTGCAAAGGAAGAGAAAATCCAGCGGAGAAGAGGGAAAAGCCTCTAGGAGATACAAGAAACGTCTGGAGGCTTCATCAATGCCAAAGGGGGCGACCAAGTATTGGGGTATTGCTGCACATGAGGTTTATTATGTTTCTTCTTGAAATTGGAACATGTAAGAAGACAAACAATGTTTATTGTTGTTGCGTTGGACCAATATTACACAATCCTGAGGATAGAGGTTTGCTACATTTCCATTTATTTCTGAAAATACTATACATTCTATTCAAAAGAGCAGCAGTGTATACGATGCATATCCTTATATATACACATTGTATATAGACTATAGAGTCCCACCCTATATCCTCATATACAGCCCTGGCAAAAATTAAGAGCCCACTGCACAGTGTTGTCTATGTCTGACAGCCGTTCCATCCAGTGTCAGTTGAATTCCAGCCACAGTCCACCTCATTCTCCTTGATGTGCTTCTGATTAGGGATCACCTGAAACCAATTCTTATTAATCGAGGGAAAGTATAAAAAACACTGCTGTGGTCTTTACTATCTTCTTGCAATAAGATAAGCTGGAAGGCAAAACTAGTGCTAGGAAGAGCCCAAAAGTAATTTGAATGAAAAAAATAACTTTTCACCATGCTGAAGGAGCTGAAAAGTCTTGAGGAAAAGAAGGGCTCAATTCTGGCTTTACTAGCAGAGGGATACAGTGAGCGTCATGTTGCTTCCACCCTTAACATTTCGAGGACTGCAGTCCATTACAACAAGGGCAAGAAGCAGACATTGGGGACAAGAAAGCTACAGACCAGCAAAGGGCGAAAGCGTCTCTCCACTGACCGGGATGACGGTCATCTTATTCCAATCACACTCGGCAACCGCAGGATGACATCAAGTGACCTACAAAAGTAATAGCAAATGGCAGCTGGGGTGAAGTGCAATCCTACTCCACACTGATGAGGGGCAACACCCTGAAACAGCTGTCTGTGGATGGATACCTGCCTTGGTATTCCCTTGTCATATCTCTAATTATGCAAAAGAGCTGGATATTGACTGAAAGGGTCACTTAATATGGTGGTTATGGTGTTCTCCGCAAGGAGCCACCCCTTGGCTGGGTCCTTCCCTGGAGGGATGTATGGCTAGTCCTGTGTTGAGACTCCTAAACGAGGCTCCACAGACTTATTTGCATATTCATAATTCCCAGGGGGCAATGCGCCTAGGAATTCACTGTGTTGAGCGCTTTAGCCGGCTGCCCGCAGTGTTTTCTTGGACTGGTCTCCCTGAGATCAGTGAATGCTTTGTGATGTTTGGGGTGAAGTGCACGGCACAGTTCATAACAGGCTCCTAGAGGCAGGGCTCAAGTCATGTAAAGCTAAAAAAAAAAAGCCTTTTATCAATAAGAAGCAAAGGAGAGTTAGGCTGAAGTTTGCCAAACACCATAAGGATTGGATCATAGAGGACTGGAGTAAGGTAATCTTCTCTGAGCCCAATTTTCAGCTTTGCCCAACATCTTGTCATCTAATGGCTAGACGGAGACCTGTAGAGGAGTACAATCCACAGTGTCTTGCACCCACTGTAAATTTTGGTGGAGGATCAGTGATAATCTGGGGATGCTTCAGCAAGACTGGAATTGGGCAGATTAATCTTTGTGAAGGACGTATGAATCAAGCCTCATACAAGGTTATCATTGAAAAACACTTGCTTCCTTCTGCTCAGGAAATGTTCCTCAACTCTTTGAGGACTCTTTTTTTTCCATCAGCACAATGCCCCATGCCACACAGCTAGGTCTATCAATGTGTGGATGAAAGAGCACCACATCAAGACCCTGTCATGGCCAGCCCAATCTCCAGACCTGAACCCCATTGAAAACCTTTGGAATGTACTCAAGAGGAAGATGGATAGTCACAAGCCATCAAACAAAGAAGAACTTACATTTTTGTGACATAAGGTCACCCAAAAGCATGTGAAAGACTGGTAGAAAGCAGCCAAGATGCATGAAAGCTGTAATTAAAAATCATGGCTATTCCACCAAATATTGATTTCTGAACTCTTCCTGAGGTAAACCATTAGTATTGTTTCTAAATGAATAAGAACTTGTTTTCTTTGCATTATTTGAGGTCTGATGTTTCTTTTTTATTATTTTGATGATTTCTCATTTGCTGCAAATACATTCAAAATTAAATTTTTTAGCTTTGCATTTCGGAGACATTGTTGTCAGTAGTTTATAGCATAAAAGAACAATGTACATTTTACTCAGAAATACACCTATGAAGAGAATAATCACAGACACTGAACATTTTGCAGTGGTCTCTTAATTTGTGCCAGAGCGGTATACACATAATATATAGACTATAGAGTCCCGCCCTATATCCTTATATATACACATTATATATAGACAATAGAGTCCCACACTATATCCTCATATACTGACTACATATAGAGCCACCCTATAACCTCACATATACACATATATAGGCTATAGAGTCCCACTCTATATCCTCATATACACATTATATATAGACTATAGAGTCTTGCCCTGTATCCTCATATACTGACTACATATAGAGCCGTCCTATAACCTCACATATACACATTATATATAGACTATAGAGTCCCGCCCTATATCTTCATATTTACACATTATATATAGACTATATAGTCCTGCCCTGTATCCTCATATATACACATTATATATAAACTATAGAGTCCCTCCCTATGTCCTCATATATACTGTAGTGAAATATGTATCTGAGGGGAATGGACACCAAGCAGTTAAGGGTTAAATTCTACAACACTACACAAAGGTCAAAACCTATGTTATCCAGCTAGCTTCCTGGATTGAGTCTCCAGTCTCACCAGGGGGCATCCTGCCAGCATGGTAATGAAACAACAGTTCACACCTCTAGTGAGCTTCAAAGGGACCTAGTACAGCCGGACAGTTGTATTTACTGTTGTGAAAGAGAATGATTAAAGCAAAGACCATGTTAAAAAATAATGTATGCATGGCTAAATTAGTGAGTGCTCCTATCGTAGTCCCAGAATTAGAATATTGAGATCCAGGGTTGTGCTAGAAATCCAACTTCACTCCAAACGCTATAAGAACTAAAGCCAGCCAGGAGTTCCTGGTTCACAGATTTTGGGGCAGTTGAAACACTGCTGTGATCCACATTTCATTTTCCGCCTTCCCCATTGAGGTACAGAATTCAAGCTGCAAAGCTTAGGTTTCTGTAAGTTTCTCTATTTTATGTTATAACTGTTTCTTGCATATTTGTTTGTCACTTTTTTTATTTCTATTTTTATATATTTTTATTCTTGTAAGCACTGTACCTTTTTATATTAAAGATTAAAACTTTAATAAGTTTGAACCTTGTATGCTCTAAAGAACCCACAACCCTAGAGAGGGTGTGATCTTGTTGATTGTCTTGATAGTCTTAGTTTAGGGGAACTCATCGCCCTTTATTTTGGGTGGGTGGTGGCAGCTTGTGTGAAGCGGGTGCACGGTGTGAGTCAGGGTGTGATTTATGCTCCCTTTCAGCATAGGACAGAGGTCGAGTGCTGGATTGAGTGAGAGGAGATAGATTAACCCTTGCAGGCGCAACCCCAAGTCATGCGCTAAGAAGTGGGTACATGACATATACACATTATATAGAGTCCCTCCCTATATCCTAATATATACACATATATAGACTGTAGAGTCCAGCCCCATATCCTCATATAGAACCGACTACATATAGAACCGCTCTATAACCTCATTACTATATATGGTTGTGTAGAAAGAAGTTGGCACCCCCACAAGTTAATCCGCTTCTGGGATACAGTGCGAAATGGCCATTGTTCTGCAGACCCCCTATCCCCTTCCCCTATGCCCCCCATTTGTAAAGCATGTCGACTGTCTAAAATAAAGCTGCTTTCGATCCTGGCTGGTGAGTGCTACTTGTTTCTAATACGCTGGACACGCTATATATAGAACTATCCTTTATTTTCATATATTCACAATACAGAGTGTCCTGCCCAATATCCTCCTATATGTACACACACCACATATAGAACCACCCTATATCCTAATATATACACATATACACACTATATATAAACCTGCACTATATCCTCATATACACACTACATATAGACTTTATAACTCCCCTATTTCCTCATATATGCATACCATTAGTTATGCTCGCTCACTCTCTGTAGGGCCCCGGGGGCTTCTTAATAACGGTCTGTCATCCATAGGTTACGGCGCCAGCAGAATCCACCCTTGTTCGGGAAGCTTCGCACCTCTCGGTTTGGCAATGATGACCACGGGGAGACGGGCAGCGACCCTGACGAGGACGATCTCCAGATACAAGTGCCGTAACTCCAGGGTCAGCGAAGATTGGGGTCCAGACGAGCACATGACGGATGAGGAGTAGAGACCTGCAACAACCGCTGCTGACACCTGACCAGCAGGACAGTCCGTGGCCCCTCAGTGTCCTCCACCAGCCCCCACATCATCATCCACCTGCCCCTTCTGTGATCGCAGGGAGGCCTACAGATGACGTGTCTGCTGGTCCTGTCTGATACTCCCCTAACTATGGTGAACGATGAAAATAGACAGGCTCGGGCTGCCTCCAATCTCCCCATCACCCGACATACACCTCCAGGAACAAAATCACCACTGTCCATACAGATGTTGGCAGCACACCTGCACCATCAGGACCACTGTCCATGCAGATGTACACAGCAGGTAGGCAGCACACTTGCACCATCAGGACCACTGTCCATACAGATGTATACAGCAGGTAGGCAGCACACCTGCACCATCAGGACCACTGTCCATACAGATGTACACGCAGTAGGCAGCACACCTGCACCATCAGGACCACTGTCCATACAGATGTATACAGCAGGTAGGCAGCACACCTGCACCTCAGACCCCTGTCCATACAGATGTACACAGCAGGTAGGCAGCACACTGCACCATCGGACCACTGTCCATACAGTGTATACAGCAGGTAGGCAGCCCACCTGCACCATCAGAACCACTGTCCATACAGATGTATACAGGTAGGCAGCACACCTGCACCATCAGAACCACTGTCCATACAGATGTAGGCAGCACACCTGCACCATCAGGACCACTGTCCATACAGATGTACACAGCAGGTAGGCAGCACACCTGCGGACCACTGTCCATACAGATGTATACAGCAGGTAGGCAGCACACCTGCACCATCATTAGTAATTGGACTTGGCTCTTCACCTCATTGTAGTAAGATTCCTTCATATCCGCCTTATTTAAGATCCAGCCGGCTGGAACTTTTGTGACCACTGTATATTGGACTTGGTACTTAATGGACTATATACTCACAGCAGATATACAAAAATGTATAACAACTGTAGACCCCTGACAGGTATATAATTATAATACATTTATAATGCTACAATAGGCCGCCAATAAAGGAATATCCGTAACAGTGCAGTATGGACATAAAGCACATATATACGGACTCTATCTGATCAGCAGGTATATACTAGATGTATAATAGACTATAGCTGGCCAGCAGGTATATACTGGATCTATAATGGACTATAGCTGACTAGCGGGTATATACTAGATCTATAATAGACCATAGCTGACCAGCGGGTATATACTGGATCTATAATAGACTATAGCTGACCAGCGAGTATATACTAGATCTATAATGGACTATAGCTGACCAGCAGGTATATACTGGAGCTATAATAGACTATAGCTGACCAGCGGGTATATACTAGATCTATAATGTACTATAGCTGACCAGAGGGGTATATACAGTGAAGGAAATCATTATTTGAACCCTTGCTGATTCTGTAAGTTTGCCCACTGACAGACATTAACAGTCTATAATTTTAAGGGTCGGTTAATTTTAAAAGTGAGCGATAGAATATCAAAAATAAAATCCAGAATATCACATTGTGTAAATGATATAAATGTATTTGCATTTTGCAGAGAGAAATAAGTATTTGATTCCTCTGGCAAACAAGACTTAATACTTGGTGGTGAACCCTTGTTGGCAGCACAGCAGTCAGATGTTTCTTGTAGTTGATGATCAGGTTTGTGCACATGTCAGGAGGGATTTTGTTCCACTCCTCTGTGCAGATCATCTCTAAAACGTTAAGATTTTGAGGCTGTCGCTTGGTAACTCAGAGCTTCAGCTCTTACATAAGTTTTCTTTGGGATTAAGGTCTGGAAACTGGCTAGGCCACTCCATCACCTTAATGTACTTCTTTTTGTTCCACTCCTTTGTAGCCTTGGCTGTATGTTTTGGGTCATTGTCCTGCTGGAAGACCCAGCCATGACCCATTGTTAATGTCCTGAAAGATGATGGGAGTGTAGGTGTGCCACGGTCCGCGCTGCTCCAGGGCTTAAAAAACTCACCAAAGAGACAGTCAGATTTCCATCCTTTATTCTCCTCCTCCTATGCGTTTCGGCGCCTAGCCTGGCACCTTCATCCCAGGGATGAAGGTGCCAGGCTAGGCGCCGAAACGCGTAGGAGGAGGAGAATAAAGGATGGAAATCTGACTGTCTCTTTGGTGAGTTTTTTAAGCCCTGGAGCAGCGCGGACCGTGGCACACCCACACTCCCATCATCTTTCTGGATTAAACCACTGTTCAGTGGTCGGTGGAGGTCCTGCAGCAGCTTGGAATAATATTTTCAAAACGCCTTCAAACCAGTTGTGGGGATCACAACTGCACCATATGAGTGGCTTCTCGGCATCACCCCATTACCATCAGTGTCACTAGTGATAGGGCACTATTGCGCCTCTTGTCCCCCACCCTTTAATATTTTTATTGTTAATGTCCTGGCGGAGGGAAGGAGGTTGTCACTCAGGATTTTACGGTACATGGCTCCATCCATTTTCTCATTGATGCAGTGAAGTAGTCCTGTGCCCTTTGCAGAGAAACACCCCAAAACATAATGCTTCCCCCACCATACTTGACTGTGAGGATGGTGTTCTTCTTTGGGTCATAGACAGGATTTCTCTTCCTCCAAACACAGCGAGATGAGTTAATGCCAAAGAGCTCAATGTTTGTCTCCTCTGAGCACATCACCTTCTCCAATCATCTCACAATCACAAAGGTGTCATTGGTAAACTTTATGTTCAATATGTTTTTATTAAAGGTCCAGGGAAATTGTCACAAACAACTGAGTATGCAGTAGGACTAAACACTTGTCTACTGAATTCCATATCATTGAAATTTTAGGTAAATCAAGGGCCAACATGGCCTCTACAATATTTGTCTTAATAGTCAATGAACATATCAATTCGCAGTATTATGACGAGATACTTGAAAAACACTGTAGAAAATGAGCTAGGAAGTGTCACAAATGTCTTCTACTGAATAATAAGGCAGGAAATAAAACCAATATTCTATAGTATGTATTCGGAACTCGATGAAATCAGGTTCTTAATGCTTCAGTATGTGTCTGCTCTGTTTATTCACGAGAGTCTAGCTCAATATTTTGCTTCCGTATCTTGGTCATTTTAGGGTAGCTGCTATGTACGCGTGAAGCAGTATATAGCAAAATGGGTGAATCTACTATAATTAGGAATCAGGGTAAATAAGAGAAGTATGACCCTGTCTTTGCTTAGAGCATTCTATCAATTGTTGGACTAAGCAGGGCTATCAGGTGTTTCTGGCCCTAGATCTTAGTCCTAGGGTCTCGTTCCCATACCTCATATCACCACCAATAGGTCAGCAAGCACAAGAAGATTAAGAATCAGAACAGTAGAGAAGGGATAGTGGGGAGGATACAGGGGGAAGAATAGATTTTCAGTGTAGTATATAGAGGTTAGGGAAAGCGAACCCGAAACTGGAGCTCCCAATTATTCAATGGCGGACCCTCTATCTCATCAAGCACACTGGGACTATAAGCTCCCCGTATCGAAATCCGCCCCCTTTTCAGCTCCCCCTCAGAATGTGTCCCCAAATGTCTGGGATTCTTTAAATAAGATCCAGGGACCCCAAGTCTTAAGATATCGGTCCCTGGCATCGGAGACCTCTGCTGTGAGTTCTTCCATTCGGTGTAGTTTCACCATCTCCGCTAACCACTCCGTCAATGGTGGGGTGAGAGAAGACTTCCAGTATCTGGGTATAACCGTCCGAGCTGCCGTTAGAAAAAATCTAAGCAGATCAGTCTTCTGCGATTTGTAGGACCCTGGGAGTATCGATAGTAGAGCTATGTCAGGTATCATCACTTGAGTCCTACCATATACCTTCCCATATAGTTGAAAAACTGCCTGCCAAAAAGGTTTAATTCCTTCACATTCCCACCAAATGTGTATCATGGTGCCTACTTCTTTGTTACACCTCCAACAAGTATCTGGGACTGTGGGGAAGGCCGCATGCAGGGTGTCATTGGTAAACTTTAGACGGGGGCAATGTGCCTTCTGGAGCAGTGGGACTTTGCGGTACTGCAGGATTTTAATCCATTACGGTGTAATGTGTTACCAATGGTTTTCTTGGTGACAGTGGTCCCAGCTGCCTTGAGATCATTAACAAGTTCCCCCGTGTAGTTTTAGGCTGATCTCTCACCTTCCTCATGATCCTGGATACCCCACGAGGGGGATTTTACATGGAGCTCCAGATGTGGATTGACCTCATTTTGTATTTCTTTCATTTTCTTCCTATTGCACCCACACTTGTCTCCTTCTCCCCCAGCTTTGTCTTCCTTATGGTTTGTAGCACATTCCAGCCTCGTGCAGGTCTAGGATATTTTCCCTGACATCCTTACAAAGCTCTTTGGTCTTCCCATGTTGTAGAGGTTAGAGGTGACTGATTCATTGAGTGTGGACTGGAGTCTTTATACAGGTGACAATGTAACACAGCTGTGTGTAATGCAGCTAACCGGGTGATTAGGAGCCTATAACTCCTCTGTAGGAGCCAGAACTCCTGATGGTTGGGAGGGGATCAAATACTTATTTCTCTCTGCAAAATGCAAATACATTTATATCATTTACACAATGTGATTTTCTGGATTTTATTTTTGATAAAATTAACCGACCCTTAAAATTATAGACTGCTTATGTCTTTTTCAGAGGGCAAATTTACAAAATCAGCAAGGGATCAAATACTTGTTTGCATAATGTACTATGGCTGATCAGTGAGTATATACTACATCTATAATGGATTACAGCTGACCAGCCGGTATATAATAGATCTTAATGGATTATGTCTGACCAGCAGGTATATACTAGATCTATAACAGACTATGGCTGATCAGTGAGTATATACTAGATCTATAACAGACTATGGCTGACCAGCGGGGTATATACTAGATCTATACAGATTTGTGACAAACACCCTCCTTCATCGTCCTACTATAAATGCTTCAGATTATTGGAGCACAGACTGTCTGACGGCCCTAGAGGATGGAGCTCGGACCTCATGACGGCCCTAGAGGACGGAGCGTGGACCGCATGACAGCCCTAGAGGACGGAGTGTGGACCGCATGACAGCCCTAGAGGACGGAGCGTGGACCGCATGACGGCCCTAGAGGACGGAGTGCAGACTATGACGGCCCTAGAGGACGGAGCGCGGACCGCATGACGGCCCTAGAGGATGGAGCGCAGACCACATGACGGCCCTAGAGGATGGAGTGTAGACTGTCTGACAGCCCTAGAGGACTGAGCTCGGACTGAATGACAGCCCTATAGGATGGAGCGCAGACCACATGATGGCCCAGACTGTATGACGGCCCTAGAGGACGGAGCTCGGATTGAATGACGCCCTAGAGGATGGAGCGCAGACCGCATGACGGCCCTAGAGGAAGTAGCGCGGACCGCATGACGGCCCTAGAGGACGGAGGGCAGACCATCTGACGGCCCTAGAGGACGGAGTGCAGACCGTCTGACAACCCTAGAGGACAGAGCGCGGACCGCATGACAGCCTTAGAGGACGGAGTGCAGACTGTATGACGGCCCTAGAGGACAGAGTGCAGACAGCCCTAGAGGACGGAGCGTGGACCGCATGACAGCCCTAGACAACGGAGCGCGGACTGCATGACGGCCCTAGAGGACGGAGTGCAGACCGTCTGACAACCCTAGAGGACAGAGCGCGGACCGCATGACAGCCTTAGAGGACGGAGTGCAGACTGTATGATGGCCCTAGAGGATGGAGTGCAGACCGTCTGACAGCCCTAGAGGACGCAGCACGGATCGCATGATGGCCCTAGAGGATGGAGCGCGAATCGCATGACGGCCCTAGAGGACGGAGTGCAGACTGTATGGTGGCCCTAGAAGACGGAGACCTTGCCCAATGTTCCCGGGCAAATCTGCATGGTGCATATACCGCATATATTTATTATCTATTTTTATATTTTTTCCCTCTATGTAAAAATAAACTGATTTATAGATAATGTATCGTATGATGATTGGAAACCCAGAGGCATGTGGGGAGCCAGTTTACATATGGACCCCCAGAATCCTGCAGTACAGGAAGTGATGATGGTGTCTGGGGCTCCATAATAAAAACCTGTACAGCCTCTTGGGCCACAGGATGAGCTGTGATGACCCTGCTGCCCTGATTGGAATTGTTCTGACTCGCACCACCTTGAAAATGATGCCTGTCAGGACGAGAAGCTCTCTGGCGCACCCTTTACAATCAGGACAATTAGAGAATTGACCAAGGATAAGGAAATGAGCATATGTGCTCTGTGATTATGCAGAATATTGAGGCGCTTGCCATGACAAAATGTATATCTCACTGGTTCCTGATAGGAATATGTATATACCTCGGTGCCGTCACTGCCAAGCCCACAATAACACATATGCTTTGATCCCACCAATTGTTTATCAGGCTGATTGGACACCTGTTGCTGGCAACATGAGGCTACATGGGGTCGTGGTTTTCCATCATAGAGCAAGAAGAACGATGCTATTAAATTTTATACATGTGATCCGAAAGAATAGTCAGTGTTTATAAAAGGGGATAAAATACAGTATAGCATAGAAAGTTACATGGAAATAAATGGGTAAAATGTAAGAAACTTACTAAGATTTGTATCCCGTGGTGACATCTGCAGGTTTTAGGGAGGAGACTCCTTACAAAAAATATGATTCAGCATCACAGCTTTAGTTCTGTGTCCCCCTCATGGTCTAAATGAGTCACAAATTGGTGGTTTTGGTTTTTATGATCTCACCATTAGCTTACTGACCTCCCTTCTGGTGACCTCATGGGGCTGGATTTAGAAGGGTTGCCAGTACGACAAAAAGTTAAGGCATTGACGCTCTTTGCCATGTCCCAGCCTCTGAGTGTTGCACATGAAACATACATCATCTTGTCAGTTGTGATTTAATAGACAGGAAACACAACATAGCTGGTATTCTCTAAATGGTGGAAATCCATTTGCTATGATTTAGGCCATCGCTCATCAAAGCAAACAGTGTTTCACATTCGCCATTTCATTTGGATTCTGAAAATATAAGCTTCATAACCACTATAACGTGGTGAATGAAATCTGCCTTAAATTGTTTTAGCTGAGAGGACAAATAAATTTGACTGCATCATCTTTGCTTCTCGCCATAAAACTGCATAATTTAGCTTTCTTTAATCCCCTTAACGGAGGGAGAGTTGTAAGTAGGAGATTAGTGTGAGCTGTGTGGTAAGAGAACATTTACCCAGGAGGGGCCCCTTCTCTAAGTGTTCCTGGCAGTGCCCTACTGGCAGCCATTAATCCTGCATGTCAAAAACAAGGGGGGGGGGGGGGGCATAAACCAGGCCATACTCAACTGTAGATGGCTAAGTGTGCAAGCCAGATGTAGTAACTGTTAGGGAATCCTGTGTTTGCTGATCATATAGTTACTGTTTCTTCCTGGATGCGTGCTCATGGTGCCCACTCCTAGCAGTACCAGTTCCCTCCTTATTAACACACACCCCTATGAATCTTGGATGGGTAGCTGCTACCTCCATCGGCCATAAATTCCATGAGTATTTTGTATCCAATAGAGTTTTTAACAATATACCTGAGGAAGACATATTTTACTGTTGAAACGCGTTGTGTATGTGCTATTCTTATGAAATAATAAAAAAACTCTTTATGAAATTATAAGAAGCTTTGGATCACAGACCTCTGGGAGCGCAAATAGCCTGGTAAAAAACTCTATTGGATCCATATTCCTATAGTAACTCGGTCTGAGCTACTTACTAGCTACCAGGGATTTGCAGCATACCGACTACTGAGGAAATCTACTCCTGGATACCTAATGGTCCCTAGTGACCGATACGCAAGTGAACAAGACCTAAAAAAGGTGAGTGCCATCCACATCCACCTACGATCTGATTATACATTTACATTTAGATCGGTGCGCTTTCTTCCTTTCCTTTCCTTCTACCAAAAATGAGTATTTTGTAACAATTTTGCCTTCAGGTTGTTCCAAACATCTTGGAGAGCTGACCTCAGATCTGTGTATGATGTGTGTGCCGGTCGTTCTGTCTCTTGATCCTATGATGATGTGAGATCATGGCTCTGAGGATCATCACCCCTGGAACCCCTCGTTCTTCATGACATATTAATACATAAAGTTGGGCAGCACATGGAAAATAGTACAACATAGTTGGGTCTCTCTATAGCTAATACTTTTAGGAGTATGAGAGCTCACACCCATAGTGATTGTTTGTAAAGAAGCATGCCATATACTGTGCAACATATTTGATTTAGAAAAACACCAGTAGAACAAGGCGTCTAGACTTTACAGAAACAGTTTACATACATGGATCGGTCACACAGTCATGCGTGTCACCCCCTCCTGGTGACTGTGTGTGGCTGAGCTGATATGGGTAAGCAGGACATGTATTAAACATTTATATGCCTTAGGGATTGTTGCGTGGGCTAGGAGGATGAGGTGGCCCAGTAGTAAGGTGGCTGCTGGGGATTAGGTGATAGCCATAATGAGAGACTAAAAACATAGGTCACCTCACTATCGGTGCGCCCTGACCATATCCTGGTATATAACCGTGATTCCTGTACACCCACTCTAGAACTACCATGCTTCACCTTCATTCTGGAAGGGATGAAACCACCTGTCTAATCTGTGATCCATGTATGTAAACTGTTTCTGTAAAGTCTAGATGCCTTGTTATAATGGGGTGTGTCTAAATCAAATACGATGCACAGTATATGGCATGCTTCTTTACAATCACTATGGGTGTGAGCTCTCCTACCACTAAAAGTATTGGCTGAGAGCTGAGTGATATATGATGGTATATATACAGAACCCAGCCGACCCATAACACAAAGCCTTCTGACCCATGAGAAGAAGGAAAAATACCTGTTGTGTGGTGTCCCCCCCCCCCTCCCTTTATAGGGGAGGGCGGGACAACACAGGAGGTGTCAACTGGTTAATTATTTGGTATTGCCAATTAACATGTCTTTTGTTTCAACTAGGGATTAAGTGTTTAACCCATACTGTGCTGCCTATGGACGACCAGGAAATTTGTATAACCCTGGTATATATGATGTCAGGGTGTAAATATCTGTATCTCCCAGGTATATTCAGTGTCAGGGTGTCCATATCTGTATATCTCCAGTATATACAGTGTCAGGGTGTCTATATCTGTATATATCTACATTATATACAGTGTCAGGGTGTCTATATCGTATATATCTACATTATATACAGTGTCAGGGTGTATATATATCTGTATATTCCCCCAGTATATATGGTGTCAGGGTGTATATATATGTATATCCCCCAGTATATACGGTGTCAGGGTGTATATATCTGTATATCCCCCAGTATATACGGTGTCAGGGTGTATATATCTGTATCTCCCAGGTATATTCAGTGTCAGGGTGTCTATATCTGTATATCCCCAGTATATACGGTGTCAGCGTGTCTATACCTGTATATACCGTGTTGGGGTGTATATATCTGTATATCCCCCAGTATATACGGTGTCAGGGTGTATATATCTGTATATCTCCAGTATATACAGTGTCAGGGTGTATATATCTGTATATCTCCAGTATATACAGTGCCAGGGTGTATTTATCTGTATATCCCCAGTATATACGGTGTCAGGGTGTGTATATCTGTATATACAGTACAGACCAAAAGTTTGGACACACCTTCTCATTCAAAGAGTTTTCTTTATTTTCATGACTATGAAAATTGTAGATTCACACTGAAGGCATCAAAACTATGAATTAACACATGTGGAATTATATACTTAACAAAAAAGTGTGAAACAACTGAAAATATGTCATATTCTAGGTTCTTCAAAGTGGCCACCTTCTGCTTGGATTACTGCTTTGCACACTCTTGGCATTCTCTTGATGAGCTTCAAGAGGTAGTCACCGGAGATGATCTTCCAACAGTCTTGAAGAAGTTCCCAGAGATGCTTAGCACTTGTTGGCCCTTTTGCCTTCACTCTCCAGTCCAGCTCACCCCAAACCATCTCAATTGGGTTCAGGTCTGGTGACTGTGGAGGCCAGGTCATCTGGCGTAGCACCCCCGTCACTCTCCTTCTTGGTCAAATAGCCCTTACACAGCCTGGAGGTTTGTTTGGGGTCATTGTCCTATTGAAAAATAAATGATGATCCAACTAAACACAAACCAGAGGGAATAGCATGCCGCTGCAAGATGCTGTGGTAGACATGCTGGTTCAGTATGCCTTCAATTTTGAATAAATCCCCAACAGTGTCACCAGCAAAGCACCCCCACACCATCACACCTCCTCCTCCATGCTTCACGGTGGGAACCCGGCATGTAGAGTCCATCCGTTCACCTTTTCTGCATCGCACAAAGACACGGTGGTTGGAACCAAAGATCTCAAATTTGGACTCATCAGACCAAAGCACAGATTTCCACTGGTCTAATGTCCATTCCTTGTGCTCTTTAGCCCAAACAAGTCTCTTCTGCTTGTTGCCTGTCCTTAGCAGTGGTTTCCTAGCAGCTATTTTACCATGAAGGCCTGCTGCACATAGTCTTCTCTTAACAGTTGTTGTAGAAATGTGTCTGCTGCTTGAACTCTGTGTGGCATTGACCTGGTCTCTAATCTGAGCTGTTGTTAACCTGCGATTTCTGAGGCTGGTGACTCGGATGAACTTATCCTCTGCAGCAGAGGTGACTCCTGGTCTTCCTTTCCTAGGGCGGTCCTCATGTGAGCCAGTTTCTTTGTAGCACTTGATGGTTTTTGCAACTGCTCTTGGGGACACTTTCAAAGTTTTCCCAATTTTTCGGACTGACTGATCTTCATTTCTTAAAGTAATGATGGCCACTCGTTTTTCTTTTACTTAGCTGCTTTTTTCTTGCCATAATACAAATTCTAACAGTCTATTCAGTAGGACTATCAGCTGTATATCCACCAGACTTCTGCACAACACAACTGATGGTCCTAACCCCATTTATAAGGCAAGAAATCCCACTTATTAAACCTGACAGGGCACACCTGTGAAGGGAAAACCATTTCTGGTGACTACCTCTTGAAGCTCATAAAGAGAATGCCAAGAGTGTGCAAAGCAGTAATCATAGCAGAAAGGTGGCTACTTTGAAGAACCTAGAATATAAGACATATTTTCAGTTGATTCACACTTTTTTGTTAAGTATATAATTCCACATTCATAGTTTTGATGCCTTCAGTGTGAATCTACAATTTTCATAGTCATGAAAATACATAAACTCTTTCAATGAGAAGGTGTGTCCAAACTTTGGGTGTGTACTGTAACTCCATTATATAGGGTATCAGGGTGTATATATCTGTATATCCCCGTTATATACGGTGTCTATATATCTGTATATCCCCGGTATATACAGTGTCGGGGTGTATATATCTGTATATCCCCGGTTTATACTGTGTCAGGGTGTATATACTGTATATCTGTATATCCCTGGTATATACAGTGTCGGGGTGTATATATCTGTATATTCCCGATATATACGGTGTCGGGGTGTATATATCTTTATATCCCCGGTATATACGGTGTCAGGGTGTATATATCTGTATATCCCTGGTATATACAGTGTCAGGCTGTATATATCTGTATATCCCCGATTATATACGGTGTCAGGGTGCATATATCTGTATATCCCTGGTATATACGGGGTCAGGGTGTATATATCTGTATATCCCCGGTATATAAGGTGTCAGGGTGTATATATATCTGTATATACCTGGTATATACGGTGTCAGGGTGTATATATATATCTGTATATCCACGATATATATGGTGTCAGGGTGTATATATCTGTATATCCCCGGTATATAAGGTGTCAGGGTGTATATATATTTGTATATCCCTGGTATACAGTGTCAGGGTGTATATATATATCTGTATATCCCCATTATATACGGTGTCAGGGTGTATATATCTGTATATCCCCGGTATATACAGTGTCAGGGTGTATATATCTGTATATTTCCGGTATATACAGTGTCGGGGTGTATATATTTGTATATCCCCGGTATATACGGTGTCAGGGTGTATATATATCTGTATATCCCTGATATATACAGTGTCAGGGTATATATATCCCCGGTATATGGTGTCAGGGTGTATATATCTGTATATTCCTGGTATATACAGTGTCAGGGTGTATATATCCCCGGTATACAATGTCAGACTGTATTTATCTGTATATCCCCGATATATACTGTGTCGGGGTGTATATATCTGTATATCCCCGGTATATACGGTGTCAGGGTGTATACATCTGTATATCCCCGATTTATAAGGTGTCAGGGTGTATATATATCTGTGTATCCCTGGTATATACGGTGTCGGGGTGTATATATATCTGTACATCCCAATTATATACGGTGTCAGGGTGTATATATCTGTATATCCCTGGTATATACAGTGTCAGGGTGTATATATATCTGTATATCCCTGGTATATACAGTGTCAGGGTGTATATATCTGTATATCCCCAATATATACGGTGTCGGGGTGTATATATCGGTATATCCCTAGTATATACTGTATCGGGGTGTATATATCTGTATATCCCCGGTATACGGTGTCAGGGTGTATATATCTGTATATCCCCGGTATATATGGTGTCAGGGTGTATATATCTGTATATCCCCCGGTATATACGTTGTCAGGGTGTATATATATCTGTATATACCTGGTATATACGGTGTCAGGGTATATATATATCTGTATATCCACGATATATACGGTGTCAGGGTGTATATATATCTGTATATCCCTGGTATATACGGTGTCAGGGTGTATATATATCTGTACATCCCAATTATATACGGTGTCAGGGTGTATATATCTGTATATCCTCGGTATATACAGTGACAGGGTGTATATATCTGTATATCCCTGGTATATACAGTGTCAGGGTGTATATATATCTGTATATCCCTGGTATATACAGTGTCAGGGTGTATATATCTGTATATCCCCAATATATACGGTGTCGGGGTGTATATATTTGTATATCCCTAGTATATACTGTATCGGGGTGTATATATCTGTATTTCCCCCGGTATATACGTTGTCAGGGTGTATATATCTGTATATCCCCGGTATATAAGGTGTCAGGGTATATATATATATATCTGTATATACCTTGTATATACGGTGTCAGGGTGTATATATATATATATATATATATATATATATATATATATATATATCTGTATATCCACGATATATACGGTGTCAGGGTGTGTATATATTTCTGTATATCCACGATATATACGGTGTCAGGGTGTATATATCTGTATATCCCTGGTATATAAGGTGTCAGGGTTTATATATATCTGTATATCCCTGGTGTATACAGTGTCAGGCTGTATATATCTGTATATCCCCGATATATACGGTGTCAGGGTGTATTTATCTGTATATCCCTGGTATATACGGTGTCAGGGTGTATATATATATCTGTATATCCCCGGTATATACGGTGTCAGGGTGTATATATCTGTATATCCCTGATATATACGGTGTCAGGGTATATATATCCCCGCTATATGGTGTCAGGGTATATATATCCCCGGTATATGGTGTCAGGGTGTATATATCTGTATATTCCTGGTATATATGGTGTCAGGGTGTATATATATCTGTATATCCCAATTATATACGGTGTCAGGGTGTATTTATCTGTATATCCCCGGTATATACAGTGGCAGGGTGTATATATCTGTATATCCCTGGTATATACAGTGTCAGGGTGTATATACCTGTATATCCCCCGGTATATACGTTGTCAGGGTGTATATATCTGTATTTCCCCCGGTATATACGTTGTCAGGGTGTATATACGGTGTCGGTGTCCCTCACGGCTCCGGTTCCCGCCTCCCCCTGTCTGATGCTTTGTGATGTGGATACACCGGAGTCTGGAGCAGGTCACCCCTCGCTCCTGTAGTGGACTGCCCCGATCCGCCCCCGGTTCTGCGTCTCCTGGATCCGTTCACTGGATGTGAGAGGGGGATCCGGGCAGTGACTGGAGCGGAGCCGGGCGGAGGATGAGGAGAGCCGGGCCCGGGCAGCTGCGTCATGGCCGCCAGCTCCACAGACATCGTCCGGCAGGGCTATGTGCGGATGAAGAGCCGCAAACTGGGGGTGAGAACCGGCAAGACCCGGGTTATACATGTGTATATACTGCAACCAATATACATACTGCGCCCAATATATATATACACACACCACCCACTATACATACTGTACCCCCTATACATACTGCACCCACTGTATACACTGCACCCACTATATACACTATACACTGCATCCACTGTATACACTGCACCCTCTATATATACACTGCACCCACTATATACACTATACACTGCACCCACTGTATACACTGCACCCTCTATATATACACTGCACCCACTATATACACTGCACCCACTGTATACACTGCACCCTCTATATATACACTGCATCCACTGTATACACTGCACCCACTATACATACTGCACCCACTGTATACACAAAATCCCCTATACATATTGCACCCACTATATACACTACACCCCTATATATACTGCATCCACTGTATACACTGCACCCTCTATATATACACTGCACCCCCTATACATACTGCACCCACTGTATACACTGCACCCCTATACATACTGCACCCACTGTATACACTGCACCCACTATACATACTGCACCCACTGTATACACTGCATCCCCTATACATACTGCACCCACTATATACACTACACCCCTATACATACTGCACCCACTGTATACACTGCACCCTTTATATATACACTGCACCCATATATACACTACACCCGTATACACTGCACCCCCTTATACATACTGCACCCACTGTATACACTGCACCCCTATACATACTGCACCCACTGTATACACTGCATCCCCTATACATACTGCACCCACTATATACACTACACCCCTATACATACTGCACCCACTGTATACACTGCACCCCTATACATACTGCACCCACTATATACACTACACCCCTATACATACTGCACCCACTGTATACACTGCACCCCTATACATACTGTATACACTGCATCCCCTATACATACTGCACCCACTATATACACTACACCCCTATACATACTGCACCCACTGTATACACTGCACCCCCTATACATACTGCACCCACTATATACACTACACCCTATACATACTGCACCCACTGTATACACTGCACCCCCTATACATACTGCACCCACTATATACACTACACACCTATACATACTGCACCCACTGTATACACTGCACCCCTATACATACTGCACCCACTGTATACACTGCATCCCCTATACATACTGCACCCACTATATACACTACACCCCTATACATACTGCACCCACTGTATACACTGCACCCCCTATACATACTGCACCCACTATATACACTACACCCTATACATACTGCACCCACTGTATACACTGCACCCTCTATATATACACTGCACCCACTATATACACTACACCCGTATACACTGCACCCCTATACATACTGCACCCACTATATACACTGCACCCCCTATACATACTGCACCCACTATATACACTGCATCCACTGTATACACTGCACCCTCTATATATACACTGCACCACTATATACAATGCACCCACTATACATATTGCACCCACTGTATACACTGCATCCCCTATACATACTGCACCCACTATATACACTACACCCCTGTACATACTGCACACACTGTATACACTGCACCCCTTATATATACACTGCACCCACTATATATACATGGCACCCACTATATACACTGCACCCCCTATACATACTGCATACACTGCACCCCCTATACATACTGCACCCACTGTATACACTGCACCCCCTATACATACTGTACCCACTGTCTACACTGCACCCACTATACATACTGCACCCATTATATATACAGCAACCAATATATATACTGCAACCAATATACATACTGTACCCAATATATATATATATATATATAACCCACTATGTACACTGCACCCCCTCTATATACTGCACCCCCTATACATACTGCGCCCACTGTATACACTGTCCCCACTATACATACTGCACCCCCTATACATACTGCACTGTATATACTGCGCTCACTATATATATGCTGCACCCAGTGTATATACTGCACCCACTACACACACTGCACCCAGTATACATACTGCACCCAGTGTATATATTGAGCCCACTATATATATATTGCACCCATTATATATACTGCACCCAGTATACATAATGCGCCCACTGTATATACTGCAACCACTATACATACTGCACCCACTATATACTGCAACCAATATACATACTGCACCCACCATATATACTGTGCCCACTATATACTGCACCCACTATATATACTGCAATCACTATGTATATACTGCACCCACTATATATACTGCAACCAATATACATACTGCACCTACTATATACTGCAACCAATATACACACTGCACCCATCATATATACTGTGCCCATCATATACTGCATCCACTATATATATACTGCAACCACTATATATACTGCAACCAATTTACATACTGCACCTACTATATACTGCAACCAATATACATACTGCACCTACTATATATACACTGCACCTACTATATATACTGCACCCACTATACATACTGCACCCACTATATATATGCTGCACACACTGTATGTACTGTACCCACTATATACTGCAACCACTACATACACTGCATCCACTATATATACTGCAACCAATATACATACTGCACCCATTATACAGTGTTGGCCAAAAGTGTTGACACCCCTGCAATTCTGTCAGATAATACTCAGTTTCTTCCTGAAAATGATTGCAATCACTAATTCTTTGGTATTATTATCTTCATTTAATTTGTCTTCAATGAAAAAGCACAAAAGAGAATGAAGCAAAAAGCAAAACATTGATCATTTCACACAAAACTCCAAAAATGGGCCGGACAAAAGTATTGGCACCCTCAGCCTAATACTTGGTTGCACAACCTTTAGCCAAAATAACTGCGATCAACCGCTTCCAGTAACCATCAATGAGTTTCTTACAATGCTCTGCTGGAATTTTAGACCATTCTCCTTTGGCAAACTGCTCCAGGTCCCTGATATTTGAAGGGTGCCTTCTCCAAAATGCCATTTTTAGATCTCTCCACAGGTGTTCTATGGGATTCAGGTCTGGACTCATTGCTGGCCACCTGAGAAGTCTCCAGTGCTTTCTCTCAAACCATTTTCTAGTGCTTTTTGAAGTGTGTTTTGGGTCGTTGTCCTGCTGCAAGACCCATGACCTCTGAGGGAGACCCAGCTTTCTCACACTGGGCCCTACATTATGCTGCAAAATTTGTTGGTAGTCTTCAGACTTCATAATGCCATGCACACGGTCAAGCAGTCCAGTGCCAGAGGCAGCAAAGCAACCCCAAAACATCAGGGAACCTCCGCCATGTTTGACTGTAGGGACCGTGTTCTTTTCTTGGAATGCCTCTTTATTTCTCCTGTAAACTCTATGTTGATGCCTTTGCCCAAAAAGAGAGAACATTCTTCCAAAACGTTTTAGGCTTTCTCAGGTAAGTTTTGGCAAACTCCAGCCTGGCTTTTTTATGTCTCGGGGTAAGAAGTGGGGTCTTCCTGGGTCTCCTACCATACAGTCCCTTTTCATTCAGATGCCGAGGGATAGTACGGGTTTCTCAAGTCCTCAGACAGTTCTTTGGTCTTCTTTCTTTTCTCCATGCTCAATGTGGTACACACAAGAACACAGGACAGAGATTGAGTCAACTGTAATCCATGTCAACTGGCTGCAAGTGTGATTTAGTTATTGCCAACACCTGTTAGGTGCCACAGGTAAGTTACAGGTGCTGTTAATTGCACAAATTAGAGAAGCATCACATAATTTTTCTAACAGTGCCAATACTTTTGTCCACCCCCTTTTTTATGTTTGGTGTGGAATTATATCCAATTTAGCTTTAGGACAAATCTTTTTGTGTTTTTTTCATTGAAGACAAATTAAATGAAGATAATAATACCAAAGAATTTGTGATTGCAATCATTTTCAGGAAGAAACGGAGTATTATCTGACAGAATTGCAAGGGTGTCAATACTTTTGGCCAACACTGTATATATATGCTGCGCCTACTGTATGTACTGTACCCACTATATATACTGTGCCCACTATATATACTTCACCTACTATATATACCATACTGCATCCACTATATATACTGCACCCATTATATATACTGCACCCACTATATTTACTGCAACCAATACACATACTGCACCTACTGTATACTGCACCCACTATATACTGCAACCACTATATATACTATGCACCCACTATATATACTATGCTGCGTCCACTATATATACTGCACCCATTATATATACTGCACCCATTATACTGTGTCCACTATATACCGCACACACTATTTATACTGCACTCGCTATATACTGCACCCACTATATATACTGCACCAACTATATTTACTGCAACCAATACACATTCTACACCCACTATATACACTGCACCCACTATATATACTGTGCCCAGTGTATATATGCTGCGCCCACTGTATTTATACTGCACCCACTATATATACTGCAACCAATATACATACTAAACCCACTATATACGGCACCAACTATATATACTGAACCCACTGTATATACTGAACCCACTATATACTCTGCACCCACTATGTATACTGCACCCCATATATATACACAGCAACCAATATATATACTGCACCCACGGTATATACTACTCTCACTATATATACGTTACCCACTATATATACTGCACTATATATACTTCACCCACTATATTATATATATACACACACTGCATCCACTATATATACTGCACCCACTATACTTTACCCACTATATACACTTCACCTACTATGTATACTGCAACCCATATATATATAGCAACCAATATATATATACTGCACCCGCAGTATATACTGCACCCACTATATATGCTGTACTATATATACAGCACTATATATACTGCACCCACTATATTATATACACACTGCACCCACTGTATATACTTCACCCACTATATATATACACTGCACCCACTATATATATGCAGCACCCACTATATATATACTGCACCTAAGATTCAAGATTCAAAGAAGCTTTATTGGCAGGACTAAATACTCATTAGTTTTGCCAAAGCAAGTGTACAAAAAGGGAATAGGGATAGGGACTGTGGGGATACTGGGTAGGGGCTGTAAGGAAGGTGGATGGGGCTTGATACAGGGTGGGGGCTATGTACTTCACCCACTATATGTACAGCACCCACTATATATACTGCACCCACTATATATACTGCAACCAATATACATACTGCACCCACTGTATATACAGCACCTACTATGTACACTGCATCCACTATATATACTGCACTCACTGTATATACACTGCACCCACTATACACTATGTGCAGAATTATTAGGCAAGTTGTAATTTAGAGGATTATTTTTATTATTGATCAGCAACTATGTTCTCAATCAGCCCAAAAGACTCATAAATATCAAAGCTTAATATTTTTGGAAGTTGGAGTGGGGTTTTTAGATTTGGCTATCTTAGGAGGATATCTGTGTGTGCAGGTAACTATTACTGTGCAGAATTATTAGGCAACTTAATAAAAACCAAAAATATTCCCATCTCACTTGTTTATTTTCACCAGGTAAACCAATATAACCGCACAAAATTTAGAAATAAACATTTCTGACATGCAAAAACAAAACTAGTGCACAATATCGCCACCTTTCTTTATGATGACACTCAGCAGCCTTCCATCCATAGATTCTGTCAGTTGCTTGATCTGTTTACGATCCACATTGCGTGCAGCAGCCGCCACAGCCTCCCAGACACTGTTCCCAGAGGTGTACTGTTTTCCCTCCCTGTAGATCTCACATTTTAGGGGGACCACAGGTTCTCTATGGGGTTCAGATCAGGTGAACAAGGGGGCCATGTCATTATTTTTTCTTCTTTTACACTTTACTGGCCAGCCACGCTGTGGAGTAGTTGAATGCATGTGATGGAGCATTGTCCGGCATGAAAATCATGTTTTTCTTGAACGATACCGACTTCTTCCTGTACCACTGCTCTGAAATCAGGCGACCGTGGCAAGGCGACAAATCGCCGCCAAATTCCCCAATTACACGCCGCAATTGGGGGGGATTTTGACGCCGATTGTCGCAGGGCAACATATCGCCGTCAATATTTCTCGCAGCGGTTGCAGCATGCAGAGGTACCCTTAAGGCCGTTTCACACACAAGGATATCGTTAACAATATCCTTAGAGAAGTCACGTGACAGAAATCGTACTAACAATATTGAATTATTGTTCATGCGTCGTCACACACAAGGATATCGGTAACGATATCCATTTTGGCATTGCGCCAGAATCGGAGGGAGACTTTTCCATCAGATGCTAAACATGGCTTTACAATAATGTGCCAGCACTTTGACAGCAGCACTGGCACATTATTGTATGTAAAAGTGATTTACAAACTTTAATTTATTAAATCAGTGTGTGATTTTACATGTAAAGCCGCACTGCATCGCTGTGCTACATGTTGGCACAGAGCTGCAGGAGCGCCTCAGAGAGTGCCCACACTCCCTTGAGCCATGTAGCATAAAACCTTGCGAGGGCAGTGGTGGAATCATTTAGTTTTTAGAAGCCGCGCACTGTTGGCTCTGCTACATCCATTCATAAAAAGCCGGCGGCTCCTGTCATTTTACAGTGCACCATGAACAATTGCTAAACAGCTTCCTGAATAGGGAGCTGTACCAGGTACTAACGCTAAATGCGTACTGTACCCGTCTCTGTCCATGGTGCTGATCGCTTCAGCATTAATAAGTATAGCCAGCGCACCAGAGTTTTCAACTTAATGATTCCACCACTGCTCTCACAATCTTTTATGCTACATGGCTCAAGGGAGTGTGGGCACTCTCTGGGGCCATGTGGCACAATATTATTAACCGCTTAAACATCGGGTTCATAGCCACTTCTGCAGCTCTGTGCCGACATGTAGCACAGAGATGCAGAGCGGCTTTAAATGTACAATGGAGACAGAAAAATTTATTTATTAACAGGTTTCTAATAAAATGATAGCGGCAGGAATAGAAATCTTTTGAACAATATCGTTCAAAAGGCTTCACACTGAACAATGTGGCACATTGTTCGGACATTAATTGAACAAAGAACGATAGATTTGAGATCAGGATCTCAAATCTTGGATGAACGATCCAACGATCTTTTCATCCTATATCGTTACACGCAACGACGCCCGAACGATATCTTTTGAACGATCACATATCCGTGAAGTCTCAAGGATATTGTTCAGGATATCCTAGCGTGTAAAGCGGCCTTTAAGATATTACTTGGCCCAGTCTTGACGTTTTATCTTATGTTTCTTGTTCAGAGATGGTGGTTTTTCAGCCTTCCTTTCCTTGGCCATGTCACTGAGTATGGCATACCTTGTGCTTTTTGATACTCCAGTAACGTTGCAGCTCTGAAATATGGCAAAACTGGTGGCAAATGGCATCTTGGTAGCTTCACATTTGATTTTCCTCAATTCGTGGGCAGTTATTTTGCGCCTTTTTTGCCCAACACGCTTCTTGCGACCCTATCGGCTATTTGCCATGAAACACTTGATTGTTCGGTGATCACGCTTTAAAAATTTGGCAATTTCCAGACTGCTGCATCCCTTTGTAAGACATCTCACAATTTTGGACTTTTCAGAGCCCGTCACATCTCTCTTCTGACCCATTTTGCCTAAGGAAAGGCATTTGCCTAATAATGAAGCACACCTTATATAGGGTGTTGATGTCATTACACCACACCCCTCCTCATTACAGAGATGCACATCATCTGTTTCACTTAATTGGTAGTTGGCTCTCAAGCTTGGAGTAGGACAACATATATAAAAAGTATCCTGTGAACAAAATACTCATTTGCCTAATAATTCTGAACACAGTGTAGTGTAGGCTGCTGATCATATCACAGTAGATAGGTCTGGTTTAGGCTGATGATGACATCACAGTAAACATGTCTAGTGTAGTCTGCTGATGATACCACAGTAGACATGTCTAGTGTGGTCTGCAGGTAAAATCGCAATAGGCTTGTCTAGTTTAGACTGCTGATGACCACACAGGAGACATGTCTAGTGTAGGCTTCTTATGATATCACAGTAGATATGTGTAGTTGAGACTGCTGATGACGTCACAGTAGACATGTCTAGTGTAGGCTTCTTATGATATCACAGTAGATATGTGTAGTTGAGACTGCTGATGACGTCACAGTAGACATGTCTAGTGTAGGCTGCTGATGATGTCACAGTAGATATGTGTAGTTGAGACTGCTGATGATATCACAGTAGACATATCCAGTGTAGTTTGCAGGTAAAATCGCAATAGGCTTGTCTAGTTTAGACTGCTGATGACAACACAGTAGACATGTCTAGTGTAGGCTTCTTATGATATCACAGTAGATATGTGTAGTTGAGACTGCTGATGACGTCACAGTAGACATGTCTAGTGTAGGCTGCTGATGATGTCACAGTAGATATGTGTAGTTGAGACTGCTGATGACAACACAGTAGACATGTCTAGTGTAGGCTTCTTATGATATCACAGTAGATATGTGTAGTTGAGACTGCTGATGACGTCACAGTAGACATGTCTAGTGTAGGCTGCTGATGATATCACAGCAGAGATGTGCTGGTGACATCACACTAGACATGCCTAGTGAAGGCTGCTGATGACATCACAGTGGACATACAGTATTAAGTGAAGTCTTATTTAAACAGCGTAAAATTGTGTTCAGTGTACCTTTCTGACAAATAGGGGGATACCAGAGTTCTCATGCAAAAATATAAAAGTTTAATACAATTCATCACATGATACAGGGAATCCGACCATTGTTTATACATCAAAAGGACAGGATATCAGGTGGTGTAAGGAGACAATGACACCAGCGGCAAGGATATAGCTACAGGCAATAGATTTAAATAAGAGGTTACATGGTACATTCACAATACATGTTCCAGGGACAAAGTGCACATCAGTTATTGGGTCAGTAAAGAAAAATAGCTCATGTCTAGCAGCAGGGAGTAAGAACATCAATTAATCATACAGACTATGAATCCCTCTAGTACCAACTCAGCATAAGATCACAGAGATTATCTCCATTTAAGTGAAGGATCACTTATGGCTTCTTATGATATCACAGTAGATAGGTCTAGTTTAGGCTGCTGATGATGTCACAGGAGATATGCCTAGTGTAGGCTGCTGGTGTCATCACAGTAGACCTTTATAGTGTAGGCTGCTGAAGATATCACAGTAGCTATGTCAAGTGTAGGCTACTGATATCACAGTAGACATGTCTAGTGTAGTTTGCTGATGACCTCACAGTAGAGATACCTAGTGTAGGCTGCTGATGACATCACAGTAGACATATCCAGTGTAGTTTGCAGGTAAAATCGCAGTAGGCGTGTCTAGTTGAGACTGCTAAGGACAACACAGTAGACAGTAGCGCCCAGCTAGCACGCTGAATGATTTTAGAATTTTCAAGAAATAATAAAGAAAATTTAAGAAGACAAGCACCGGTGGTTCCTACTTTACATTGTTTCCTGGGCAGTTGCCTAAGCTGCCACACCAGGTGCAGAAATCCAGGAGGTTAATGGGCGGTGGAGTGGCCTTTCCCTTTCCCCTTTCCATTTGAATGAATGTCTACTGTAGGCTTCTTATGATATCACAGTAGATATGTGTAGTTTAGGCTGCTAATGATGTCACAGTAGACATGTGTAGTGTAGTTTGCTGAAGATAGAACAGTAGATATACCCAGTGTGCTCAAAATACTAATTTGCCTTATAATTCTGAACACAGTGTAGTGTAGGCTGCTGATCATATCACAGTAGATAGGTCTGGTTTAGGCTGGTGATGACATCACAGTAAACATGTCTAGTGTAGTCTGCTGATGATACCACATTAGACATATCCAGTGTAGTCTGCAGGTAAAATCGCAGTAGGCTTGTCTTGTTGAGACTGCTGATGACAACACAGTAGACAAGTCTAGTGTAGGCTTCTTATGATATCACAGTAGATATGTGTAGTTTAGGCAGCTAATGCCGTCACAGTAGACATGTCTAGTGTAGGCTGCTAATGACATAACAGGAGACATGTCTAGCGTAGTCTGCTGAAGACATCACAATAGATACAGTTGTGGCCAAAAGTATTGACACCCCTGCAATTCTGTCAGATAATACTCAGTTTCTTCCTGAAAATGATTGCAATCACAAATTCTTTGGTATTATTATCTTCATTTAATTTGTCTTAAATGAAAAAACACAAAAATAATTGTCCTAAAGCCAAATTGGATATTGTTCCACACCAAACATAAAAAAGGGGGTGGACAAAAGTATTGTCACTGTTAGAAAAATCATGTGATGCTTCTCTAATTTGTGTAATTAACAAGCACCTGTAACTTACCTGTGGCACCTAACAGGTGTTGACAATAACTAAATCACACTTGCAGCCAGTTGACATGGGTTAAAGTTGACTCAACCTCTGTCCTGTGTCCTTGTGTGTACCACATTGAGCATGGAGAAAAGAAAGAAGACCAAAGAACTGTCTGAGGACTTGAGAAACTAAATTGTGAGGAAGCATGAGCAATCTCAAGGCTACAAGTCCATCTCCAAAGACCTGAATGTTCCTGTGTCTACCGTGCCGCAGTGTCATCAAGAAGTTTAACGCCCATGGCACTGTGGCTAACCTCCCTAGATGTGGACGGAAAAGAAAAATTGATGAGAGATTTCAACGCAAGATTGTGCGGATGGTGGTTAAAGAACCTCAACTAACATCCAAACAAGTTCAAGCTGCCCTGCAGTCCGAGGGTACAACAGTGTCAACCTGTACTATCTGTCGGCGTCTGAATGAAAAGGGACTGTATGGTAGGATACCCAGGAAGACCCCACTTCTTACCCCGAGACATAAAAAAGCCAGGCTGGAGTTTTCCAAAACTTACCTGAGAAAGCCTAAAAGTTTTGGAAGAATGTTCTCTGGTCAGATGAGACAAAAGTAGAGCTTTTTGGGTAAAGGCATCAACATAGAGTTAACAGGAGAAAAAAAGAGGCATTCAAAGAAAAGAACACGGTCCCTACAGTCAAACATGGCGGAGGTTCCCTGATGTTTTGGGGTTGCTTTACTGCCTCTGGCACTGGACTGCTTGGTCTCCCTCAGAGGTCATGGGTCTTTCAGCAGGACAATGACCCAAAACACACTTCAAAAAGCACTAGAAAATGGTTTGAGAGAAAGCACTGGAGACTTCTAAGGTGGCCAGCAATGAGTCCAGACCTGAATCCCATAGAACACCTGTGGAGAGATCTAAAAATGGCAGTTTGGAGAAGGCACCCTTCAAATATCAGGGACCTGGAGCAGTTTGCCAAAGGAGAATGGTCTAAAATTCCAGTGAGAAACTCATTGATGGTTATCGGAAGTGGATGATCGCAGTTATTTTGGCTAAAGGTTGTGCAACCAAGTATTAGGCTGAGGGTGCCAATACTTTTGTCTGGCCCATTTTTGGAGTTTTGTGTGAAATAATCATTTTTTTTGCTTTTTGCTTCATTCTCTTTTGTGTTTTTTCATTGAAGACAAATTAAATGAAGATAATAATACCAAAGAATTTGTCATTGCAATCATTTTCAGGAAGAGACTGAGTATTATCTGACAGAATTGCAGGGTGTCAATACTTTTGGCCACAACTGTATGCCTAGTGTAGGCTGATGGTGTCATCACAGTAGACATATCCAGTATAGTCTGCAGGAAGAATCGCAGTAGGGTTTTCTAGTTGAGACTGCTGATGAAAACACACTATACATGTCTAGTGTAGTCTTCTTATGATATCACAGTAAATATGTGCAGTTTAGGCTGCTAATGAGGTCACATTAGCTATGTCTAGTGTAGGCTGCTGACTACATCACCGTAGACAGGTCTAGTGTAGGCTGTATGTGTCTTCACAGTAGACATGTCTAGTGTAGGCTGCTGATGACATCATAGTAGACATATCCAGTGAAGTCTGCAGGTAAAATTGAAGTAGGCATGTCTTTTGTGTGGTCATCAGTAGTCTACACTAGACATGTCTAGTGTAGGCATCTTGTGATATCACAGTAGATATGTGTAGTTTAGGTTGTTAATGACGTCACAGTAGACATGTCTAGTGTAGGCTGCTGATGACATCACAGTAGACCTATCCAGTGTAGTCTGCAGGTAAAATCGCAGTAGGCTTGTCTAGTTGAGACTGCTGATGACATCACAGTAGACATGTCTAGTGTAGGCATCTTATGATATCACAGTAGATATGTGTAGTGTAGGCTGCTACTGACGTCACAGTAGACCTGTCTAGTGTAGGCTGCTCAAGATATCACAGTAGCTACCATATATACTCGTGTATAAGCCGAGTTTTTCAGCCCAAAAATTGGTCTGAAAAGTCCCTCCCCTCGGCTTATACACGGGTCAATACGGTAGGGGCTGTGGTGGGGGCTGTGTCCGGGGCTGGGGAGGCTGGAGGAGGCGGGGGAGAGGCTGCTGTATGAGCGCCCCGTCACGTGGGGCCGCTCATTATATATGCACTGCTTCCCCCTGTCAATCAGCAGCAGGGGGAAGCAGTGTATATCTGCATATATGGCCCCCAAATGCTGGCACTCGCTCCCCCTCCGTTGTAAGGCCCCCCCCTGCTGCTTAACTTGCCATCCCTGGTCTTCTGCACCGTGCCGGTCCTCCGTGCTCCCGTCCTCGGCAGCATCCGGGGTCATGTGACCGGCCGGTCGCATGACGTCATTGTTACTGTGACGGCCGTGGGACCCCAGATGCAGCCGAGGACGGGAGGACGGAGCACGGAGGACCGGCACGGTGCAGAAGACCAGGGATGGTAAGTTAAGCAGCAGGGGGGGGCCTTACAACGGAGGGGGGCGAGTGCCAGCATTTGGGGGCCATATATGACACACTGCTGGGGCCTGTATACCACTGCTGTATACCACTGGGGCTGCTGTATATACTGCTGGGGCCTGTATACCACTGCTGTATACCACTGGAGCTGCTGTATATACTGCTGGGGCCTGAATACCACTATTGTATACCACTGGGGCTGCTGTATATACTGCTGGGGCCTGTATACCACTGGCGCTGCTGTATATACTGCTGGGGCCTGTATACCACTGGGGCCTTATACCACTGCTGTATACCACTGGGGATGCTGTATATACTGCTGGGGCCTGTATACCACTGCTGTATACCACTGGGGCTGCTGTATATACTGCTGGGGCCTGTATACCACTGCTGTATACCAATGGGGCTGCTGTATATACTGCTGGGGCCTGTATATACCACTGGGGAGGCTGCTGTATATACTACTGGGGCCTGTATATACCACTGGTGAGGCTTCTGTATACCACTGGGGCTGCTGTATATACTGCTGGGGCCTGTATATACCACTGGGGAGGCTGCTGTATACCAATGGGGCTGCTGTAATACTGCTGGGACCTGTATATACCACTGGGGAGGCTGCTGTATACTACCACTGGGGAGGCCTGTATACCACTGGGGGGGCCTATATACCACACTGCTGGGGGCTGTATACCTGTGCTGGAGTCCACCCTCGGCTTATACACGAGTCAGTAGGTTTTCCCAGGTTTTGGGGGCAAAAGTAGGGGGGTCGGCTTATACACGGGTCGGCTTATACACGAGTATATACTGTATGTCAAATGTAGGCAGCTGATCATATCACAGTAGATAGGTCTAGTTCAGGCTAATAAAGATATCACAGTAGACATTTCTAGTTTAGGCTGCTGTTGTCACAGGAGACATGTCTAGTGTAGTCTGCACATGACATCACAATAGATATGCCTAGTGTAGGCTGATGGTGTCATCACAGTGGACATGTAGAGTGTAGGCTTCTGATGACATCACATTAGGTATGCCTAGTGTTGGCTGCTGATGCTATCACAGTAGATATGCCTAGTGTTGGCTGCTGGTGTCATCACAGTAGACATGTATAGTGTATGCTGCTAATGACATCACAGTAGACATACCCAATGTAGTCTGCAGGTAAAATCGCAGTAGGCTTGTCTAGTATTGAGACTGCGGATGACCACACAGTAGACATGTCTAGAGTAGGCTGCTGAAGACATCACAGCAGATATGCCTAGTGTAGGCTGCTAATGTCATCACAGTAGACATTTATAATGTAGGCTGCTAATGATATCACAGTAGCTATGTCAAGTGTAGTCTGCTGAACATATCACAGTAGATAGGTCTAGTTTAGGCTGCTGATGACGTCAAAGTAGACATGTCTAGTGTAGTCTGCTGATGACATCACAGTAGATATGCCTAGTGTAGGCTGCTGGTGTCATCACAGTAGACATTTATAGTGTAGGCTGCTAATGACATCACAGTAGACATATCCAGTGTAACCTGCAGGTAAAATCACAGTAGGTTTGTCTAGTGTTGAGACTGCGGATGACCACACAGTAGACATGGCTAGTGTAGGTGTCTTATGATATCACAGTGAATTTGTGTAGTTTAGGCTGCTAATGACGTCACAGTAGACATATCTAGTGTAGGCTGCTGAAGATATCACAGTAGCTATGTCTAGTGTAGGCTGCTGATGATATCAAAGTAGATAGGTCTAGTGTAAGCTGCTGATGACATCAGAGTAGACATGTCTAGTGTAGTCTGCAGGTAAAATCGCAGTAAGTTTGTTTAGTGTTGAGACTGCGGATGACCACACAGTAGACATGTCTAGTGTAGTCTGCTGATGATATCACAGTAGACATGTCTAGTGTACGCTGCTGATGACATCACATTAGACATCTCTAGTGTAGGTTGCAGCTAAAATAGCAATAGGCTTATTTGAGACTGCTAATGACATCACAGTAGATAAGTCTAGTGTAGGCTTCTTATGATATCACAGTACATATGTGTAGTGTAGGTTGTTATTGACGTCACAGTAGACATGTGTAGTGTAGGCTGCTCAAGATATCTCAGTAGCTATGTCAAGTGTAGGCAGCTGATCATATCACAGTAGACATGTCTAGTTTAGGCTGCTGATGATGTCAAAGGAGACATGTCTAGTGTAGTCTGCACATGACATGACAATAGATATGCCTAGTGTAGGCTGATGGTGTCATCACAGTAGACATGTATAGTGTATGCTGCTAATGACATCACAGTAGACATACCCAGTGTATTCTGCAGGTAAAATCGCAGTAGGCTTGTCTAATGTTGAGACTGCGGATGACCAGACAGTAGACATGTCTAGTGTAGGTGTCTTATGATATCACATGACGCTGGGAAGGTCGATTCTTGTGACGTAACCACTAACATCGATCTTACCTCTCTATGGTCGTTCCACCCAACCTTCCCCCAAGAATAAAAGCTCAGACAACAATCCAATTTTCTTGGATAAAAATGGCCACAGCAGCCAATTTATTTATAAGAAAAACATATAAGTACAACCATTGGTGAGGTCCTCGAAGGTACAAAAAATCTGGTGATTTTCCCATGACATTGCCCCTCCCCTCCCTTACCCCTAGCCGTGTTCACTGGCTCAGGAGCACCGTGAAACTGAGGGAAGAGGTTGTCCTCCAATACCGTTAGGATGAACCCGACGTTCCATCGCCGGGTATCACCCAAAATTTCACCAAGATGAACCCAACGTTCCATCGCCGGGCATCACCCAAATCTCACCAGACCATTCTCAAATAACCATCCAATAAAGGGGATCCCCGTATTTAATGAATCCCCAATCCCGACTTTATAACCAACTTCGAGGACTCACCAACGCTTCAAAAGCATTAAGAAAACTGAATTTAGAAAACCTTCGACTCACAAAGAGTCATCCTACAGTGCTCAGGAGAGGAAAAACCCCCTGTGGAGGAAACCTCTAGGGAACCATGGCTGAAGGATTAACCTTCCCTTGGGCTTAGAAGGTTAATGCCAAAATTAACTTCATAGCAATGGTATAAACCAACCTGGTAGCGCCGCCGATGATCGCCACTGGCCGCTGTGACCCGGAATTTCTTCTCTTTAGGGGCGGGTGGGACTTTTCTGTCCATTGATCCCAGGACAAAGAGGACCCTCAACCTTGGTCATTTCTATTTATGTTTCCCCCATTCCCCCACGAATCCCCACCTATATCTGTCATTTCCTCCCTACCTTCAGACCACTACCCTTTGGATCACCTTTCATCCCACTCCCTACTGTCCCCCCTATCTTCCCCCACGGTCACTCCTCCCTCCCCTCGTCATGTCAGGCTCCCACCACCACTCTGTGGGGTGTCCACCTGAGACTTGACGCTGGGAAGGTCGATTCTTGTGACCTAACCACAAACATCGATCTTACCTCTCTATGGTCGTTCCACCCAACCTTCCCCCAAGAATAAAAGCTCAGACAACAATCCAATTTTCTTGGATAAAAATGGCCACAGCAGCCAATTTATTTATAAGAAAAACATATAAATACAACCATTGGTGAGGTCCCCGAAGGTACAAAAAATCTGGTGATTTCCCATGACATTGCCCCTCCCCTCCCTTACCCCTAGCCGTGTTCACTGGCTCAGGAGCACCGTGAAACTGAGGGAAGAGGTTGTCCTCCAATACCGTTAGGATGAACCCGACGTTCCATCGCCGGGTATCACCCAAAATTTCACCAAGGTGAACCCAATGTTCCATCGCCGGGTATCACCCAAATCTCACCAGACCATTCTCAAATAACCATCCAATAAAGGGGATCCCCGTATTTAATGAATCCCCAATCCCGACTTTATAACCAACTTCGAGGACTCACCAACGCCACACCGAGAGCACCTTGACCACCTCAAGTGCTCGAGACACCACCATCCAGCCTGCTGTGGCCCTTTCTATCTCCTCATGTACCTCAGCGTCCATAAATCTGTTCCCCCACCTTAAAATGCACTTGGTTTGCTACCAAATTCCTCGTCCGTACCATCTAGATCTGAGTGTCGTACTGCCACACCCAATTCCCAACTACAAATTTGGATACCACCTTGTTCACCTTAATCCGTGCCTTGTTACTTTGTATTTATTATCCCCCACCTGCAAAACTAAAATATCTGGGGCTCTATCTAGATTTACAGCCCTGTGAACCTCTTGTAATACTTGACTCCCGGCCATAACCCTAAAACCAGTCATCAGATTAGCTCTGTGTCTCCTGAGAAACCCAGCTGTCTCCCGTCCGTCTGTCCGTCCATCTGCAATACTCCCCAATTAACATAGGAATGGCCTAGAATCCAGACTAAAAGTGGGACCCGTCCTGTAATGAAACAAATAAAAAATTAGCGCATAAAGAATAATCATATTCTCTTAAACCCTGAGGTCTGACAAAAGACTGTTACCGCCAGGACTCCCACCGCCAATCCTCTGCACAATGTTTGGACCCCCCACAGCTGCCTCTCTTGCAGCCTCAATACGAATTGAATGCCCCATATAAACTTGTGTGGATCCGATCCAAGCTAGCCCCCTCTAGGAATTTTTTAAACACTGTGATAACTTGGTACTTTGTCAAAAAATGACACGTCCTTGTGACGTAATAACGGCCCCTCCTGCCAAGGCCTAGGATTCATAACCTCCCAAAACTCGCAACGGGCACATAACTGAGTCA
Organism: Allobates femoralis; assembly: GCA_033576535.1. Classification (NCBI taxonomy): domain Eukaryota; kingdom Metazoa; phylum Chordata; class Amphibia; order Anura; family Aromobatidae; genus Allobates; species Allobates femoralis. The sequence goes on from JARQOC010000010.1 coordinate 137,153,565, forward strand.
TTCACACTTCCCAACAGCACTCTCTTTTCCTCTTCCCATATGATCTGTTGTTGACTTCTGCATCCAAAATTCATCACCCTTCCGGGGTGATCATGATGAATTTAGCCACAAATGCCCCTAGCTTGAACCTAAACAACCCCATGTCAAACTGCAACCTGAATACAGCTTCCTACTGTAATCCCAGCTGCTCCATCCCCCTGAGTGACACAGGACTGTTAACTTCCTTTTTTTTTTTTTTTTTTTTTTTTTTTAAATGTGAAAACCCTTGATTGTCTGATTCACTTGGAAATTCATTGTCTAATCATTCCTATTACAAAGTTTAAAACAGAAGGCTAAGCCTGCAACTAACTGGTCTACCTTACTAATGATAACTTACCACCCACTATCTCCCTATCCCCCTCAATAATATCCTACCTGGTCTCAGGCAGCCGTCACACGCACAGATATCTAGAACGATATTGTAAGCGATCACGTGCACGCGCGATCGCTTACAATATCGCTCACATCGCTGGTGAGCTGTCACACAGACAGACTCAACAGCGATGTGGATCCGTGATCTCGCTGGTAACTATGGTACACATCGGGTAACTAGGCGCCGCGCGTCGCTTAGTTACCCGACGTGTACCATAGTTACCATCTCCCAGCATAGGCTCTGCCGCTGGGAGATCGTTCATCGTGGTGTTATACACCATGATGAAGCAGATCGCTAAATCGTAAATCGCTAGATCTGAGGTCCAGACCTCAGATCTCGATTTTGCAATTTGACCAGATCTCGCTCGTCGTATCTTGCCGTCACACGCACAGACATCGCTCACGCGATGTTTAATCTGCCGCGTTCAAGCGATATCTTGCGCGATATCTGTGCGTGTGACGGCCGCCTTACTCAGATCAAATTTTTTTTTTTTTTCTATTAATAATTACCCCAATAACCCCCTCTTATAATGAAACAGGAGTTAGTCACAATCAGAATCTGTACCTCTGTCCTTGATGCTACACATGGTGTTGATAACATACCTACCTCTTCTCCCGTCCTGCCGCTGTGTCCATCTCTGAGGAGAGTCTATTGTCTAGTTGAGCCAACCTTTCCACAATGTTACCGCCACTAAGATAGGAAAAATCTCTGGCAATGCTGAATTCTTGACTCATTCATGACACCACCTGGCTGCCCACCATTGACCTTTACCGTAAGCCCCAAACCGGAACTACCCACTGCATCAGTGTATAAGGCCATATCCGGCAAAGTGCAGCCTCCCTTACCAAAGATCACATGTTATATTCTCTAAATGTAGTCCCGGCCTGCTAGATCCACTTTTTTTTTTTTTCTCTCTGCCGCCAAAACGAACGCAATGAGACAATTTCCCACCAACTGTTCAAATAGTGCTCTATACAGGGGACACAGTACCTGCCATATAGTGCAACTGAAATACCACCTCCTACCGGACGCTTAATACCGCCATATAATGTAAATCCAAGACTGCTTCATACATGAAGCCTGATACTGCCATGTATTGCAAAACCCATACTGTTTGACAGTACCCTAGTACAATTCAAATACTGCTATGATCAGGACACACAATGCAGCCATGTAGCTCACCAAATACTGCTTCATCCCAGACATCATAATGCCATGTAGTGCCAATCACATACTGCTTTATACAAGGCACACAATATAGCCATATAGCATAACAACATCCTACTCCATCAAGGAAACCATAGTGCCATATAGTGCCAATGACATACTGCTTATACCGAGCATACAATACCTGCCCTATAGTGCAACTCAAATACTGCTTCCTCCAGGATACCTAATATCCCATATGCCCTATATACTGTGTACTGCTCACATGTCCTATATACTAATATATACCATCTTGTATACACATCACTGCCCAATATCTACTGTATGCTGCTCACACGTCCTATATACATGAGCTATGCTGCCCTGCATACCCATCACTGCCCAATCTATACCTTATACTGCTCACATATCCTATATACTGATACATATACATATCACTGGCTATATATACTGAACACTGGTCACATGTCCTTTATACTGGCATATTCTGTCCTCCATTCACATGGCCCATGTACCATAAATATCACTTGTTAGAATATGTATACATCCTGTGTACACCCCTGGCAAATAAGTATAGCATTATATTATATATAGCCAACATTCGAGCCTTTACAGTGGTAGCGTACAAAAATAACTTTATATTATATACGCCATACAATTTCAGACGCTTTAACAAATAAGTATATACAGAATATACAGTAAGTATACAATAACACAATAAAGTACAATCATTGATACAAAACATAGCATAGAATCAATGTGGAAAAAAAAAATACAATAAATAAAGCAAGAAATGAAGGTGACCCTGCTCAAAAGAGCTTACAATCTACAACGGGATAGGGGTTGTACAAGGTGCCGGGGCTTATTGCACTGGTGGTCCAGGCATCTTGAGGAAATGGGGTATAGGGCTAAGCTTACATGAATGGTCATCAGTCTGTGTAGACCTTTATGGTTTGGTGGAGTTTGTAGAAGAATAATGTCCAGAGGATAGCCCATTCACTGTCTACAGTACAATGGACATGTTAGGGAGTATGATAGGCCGCCTTAAAAAGATGCGTCTTTAGGGATCGTCTGAAGCCATGCAAGTTGTGGATAGTCCTGATTTCTTTGGGTAAAGCATTCCAGAGGTTTGGTGCAGCTCTGGAAAAGTCTTGGAGCCGGGAGTGGGAGGATCGGATTAGTGCAGATGTTAGTTGAAGGTCATTTGAGGAACGTAGAGAGCGGGTGGGGTGATAGACAGAGATGAGGGAGGAGAGGTAGGGGGAGCTGCACTGTGAAGAGCTTTGTGGGTGAGAACAAGCAATTTGAATTTGATCCTGTAGTATACGGGCAGCCAGTGCAATGACTGGCACAGAGCAGAGGCATCTGAGTAACGATTGGCCAGATGGGTGATCCTGGCTGCTGCATTAAGGATGGACTGGAGAGGAGAAAGTCTGGTGAGGGGGAGGCCGCTTAATAGAGAGTTGCAATAGTCAAGGCGGGAATGGATTAGGGCCACGGTGAGGGTTTTTGTTGTTTCCAGGGTGAGAAAGGGGCGGACTCTAGAGATATTCTTCAGATGTAAGCGACAGGAGCGGACGAGAGATTGCGTGTGGGAGGAGAAGGAGAGATCGGTGTCAAATATAACACCCAGACAGCGAGCTTGCTGTCTAGGCGTTATCGTGGTGCCGCACACTGAGAGAGAGATGTCCGATTTAGGGAGGTTAGTGGATGGGGGGAGCAGAAGAAGTTCAGTTTTGGAAAGGTTTAGTTTCAAATAGAGAGTGGACATGATATTGGAAACTGCAGCTAGACAGTCATTGGTGTTCTTTACTACCGCAGGGGTAAGGTCAGGGGCTGAAGTGTATAGTTGAGTGTCATCAGCATAAAGATGGTACTGGAAGCCAAATCTGCTGATGGTCTGTCCAATCGGGGCCGTGTAGAGAGAGAAGAGGAGAGGGCCAAGGACTGAACCCTGAGGGACCCCAATAGTGAGGGGAAGAGGGGGGGAAGTGGAGCCAGCAAAAGATACACTGAAAGAGCGGTCAGAATATATACTGTGTCATGGTCACGTGTCCTATATAATGCCATATATACACATCACTCCCCTATATATATTGTATACTGGGCACATGTCCTCCCCACTAACATACGGTCCTATATACACATCGCTGCCTGATATATATTGTATCCTGCTCACATGTCCGCCATACTGATATATCCTGTCCTGTGTAATCATCACTGCCCCATATATACTGTATACTGCTCACATGTCCGCCATACTGATATATACCATCCCGCATACAAGTCACTGCCCTATATATACTGTATACTGAACACACGTCTGTGATAGATATATCTACCCTCCTGTATACACATCACTGCCCCTTATATCCTGTATCCTGCTCACATTTCCGCTATACTAATATATATCATTCTGTATACACATCACTGTTCTATATGCACTGTATACTGCTGACATATATACTGACATACACAATCCTGTATACACATCACTGCCACGTATCTACTATACATTGCTCACATATCCTATATACTGATATATATACTGTCCTGTATACACATCACTGCCCCTTATATACTATATATGCTCACATGTCCTATAAATTGAGATATACCATCCTGTATACACCTCAGTGCCCTATCTACCCTGTAAACTGCTTACATGCTTTATATACCGATACATACAGCCCCAAATACACATCACTGCTCTAAATATATTGTATACTGTTCACATGTCCTATATACCAATGTATACAGCCCTGATTACACATCTCTGCCCTATATATACTGTATACTGATCACCTGCTCTATATTCAGTTATATACAGTCCTGAATACCCATCTACATATACTAGTAACAAAATCTAAGTTGTCTTTTTGATTAACCCACACCACCTTTTGGGATACCCCTACCTGTGTTGATGTAAAGGGAACTAAATCCCCCCCTTCCCCGGCGTCCCTGAGCACCACTGCCCCAAGTGATCTAGAGTTAGAAAGGAGGGGAGAATAATTAAGCAAGTACTCATACTCACCAGGCCGCACATGAGATATTATCCTGTCATCCACCGCTGCTCTGGAATCCTGCACATCGGCCTATCCTTTAGAACTGTGGAGCACTCGCTGATGGAAGGGGGTCCCTTCTCTGCTGGTCCCTGGGCCCCTTAGTGGCCGTCCTCCTGAAGATGTCTCCATGTCTCCTGTTCTGGGATCTGTGGCTCCCCCCAGACCACTGGTCTCCATGAACAGTCTCTCTGGCTGGGTCTTGAGTCATTCTTGAAGACCCATGGAAGCAACATGGCATATGTGCTGCAGCAGGGCACTGCTTCAGTGGGGAAGGGGATTACTGAACTGTAGCTTTGATGATCTACCAGCCAAACTTCCAGCCTTTGTAGCTGTCCTCATGGTGGATCATATTACTGGAGGAGACATCCTACTACTACAGAGCTCCAGCACAAGACCTTATCTATTGCCTTTTACTGTTAGCCTGAGGGGTAGAGCTGGCTGCTGCATTGAAGAATCTCATACCTTTTCTGTCCATTGATCCGAAGACAAAGAGGACCCTCAACCTTGGTAATTTCTATTTATGTTTCCCCACCCCCCCCCACGAATCCCCACCTATATCTATGTCATTTCCTCCCTACCTTCAGCCCACTACACTTTGGATCACCTTTCATCCCACTCCCTACTGTCCCCCTATCTTCCCCCACGGTCACTCCTCCCTCCCCTCATCATGTCAGGCTCCCACCACCACTCTGTGGGGTGTCCACCTGAGACTGTAGATATGTGTAGTTTAGGCTGCTAATGACGTCACAGTAGACATGTCTAGTGTAGGCTGCTGATGACATCACAGAAGATATGTCTAGTGTAGTCTGCTAATGTCATCACAGTAGACATTTATAGGGCAGCACTGTGGCTCAAATGGTTAGCACTGCAGCCTTTGCCTTTGGTTTCAATTCCCACCAAGGACACTAAGGACAACATCTGCAAGGAGTTTGTATATTCTCCCTGTGTTTGCGTGGGTTTCCTCCGGGCACTCCGGTTTCCTCCCACATTGTAAAGACGTACTGATAGGATGTTTAGATTGTGAGCTCCAAGAGAGACAGCATTACTGATGTATGTAAAGTGCTATGAAATTAATAGCGCTATATAAATACATAAATATTATTATTATTATATTATATTTATAGTGTAGCTGCTGATGACATCACAGTAGATATGTCCAGTGTAGGCTGCTGAAGATATCACAGTAGATATGTGTAGTTTAAACTGCTGATGACGTCACGTCACAGTAGACATGTCTAGTGTAGGCTGCTGAAGATAACACAGTACAATTAAAGTTATTCTATAGCGAGCGCAGGGGCACAGATAAGGCTGGCTTCACATTTGCGTATGGGAAGGCAGCGTATTGCTGCGTTCCCATACGCAGTCAAACGCATGCGCACTGCGTTCCTATGTTTAACATAGGAACGCATGGTGCCTGCGTTTGCTGCGTTCGGGTGCGGATGCGGACGATATCTGCTCCTTCCGGTGTCCAGCGTCCGCACCCGGGAAGCAGCATGTTGGTTTTTTTTGTGCGTTTGGGGACCTTGGAAAATCAGCAAGCGTCCCCAAGCGCACAAAAAATGCATTGGCTTCAATGGGTCCGCAGTGTTCTGCGCTTGACAGCGCAGGAGAACGCTGCAGACCCATTGAAAAATCTCCCGGTGGCCGGCGGTGATGTCACAGGAGCTCACCGACGGCCACCGGGAGATCAGCTCAGCCTCTGCTGTCCTCCGCCTCCCGGCCGCTGGTAATCTGCTAGCGATGTCGGCGGGGAGAACAGCTGATCTGACAGCTGTTTGAATCTTCCCGCGCCGACATTTCCTCTCGGTGTCGGCGCGGGAAGATTCAAACAGCTGTCAAATCAGCTGTTCTCCCCGCCGACATGTCCCGGAGGTTACCGGCGGCCGGGAGGCGGAGATCTCAGGCGCTGATCTCCGCCCGCGGACACCGCTGATTGGGTGCCCGGGCTCCACAGTGATGTGTCCGCAGGCGGACATTCTCCGCTGCGGACACATCTTTTAGACCCTGCTTTGCACTGCGTTTGTGTCTGCATGCGATCAGCATGCAGACACATACGCAAATGTGAAGCCAGCCTAAGGCAGGTAGTTATGGATCAAGAATCCTCTTTATTCACCACGTTTCCACGAAGGCTTATCGTCTTCTTCAGGTGGATTTATAATATTATATCCCTGGACACCTTAAATACTCCATCCCACCAATCAACAAACATCAATCAGTAAGGTCATCATATTAACCATATCCTCCCTGTGGAACTAGTATTTAATATACTTCAAACAAGATTGTGCAGACATAAAATAAATAAAAACAACAAGATTCATAAATTACAAAATAATTTACAATATACATCAATAAAAAAAAAATAAAAAATTACAATAATAATTCCCTCAAAATTCTATTTTCATACACATATAAAAAAATGTATCTTAAAAAATAATTCTGCACACAATGTATATACTACACCCACTATATATACTGCACCTACAATATAACATAGTAACATACATAGTAACATAGTATTTAAGGTTGAAGGAAGACTTTAAGTCCATCTAGTTCACCCCATAGTCTAACATGTTGATCCAGAGGAAGGCAAAAAAAAACCATTGGTAACACTAAGCTCTACATTGGGGGAAAAATTCCTTCCTGACTCCAGATATGGCAATCAGACTAGATCCCTGGATCAACGCCCTATCAAAGGATCTAGTATATATAACCGGTAATATTATAGTTTTCAAGAAAGGCATCCAGGCCCTTCTTAAATGTTAGTAGTGACTCCCTCATTACACCATCATGTGGAGAGAGCTCCATAGTCTCACTGCTCTTACAGTAAAGAATCCACGTCTGTGATTATGATTAAAACTTCTTTCCTCCAGACGTAGAGGATGCCCCCTTGTCCTCAGGCCTAAGAGTAAAGAGATTATTAGAAAGGTCTCTGTACTGTCCCCTCATATATTTATACATTATTATAAGATCACCCCTAAGACTTCATTTTTCCAAACTAAATAACCCCAAGTTTAATAACCTGTCCTGGTATTGCAGACCCCTCAGTCCTCTAATAACCTGTCTTGGTATTGCAGACCCCTCAGTCCTCTAATAACCTGTCTTGGTATTGCAGACCTCTCAGTCCTCTAATAACCTGTCTTGGTATTGCAGACCACTCAGTCCTCTAATAACCTTCTTGGTTTTGCAGACCCCCGTCCTCTAATAACCTGTCTTGGTTTTGCAGACCCCCTCAGTCCTCTAATAACCTGTCTTGGTATTGCAGACCCCTCAGTCCTCTAATAACCTGTCTTGGTATTGCAGACCCCTCAGTCCTCTAATAACCTTCTTGGTTTTGCAGACCCCCAGTCCTCTAATAACCTGTCTTGGTTTTGCAGACCCCCCTCAGTCCTCTAATAACCTGTCTTGGTATTGCAGACCCCCTCAGTCCTCTAATAACATGTATTTGGTATTGCAGACCCCTCAGTCCTCTAATAACCTGTCTTGGTATTGCAGACCCCTCAGTCCTCTAATAACCTGTCTTGGTATTGCAGACCCCTCAGTCCTCTAATAACATGTCTTCTATTGCAGACCCCCAGTCCTCTAATAACCTATCTTGGTATTGCAGACCCCCAGTCCACTAATAACATGTCTTCCTATTGCAGACCCCTCAGTCCTCTAATAACCTGTCTTGGTATTGCAGACCCCTGAGTACTCTAATAACCTGTCTTGGTATTGCAGACCCCTCAGTCCTCTAATAACCTGTCTTGGTATTGCAGACCCCTCAGTCCTCTAATAACCATGTCTTGGTATTGCAGACCCCTCAGTCCTCTAATAACCTGTCTTGGTATTGCAGACCCCTCAGTCCTCTAATAACCTGTCTTGGTATTGCAGACCCCTCAGTCCTCTAATAACCTGCTTGGTATTGCAGACCCCTCAGTCCTCTAATAACCTGTCTTGGTATTGCAGACCCCTCAGTGCTCTAATAACCTGTCTTGGTATTGCAACACGCCTGAGTCCTCTAATAACCTGTCTTGGTACTGCAGACCCCTCAGTCCTCTAATAACCTGTCTTGGTATTGCAGACCCCTCAGTCCTCTAATAACCTGTCTTGGTATTGCAGACCCCTCAGTCCTCTAATAACCTGCCTTGGTATTGCAGACCCCTCATCCTCTAATAACCTGTCTTGGTATTGCAGACCCCTCAGTCCTCTAATAACCTGTCTTGGTATTGCAGACCCCTCAGTCCTCTAATAACATGTCTTCCTATTGCAGACCCCCAGTCCTCTAATAACCTGTCTTGGTATTGCAGACCCCCAGTCCTCTAATAACATGTCTTCCTATTGCAGACCCCTCAGTCCTCTAATAACCTGTCTTGGTATTGCAGACCCCCAGTCCTCTAATAACATGTCTTCTATTGCAGACCCCTCAGTCGTCTAATAACCTGTCTTGGTATTGCAGACCCCTCAGTCCTCTAATAACCTGTCTTGGTATTGCAGACCCCTCAGTCCTCTAATAACCTGACTTGGTATTGCAGACCCCTCAGTCCTCTAATAACCTGTCTTGGTATTGCAGACCCCCTCAGTCCTCTAATAACCTGTCTTGGTATTGCAGACCCCTCAGTCCTCTAATAACCTGTCTTGGTATTGTAGACCCCTCAATCCTCTAATAACCTGTCTTGGTTTTTCAGACCCCCAGTCCTCTAATAACCTGTCTTGGTTTTGCAGACCCCCAGTCCTCTAATAACTGTCTTGGTATTGCAGACCCCTCAGTCCTCTAATAACCTGTCTTGGTATTGCAGACCCCTCAGTCCTCTAATAACCTGTCTTGGTATTGCAGACCTCTCAGTCCTCTAATAACCTGTCTTGGTATTGCAGACCCCTCAGTCCTCTAATAACCTGTCTTGGTATTGCAGACCCCTCAGTCCTCTAATAACCTGCCTTGGTATTGCAGACCCCTCAGTCCTCTAATAACCTGTCTTGGTATTGCAGACCCACCAGTCCTCTAATAACATGTCTTGGTATTGCAGACCCCTCAGTCCTCTAATAACATGTCTTCCTATTGCAGACCCCCCAGTCCTCTAATAACCTGTCTTGGTATTGCAGACCCCTCAGTCCTCTAATAACCTGTCTTGGTATTGCAGACCCCTCAGTCCTCTAATAACCTGTCTTGGTATTGCAGACCCTCAGTCCTCTAATAACCTGTCTTGGTATTGCAGACCCCTCAGTCCTCTAATAACCTTTCTTGGTTTACAGACCCCCAGTCCTCTAATAACCTGTCTTGGTTTTGCAGACCCCCTAAGTCCTCTAATAACCTGTCTTGGTATTTCAGACCCCTCAGTCCTGTAATAACCTGTCTTGGTATTGCAGACCCCTCAGTCCTCTAATAACCTGCCTTGGTATTGCAGACCCCTCAGTCCTCTAATAATTGTCTTGGTATTGCAGACCCCCCAGTCCTCTAATAACCTGCTTGGTATTGCAGACCCCCCATCCTCTAATAACCTGTCTTGGTATTGCAGACCCCCAGTCCTCTAATAACCTGTCTTGGTATTGCAGACCCCTGAGTCCTCTAATAACCTGTCTTGGTATGCAGACCCCTCAGTCCTCTAATAACCTGTCTTGGTATTGCAGACCCCTCAGTCCTCTAATAACCTGTCTTGGTATTGAAGACCCCTCAGTCCTCTAATAACCTGTCTTGGTATTGCAGACCCTCAGTCCTCTAATAACCTGTCTTGGTATTGCAGACCCCTCAGTCCTGTAATAACCTGTCTTGGTATTGCAGACCCCCCAGTCCTCTAATAACCTGTCTTGGTATTGCAGACCCTCAGTCCTCTAATAACCTGTCTTGGTATTGCAGACCCCTCAGTCCTGTAATAACCTGTCTTGGTATTGCAGACCCCTCAGTCCTCTAATAACCTGCCTTGGTATTGCAGACCCCTCAGTCCTCTAATAATTTGTCTTGGTATTGCAGACCCCCCAGTCCTCTAATAACCTGCCTTGGTATTGCAGACCCCCCCAGTCCTCTAATAACCTGTCTTGGTATTGCAGACCCCCCAGTCCTCTAATAACCTGTCTTGGTATTGCAAACCCCCCATTCCTCTAATACCCTGTCTTGGTTTTGCAGACCCCTAGTCCTCTAATAACCTGTCTTGGTATTGCAGGCCCCCCAGTCCTCTAATAACCTGTCTTGGTATTGCAGACCCCTCAGTCCTCTAATAATTTGTCTTGGTATTGCAGACCCCCCAGTCCTCTAATAACCTGCCTTGGTATTGCAGACTCCCCAGTCCTCTAATAACCTGTCTTGGTATTGCAGACCCCCCAGTCCTCTAATAACCTGTCTTGGTATTGCAGACCCCCTAGTCCTCTAATAACCTTGGTCGCTCTTTCTGGACCCGCTCTAGTTCAGCTATGTCTTTCTTCTACACCAGAGACCAGAATTGTACACAGTATTCTAAGTGTGGTCACACTCGTGACTTGTATAGAGGTAATATTATGTTCTCCTCATGAGCATATATGCCTCTTTTAATGCATCCCATTATTTTATTTGCCTTTGCAGCAGCTGTCTGACACTGGCCACTAAATGTGAGTTGGTCATCTATCCATACACCCAGGTCTTTTTCAGTGATAGTTTTGCCCAGTGTTTTACAATTAAGCACATAATTATACCTTTTATTTCCTCTGCCCAAGTGCATGACCTTACATTAATCCCCATTAAAGCTCATTTGTCATTTATCAGCCCAAGCTTCTAGTTTACATAAATGTAATATACTGCACCCACTATATATACTGCACTTACTGTATATACACGGCACCCACTATATATACACTGCACCCACTATATATACATTGCACCTACTAAACACTGCACACACTATATACACTGCACCTACTAAATACTGCACACACTATATATACTGCACACACTATATACACTGCACCCATTATATATATATACTGCAACCAATATATACACTTCACCCCACTATATATGCTGCACCCACTATGTATGCTGCATTCACTATATATATACACTGCACCCACTGTATATACACTGTACCCAGTATATATACCACAACTAATATATATCTAATTATAATATCTTATAATGTGTGTTAGGTACGCTCTGTGAACTTCCACCCATCTCTCCAGCTTTGCAAATCTCTCTGCTTAGATACTGTGCTTATAATGTGTGTTAGGTACGCTCTGTGAACTTCCACCCATCTCTCCAGCTTTGCAAATCTCTCTGCTTAGATACTGTGCTTATAATATCTATATATATTGATATTTTCTTACCTTTCATGTGTCTGCTTTTCACCATTCCTCATGATCAGTGTAGCATGACCTAGAGTTAGTTCTCCAGCCCCTTCCCATGTTTTATTACCTCTGTGTAACCCCCATCATCCAGTCACTCCATCCACACCCAGGCAGCAATCAACACCTGAAACGTATTCAGCTACAGATATATGATGAAGCATAAGTCTGATCCAGACTTAGTCTGATCCATGCATCATTCCAAACTACATCTTTCAAAGTACAATCTTCTAAGTACAATACTTAGAAATAGACTAGAAATGGACTGGAAGAGACTGGTAGGTAAAGAAACATAAATCCCCCACAATGTTTCCATTCTAATCTCTACCACCCTTACTACTTCCCTTCCACAAGTAAGGAACTAGTCATCAGTCCACCCTTCCTCCCCAGCCATCTGACCTCCTCTTGACTAGTATTTCTCCCCATACTGACTGCATCACCTTGTCCTCGGCTCCACCATCCTGTCCAGGACTGCTAGATCTCTTCCCCATCCACATCTCCCCTGGACTGTAGCTCATACCTTGGTGGCATCCCACCCCGGACTGACCCCTGGATGCCTCACCTGTCCCACGGCTGCTCCATCAGCCAACCCAGCAATCGCCTCTGTCAACCCCGACCGCCTCGACTCATCCCCCAACTTCCCCATCTGACCCATCCATCTGACCCCCCACCTTACATCTCATCCCCTGGTCATCACCTCATCCCGTGACCGCTCCCCACTGATGACCATTCACCCACTACAACAACTTTCCCCACTCTGCTTCTGACCCCTGCTGCCACACTCACTCCCTGTTCTCCGTATGCAATGTTCCCGCTACTCCTCACTCTCACTCCCATCCTTCTCCACTTCCTACTACCCCCACTTATCCCCCCTCCCAGCAACAAAATACTGCTCTCACCCTCCATCCTGCCGAACCACCTCACCCACTTTACCGACCTTTTCATTCACTTTCAATCCTCAATCACCAAACAAGCACGCCCGCCTCGCAAGCTCTCATGCTCCCACCTGCTAACCCTCGGCCTACTCCTCCTCCTTGCCGGTGACATCTCCCCCAATCCTGGCCCCCCCCGCAACATCCCCACAACAACCTTCATCCCGCGACCCACCGCCAACCCTCGCAACCTCACCACCACTAGCTCTCGCAACCCCACCAACATCAGACCCATTCCCCAACCCATGCCCCACCTACCGCTCTACCCGGCGCACTCTGGAATGCCCGCTCAGTGTGCAACAAACTCCCCGACATCCATGATCTCTTTATCTCCAGGAAACTGTCATTCCTTGGCCTCACCGAGACCGGGCTCACCCCTTCCGACACGGCCTCCCCTGCCGCACTATCCTACGGCGGCCTCAGCCTGTCCCACACCCCCCGTCCCTCTGGCAAGCACGGCGGTGGAGTCGGCATACTGCTGTCCAACTCCTGCACCTTCAGCCCCATCCCCCAGCCCCCATCCGTCACTGTCCCCTCCTTCGAAGCCCACTCAGTCCGAATCTTCTCCCCCTGCAACCTCCAAATAGCCATCATCTACCGCCCCCCCGGACCCACCGCCTCCTTCCTTGACCACTTCACCACCTGGCTACTTCACTTCCTCTCCACTGACATCCCCTCCATCATCATGGGCGACTTCAATATCCCCATTGACACTCCCCGTCCAGCCGCCTCCAACCTTCTTTCCTTGACCACTTCCCTAGGGCTCTCCCAATGGTCCTCCTCTCCCACCCACGAACAAGGCCACACGCTTGACCTCATCTTTACCCGCCTTTGCTCCCTCTCTAACCTCACAACCTCGGTACTCACACTGTCCGAACACCATCTCTTGACCTTCTCCGCCCTCTCCTCCCCTGCCACACTACCCCCTCTCACTAAACTTGATCACCCTCGCCGAAACCTAAAAGATCTTGATCTTCCTTTATTCTCTGAATCACTCCTCCCTCTCACCGACCTACCCTGCGCTGACGACATTGACATTGCCACCACCCTATACAACACCACCATAATGAACGCTCTCGACCTAGCCGCCCCCCTCACTCTCCATGCTCCACGCATTAACAGGCAACCCTGGCACACCACCCTCACTAAAAACCTGAGACGGGCGTCCAGAGTCGCCGAGAGGAGATGGAAAAAGTCTCACACCCCCGAGCACTTTGCTCTGTTCAAGCAATCCATCACTGACTTCAAGACGGCACTCGCTACCGCCAAGCAAGTGTTCTTCTCATCCCTTATAACCTCTCTGTCCCGCAACCCCAAACAGCTCTTCAAAACTTTCAACTCCTTACTTCGCCCACCTGCTCCTCCCCCTTCTCCCCTCATCTCTGCTGAAGACTTTGCGACCTTCTTCAAGGAGAAGATCGACAAGATCAGAAGCAGCTTCGGTCCACTATCCCCACAACTCCCCTTCCCACCTACACTGCCCTCCTCCTCCATCAGCCACTTCCCCCCCATAACTGAAGACCAACTCTCCTCCCTCCTGTCAAAATCACACCTCACCACCAGCGCCCACGACCCGCTCCCATCCCACCTCATTCCCAACCACACCTCCATTTTCATCCCAGCCCTCACCCACCTCTTTAACCTTTCACTTAGCACTGGTACCTTCCCCTCGGCCTTCAAACACGCCCTAATCACGCCCATCCTAAAAAAACCCTCACTTGACCCTACCTCTGTCTCTAACTATCGCCCCATATCTCTTCTCCCATTCGCCTCTAACTCTTGTATCAACCACAGTCCCAATAACTGTCCTGGTTCACTCTCCTCGTCCCAATCTTCGACCTATTGCAGACCGCCCACCCTCCTATCACACGATTAATCAGCCCTCTCAAAGTCGACCAACCGAGTCCTACTTAACCGCTGGACAACAACCCCTCCATCCTCTATAACCTGTCCTTGGACCTTCTGACCCTTTCCGCAATACCGGTTGTATCCAGCCCCTCTCCTCCTAATCCTCTTGGATTCAGACCCCTCATCCTGTCCCCTAATAACCTGCGGATCAGACCTTCACGTCTCCCTACATAACCCCATTCTCCTATGCAGACCTACCCCCTTCTGTCTGAGTCCCTCAGGTTTCAGGTCCTCAGTCCCCTACATTCTTCCTTTGACAGACTCTCCCTCAGTCCCTAAAACCTGTCTGATTGCAGAGCCTCAGTACCACCTCATACCGTCGACGACACCCAAATCCTCAATTCCGCCTGTATTCACTCCCACTCATCCTAAAATCCCTCCCTTTCGACCCTCAGTCCTCAATCCTTCTTGTATCTGCAGACCCCTCCTAACCTCAATACATAACTGATCTTAGGTATTGCAGACCCCCACAATAATTCTCACCCCCCAGTCCTACAAATAACCTGTCACGACTGCGACCCCCCAAGTCCCCAATCAACCTTCGGAAATTGCAACCCCCCTTCCTTCAAACCCTGTCTGAGACCCCACCTCAATACCTCCGGCGACCCTAGCTCAAAATATTCACTGTCTTGCTATTGCGACCACCCACATACCTCTAATAACCTCATCCTTGTATTCACACCCCTCCTTGCTACTGCTAATCCTGTCTTCGTAATTTGGACCTCATCCTGCTAATAACCTCACACCCTCCAGTCTATTAACTCCGCTTGGACGCGACCCTCACTCTATTTGTCCTGTATTGCAACCCCCATCCCTCTAATACCCTGTCTGGTCTTCCAAGAGATCCCCCATCCATAAAACCCCTAACCTATGGTATTCAAACCCCACATTCCCCCTAATACATTCTGCAGACCCAGTCCTCTACGATACCTATCTGATTGCAACCTCCGCTCCTCTAATAACCTTCTTGTATCAGCCCCATCCTCTATAACCTGTCTGGATTGCACAACACCATCCTTATACCCTGTCTGGTTTTCAGGACACCCAGTCCTCTATACTGCTTGGTAGCACCCCCATCCTACGATAACCTGTCGAATTCAGACCCCTAGTCACTCTAATTGTACCTGGACAGACCACCAGTTCCTAAAACCTCCTTGGTATGAGACCCCAGGCACACGCCATAACCTGCATTGCACCCCCATCCTAAACTTCTTGTATTCAGACCCCCATCATAAACCTGTGGCGCTTTTTCTGTGACCCGAGTTCCTATGTCCCTTCTGTACCTGTACACGTATCTGGCCACTAGTATTTTAGTGTATTGTTCCTATGGCATCTCCTCTTTCCTAATGTAATATGCCATGGAACCCAATGGCTAATCAAATAAATTGATAATTCAATCTATCACAGTACAACCAAGAAAAATTTTTTTTATTTTGCCCAATTTTTAAATTGAATTTGGGTATTTTTGGTGCATGATCTTAATTATCATGCTCATCATTTTGCCAATGGCTCATAGTTTTTGAATTATGATCTTATTTATAGCACTTGTGGATATAATCGGACCCATATATACACTGCACCATTATTACTTGCACTTATAACCTGCAACACATCTAATATACTGCATTACTTATGCTACAAATTTTGTTTCATGACCCTTATTTTATTGCAACAATTATACATGATTCTGTTATCCGTATAAGCATAACTATAACTGAATAAGTTGTCCTCTATAACTGAATCTATACTCACATTCTGCTACCATTATATATAACTGCATACATAGAAGAAACACTTAACACGACTTCTTAAAAATAGCAAACACTATATTTGACTATGTTACCGTATTTTACAATGCAACCTACAAAATTGAGCCTATATCTGCAACACCATTAATATTCTATGCAATATCAGTCACCCACATATATGTACCCCTAAATTCAATAATATACACTGGCACCACAATCTGTATACCAATTAATAATAATCTAATATATAAAGCTGAATGTGTGTGTGTATGTATGTGTGTATGTCCGGGATTGGCATCTACACCGTCGCAACTACAGCCACAAAATTTTGCACAGTCACACGTCTGGACCCCAGAGCGTCATAGGCTATGTTGTGAGGCGAAATTTTAACCCTGCGCGTTCCAGTTCACCAAACAATTTTGCCCCTATCTACATAATGGGGAAAAAGTGACAGTTACCAGTTGACAGTTGTGAATGAGAGGGGCTTAATGACAGCTGCCAAAGACTAATAGCATATACCAGCATATAGTCACTAAGGTGGGGCCCCAACATGGATATTCACCACGCACGGGACTGAACACACCACACCCCACAAAGAAAACACAACCTAACACATGGATACACCACACCCACCACCCCCACAGAGCATCACACACAAAAACCCCTATAGGGAACACATCACCTAACACAGCATCACCACAGGGACACACACCACAAAGACACACACAACACAGAGACACACACACCCCACACAGACACCCCCCCAGGGACACACACACATACCCACCCTATAGGGACACATGCACTCACCCCACAGGGACACACACACACCACAAAGAGACCCACACAACAGAGACAAAACACACCACACAGACCCCCCACAGGGACACACACACATACACACCCTATAGAGACACATGCACTCACCCCACAGGGACACACACCCCACAGGGACACACACACACCCCATGGACACACACACCACACAGACAGACACAGATGTGCACAAATCACCTCACACAACTCACCTCATACGTGTGCTATCTTTAATTTCCAAACATAAACATCTGATTTAAACAGCAATGTGCAACACATGAGCCATATAGGGACTTAAGGCAGATGTCAGTCACATGAGCTGTCTATTATGTGTATGTGTGAGGTAACATATACTGCCCAGCCAGGGGGAGGGTTTACTGTTGGCTGGAGATTTATTAGGCTGCCTATAGCAACCAATCACAGCTCAGCCTCTATTTTCCTACAGGTCATTAATATGACATATTCAAATTCTATTTTGTTATAGCTAACAGCAGTTATTTATTAACCCGGGCGTAGCCGGGTACTACAGCTAGTATATATATATATATATATATAATATATATATATATATATATAGATATATACAGTTAGGGCCAGAAATATTTGGACAGTGACACAATTTTCGCGAGTTGGGCTCTGCATGCCACCACATTGGATTTGAAATGAAACCTCTACAACAGAATTCAAGTGCAGATTGTAACGTTTAATTTGAAGGGTTGAACAAAAATATCTGATAGAAAATGTAGGAATTGTACACATTTCTTTACAAACACTCCACATTTTAGGAGGTCAAAAGTAATTGGACAAATAAACATAACCCATACAAAATATTTTTATTTTCAATATTTTGTTGCGAATCCTTTGGAGGCAATCACTGCCTTAAGTCTGGAACCCATGGACATCACCAAACGCTGGATTTCCTCCTTCTTAATGCTTTGCCAGGCCTTTACAGCCGCAGCCTTCAGGTCTTGCTTGTTTGTGGGTCTTTCCGTCTTAAGTCTGGATTTGAGCAAGTGAAATGCATGCTCAATTGGGTTAAGATCTGGTGATTGACTTGGCCATTGCAGAATGTTCCACTTTTTTGCACTCATGAACTCCTGGGTAGCTTTGGCTGTATGCTTGGGGTCATTGTCCATCTGTACTATGAAGCGCCGTCCAATCAACTTTGCAGCATTTGGCTGAATCTGGGCTGAAAGTATATCCCGGTACACTTCAGAATTCATCCGGCTACTCTTGTCTGCTGTTATGTCATCAATAAACACAAGTGACCCAGTGCCATTGAAAGCCATGCATGCCCATGCCATCACATTGCCTCCACCATGTTTTACAGAGGATGTGGTGTGCCTAGGACCATGTGCCGTTCCCTTTCTTCTCCAAACTTTTTTCTTCCCATCATTCTGGTACAGGTTGATCTTTGTCTCATCTGTCCATAGAATACTTTTCCAGAACTGAGCTGGCTTCTTGAGGTGTTTTTCAGCAAATTTAACTCTGGCCTGTCTATTTTTGGAATTGATGAATGGTTTGCATCTAGATGTGAACCCTTTGTATTTACTGTCATGGAGTCTTCTCTTTACTGTTGACTTAGAGACAGATACACCTACTTCACTGAGAGTGTTCTGGACTTCAGTTGATGTTGTGAACGGGTTCTTCACCAAATAAAGTATGCGGCGATCATCCACCACTGTGGTCATCCGTGGACGCCCAGGCCTTTTACAGTTCCCAAGCTCACCAGTCAATTCCTTTTTCTCAGAATGTACCCAACTGTTGATTTTGCTACTCCAAGCATGTCTGCTATCTCTCTGATGGATTTTTTCTTTTTTTTCATCCTCAGGATGTTCTGCTTCACCTCAATTGAGAGTTCCTTTGACCGCATGTTGTCTGGTCACAGCAACAGCTTCCAAATGCAAAACCACACACCTGGAATCCACCCCTGACCTTTTAACTACTTCATTGATTACAGGTTAACGATGGAGACGCCTTCAGAGTTAATTGCAGCCCTTAGAGTCCATTGTCCAATTACTTTTGGTCCCTTGAAAAAGAGGAGGCTATGCATTACAGAGCTATGATTCCTACACCCTTTCTCCGATTTGGATGTGGAAACTCTCATATTGCAGCTGGGAGTGTGCACTTTCAGCCCATATTATATATATAATTGTATTTCTGAACATGTTTTTGTAAACAGCTAAAATAACAAAACTTGTGTCACTGTCCAAATATTTCTGGCCCTAACTGTATATACTGCACCTAATATATACAGGGTGGGCTATTTATATGGGTGCACCTAAATAAAATGGGAATGGTTGGTGATATCAACTTCCTGTTCGTGGCACATTAGTATATGGGAGAGGGAAGAGGAGGAAGGGTGTTACTGCTACACATAGAGGATTGTCTCAAATATAATTGATCTTTAAAACTTTTTGCGCAGTTTCCTCATAAGAATCGTGCAAGTTTTTAGTGAGAGGAATGATTGCTCAAACCAGATCACTAATGCTCTATGATCCCACCGCTGCCACCAATTGTCACAAACTTAGTCAGAACTTTGCAGCTCTCTGGCGCCCTCTTATCCTGCTGGCCAATCAAGGTATTGGCAGAGGATAACAAAAGAAGAAAAGGAGCGCAGCTGCTCTAATTTATGTCGACTATTGCTGCACGTGATGTGACAGGATGTATATATTCCACCGGTTCCTGCCAGGAACATATCTATACCTCGATTCAGTCACAAATAAGTCCACAATAACACATAAATACAAAAATGATGCTGCCACCACCAATCTCTTTCCTGTGGATCGGAAACCCGTTTGGTGATGAGATGTTATGGGGGAGTATTGACAGTTCGCTCATAGGGAAGGAAGAACCAAGCTACCGTATATACTCGCGTATAAGCCGAGTTTTTCAGCCCAAAAATCGGGCTGAAAAGTCACCCCCTCGGCTTATACGCGAGTCACTGTATTAGGGACCTCGGATACTTGCTGTCAGTAGCGAGTCTGAGCTATTCCGAGAGGGTCTTAGCGATTCCGAGCGAGTCTGAGCTATTCCGACAGGGTCTTAGCGATTCCGAGCGAGTCTGAGCTATTCCGACAGGGTCTTAGCGATTCTGAGCAATTCCGAGCGATTCTGAGTGAGTCATAGCGATTCTGAGTGAGTCATAGCGATTCTGAGAGCGAGTCTTAGCGATTCTGAGCATTTCTGAGCGATTCTGAGCTAGTCTGAGCGATTCTAAGCGAGTTTACAATCTGAGTCCTGTATTCTGTACTCGGGACTCGGCTTATACACGAGTCAATAGGTTTTTCAAGGTTTTGAGGACAAAAGTAGGGGGGTCGGCTTATACACGGGTCGGCTTATACGCGAGTATATACGGTAAGCAAATTTTTATAATTTAGTCTGAAAAATTGGCAGTGTTTACAAAAGATATAAAAGATATTACAAATATGCATAAACAGTTATGAAATAAAAGAGAATGAAATCAGAAATGACTAAACCTGTGCCACGCGGTGACAATTGCAGATCTAGGGGGGAAGGCTCTCCTGAAATGGGGTATGATTCTGCCTCACAGCTATAGGTCGTGCTGTGTCCTTCTTCTGGGTCAGAATGCCTCAAAATTGTGTGTCCAGCTTTTATTGGCCACCTGTCCCTCCTACCTAGTGACCTCATGGGGCTGATTATTGGAAGAGGCTCAGCCCTGGTTTCATAAAATGACTGCTCTTTGCCTTATCTCAGCGGTGGAGCATAGCATGTGAAAGATATTCACTCCTTGTTGGGGGGAAAATGTATCAGTTGTTTGACACTAAACATAATATGTCTGTGATTTGCTGGTGGGCAGACATTAATTTCCCAGGTTACTGATACTTTTCCAGCAATGTAAGAAGGGGTAGTGCGATCCCCAAAAATGCCAGCACCCCAAAAATTTGTTTTATATAATTGTGGCATTAATGTACATTATCAAATTTGACTTTAAAGGTCTGTAGCCAAAAAACTAAAACTTTAGATGTGCGTGTCCTTGTTTTTTGGAGGGAAAACAGAACAGCATTCAGCTCTGCTAGGTTTTATGACCCTGCCAGGTTGTAAATACCTGACTGGGGGAGAAGTGAGGGGAAAGACATAGTGTGCTTCTACAAACCTGCCAGGGGCAGAGAAGTGTGTCAGCTGGTGGTACTTAGAGCATGGAGATATTTCATATATTCCTAACAATCATCAATAAATCTGGCTTTATGAAGATCTGGATGAAGGAACCCTGCTTCTATTTTTCTTATTGTATTATTTTATATCTGCATTTCTCATTATTACACATCACTTAATTTATTGACATCTAGGGTTTGATTTCTTTGTGTGGATTGGACAGTTTGTTACAGACATCTGGTGATAAATACTTTTCAATAGGGCCCTTAGAAATAGAACTACTCAGAAAACCGGTCACATGTTCAATACTTATTTCACCCGCTGAATATACAGAATATAGTTGGACAGTCATATACAATGGGGAAAATAAGTATTTGATCTTCTGCTGATTTTGCAAGTTTTCCCACCTACAAAGAATGTAGCGATCTGTAATGTGTATTGTAGGTAACTTCAACTGTGAGAGACAGAATGTAAAAGAGAAAATCCCACTGGTTGATTCTTACATAATTAATTTGCATTTTTATGCATGAAATAAGTATTTGATGCAAAAGAAAAACAGACTAACATTTGGTACAGAAACCTTTGTTTGCAGTTACAGAGGTCAGACGTCTCCTGTAGTTCTTGTTTGTACAAACTGCAGCACCAATTTTGGCCCACTCCTCCATACAGATCTACAGATCTTTGAGGTTTTGGGACCGTCGCTGGGTAACATTGACTTTCAGCTTCTCCAATGATTTTCTGCCAGATTCAGGTCTGTGCGCTCGGCCACTGCAGGACCTGGAAATGCTTATTACGGAGCTGCTCCTTAGTTCCTCTGGCTGTGTGTTTCAGATCATGGTCATGCTGGAAGACCAAGCCACGACCCATATTCAATGCTCTTTGTGAGTGAAGGAGGGTGTTGGACAAAATCTTGCAATACATGACCCCATCCTTCCTCCCTTCAACGCAGTGCAGTCGTCCTATCCCCTTTGTAGAAAAGCACCCCCAAAGTATGATGTTTCCACCCCCATGCTTCACGGTTGGGATGGTGTTCTTGGGGTTGTACTCATCTTTCTTCCTTGAACACACTGAGTGGAGTTGATACTAAAAAGTTCTATTTTACCTGACCACATGACCTTCTCCCATGCCTCCTCTTACCACATAACCTTTTCCCCCGTGCCTCCTCTGACCACACAACCTTTTCCCATACTTTTACTGACCACACAACCTTCTCCCGTGCCTTCTCTGACCACATGACCTTCTCCTGTATCTCCTCTGACCACATCTTTTCCCCCGTGCCTCCTCTGACCACACAACCTCCCATACCTCTTCTGAACACATGACCTTCTCCTGTGCCTCCTCTGACCAGACAACCTTCTCCCATACCTCTTCTGACCACATGACCTTCTACTGTGCCTCCTCTGACCTTATGACCTTGTCCTGTGCCTTCTCTGACCACACGACCTTCTCCTGTGCCTCCTCTGACCACATGACCTTGTCCTGTGCCTTCGCTGACCACACGACCTTCTCCTGTGCCTTCTCTGATCACACAATCTTCTCCTGCGCCTCCTCTGACCACACGACCTTCTCCTGCGCCTCCTCTGACCGCACGACCTTCTCCTGCGCCTCCTCTAACCACACGACCTTCTCCTGCGCCTCCTCTGACCGCACAGCCTTCTCTAGATCATCTAGATAGTGATTGCTGAACTTCACACTGGCCAGGACATGTTCTGGTGTGAGCAGTGGGACCTTCCATGTTCGCAGGATTTTAATCCATGATTGCACAGTGTGTTACTAATAGTAATCTGTGAGACTGTGGTCCCAGCTCTCTTTAGGTCATTGACCAGGTTCTATGTAGTTCTGAGTTGATTCTGGACCATTCTTATGGTGGGGTTACACGTAGCGATATCGTCCCGATATCGCATACAACGCCGCGGAGCGCGCATTTTGGGAGCACTTTTCCCGATATCGCATCGCCGGTTTACACGCTGCGATATTGGGAAACAACGTCCCTGCGATGTGTACACCCACCAACCCAGTAACGACCATTTAACATGGAGTTAATGGGTGAGGTGCGAGTACACATCGAGTTGGCTGTCACACGCAGCGATCCTGCTACAACGGCCATGCGATATCGGGGAGTTGAATAGCTCGGCTATTCAACTCTGATATCGTTTTGGCATTGTTCCAGGATCGCGTTGTACGCTAAAACAGTACAACGCACACACGATATCGGGTCCAACTCGCGACCCACGTGACTTTTTGTCGGAGTTGGGTCGGAGTTGGACGCCGATATCGCGGCGTGTAAACCCACCATTAGAATCCTCCTTACCCCACGAGGTGAGACCTTGCATGGAGCCCCAGACTGAGGACGGTTGGTGTCATCTTGTGTCCTCTTCCATTCTCCAATAATTGTGCACGCACTTGTTCCTTCTCACCCATCTGCATTGTCCTGTCACCCATCCCAGCCTGGTGCAGGTCTATGATTGTGTCCCTGGTGTCTTTAGCTTTCTGGTCTTGGCCCTGGTGGAGAGGTTGGGGTGTGATGATTGAGTGTGCACAGGGGTCTATTTTACAGCTAACGAGATCACACAGGAGCAATTAATACCGGTAATGAGGTCAGAGGAGAAAAACTACAGGTCTGTGAAACAGAATTCCTGCAGGTCGGTTCATGATCAAGTACTTTTTTCATGCAATAAAATGCAAATCAATTATGTAAGAATCATTCAATGTGATTTTCTGGATGTTATTTTACATTCTGTCTCTCACAGTGGAAGTTATCTACAATACACATTACAGATCGCTACATTTTTAAGAGGTTGGAAAACCAGAAGATCAAATCCTTATTTTCTCCACCATATCTAGACGTTGCCAGTTGTGCTATAGTCTTATCAGGGTGGTTGGACATTTGAGTTTGGTGCCTCTCTCTCTCTGCATGCCCTGTTATTGCCACCCACATACTTCAGTTGGCACCACCAAGGTATTTCTACCCCAGTGTTTCGTTAAGTTTTAGATACGGCTGCGGTCCTATAATTGCCCCTGCTTCCATCCTCTTAAAAGCATGGCCATCTCTGCTGTTCCAGACATAGGGCAGCGCACTCCGGCAGCACACTATGTACTCCTATTTGCAGCTTTTTCAGGGACTCTCCATCCAGCAGTCATCATCCTCAGCAAGTCCACAGTCACCCAGTTTATTTCATTTGTGACTCTTTTACCTGCAGATCTACCGCCGCTGCTGGCTGGTGCTCCGAAAATCCTCCAGTAAAGGACCCTGGAGACTGGAAAAGTATCCTGACGAGAGGTCAGTCCTCCTGCGCATGTCGCCTAAGGTGAGGGATAGGATCCTGCTGAGAGCCTGACATTTCTCCACCATAGTAGTGCGTGACTCAGGGTGAGGATTGCTCTGGTATTTTCTGGCCCGCCTGGGTATGTAGCCCAGGGTGGCGGCACTATACAGCGGCATGCATCCTGTATCCGTGAATGTTGTGGCTCTATTAGGGGCAGATACCGGCAGCCACTCATCAATCTGTATCTCCTTAGTAGCAGCCATTGCTCTGCCATGACCCGGCTCTGCCGCTCTGTCCGCAGGTGATGGAGATCAGTAATGTGAAGTGTATCATGCGACTCCCGAAGGAAACTAAGAGACAGGCGGTGGCCATTATCTTCTGCGATGACCTGGCACGCACCTTTACCTGTGATTCAGGTGAGTGATCTTGCCTGTCCATCAGGTGTTGTCGTCCTCTGCCGTGCATGTCGAGGGTTCCACATCCTCCACCATGTATGCTAAGGATCCGTGTTCTCTGCCGTGCGTTCTGAGGTCCGTGTTCTCTGCCGTGCGTTCTGAGAGTCTGTGTTCTCTGCCGTGCGTTCTGAGGGTCTGTGTTCTCTGCCGTGGGTTCTGAGGGTCCGTGTTCTCTGCCGTGCGTACTGAGGGTCCGTGTTCTCTGCCGTGCGTTCTGAGGGTCCGCTCTGTGCTGTATTGCAGAGCTGGAAGCTGAGGAGTGGTACAAGGTGCTGTCCATGGGCTGTCCAGGCACAAACCGGAGTGACTGCCACCTGGGAGAGCCCGACTTACTGACGCCAGGAGTCCAGAGCGAGCAGACGGGTAAGGAAAGAGAGGGTGCTATGTACTTTACTAGGTCATCCACTGCTCCTGTATAGGTGATTTCTGATGATGGTGCGGGCAGAGGGGGCCGTGCG
Organism: Allobates femoralis; assembly: GCA_033576535.1. Taxonomy (NCBI): domain Eukaryota; kingdom Metazoa; phylum Chordata; class Amphibia; order Anura; family Aromobatidae; genus Allobates; species Allobates femoralis. The sequence goes on from JARQOC010000010.1 coordinate 137,179,192, forward strand.
GTTGCTCATGTCATCCACCGCACCTCTATAGGTGATTTCTGAGGATGGAGCGGGCAGAGGGGGCCGTGTGGTTGCTCGTGTCACCCAATGCTCCTCTATGGTCACACTGGCGTATATTCTCATGCGGGAGAATCGGGTGTATTATGCTAATGACACTTGGCCCAGACTCTGCTGCGAGTATAACTGAGTGTCGTTCACTGAGGATTGATCCTCTCCCTCTCATATGCCAGTATTGGAGCACAGGTGAGGAGGAGGAGAGCTGAATTTCTCCTCCTTCTCCTGTTTCAATGTATATCTAAAGACATCCAAGGGCAGTCTGATTAGTGACATGCACCCATAGACTTGTGTATGGACCGGTGAGATGTCGCAGCTCCTGACCCTTACTACTTTACAGATCGCTTCAATGTATTTTTGCTGCCATCATCAAACCTGGATGTATACGGAGAGTGCAAGATGCAAATCACAGAAGAAAACCTCTACCTCTGGGACCCCCACACTCCACGCAGCAAGCTGCTGTCCTGGCCCCTGTGCGCCCTGAGACGATACGGGAGTGACACTTCACGCTTCACATTTGAGGCTGAACGGTGAGTAGTCAAGAGGAACAGGGCTGCAGGAAACACGGCCACAGGGCACGCCGAGAGGTGTGGGGGAGCCGCAGGGGCGCTGAGACCTGTGGGGGAGTGGCAGGGCAATGCCGAGAGGTGCGGGGGAGCTGCAGGGTGTGCCGAGAGGGTTGCGGGGGAGTGGCAGGGCACGCCGAGAGGTGTGGGGGAGTCGCAGGGCGCGCCGAGAGGTGCAGAGAGTGCAGGGTGCGCCGAGAGGTGTGGGGGAGTGTCAGGGTGCGCCAAAGAGTGCGGAGGAATCGCAGGGTGCGCCGAGAGGTGCGGGGGGCTCACAGGGTGCGCTGACAGATGTGGGGGGGTGGGGGAGGCGCAGTGCACGCTGATAGGTGCCGAGAGGTGCAGGGGAGACACAGAGTGTGCCGAGAGGTGCGAGGATGCCACAGGGCGTGCAAGAAGGTGTGAGAAGGCTGCAGGGCACACCGACAGGTGCGGAGGAGCCGCAGGGTGCGCTGACAAGTGTGGAATGGCTGCAGGGTGCGCCGACAGGTTCAGGGGTGTCGAAGGGTGCAACGAGAGGTGCGGAGGAGCCACAGGTGTGCGCTGACACGTGCGGGGTAGCTGCAGGGTGTGCCGACAGGTGCAGGGGTGCTGAAGGGTGCGACGAGAGGTGCGGGGGAGCCACAGGGTGCACCAGAAAAACCACCAGAAAGCAGATGTGCTGCAGCACCAGTGTGTGTAAGGCCTATCCACAATTTTATTAGCACATTTCACAAACCCACTGCTCATACTCCTGTTACCTCTCCCGTGCTTACAGGGAATGTATCATTAAAAGAAAAAAAAACAGATTGAAAGAAAAAGTATTAATAGTTTAGTTTAAAAAAATAAAAAAAAAATTCAACTTTTAAAAACACTAGAGGGAGCGGCTGCTGAACTTGCCATGAACACGTTGTGTACAGCCAGCTTGTCTTGCACCCGCTGTAATGTAGGAGAGGTCTGCTCGTGGTCTGCCCATTCTGGGCATTTGCAAAAGGATAAAGGAGAATGAAGTTTAGGGTCACAGACTGGAGATGTCACGGGTGACTGCCAATACCGGGAGGAGGACACAGAGAACGGCCGGCAGCTGCTCACTGCTCTCTACAGAGATCTGATGGTGGGTTTACACACACCAATCATTGTATCCAATCTCTGAACCAATCTCTGGTTGCAGTGAAATCATGGACAGATTGCTCCATGTTGTACACAGCCACAAAATGGAACTATGTGTCCATGATTTCACTGCAACCAGAGATTGGTTCAGAGATTGGATACAATGATTGGTGTGTGTAAACCCACCATCAGGGGAGCAGTCATAGCGGCTGCAGCATTTAGATTACAAGAATCACACAGCTAAGCAGTCAGCACAATGATTGGATACATGTCTTTGAAGACTGTAGCACACGTGATAGGATTAGATGCACAGTGGAATGTATCACTTGTGATTAGATACATGGCTCAATGGACTGTATCACATGACAGAACTAGATGCAAATCGGACTATCACATAACAGGATCAGATACACTGCTCAACATATAGTATCACATGCTAGGATTAGATGAACACCTCAGACTATATCACATATAAGGTTAGATACATGGCTCAGCAGACCATATCACACATGATTAGATATATGGTCCTGCAGACAAGTACCGTAAACTGAATGAAGCCATCATGTTTCTGGGTTGGGTGCTGAGGTCACAATAAATACCAATGAGCGCTCTCCAGGTCCGGGCACCAGCACTGCAATGTTGATTTCATACAGTGAGATCGTCTCACCTCTGGATGAAATCACTGCCGCAGCACCTGGACAGCTATGAACTGGGAAGCTCCAGGAGTGCCCCGGTCACAGCAGGAGACAAAGAATATATAAAGCAAAAAATTTATGATAGACAACTTTTAATCCCGGTGCTCCTCTTCACTGGAGAAAGAGCAGTTTAGGAGATAAAGGCTGAGCACTGCTTGGTGTATACAGTACCTTGCAAAAGTATGCTTTAACATGTTGTAATGTAATTGGATTTGTGTGTGATGCATCAGCACTAACTAGTCTAAGTTGGGGAAGTGAAGTGAGACAAATATATGCAAAAAATAATAATTGGCATGTGCATATATATTCACTCCTTTTGCTATGAATCAATTCCCTTCATTAGTCGCATGCGTAATGAGAGGACGTCCACCTGTGTGCAATCTAAGTGTCCATGGCCTGTCAGTATATGCACACCTTAGGGCCACGTCACACACACAGATATCTGTGCAGATATTGTTTGCAGATCTCTGGTTGCAGTGAAATTATGGACACATGGTTTCATATGTACACGGCCACAAAATGGAACAATGTGTCCATGATTTCACTGCAACCAGAGATCTGCGAACAATATATCTGCACAGATATCTGTGTGTATGACGTGGCCCTCACCTGTAAGGTCACAGGCTATAACACAGTTAAGCAAGAGGCACCATTAACCAAACAACACCATGAAGGCAAAGGTGACCTCCAAACAACACCATAAAGGGCAAAGAGATCTCCTTAAAGCCCCTGTCACACTAAGCGAGATCGCTGCTAAGTCACAAGTTTAGTGACGCAACAGCAACCTCGCCAGCGATCTCGCTATGTTTGACACTTAGCAGTGACCGGGTCCCTGCTGTCAGATCGCTGGTCGTGTCAGAGTCGCCTGAACCATTTTTTGATCTTTGGGGTCCCGCTGGGCAGCATGCATCGGTGTGTATGACAGGGACAACGACCAACGACCTCAATACTACAGGTCTAAGAAGCAGGGTCCTAACGACCTCCGTATCATTCCGGATCGTTGTTGCATCGCTGGTGAAATCTGACTGTTTGACATCTCACCAGCAATCCCGATGCACCAGCGATCCCTACCAGGTCGTATCGCTGTCGGGATCGCTTGTGCGTCGCCAAGTGTGACGGTACCCTAAGTCATTGTTTCTTATCAGATTGCTCGGAGACTGCATTTTACTAGTATTTGGATTACTAATTAAATGTAAATTTCCTCTGCCCCCTCTGTCTACATCAATCAGAGGAGAATTATGCAGTTGGATTGAAATGCCAACCAATAAGGGCCACTTTACACACACCAACTTATCTGTCTAACTTCTGACCAACTTGCTGGTTGCAGTGAAATCATGGACACATTGCTCCATTTTGTGGCTGTGTACAATGGAGCAATGTGTCCATGACTTCACTGCAACCAGCAAGTTGGTCAGAAGTTGGACAGATAAGTTGGTGTGTGTAAAGTGGCCCTTAGAGAACAGCCTTATCCCACCAATCCTATAAGAATACAATATACCCTGAGGTGAGGGCTCGGGATAAAAAAAAGAGAATTTTGTTTACTTACCGTAAATTCTTTTTCCTTTAGTCCTCAAATCTGGGAGACCCTGACATTGGGTGTTATATGCTGCCCCCTGGAGGTCACACCAATTATAGGAGAGATTTTCTCCTCCTTCTCCTCTGCAGCATATACGCCCCCTGCAGGAATACTGTCAGTTTGGTATATAAGCAGTAGGAGGAAAACAGTGCACTGTAAAACAAATCCAGGCCAACCAGGCCGAACAGGAAAAGTATAAGGCCAGAACAATGGCCAACAGTGAGACTATGTGCTGTACAAGAGACGCAGGTACGCCCTTAGGGCAAAAGGGTGGGTGCTGGGTCTCCCAGATTTGAGGACTAAAGGAAAAAGAATTTATGGTAAGTAAACAAAATTCTCTTTTTCCTTGTCGTCCAAAATCTGGGAGACCCTGACATTGGGACGTCCAAAAGCAGTACCTGGGTGGGAAAAAACCACTGCACCCTAAAAGGCAAGTCAGACATTTACAGGTGGGCCACAGCCGCCTGGAGAACGCGTCTGCCCAGACCTGCATCCGCTGAGGCATGAACATGTACCTGGTAATGTTTAGAAAATGTGTGCAGGCTTGACCAAGTGGCGGCCTGACACACCTGTTGGGCTGAGGCTTGGTGCCGCAAAGCCCAATGCGCCTTGAGTCCCGCCGGGGGCGACGTGTGCGAGGCCGAATAGGCCTCTAATATGCCCGTCCTGATCCAGCGAGCAATTGTGGCCTTGGAGGCGGAAGAGCCCTTGACGCGTCCGGCCGTGAGAATAAAGAGAGAGTCAGTCCAACGCAGAGGAGCCGTGCGAGACAAGTACACTCTCAGAGCCCTGACCAAGTCCAAGTTGTGGAGGGCCTTTTCAAACCTGTGAACCGGGTTTGGGCAAAAAGACGGAAGAGAGATATCCTGGTTGAGGTGGAAAGGAGAGACCACCTTTGGGAGGAAGGAAGGAACGGGACGTAGGACAACCTTATCCTGATGTACCACCAAGAAGGGAGGCTTGCATGACAATGCCGTCAAATCTGACACCCGCCGGAGCGAGGTGATAGCCACCAAGAATGCCACCTTTTGTGAAAGGGTGGACAAGGGAATATCTGTGAGAGGTTCAAATGGAGGCTTCTGAAGGGCCGAGAGAACCAAATTGAGATCCCAAGGATCCAGAGGACGCTTGTAGGGTGGGACAATGTGGGCCACCCCTTGCATAAATGTGCGAACCTGTGGGAGCCTAGCCAGCTGTTTGGAATAAGAAGAAGACTCGGCATATCGCTCCCAACTGGCCCTGGAGAGCCTGGTTCCCGGAGCTGCTCCAACTCGCCGACGGCGAACCTTGGAGTCTGCCAGATCGTCCAGACTTTCTCTCTCAAGGTCCATTCTTCCGCCACAATTCTGTAGCACTCAGGTTGACTGCTTGGCCCTTAAATCCTGGGTCCTGACACAATCGGGTCTTCCCCGGGAAGTTCAGGACACCATGAAACAAGCCCGTAAGCCTGCCTCGCTAAAGATTTATCACCGGACGTGGAGAATTTTCCTCTCCTGGTGTTCTGCTAAAGGCCACTCCCCGTGGCCCTTCTCCTTGCCGACATTACTCTTGTTTCTTCAGTCGGGTCTAGACACGGGTCTTTCCCTGAGCTCTTTGAAAGGACAGATTTCAGCTCTTTCTGTCCTTTATTCCAAACAGCTGTATAAGGAAATATGGGTGGCACTACCCAAATAACCACAATCAAAGGGAATTAGTTTAAAAGAAATAGGTGCTCACCATGCCGAAAAGAGCAATATTGGACGACAAGAAAAAGACTCGGCATATGTGTAAGGGAGCACACAGATACAAGAGTATACAAAATATAATCCAAAACCTTTATTTACACATATGTGAACTAACAATGTTAAAATCACTTAAAATAGACACATAGAAAGGGGGGCTAGTCCCACTGACATGCTATAACAAGATATACAATGAGGATGTAATGAACCAGGGGTTACCAGATTTATATATACCATAAAGTATGTTGTGTAAATAAATAACATAATACATACAAGTGGTTCAATAGAACATGGTTCAAATCAATTTACATCCGTGTGAATACTGGACTGAGTGGCACATGAGTGGATTTAAACCAATATGGAATATAATATACATATAGTGGTTAGAGTACAGAATGAGCAAACACCTATTGACAAATGTAATATATCCACATCATCCAGTCATTATAACATAAGACAATAATATAAAGATCAATATAATTTGCTGATATTTGCACGTGCTGCAATGTAAATAAGAATTGACACAATGGAGCAAGTAGGACACCTGTATCAGGTGCTAAGGTGATGCAAAGCAGTAACACCACGCCCAAATTGCACAAACCCCATATGCATAAACCACAAAATAAAGAGTCTGATTGTGATGGAGATAACCAATAGATAATCCAAGAGTCATATGCAATAAACTCTTGATTACAGATGAAGTCACCACACTCTAATTATGGACGTCAAATCTACAGCAAACTGTCAGCTGTAATAAATTATGTAAAGTACAGTGCTGAGATAAAACAGTCACAAACAGATAATAAACAATGCATGGGATATATTCAGAGGCATTTCTCAATACAGGAGGCTAAACATATTCACAAGGAATGAGATCTTAATTCCTCGACCCCTGACGAAGCTGCACTTGCCTTAGCAGCGTAACGCGTGGGGTAGGGCTGTGGGGGGCTCCCATTGACATGACAACATCTCCTGACTGGGTGATATAATCCTGAGAGTCTCAGGTGGACACTCCACAGAGTGGTGGTGGGAGCCTGACATGACGATGGGAGGGAGGAGTGACCGTGGGGGGAAGATAGAGGGGACAGTAGGGAGTGGGATGAAAGGTGATCCAAAGGGTAGTGGTCTGAAGGTAGGGAGGAAATGACATAGATATAGGTGGGGATTCATGGGGTGGGGTGGGGGGGATGAAGCATAAATAGGAATGACCAAGCTTGAGGGTCCTCTTTGTCCTCGGATCAATGGACAGAAAGTCCCACCCGCCCACCCCTAAAGAGAAGAAATTCCGGGTCACAGCGGCCAGTGGCGATCATCGGCGGCCCTACCAGGTTGGTTTATACCATTGCTATGAAGAGTTAATTTTGGCATTAACCTTCTAAGCCCAAGGGAAGGGCAGTCCTTCAGCCATGGTTCCCTAGAGGTTGCCTCCACAGGGGGTTTTTCCTCTCCTGAGCGCTGTAGGATGACTCTTTGTGAGTCGAAGGTTTCTTTTCTAAATTCAGTTTTTCTTAACGCTTTTGAAGCGTTGGTGAGTCCTCGAAGTTGGTTATAAAGTCGGGATTGGGGATTCATTAAATACGGGGATCCCCCTTATTGGATGGATATTTGAGAATGGTCTGGTGAGATTTGGGTGATACCCGGCGATAGAACGTCGGGTTCATCATAACGGTATTGGAGGACAACCTCTTCCTTCAGTTTCACGGTGCTCCTGAGCCAGTGAACACGGCTAGGGGTAAGGGAGGGGAGGGGCAATGTCATGGGAAATCACCAGATTTTTTGTAGCTTCGAGGACCTCACCAATTGTGGTATTTATATGTTTTTCTTATAAATAAATTGGCTGCTGTGGCCATTTTTATCCAAGAAAATTGGATTGTTGTCTGAGCTTTTATTCTTGGGGGAAGGTTGGGGGGAACGTCCGTAGAGAGGTAAGAAAAATGTTAGTGGTTAGGTCACAAGAATCGACCTTCCCAGCGTCATGTATGCCTTGATACCTAGTGTCTTTTACTTTCCTGTGAATGTGTACAGCCTCCTTTATTGCGATACGCCTCTGCATGTATCCCATACAGTCTGTCACTTGTAACTTGTCCATGACAGTTAATATACCTTAGCACTGCACTTTATACATTTTTCCAAAGCTGACAGCTTGCTGCTTGATATGATCTCTACAATTGGAGTGTAGTGACTCTGTTAGGAATTAAGATCTCATTCCTTGTGAATATGTTTAGCCTCCTGTATTGAGAAACGCCTCTGAATATATCCCATGCATTGTTTATTATCTGTTTGTGACTGTTTTATCTCAGCACTGTACTTTACATAATTTATTACAGCTGACAGTTTGCTGTAGATTTGAGGTCCATAATTAGAGTGTGGTGACTTCATCTGTAATCAAGAGTTTATTGCATATGACTCTTGGATTACCTATTGGTTATCTCCATCACAATCAGACTCTTTATTTTGTGGTTTATGCATATGGGGTTTGTGCAATTTGGGTGTGGTGTTACTGCTTTGCATCACCTTAGCACCTGATACAGGTGTCCTACTTGCTCCATTGTGTCAATTCTTATGTACATTGCAGCACGTGCAAATATCAGCAAATTATATTGATCTTTATATTATTGTCTTATGTTATAATGACTGGATGATGTGGATATATTACATTTGTCAATAGGTGTTTGCTCATTCTGTACTCTAACCACTATATGTATATTATATTCCATATTGGTTTAAATCCACTCATGTGCCACTCAGTCCAGTATTCACACGGATGTACCGTAAATTGATTTGAACCATGTTCTATTGAACCACTTGTATGTATTATGTTATTTATTTACACAACATACTTTATGGTATATATAAATCTGGTAACCCCTGGTTCATTACATCCTCATTGTATATCTTGTTATAGCATGTCAGTGGGACTAGCCCCCCTTTCTATGTGTCTATTTTAAGTGATTTTAACATTGTTAGTTCACATATGTGTAAATAAAGGTTTTGGATTATATTTTGTATACTCTTGTATCTGTGTGCTCCCTTACACATATGTGGAGTCTTTTTCTTGTCGTCCAATATTGCTCTTTTCGGCATGGTGAGCACCTATTTCTTTTAAACTAATTCCCTTTGATTGTGGTTATTTGGGTAGTGCCACCCATATTTCCTTATACAGCTGTTTGGAATAAAGGACAGAAAGAGCTGAAATCTGTCCTTTCAAAGAGCTCAGAGAAAGACCCGTGTCTAGACCCGACTGAAGAAACAAGAGTAATGTCGGCAAGGAGAAGGGCCACGGGGAGTGGCCTTTAGCAGAACACCAGGAGAGGAAAATTCTCCACGTCCGGTGATAAATCTTTAGCGAGGCAGGCTTACGGGCTTGTTTCATGGTGTCCTGAACTTCCCGGGGAAGACCCGATTGTGTCAGGACCCAGGATTCAAGGGCCAAGCAGTCAACCTGAGTGCCACAGAATTGTGGCGGAAGAATGGACCTTGAGAGAGAAGGTCTGGACGATCTGGCAGACTCCAAGGTTCGCCGTCGGCGAGTTGGAGCAGCTCTGGGAACCAGGCTCTCCAGGGCCAGTTGGGAGCGATTAGGATCACACGGTGACACTCCGTCCGTATCTTGCGGATCACCCGAGGTAACAAGGCCAGAGGTGAAAAGACGTATGGCAGGCGAAACTGAGAGCAATCCTGGACCAGCGCGTCCGCTGCCAGAGCTCTGTGGTCGTGGGCCCTGGCTATGAAAGCCGGAACCTTGTTGTTGAGGAATGACGCCATCAAGTCGACATCCGGAGTCCCCCACCGCCTGCAAATGGCTTGGAATACTTCCGGGTTGAGAGACCATTCGCCTGGGTCCATGCCTTGACGGCTGAGATAGTCAGCTTCCCAGTTGTCCAAACCCGGAATGTGGACCGCGGAGATGGCGGAGCCTGTGGCCTCCGCCCAGGATAGGATCTTCTGGACCTCCAGCATCGCCAAGGTGCTGCGAGTGCCTCCCAGATGATTGATGTAAGCGACGGCGATCGCGTTGTCTGATTGGATCCTCACCTGGCGGCCGCTCAGGAGAGACTGAAACGCCAGAAGCGCCAGATAAGCCGCCCTGATTTCCAGAATGTTGATGGCAAGGGAGGACTCCACCGGAGACCATGTACCCTGAGCCCTGTGGTGAAGGAACACCGCTCCCCAACCCGAGAGGCTGGCGTCCGTGGTGACCACCGACCATGACGGTGGGAGAAGGGATCGACCCTGAGACAGGGACAGATATGCCAGCCACCACTGGAGAGATTCCCTCGTTTCGGGGGACAAGGAGATCTTGTGTTCCAAGGTCCTCGGATACTTGTCCCAGCCTTGAAGGATCTCCAGCTGAAGGGGACGCAGATGGAGTTGTGCGAATGGGACTGCTTCTATTGAAGCCACCATTTTTCCCAGGATCTGCATCAGATGCCTGATGGAGTACGAGCGAGGAGGGAGGATGAAGCAAACTCCCGCTTGGAGAGAGACGGTCTTCTCGTGAGGCAGTCGCACTAGAGCTGCTCGAGTGTCGAATTGCATGCCCAGATACACGAGACTCTGGGTGGGCACGAGGACCGACTTCGGGAGGTTGACAATCCAGCCAAACCTCTTGAGAGTCGACAGAGTCGTGGAAACAGCTTGGCGGCATTCCTGATGCGAGGGTGCCTTGACCAGGAGGTCGTCCAGATAAGGGATGACCAACAGCCCCTGAGAGTGAGGTATGGAGACCACTGAGGCCATCACTTTGGTGAATACTCGTTGGGCAGTGGCCAAGCTGAAGGGGAGGACCACGAACTGGAAATGGGCGTCCCCAATCGCAAAGCGCAGGAACCGTTGGTGAGCTGGGGCGATTAGGATGTGTAGGTATGCATCCTTAATGTCTATGGATGCTAGGAATTCCCCTTGAGACATCGAGGCTATCACTGAGCGCAGTGATTCCATGCTAAAGTGTCTCACTTTGACGTGCTTGTTGAGGAGCTTTAAGTCCAGAACGGGGCGAACGGACCCGTCCTTCTTGGGCACAATGAAGAGATTTGAGTAAAATCCCTGAAACCGTTCCCTTTCGGGAACAGGGACGATGACTCCTTCCCGCTTCAGAGCCTCCAGCACTTGGTGAAAGGCGTGGACCTTGGCGGGAGGGGGGGATGTCATGAAGAAACGGCTTGGAGGGACTGAGTTCAGTTCTTTGAAGTAGCCGTGAGAGACAATATCTCGCACCCATTGGTCTATGACGTCGGAGAGCCAAATGTCCTGGAACTGGGACAATCTGCCCCCAACTTGGGGTGCGGAGCTGGATCCGTGCGAGTCATGCAGAGGCCATCTTGGACGGCTTCTGACCAGAGGACTTTTGCTGGCGAGAATGCCAGGAGGAACCCTGGCCTCGGGCGGGCTGGGATTTGTCGGAACGAAATGTTCTGTTGATAGAGGAGGACTGTCTGGAGGACCAGCCAGGGGAACGAAATGAACGAAAAGAACGGAACCTGGCAGATTTTTGCTGCGCAGGTTTGCTTCCTTTTTGTTGGGGCAGGAGTGTACTTTTGCCTCCTGTTGTGTCCTTGATAAGTTCGTCCAGACGTTCCCCGAAGAGACTATCCCCGGTACAGGGAATCCCTGTAAGATGCTTCTTGGAAGAAGCATCACCCTTCCAATCCCGGAGCCAGAGAATTCTCCGAATGGCAAGTGAATTAGCGGCTGCCACTGCTGAACGACCGGCTGAGTCAAGCACAGCGTTGAGAGCATATTTCGATACCATCGCCATTTGTTCTAGGAGGGGAGACACCTCAGGAACTTTTTATCGTAGGTCATGGAATGAACTGCGTCTGTAAATGCAGAAAGTGCCTTAAGGGACCAGGCAGCTGCAAAGGCGGGAGGGAACGCAGCGCCAATTGCGTCATAGATTGACTTGGTTAAAAGTTCAATCTGACGGTCTGCCGAGTCTTTCAAAGAGGAGCTGTCGGCGATGGAAATTGTGGTTCTGGTAGCCAATCTGGCTACGGCCGGGTCAACCTTAGGGGGTTGAGACCAGCTAGATAGTACTGCCGGGGCAAACGGATACTTGGGATCCGTGGTTTTTGGCAGGAAACGTTTTGCCGGACATGCCTTGGGCTTTTGCACCGTGTCTGTAAAGTCGGGATGATCAGAGATGGTGCTGGCAGGTCTCTTAGGATCCCTGAGCGAAACCTTGGCTCGCTGCTCAGACAGTGTGTCAGGAGCAGGCAGGTCTAGGATGTTATTGATTATGGACACAATGTTGTCAGCCAAAGTGTCCCCTTCAGGGACAGATTCAGAGGCCGTCCGTTCTGACTCTGAGCCAGAGGCTGAAGAGTCCTCTTCCTCACCCTCCTCCAGAGGCTCCCTTGACTGGGATCTGGGCGAGGAGGGGGAAGGATCTCGGCGGCATTTCTTGGAACTGGGTCCTCCAAGAGACGGATTGGCCCTGTTACGCCTCACCGAAAGAGAAGGACCCGGGACCGAAGAGGAATCCATTTCCTGGTCAGGGTCCTCGTTAATAGCCTGAATGATGGATCTAGTCATGGAGGCTACAGATTGCGACATAGCTCGCGATACTGCCAGGGCCACTGAATCGGACAATGACTGAGATAAGACGTCAGTCCACTGAGGAGCCGGTGTTAAGACCGGGGGAGCGGACGCCTGATCCCCAGAGGGGAAAGGGGCATCCACCTGGGGCCGGGTTCCGTGGATATCCAGGGACCCATTCTGCTCACAGGCAGTGCAGAGGGGATTCACACTCTGCCCAGGCAACGTGACTTTGCACACTGTACAGGTTGCATACAATTTCGGAGCCCTGTGGGACTTACCCTTGCTCTTAGGAGCACACATAGTCTGACCCAATCCTGTGTACCTGCTACCAAAAACAGTTTAACTGAAGGAGGGTGCCACAGAGGAGAATCCACACCAAATGGTGTGGCTTACCGCTCAGCCAAAGGCTGTGATGTCCAGGTCCCCAAGTCTGAGTCTCCCAGAGCAGCAGCTATGAGATGTGCTGCCGGGTCTTGCAAAGAATGAGGCCAAGATGGCCCCCGCAGAGAGAGAGGGGGGAGTCAGACAAAGGGAGGGCCCGCAAAAAGAGCGGGAACTGTGGCCCCATGCATGGAGAGGGGAGAGGCCAGAGACCGAGCCCTGTGTGCTGGATGAGAGCAAAGCCCGTCCCCCTGCTGTTGATAGACATGCAGGGGGCGGAATCGCGGCCTAGGCCTCCGGCGAAGCCGGGGACTAGAGTAGAATGCCGCGGCTGGCCTGCGTGAGGGGTCCGACGCGGTAGTTGTGAAAAAACACCGCTGATGTCACAGAAGAGTGCCCCATACCATGAGCCCTGAGCCCCGTCCCCCTGCTCTGCGAAACAGGCAGGGAGGGGAATCGCGGTCTGGGCTTCCGGCAAAGTCGGGGGCCGGTTGCAGGGATAGCGCAGCCGGTCTGTTTGGGCCCCAGCGGACCCGGATCGCTGCCGCAGATGCGGGGGCCCCCATGTGTCCGGCACATACCTGAGTCCCCAGAAGGGGAGAAGATGGGGGCCAGCTCGGAAACCTGTGGTTGAGCCTGCATCAGTCGCCTGTGACTGGAAGGAGTTGAACTCCGTCACAGGGGGCCACACAGTGACTGTGTAAAGGCCAGGGGAACAGAGAACTGTGAACCCCTCAGTCGGCTCCCACCTCACCAGAGGCCCTTTGAAAGGGTATGGTGAGGGAGCACGGCATATGGGGCCGAAGGCCCATGCTGGGGGACCCCAATGGTCCCCTAAGCTTCATCTGTAGCAGGAGCTTCAGTGTGGAGATGTGCCTCCAACGACACCAAATTACAAACTGACAGTATTCCTGCAGGGGGCGTATATGCTGCAGAGGAGAAGGAGAAAATCTCTCCTATAATTGGTGTGACCTCCAGGGGGCAGCATATAACACCCAATGTCAGGGTCTCCCAGATTTTGGACGACAAGGAAAGGACTGCTTCAGTCACCCGTAGTGCATATGCCACGTGGCCTCAGCCTAGGGACTGCGATCCCGGCTAGAGGATCACACCGTGTCTTCATGACACGGGTCCAGCTGCCAGGAGAGATTTGCTACAGGTATCAGCTTAGGAACCTCAGCTCTGGCTGCCAGGAATTCATCATGTCTTCATACTCAGCATGACCTCAGTCTAGGATCCTAGGATTCGGCTGGAAGATACCCAGGTTGGGACAATTTGGTCACCTGGCTACAGACTTTGCTGTGCTTGGTTAGCTTCCTAACCAAGGTGTGGTTCCCTCACCCTTTGTTGTCTGAGTAGTGTTCTGCCCACGGTTAAAACGTTCGGACATTCAGTTGGGATGAGCCCTGGTCCATGCAGTCTCTCTAAAGGCGGACGAGAGCACCCACTGACCCCCGTGTTTCCACAATTGGTGGCAACAGTGGGATACTACTCAGCCTGGTCCATCCAGGGGAGCGGCAGGGGACTGGTGTTTGTGGACACCGTCCATGGCCTCAACAACCAGGGAGACATATAGGCATACCCAGTAGGCCATACGTGAGCCATAAAGGTTTCGGACGCTGCAATGTCTAACCCCTCCAGCTCAGCCATGGGACTGGAGTTGATATACAGCTACAAAAGGAAACGTGAACTACAGGACCTTTAACAGATTCAATTCAGGGACACTGACACGCGGTCAGATTTGATCCAAGAATTGGTCCATTGTGATGCCCAGATAGATGCAGAGGATGATGAGGACCCGCAGAGATTGACCCAGAGGATTTAAACTGTGTGCCACATCCTGAGTCCAGTGACAATCTGGAATTAACATGGTCTAAAGCAGCCCGAATGAAGGATTTGTTGGCTGCATTGGGGATCAAAGCCTCGAGAGAAGAGAGAGCTTATGTTCTGGAATTAGTCTTGGCAATTCCAGTTAAAGGGAACCTGTCACCCTCCCCCCAAGGTCCTCTGAAGGTAAAAGAGCCACCTTCAGCAGCACTAACGGTACCGTCACATGTGGCAATATTGCTTGCAATTTCTCTAGCAATTTGCTGGTTGCAGTGAAATCATGGACACATTGTTACATTTGTACACGGCCACAAAATAGAACAATGTGTCCATGATTTCACTGCAACCAGCAAATTGCCAGTGAAATTGCAAGCAATATTGCCGCGTGTGACGGTACCCTTAGGCTGCATTCTGTGAAGGTGGCTCTTATGTGTATTATCCCCAGATACACTGAAATAATCACTTTTATAAATTTGCCTCCATACCTCTACTGAGACCGGGAGGTGTGTTCTCTCCACAAGTCTCAACCGCCTGTCTGCTGTCCATCATTCCCCCTCTGGGCGCTGCCTCCTCTCTGCTCCTCACGTCTCCGGCGCCTGCGCTGTGCAATCATGTCTCAGGCATGCGCAGTGTGCGCTGCCCAACAACTGAGATCACATGATCTCCTCACATCGCACCTGCATATAGCGAGGCCCCAGATCCCGGCCCTGCAGTGTGTTATGATGTATTCTTACTGTGGGGCTAGGGCAGGCGCGATGTGAGGAGATCATGTGATCTCAGTTGTCGGGCAGCGCACACTGCGCATGCCTGAGACATGATTGCACAGTGCAGGCGCCGGAGACGTGAGGAGCAGAGACGAGGCAGCACCCAGAGCCCAGATGGGGGATGATGGACAGCAGGCAGGCGGTTAAGACTTGTGGAGAGAACACACCTCCTGGTCTCAGTAGAGGTATGGAGGCAAATTTATGAAAGTGATTAAGTGTACCTGGGGATAATACACATAAGAGCCACTTTCACAGAATGCAGCCTTAGTGCTGCCGAAGGAGGCTCTTTTACCTTCATAGGCCATGGGGGGTGACAGGTTCCCTTTAACTTATGGCCAGCACCAGCCCTTTGAGAAAGATTATCCCGCTACCAGTAGAAACCCCAACAGGATAAAGGTCTGCTGAATAGTGTTCTGCCCGTGGTTAAGGAGTTCGGGTGTTCAGTTGGGATGAGCCCTGGTCCATGCGGTCTTTCTAAAAGCAGTCGGGCCAACGGACGAGAACACCCACTGACCCCTCCCCCCAGTGTCTCCACAGAGGAGAGCACCCACTGACCCCCTGTGTCTCCACAGAGGAAAGCACCCACTGACCCCCGTGTCTCCACCACACCCACTGACCCCTGTGTCTCCACAGAGGAGGCACCTACTGACCCCAATACTTAGATAACAGTAAAAGTATACATGTTTATCTACAAACTTGTACTGACCTGAGACATCATACCAACACGTCAGTGTTACCATATAGTACCGACCTGAGGCATCATACCAACACGTCAGTGTTACCATATAGTACTGACTCGAGACATCATACCGACACGTCAGTGTTACCATATAGTACTGACCTGAGGCATCATACCAACACGTCAGTGTTACCATATAGTACTGACCCGAGGCATCATACCAACACGTCAGTGTTACCATTTAGTACTGACCCGAGGCATCATACCGACTCGTCAGTGTTACCATATAGTACTGACCAAAGGCATCATACTGACACGTCAGTGTTACCATACAGTACTGACCCGAGGCATCATACCGACACCTCAGTGTTGTCATAAAATACCGACCTGAAGCATCATACTGACACATCAGTGTTATCATATAGTACTGACCTGAGACATCATACTGACACGTCAGTGTTACCATATAGTACTGACCCGAGGCATCATACTGACACGTCAGTGTGGAGAATCTGCCACCGAACCTGACAGCTCTACAGCGCCTCTTGTTAAACTCAGGTCAGTCTGGGTACTGCCGGAGTATAAAAGGACCGCAGCTGCCCTGTCAGGGCATATACCACACTCATTGAGGGCTCTCAGTGAGTGTGATATATGCCTTCTGGTCCGTGACCAGAAGTCCATATAATAACCACCACCCCGTAACTGATAGAGGCCCTGAACAACCTCAAGCACCATTGCTGCCACCAGTTCCTTATTTAATATAAGTCCGATCTGTGTTCAGGTTTATGTTGGGTCAGAAACCAACCCAGGAAGCATTAAATGAGCACACGGACGTGGGGTTCATGATCAAGATAAAAGGACAACTCAAGATTAAATTTACATATTTAATCACCCTATTGGTACACTAGAATAACTATGTACAGTTATTATAAGATATTACAAATATTAGTTATACAAATAAAAGATAAATAAGATGCACACAGAATTACAGACACATGCGATCAGTTACCTTAATGCTGGTGGCACCAAAAGGGCAGGATGGGCCAACCTGGCTCCTGCATGTACTCTGGCTTTGATAAAATTATGCCCTTCAGAAGAATACCAAGATGGGGAAGGGATGGGCTATTTTTATACAGTACGAGGCTTGCCCCTGTTCTTCCCATTTCACACCCATCACCTGCCTCTGGGCTGTCTCATAGCTCCCACACCTGAGTTGAGATATGATATATACAAAAGTTATTAATGGCCATAACTTTGCCTGCGAATTTCATAGGCGGAAGACAATACTCTCATATTTTCAGTTATGATTTTAGCTTTGCAGTGATATGACACATGACTACTCTGCTCTTCTGAGGAAATCAGGTTTGTCACTTCTATGCAGTGTCACAGAGGGGAGTCTTCCTTTGTATAATGGCAGGTAGATTTCATTGTCACCTTATCTCCATGTCATAGGAAACTATTGTGTGACCATTTGGTGTTTCCTCAGGTTGATTAACATATTCCCTTTCCCAGAGATAACTACCCTCAGGCCAAAAGCTGTATCATTGGAGTGAGGTATGGTAGCATCTGAACAATATGGCTGCTATTGGAATATTGTTTATTCCTTACAGTCAGTGTTACCATATAGTACTAACCCGAGGCATCATACCGACATTTCATATAGTACCGACTCGAGGCATCATGCTCACATATGAGTTTTATCATATAGTGCTCATGAACAAAAAAAAAATTGTGTAATTGCATTTTCTTTCACTGCATTTTCCAATACACTATATGGTAAAATTAATGATATCATACAAAAGTACAACTCATCCTGCAAAAAACAAGCCTCATATGTTTATACTGATGGAAAAATAAAAATGTTATGGCTCTTGGAAGAAGATGAAAAAACAAAAATGGAAAATTGCCCTGGGGTAAAGGGGTTAACCAACTGAGAAACTGTGGTCAGACATCAAGATCACTGGTCACCAGAGGAAACCAGGGAACATAGAGGAGCTGGAGCGGTTTTGCCTTGAGGAATGGGCAAAATCCAGTGGAAGATATGTAAACCACCTTATCCAAATATACTGCAGGTGTAATGGAGGCTCCACAAAGTGCCAACATCAGGGGGTGAATAATTCCGCACACTGACGCATTCAATTATTTCATCCTGTTTCACATTATAAAGTAAAACAAATTATCACACTGTAGTCACAATCTCTACATAAACTGATGCAAACCTTCAAAAAATAAACTGAAGTTGCAGGTTGTGAGGTCGCAAAACACAAAAAAAACGCCAACAGGGGTGAATACTTTCACAAGGCTCGGTCTATCGGGCACTCCTATATATGAAGTACAAGATGCCTGTATTGGGGCAGATCCAACAGCAGCAAGAAAGCTGGAGAAAGGATCCTGGAGAAGGTGAAACGTTGTCATTGGATCTGCACTAATAAGGCCCCTCGTTATTACACCTGTGGCGGAACTGCCAGTATACAGTGGGAGAAGTATTTGACCCCTTGCTGATTTTGTAGTTTGCCCACTGACACAGACATGAACAGTCTATAATTATAAGGGTCGGTTCATTTTAACAGTGAGAGATAGAATATCAAAAATAAAATCCAGAAAATCACATTGTGTAAATCAGAGGTCCCCAACTCCAGGCCTTGAGGGCCGCCAACAGTGCAGGATTTCAGAATTTCCTTAGGGTACCGTCACACGCAGCAATATTGCTAGCAATTTCACTGGCAATTTGCTGGTTGCAGTGAAATCATGGACACATTGTTGTATTTTGTGGCTGTGTACAAATGTAACAATGTGTCCATGATTTCACTGCAACCAGCAAATTGCCAGTGAAATTGCTAGCAATATTGCCGTGTGTGAAGGTATCCTTAGTAATGCACAGGTGATTATTATATCACCTGTACTGGTGATGATTCCAATCCCTGTGCAATCCTAAGGAAATCCTGAAAACTTGCACTGTTGGCGGCCCTCAAGGTCTGGAGTTAGGGACCCCTGCTCTAAATGATATAAATGTATTTGCATTTTGCAGAGAGAAATAAGTATTTGATCCCCTCCCAACCATTATGGTGGGGTTACACGTCCCGATATCGCGGCGATATCGGAGGCAACGACGCGGGAGCGCGCATTTAGTGCACGTTTCTCCCTGCATCGCATCGCCAGTTTACACGCCGCGATATCGGGATGCAACGTCACTACGATGTGTACGCCCACCAAACCAGGAACGACCAGTTAACATGGGAGTGAATGGGTGACGTGAGCGTACACATCGTAGTTGGGCTGTCACACGCTGCGATGCTGGTACAACGGCCTTGCGATATCGGGGAGTTGAATAGCTCTGCTATTCAACTCCGATATCGTTTTGGCATCGTTCCAGCATCGCGTTGTACGCTCAAACCGTACAACGCGCACACGATATCGGGTCCAACTCGCAACCCACGTGACTTTTTGTCAGAGTTGGGTCGGAGTTGGACGCCGATATCGCGGCGTGTAAACCCACCATCAGGAGTTCTGTCTCCTACAGAGCAGTTATCGGCTCCTAATCACCTGGTTCCCTGCATTACACACAGCTGTCTTACATTGTCACCTGTATAAAGACTCCTGTCCACACACTCAATGAATCAGTCACCTCTAACCTCTATAACATGGGAAGACCACAGAGCTTTGTAAGGATGTCAGGGAAAAGATCCTAGACCTGCACAAGGCTGGAATGGCCTACAAAACCATAAAGGTACCGTCACACAGGGACATATCGCCGGCGATTTTGCCGGGGATCGCGGGAGCGTGCATCCCTGACAACATCGCCGGGGAGATGTCAGACGGAGCAACTTACCGGCGATGTCGCCAGCTAGTTGCCGCGGCTATCGCTCGCTGGGTTGCCCAGCAACCCAGCGAGCGATAACTCGCAATGTTGTAGGTAGGCAGAATCGCCCGCAACATTGCAGGTTGCCGCGTTACACAGGGCGATCAGGCATGATCGCCTCAGCAACATCGCCAGGTTTCCCAACATTGTTGGGAAACCTGGCGATGTGACTCAGGCGATTCATCCCCTGATTATCGCCCTGTCACACGCGGCAACTCTCTGGCGATGTCGCCGCAACCTGGCCACGCCCCTCAGTTGCCGGCAACATCGCCGGCGATATGTCCCTGTGTGACGGTACCTTAAGGAAGACAAAGCTGGGGGAGAAGGAGACAACTGTGGGTGCAATAGTAAGAAAATGAAAGAAATACAAAATGAGGTCAATCCACATCGATCTGGGGCTCCATGTAAAATCTCACCTCGTGGGGTATCCAGGATCATGAGTAGGTGAGAGATCAGCCTAAATCTACACGGAGGGAACTTGTTAATGATCTCAAGGCAGCTGGGACCACGGTCACCAAAAAAAACATTGGTAACACATTACACTGTAATGGATTATAATCCTGCAGCGCTGCTTAGTCCCACTGCTCCAGAAGGCACGTGCCCCTGTCTGAAGATCACCAATGAACACCTTGGTGATTGTGAAGGTACCTTTACACGCGGCAACTTTTCTAGGAATTTCAATGGCAACTTACTGGTTGCAGTGAAATCATGGAGACATTGTTCTATTTGTACACAGCACAGTTGCCAGTAAAATTCCTAGAAAAGTTGCCGCGTGTAAAGGTACCCTGAGAGTGTGAGAAGATGCTATGGTCAGAGGAGACAAACATTGAGCTCTTTGGTATTAACTCATCTCGCTGTGTTTGGAGGAAGAGAAATGCTGCCTATGACCCAAAGAAGAACACCATCCTCACAGTCAAGCATGGCAGTAGAAACATTATGTTTTGGGGCTGTTTCTCTAAGGGCACAGGACTACTTCACTGCATCAATGGGACAATGGATGGAGCCATGTACCATAAAATCTTAAACAACAACCTCCTTCCCCTCGACATTAAAAATGGGTCGTGGCTGCGTCTTCCAGCATGACAATGACCCAAAACATACAGTCAAGGCAACAAAAAAGTGGTTCACAAAGGAGCACATTAAGGTCCTTAATCCCATAGAAAATTTGTGGAGAAGCTGAAGCTCCGAGTTACCAAGCGACAGCCTCAAAATCTTAATGATTTAGAGATGATCTGCAAAGAGAATTTGAGCAAAATCCCTCCTGACATGTGCGCAAACCTCATCCTCAACTACAAGAATCGTCTGACTGCTGTGCTGCCAACAAGGGTTTACCACCACATGATGTTGTAATGAGGGAGTCACTACTAACATTTAAGAAGGGCCTGGATGCCTTTCTTGAAAACTATAATATTACCGGTTATATATACTAGATTCTTTGATAGGGCGTTGATCCAGGGATCTAGTCTGATTGCCGTATCTGGAGTCAGGAAGGAATTTTTTCCCCCAATGTGGAGTTTAGTGTTTCCACATGGGTTTTTTTGCCTTCCTCTGGATCAACCTGTTAGGTTATGGGTTGAACTAGATGGACTTAAGGTCTTCCTTCAACCTTAAAAACTATGTTACTATGTTACCAAGTATTATGTCTTGTTTGCCAGAGGGATCAAATATT
Source organism: Allobates femoralis (assembly GCA_033576535.1). NCBI lineage: Eukaryota > Metazoa > Chordata > Amphibia > Anura > Aromobatidae > Allobates > Allobates femoralis. The sequence goes on from JARQOC010000010.1 coordinate 137,200,612, forward strand.
TATTTCTCTCTGCAAAATACAAATACATTTATATTATTATTATTTATATAGCGCCATTAGATTCCATGGCACTTTACATATGGAAAGGGCAGACGAGGACAAGTAGAACATGTATGGACAATCAAAAATTGTACAGGAGGGAGAGGACCCTGTCTGCGAGGGCTCACAGTCTACAAGGCATGGGTGGGTATACAGTAGGAGGGGAAAGTGGCGAGCGTGGGACGGTGCAGTGGAATGGGACTCATTGTAGGTTGTAGGCTTGTCAGAAGAGGTGGGTCTTCAGGTTTCTTTTGAAGGTTCCCAGGGTAGGCGAGTGTCTGATGTGTTGAGGCAGAGAGATCCAGAGTATAGCAGATGCACGGCGGAAGTCTTGTATGAAGTTGAGAGAAGAGGAGATGAGAGGGGAGTAGAGGAGGAGCTCTTGGGAGGATCGCAGGTTGCGTGAGGGTAGATATCGGGAGACCATGTTGGAGATGGCTTTGTATGTCAGGGTTAGGGTTTTGAAACGGGATCTCTCAGAAGTGGGGAGCCAGTGAAGGACTTGGCAGAGGGGGAGACAAGGGAGTAGCGGGGAAACAGGTGAATTAGTCGGGCAGCAGAGTAGGATAGGTTGGAGAGGTGCAAGGGAGGTAGCAGGGAGGCCGGTGAGAAGGAGGTTGCAGTAGTCACGGCGGGAGATAATGAGAGCGTGAATAATTGCTTAAGCAGTGTTGTGGTTGAGGAAAGTGTGGATGCGGGAAATGTTTTTGAGCTGGAGTCGGCAGGAGGTGGCAAGGGCTTGGATGTGAGGCTTGAAGGAGAGAGAAGAATCCAGGATTACCCCAAGGCATTTGGAGGGAGGACTGGTTAGAGTGAGCAGTCATTGACAGTGATGGATTGGTCTGGTGGGGGGGGGGAGGAGAGCGACTCGGGGGCGGAAGACAATGAACTCTGTTTAGTCCATGTTCAGTTTGAGGAAGCGAGCAGAGAAGAAGGATGAGATGGCGGACAGGCATTGTGGGATTTTGGATAGTAGGGAGGTGATACCAGGTCCAGACAAATAGATGTGGGTGTCGTCAGCATAGAGGTGGTATTGGAGGCCGCGAGATGAGTTGTCCTAGGCCAAGGATGTAGATGGAGAAGAGTAGTGGTCCCAGAACAGAGCCTTGGGGGACACAGACAGAAAAGAGTAGGGTGAAGAGATGTGGGAGTGGGTAACGCTGAAAGTCCGTTCCGTTAGGTATAAGGAGATCCAGGAAAGGGCAAGGTCAGTGAAGCCAAGAGATTCCAGAATCTGAAGTAGGAGGGAGTGGTCAACAGTATCGAAGGCAGTGGATAGGTCAAGAAGGAGGAGGAGGGCGGAGTAGTGTCGCTTGCTTTTGGCGGTAAGTCGTTACCGACTTTGGTTAGGGCTGTTTCGGTGGAGTGGTGAGATTGGAAACTGGATTGTAGGCGGTCAAAGAGGGAGCAGGAGAGGTGGGAGGACAGTTCAGAATAGACGTGTTCAAGTAGTTTTGAGGCAAAGGGGATGAGAGAAATGGGGTGATAAGAGACAGATGCTGGGTCGAGGGAGAGTTTTTTTGAGGATGGGTATGATCAAGGCGTGTTTGAAAGATTAGGGTAGATGCCAGTGGTGAGAGATAAGTTGAAGAGATGGGTTAGGGCAGGGATGAGGACTTTAATACACCAAGTAGTGAGGGGCGTATTGGACCTCATAAGTACAAGGTGCTACGTGAGGCCTATTAATTCAAACAACGAAAAAAACGTATAATGCACCAAAATAACAGGTATAGGAAAATTGTTCAGTTGCAAGTAAAAATCTTCATTTTATTACATTTAAAAAACAACAGACAAAATCCATAACCAGTAAATACATAGAAGGAGGGTGCAGACAAGTTAGGAGACAGAACACACTCTGTGCCTCAAAGTTCAGCAACCATCTGTAATGTAATTCACAACCGAAGTACAATGCATAACAAGAGTAACGGGTTATACAGGAATACAATCCAATGCATAAAATCCATGAATATATAAATAGCATTACATTGTTAAAAGGAGTGTACACTATAACCCAGTGAATCTTACATGGCACTGCAGCTGAGGTAGATGGGAACCTACACAAGGTGGGTGGAGAGGCACGAAGTGTCAGAGCCCCAGGGATGAGGACTGTGGCGAGGTTCGGGATGAGGTGGGAGGGAATGTGTCAATGGTGCAGGTGGTAAGGTGCGATTGTGAAGGAAGGGAGGAGAGGTGATCTGTCATGGTGGAGTAGCTTCCTTTGGACGAGGAGGGTTGGGCGGTAATGGGGGAGGGCTGAGGGAGCAGTAGGTCAAAGCTTTCTCTGATTTTGTCGATCTTCTGTTTGAAGAAGGCGGCAAAGTCATCGGCAGAGATGAGGGGAGAGGGAGGAGGTGCAGGGGGGCAGAGTAGAGTTGAAAGTTTTGAATAGTTATTTGGGGTTGTGGGACAGGGAGGTTATTGGAGAAGTAGGCTTGGTTTGTGGTGGTGAGTGCTGTCTTGAAGTTAGTGAGGGACTGCTTGTACATTGTGAAGTGCACCGCAAAGTGGGATTTGTTCCATCTCCACTCGGGCACCTGAGACGCCCGATGCAGTTGTTTAGTGAAGGCGGTGAGCCAGGGTTGCCTGTGTGTGCGGGTTTTGTTGTATGTGAGGGGGAACGGCCTAGTCGAGGGCTGTAGTTAATGTGGCGATATAGAGGGTGGCGGCAGCATCATGTGAGGAGGCTATGTCTGCTGGAGGGAGAAGGGACACAGAGAGTGAGTGGAAGTCAATAAGTTTAATGGTTTGGTGGGGATGAGTGAGTTTCCGGAGAGGGGGGAACATGGTAGGAGCGGAGAGGGAGGAGAAAGTCATCAGGTTGTGGTTGGATAGGGGGAGGGGTGTGTTTGAGAGGTCAGTGAGGAAACAGAGGCGGGTGAAGAGAAGGTCGAGCGTGTGGCCATCCTTATGAGTGGTGAGGAGGGGTGTCAATGGCTATGTTGAAATCGCCCATAATGATAGTGGGTTTGTCAGAAGAGAGGATGTGGAAGAGCCAAGTGGTGAAGTGGTCGAGAAAGGTGGGGGTAGATCCAGGGGGGCTGTAGATGACCGCCATCTGAAGTAGATGCGGATGGAGTGCTCCTCGAAGGAGGGGAGGGAGGCAGAGCGTGGTTTTGTAAGTGGGGTGAAGAAGCAGCTGTCAGGAGCAAGCTGACACCTCAACCATGGTTGTTGCTAGGGCGGGGGGTGTGGGAAAAGGTGAGTCCGCCATAGGAGAGTGCAGCCGGGGAGGCAGTGTCAGAGTGGGTGACCCAGGTTTCAGTGATGCCAAGGAATGAGAGTTTGTTGGAGGTGAAGAGGTGATGGATGAATGGGAGTTTGTTACATACCGAGCCAGCATTGCAAAATGTGCCAGGTAGGGGGGTTGGATGGATAGGTATAAGGTTATGAGGGTTGCGAGAGTTTGTATTAGGGAGTGGGTAGGGGGTAGAGATGTGATAGGGAAAAACCAGGATTAGGGGAGATGTCGCCAGCAAGTAGGAGGAGAAGGGAGAGGGTTAGAAGGTGGGAGCAGGAGAGTTTACGTGGCAGGCGTGCATGTTTGGAAACAAAGGATTGAATGTGAAGGAACAGTTCAGAGGAGTGGGCGAGATGGCGTGGCAGAATGGAGAGCGCGCTATTTCGTTACTGAGTGGAGGAATAGGTGAAGTTAGTAGGATGTGGAGTAGGATGGGAGTGAGAGTGAAAAGAAGCAGAAACATTGTATACAGTAGGCAGGAATAGGATACAGTAGGGGTGAGAGGCAGTCGGATAGGTGCAGCAGCGAGGTGAGCATTAGAGGAGTCACGCTAAGTCAAGACTAAATGCACAACACCAAGTCAAGACAATGCACAGCGCATGGGGATAAGATGCGCAGATGAGTGAGATGCAACCAGGGAACAGATATAGCGAGGGGTCACATGCAGTGGGGGTTGTGCAATGGTGATAAGAGTTATAACAAGTTGGCCAAACATACAGCACGTAGGGATGAGATGCAGCAGGGGGATGAGATGCAGTGGAGGTGTGCAGGTTGGTTGGGGTCGTACTGAGTCCAAACAATGTGCAGTGCGTGGGGATGAGATGCAGCCAGGGTTCAGATGCAGGTGAAGTCATACAAGGTCCAGACAAATGTACAGCACATGGGGGTGAGATGCGATGAGATCATTTAAAAATGTGATTTTCTGGATTGTATTTCTGATATTCACTCACTGTTAAAATTAACCGACCCTTAAAATTCTAGACTGTTCATGTCTGTCAGTGGGCAAACTTGGCAAATCAGCAAGGAAGGTGGACACGACGCTGCAGGGAGGAAGGAAGGGGGGTGCGAGCCAAAGGTAAGGGGGGGGCGCCATGCCAAAGGAAGGTAGATGTGACGCTGCAGGGAGGAAGGGGATGCAATGCCAAAGGGAAGACTTGGGGCAGGAGGAGGAGTTTGAACAGACGGGGGGAAGGGGGTTCAACGCCGCAACAAGACCAAGAGGAGGGGTGCCACACTATGGTGGGGTGGAGGGGAGGTTGGATGGCTGCGATGCTTCCTGCCAAATTAAAGGAAGGTAAGGAGGTGTACGCTACTGTGAAGAGATCTGCATTGAATTTTTTGGTGAGATGAGGACAATAGTTGAGAACAGCCCATGTTGTGTTTCGTGCTTGGACTCTCTGTTGATGGATTTGGCTCACTTTAGTGATTTCATTGCAGTAGTGAGGCTGCAGTGCTGGATACAGCCCTGATCATCTTCTTTCTGTTTGTAGGGTGTGTGGGATCAGTGAGGGCCTCTACACCTTCCAGACCACTCAGGGGCAGCAGATCTATGAGCGCGTGCACACTGCCGTCCTGGCTCTGGCCGAGCAGCACAAGAGTCTCCTCCTGGAGATGGAAAAGAATTCCAGAGTGAGAAGGTTTTTCTTTGGAGGATGGCGGCGGTCGTGGACTGTCATCCCGCACGGTCTCACTTAGTGTATATATTTTTTGTCTCCTAGCTTCTAAACAAGGAAGCAGATAATGTGCCTCATCCGGGACCCGGCGCCTCCATGCTGCCCCGCAGCGCCTACTGGCATCATATTACCAGCGGCCACAGCAGCACAGAGTCTTCCAGCAGCAGTAAGTGAGCAGCAGGCCCATGTAGCGCACACCTCCCCGTTTTTGGGAGAGGTTCGCACTCTTGATGATGATTTCTTTTCCAGGACCGCACAGCGGAAGAGATTCAGATCCGATCACAAGAAGGACATTTCCTCGGAAACTGCCCACATCGGCCTCACAGTGACCGAACCTGCCTGAATGTGGTCAGACATGGATCCAAGACACAAGGGACGGCGGCTGCACGAGAACCACAGCGCTGTGTACACTCGCGGAGAGCGTGGGCACCAGAGGGGGAGAGCGCGGGAACCAGAGGAGCGCGGGAACCAGAGGGAGGAGGGGTGGAGAAAAACAATTTTGCACTATAAAAGTAAAAAATCTACAATCTGCTGTACTGTGATCTATTCAGCGACACAAGTACCCGGAGCAGGGGAGACGGTTTATTACAGTATAGGAGGGGGGTACATCGGAGTGCGGGGGGAGGAGGGCGACAAGTCAGTTAATGGTGAGGACGTCGTTCTGAATTTCGTGGCTCAGCTGTGTCTGGAGATCACTCAGCTTCCTCTTTAGGCCGGACAGAGCAGACAGGACAATGGTCTCCGGCCGAAGCGATCCACAGGACTCCACGTTATAATAAAACCTGCGGGAAGAGAGCAGAGGGACAGGTGGTCAGCACTCCATACAATCCCTACAAAAAAGATGAAGGCGGGGGCGGATGTCAGCGCTCCGTACAATCTCCAAGGGGTGGGGAAGGGACAGCGTCCATACAATCTCCACGAATGAGGAGGGGAGACAGCGCTCCACAAATGAGGGGAAGGGACAGCGCTCCATACAATCTCTACGGGTGAGGAGGGGAGACAGCCCTCCACGGGGAAAGGGAAGGGACAGCGCTCAATGCAATCTCCACGGGGAGAAGGAGGGGGAAAGCGCTCCGTACAATCTCGAGGGGCAGTCTGTGCTCCATACAATCTCTACGGGGGAGAGGGGTCAGCGCTCCACGGGGGGGGACAGCGCTCCGGACATTCTCCAAGGGGTGGGGAAGGGACAGCCTCCATAGAATCGCCATGGGTGAGGAGGGGAGACAGCGCCCCACGGGGGAGGGGAAGGGACAGCGCTCCATACAATCTTCATGGGGGAGAAGGGGGGACAGTGCTCTGTATAATCACGGGGGGGGGAGTCAGCACTCTGTACAATCCTCATGGGGGAGGAGGGGAAACGCTCCATATAATCTGCATTGGGGGGGGGGGGGGGGGGGGTTCAGCGTACCGTACAATCTACATGGGAGATTCACCTTTCTGGCTTTCCATTGGGATCATATGGAGCCTGCGCCTCTTCTTCATCAATTTCAGAGTATTCACTTTTTGGCCTGGAAGCAGGAAAGTTAAATTTTTAGAGAAATGATGTGAGCAGAGAGAACCTAGGAGGAGGGAGAGAGGCGGCTCGGCAGCATCCTACCATTCCTCCGGTTTCGGGTACACCGTGTGCCGGAGTGCATTGTCAGGGTCATATTCAAAGGCGACCCCTGCTGTGGGGTTCCACTTGGCATGTTCTTTCCCAAACCCCTTCTTAGCATATGCTCGGAGCCGCAGCTCTTGTCCCTTGCGTAACTTCACCAGGAGAATATCTGTGAGAAGACAATGTCATAAGTCTGGAGGATACAGGAGCACAGGCCGTAACACAGCAGTTCACTCACCGTCCTGTTCCACATAATCACTGGGGTCGTTGTCTCTGCTCCGAGAGGTCACCTAAAAAAAAGATCAAAGGAACACTGAGGACCCAGCATGGACACCTCCAATGTTCACGCCGGGGATCAGTACATCCCACGTCTGAGAGCTGCCTTCCACCAGGACACTGACCGGAATCACCCTGTGATTGTTGGAGATGAGGTCGCGGGAGGTCACATGACGCGTCTGATCTTCATTACATCGCACATCCAGCGTGAACTCCACGGAGCATTCAGCACAAAACTCATCACACGTACAGTCCTGACAGAAAAAACACGACAGTCATGGAGGAAGACGAGGTGTGAGGAGCAGAGGCAGGCGAGGAGCGGAGGCAGGCGACGAGCAGAGGCAGGCGACGAGCAGAGGCAGGCGACGAGCAGAGGCAGGCGACGAGCAGAGGCAGGCGACGAGCAGAGGCAGGCGACGAGCAGAGGCAGGCGACGAGCAGAGGCAGGCGACGAGCAGAGGCAGGCGACGAGCAGAGGCAGGCGACGAGCAGAGGCAGGCGACGAGCAGAGGCAGGCGACGAGCAGAGGCAGGCGACGAGCAGAGGCAGGCGACGAGCAGAGGCAGGCGACGAGCAGAGGCAGGCAAGGAGCAGGGTGTAGCAGGGGCAGAGAAAGGGGCAAACGAAGGAGCGAAGGACGGAGGGAACAAGCAGAGGGGCGGGCAAAGGAGCAGAGAGGAAGGAAGAAGCAGGGAAAGGAAGGAACCCAGGAGTTGAGGAAGGAAAAATGGAACCAAGGAGCAGAAGGAAGGAAGGGGAAAGGAAAGGAAGAAGAAAAAAAATGAGTAGATGAAGTAACGAAGGAGAAGAAACAGAAACAAAGGCACCAAAATAGGAAAGAATGGAAAAAATAGCAGAGGAAGGAGCAAATGAAGGAACAAAAGAAAGTGCGGAGGAAAGAATGGAAGAAGGCACAGAGGAAGGAACAGAAGATGACATGGAAGACAGAAAAAGGCACAGAAGGTGAAGAAGGCACAGAAGAAGAAATAGAGGAAGGCACTGTCCCGCCACAAGTCAGGGCAGTGCAGAACACTCACCCTGGAGTACTGCAGCTTGTCCACAATGTCATCACTGGTCAGAGGTACGAGCCCTGAGGATGAAATGATCAGACGGGTCACAGGGGTCCCGGACACCGTAATCTGAGCATGTCGCCATCTGACTCACCCACTCTGTGTGCGATGAATTCATCATGGAGGACCGAAGAATTGGCGTCTATTTGTACCCAGTCGATGGCTGCAAGAAACACAGCAGATTAATGGTTGGAAAACTTCATCCCCATGGATAGAACACACGAGGAGGCCGGACGCTGCGCCCCCATGTGACGGGACCACACACCGGTCCCTGCGGGGATCATGGGGAATGAACACTTCAGCCCCCCGCACATCAGTGTATTTCCAAAAAAGAGAATTTTGTTTACGTACCGTAAATTCTTTTTTCTTTAATCATCAATGGGAGACCCAGACAATGGGGTTTAGGGCACTGCCCTCCGGAGGTCACACTAGGTACTACAAGTTTGTAGACACCGCCTCCTCCGCTTATAAACCCCTACCGCAGGGAACATCCTCAGTTTGGTCCATAAGCTGCGAGGAGGAAATAAACCACACCCGAAACATCGGGAAGAATGCCGTGCACAGACGGTTCAACAACCCGGCAAACACTGTCTCAACAGAGAACAGAACCAATGCAAAACATGCAACGGAACAACTGGGTGGGTGCTGAGTCTCCCATTGATGATTAAAGAAAAAAGAATTTACGGTACGTAAACAAAATTCTCTTTTTTCTGGTCATCATAATGGGAGACCCAGACAATGGGGATGTCCTAAAGCAATACCCCAGGGCGGGAAGAGTTCCTCAACAAGACGGATAACACATGGTTCCCTTTAAAGGTGGGCAACCGCCGCCTGGAGAACCCGCCTGCCCAAACTTGCATCCGCAGAGGCATGGGCATGCACCATATAGTGCTTAGAGAAAGTGTGCAGGCTGGACCAAGTGGCCGCCTGACACACCTGTAGAGCAGACGCTCGATGTCGCAAGGCCCAAGAGGCACCTACAGCTCTGGTAGAGTGAGCCTTCAATCCCACGGGAGAGGCAAACCAGAAGACCGGTAAGCCTCTTGAATGGAAGCCTTAATCCATCTGGCCAAGGTGGACTTCGAAGCCGCGGACCCCTTACAGCGACCTGTCGTGAGAACAAATAAGGAATCCGAACTCCTGAAGGAGGCGGTCCTGGACACATAAATGCGTACGGCTCTCACGAGATCCAGAGTATGGAGGTCGCGCTCCACCTGATGAACGGGAGCGGGGCAAAATGATGGGAGAACAATCTCCTGGTTCAGGTGAAAAGTTGAAACCACCTTCGGCAAGAATTCTGGCCGTGAGCGCAACACCACCTTGTCTTGGTGAACCACCAGAAAGGGTGACTTGCACGATAGTGCAGCCAATTCTGAGACCCTCCTCAGAGACGTAATCGCCACCAGAAAGGCCACTTTCTGGGACAGACGAGATAGAGAAACATCTCTCAGCGGCTCAAACGGCGGTTTCTGTAATGCCGCCAGGACCATGTTAAGGTCCCAAGGGTCCAGAGGTCTCTTGTAGGGCGGAACCATCCGCGACACCCCCTGCAGAAATTGACGTACCTTCGGGAGGAGCGCCAATCGCCTGTCAAACAGCACCGAAAGTGCTGATACTTGACATTTCAAAGAGCCAAGGGATAATCCCAACTCCAAACCCGACTGTAAGAAAGCCAACAACGTCGGGATGGACAAGGGCCACGGAGACCGTCCACCAGAGGCACACCAGGTAAAAAAGATCTTCCACGTCCTGTGGTACATCTTCCTGGAAACGGGCTTCCTAGCCCGATTCATAGTGGCCACCACTGTAGGGGAGAAACCCCTAGATGTCAGTAGCCAGGCCTCAAGAGCCATGCAGTCAATCTGAGGGCCCTGGAATTGAGGTGGAAGAATGGGCCTTGTGCGAGTAAATCTGCGCGGTCTGGAAGAGCCCACCTGTGTCCGCCTGATAGTTGCCACAGGTCCGGGTACCAGGACCTCCTGGGCCAATCCGGAGCCACTAGAATGGCTACCCTGCACTCCGACCTGATCTTCCACAGGACCCTGGGAATCAGAGCCAGAGGAGGGAACACATACGGCAGCTGGAAGCTGGACCAACTCAGTATCAGAGCATCCGCCCCCAGAGACTGAGGATCCCACGATCTCGCCATGTATTGCGGCACCTGATGATTCAGCCGTGAGGCCATCAGATCCACGTCCGGAGTGCCCCATCTGCTGCAGATGTCCCGGAAGACGTCTGGATGCAGGGACCACTCTCCGGCGTCCATCCCCTGCCGGCTCAGGTAGTCGGCCTCCCAGTTCTCGACCCCTGGGATGTGAACTGCGGAGATCAGGCAGTCGTTTTCCTCCACCCACGACAGGATGCGGTGGACTTCGGCGAGGGCCTGAGCGCTTCTGGTCCCTCCCTGATGATTTATGTAGGCGACGGCCGTCGCATTGTCGGACTGTACCCGAATGGGTCGTCCTGCCAGGAATTTCTGAAACGCCAGGAGCGCCAGATAGACCGCCTTGATCTCCAGGACGTTGATCTGCAACGTCGACTCCGCCTGAGTCCAGAGGCCTTGAGCCCTGTGGTGTAAGAACACCGCGCCCCAGCCCTTCAGACTGGCGTCGGTGGTTACCACTAACCAAGAAGGTTTGAGGAAGGATCTTCCCCGTGACAAGTGACGTGGCTGGAGCCACCACTGCAGGGAGTCCCTGGTTGGTTGTGACAGTGCCACCAACCGATTCAGAGAGATCGCTCTCTTGTCCCATCGGCGAAGAATCTCCAGCTGGAGAGGACGGAGACGAAACTGTGCAAAGGGCACCGCCTCTATCGCCGCTACCATGCGTCCCACCAGTCTCATCAATTCCCGAAGGGATGAGTGAGGTGACAGGAGAACGTTCTGTACTCCTGAGTGGATCGCCAGCTGCTTGGCCTGAGGTAGAGACACCAGGGCTGAGTCCGTGTGGAAGTCCATGCCCAGATATGTCAATGACTGGGTCGGAACCAGGGTCGACTTCTGAGTATTGAGAAGCCACCCAAACTGTTCCAGAGACCTCATGGTCACTTCCAGGCTCACCCGACAAAGGTCTTCCGATGGCGCCCTGACCAATAGGTCGTCCAGATAGGGTATGACGGCGTGACCCTGCACATGCAGGAGAGCCATCATAGATGCCATCACCTTCGTGAACACCCGTGGTGCAGAGGCCAACCCGAAGGGTAGGGCCACAAATTGGAAGTGTTCGTCCCCCACTGCGAATCGTAACCAGCGCTGATGAGCCGGTGCAATGGGCACGTGAAGGTAAGCGTCCCTGATATCGATGGACGCTAGGAAGTCCCCCTGCGACACAGCCGCGATAACGGAACGAAGGGATTCCATGCGGAACTTCCGAACCAGCACGTGACGGTTGAACAATTTTAGGTCCAGGACCGGTCGAAAGGAGCCGTCCTTTTTCGGGACAATAAAGAGGTTGGAGTAAAAACCCCTGAACCTCTCTGCCGTGGGCACTGGGACCACTACTCCGTCTCTGCGGAGTCCCTCCAACACCCGGTGAAAAGCCTGAGACTTTTCTGGGGAGGGGACCGACCGATGGAATCGGGATATCGGTTTTGACGTCAGCTCTATCCTGTAACCTCGCGAGACTACGTCTCGAACCCACTGATCTTGAACGTGAAGTAGCCACTTGTCCTGAAAGCGAGACAAGCGACCCCCACCTGTGGGGAGGCAGGAAGGGAGAGCGAGTCATGTAGAGGCGGGTTTGGGGGTGGCAGCTGTTGCCCCCGCCGGCTTCTTGGGACGACTCTTAGAGCGCCACTGAGAAGCGGGCTTGCCCCCTCGGTCCGTGCGAGCGGACGGTGCTGATGACTGTGAGCTGGACCGAAAGGACCATTGTTTTGGGTTCCTTTTAACGGTATACCGTGGCTTAGGCTTATTCTGCGGTATCTTAGACTCAGCAGAATCCTTAATCAGCTTGTCCAGCTCTGTGCCAAAAAGTCTGTCACCAGAGAACGGAAGATTCTGCAAAATCTTCTTAGATGTGGCATCTGAGTCCCAAAGACGCAGCCACAACAACCTGCGGATCGCTATAGCATTGGCCGAAGCCACAGCTGAGCGAGTGGCAGTTTCCAAAGACGCCGTCCTGGCGTAGTCCGCATAGGCCCTCGCTCTCTCAGTGAGTGCCAGGACCTCTGGACTGGACCTTGCCAGGTCAGTGATACCATCCAAGCAGGTAGTAATCGCTTGTAAGGTCCAGACCGTGGCGAAATTAGGGGCAAAAGAAGACCCCACAGCCTCATAGGAAGACTTGGCGAGTTGCTCGACCTGTCTATCAGTCGCATCCTTCAGCGAGGAGCTATCCGAGGCAGAAAACAGGGAGCGTGCAGCAATTCTAGTCATGGAAGCGTCCACCTTTGGAGACTGCGACCATTCCTGAAGCACCTCCTGGGGGAAGGGGAAACGATTGTCCTTGGGTTTGCGGACATAACGCCGCCCAGGATGTAACCTGGGAGCTCTAATCACCCTTCCAAAATTAGTGTGGTCCATGAAAGATCCACTTGGTCTAGCCTCTGGCCGCAGCCATTGATAGACCTCCTTCGGGTGCACGACAACCTCTTCAGTGGGAGTCACGAGACGCAAGGTCTCATTGATGGAGGACACCAGATCCTCCACCCCATCTGGAGGCTCAGACACAGACACAGATCCGAAGGTTGAACCCCCATCATCTTCCTCACCATCAGAGGAATGCTCCTCCTCAGAGAGAGCCTGGAGCTCGGGTGAATCCTCACGACGAGCTCGCTTAGGGGGTCTCACAGCAGAAGAGGGGGACACCCGGGGGTAACTGGAAGGAGTAGCTGGGCTTTCCAGTCTCCTATGAAGTGCCTCCAGTGACTGCGACATGGAGGACATCTGGGACAGCAGGGATTCATTAATCCTGTTCTGCGTTTCCCATGGCCCTGGGATTACCTGAACCTCAGGGTACAGCACCGGAGCTGCTGCCTCAGCCGAGCCAGTCCGGGCTTCTGGGCGTCCGCAGTTATTGCAGGACCCCTCCACCAGAGTTCCCTTGCAAGTAGCACAGGTCATGGTGTTATCCGCCGCCTTAGCAGCATGCTTCCTAACTGAGGACATAGCCACAGTAGGGGGTGTATAAGCCAAGTCGAATAGACAAACAAACCGGGAGTCCCGGTGGCTTACCGACCGCAGTAACGCGGTGGGAGGAAGCGGTGTGCGTGTGTGACCTCCGCGAGTTCCGGTCTCCCTCTGAAGTGCAGACACGTGGTGCCGTAGCTCCCTAGCCGGGAAGTGAGGGAGAAGATGGCCGCCGCCAGTACAGACGTGGGCGGCGCCGGGAACACGCGGGAATCACACGCACACGCCCCCCCGGTGACGTCACCGTAAGGGCTGCCTCTCCTCCTCCAAGCAGCCTCTGTAATGGAGGTGCTGGAGCCCGCAGCGCGGGAAATGGTGTAAAACACAGTACACACACACAGACTGCAATCACATCCAAAGAAACGGCAGTCTACGGCCTCAGCCCCTGTGTCACACAGGGCGGTCAGCCAGGGTGACCCCAGCACAGGGTACACCTCCAGATCCGCGGACCCGAGGGCAACGCGCGGTCTGAGTGTCAAGACACGTAAAGTGCCAGACACTACCCCCAGGCACACAGGAGACACAGAGTGCCTCAGTGCCGGTCCGGTCTGTAAGCACCATTTAATTTAGGGAGGCCTCGGACGGGGGTTCAGCCCAGTCCGGAGTGTAAGCACCATTTAGGGAGGCCTCGGACTGGGCTGGCTCCAGTCCGGTCTGTAAGCACCATTTAGGGAGGCCTCGGACGGAGCGGAGCTGTGCAAGGCTCCCATCTCCCACTCTCCAGAGCCCCCTGAGAGGGATGGAAAGGAGCGCGACAGCGTACCGGGAGAACACAAAGTGTCCAGGCTCTAGGCCCTCCGGTACCTCCACCTGCGTGTGCCACCAAGGGTGAGCGGGGAGGCTGTCGCAGGTCCCGTCAGGACCATATTACCTTGTCTTCAGACGCCATCACGTAAGTAGTGAGAATGCAGTGAAGTGCAAGCAAAGCGTGATCCTCCGAGCACACTAAGTTAAAAACTGAGGATGTTCCCTGCGGTAGGGGTTTATAAGCGGAGGAGGCGGTGTCTACAAACTTGTAGTACCTAGTGTGACCTCCGGAGGGCAGTGCCCTAAACCCCATTGTCTGGGTCTCCCATTATGATGACCAGAAAATTCTGGTATAAATCACCCTGATAAGCTGGACATTTTGGCAGAACTGGAGGTTGGGTACAAATGTTGCGTTTCGGCAGTTTTTCCCGGCTTTGGTGACAGCGGGTAACACAACATCACAGGTTCTCCTTCATGAGGAGCGGGAGAGTAACAAAAGCTCACTCCAATAGTGTTTAGGGGCCTGGAGACACCACCGCTCCTCACTACAAACACGATGAGGCGTCTGTACCCCCTCCCCAAGGTCACGTACTGCAGCCAGCAATGGGTCACGTAACGTCACTCACCAATCGTAGGGACCTCTGCAATAAACACACGGCGAATGGAGTTGGCGATCCTGAAAAAAAAGAGATTATGTCATAATTATAATACTTACACCAGAAGAATATAGACTGGAGCATATACAGCCGGGGAAATAAGTATTCAACACGTCTGCAATTTTCTAAGTAAGGGCAGAGACACACTATGCGAGATGCATGCGAATACATCACATACATCACATGCATCTTGCATGAGGCACCCGGCACCTGCCTTTGTGGATGAGAGCATGGAGATGCTTAATAACACAATCAGCTGACACACTCCTGTTCAGAGGGGCAGTGGCCGGGTGACTCATGCGAGATACATGTGATATACTCGCATGCATCTCACATAGTGTCTCTCTGCCCTAAATCTGTTTCTAAAGGTGCTATGGACATGAATCTTTCACCAGATGTCAGTAACAACCCATCCAATCCACTTGGGCAAAGAAATCACCATAGATGTCCATACAGAATGTGTAAGAATGAGAAATGGCACAGGGAAAAAGTATTGAACACAAGTAGAAAGAGAACAGCAAAAAGCCCTGGAAAGTCCTGACAGCAGCTGAAGCTGGTTCATCCGATGGCCAATAAAAAGGAGTCTCATTACGAAGGTGCCACACAAGAAACATCTCATGATGGGTAAATGAGCCACCTCATGACCCCCACTGGGTGTGGGCGCAGGGTGCGGACCGTTCCCAGCACTATGGTGGGGGTGCATGGTGCAGACCTTTCCCAGCACCACAGTTGGGGCGCACCTCTCCTGGCAGTATGGCGGGGGCGTCGGACCCCTCCTAGCACTATGGCAGGGGCGCAGTGTCCGGACTCCTCCACTCTGTATTGGTAACAGATTGGCATTAGGCCTCTTTCACATGTCTGTGAACAAAATGCAGGTGTGAGAGCAGCTGATTTGTGAGACCTTGTGTCACTCATCGTGTGCTGTCCGTGTGCTATGTGTGAGACATCTGGATAGCACCCGGACAGTCGGTCATTGTATACTCATTGTAGGCCCCTTTTCACATGCCATGGAATAAATGATGCTATAATAATTCATAAACCTTTCACAATGTCCCCCACTGCACTGTGTGTGAAGCAGACATATGTTCATTATCACTCAGATCAGTCTTCACACTGAATACGGGCATGTAACAAGAGAAGGGTGGGGACGTGGCCTACATTCCTGACTGCAGCACAGAACTGAGCAATGTCAGGATCACTGCAGACATTTCCGAAGCTTGTGCAAAGGAAAGATCTGTCATCTGGCTCCACACAGCTCCATCACAATCTGTTAACCCCATGTCTGCTGGCTTCGGAGATGTCTGCAGTGATCCTGACATTGCTCAGTTCTGTGCTGTAATCTGATACACTGTTTCCTCACCAGCTGCAGTCAGGACTGTAGGCCACATCCCCTCGTTCTCGTTACATTCCCATATTCAGTGTGAAGACTGATCTGAGCGATAATGAACATATGACTGCTTCACACACAGTGCAGTGGGGGACACCTTGTGAAAGGTTTATGAATAATTATTATTATAGCTGCATTTATTCCATGGCACTTTTCATGTGAAAAAGGGGCCTACATAGACAAGTACAATAAACATGAGCAATACAAGGCACACATAAGTACAGAAGGAGAGAGGTCATTGCTCACAGTCTACAAGAGATGGGTGAGGATACAGCAGGTGAGTGTAGAGCTGGTTGTGTGGTGGTTTGCTGGACTGAGGATCACTGCAGCTTGTAGGTTTGTCAGAAGAGGTGGGTCTTCAGTTTCTTTTGAAGGTTTCCACAGTGGGTGAGAGTCTGATGTGTTGGAGCAGAGAGTTCCAGAGTATGGGGGAAGCACGAGATAAATCTTGTATGTGGTTGTGGGAAGAAGAGATAGGAAGGGAGTAGAGAAGGAGATCTTGAGAGGATCAGAGATAACATGTAGGTAAGTACTGGGAGACTATGCCACTGATTATGGGGGACACAGGTTGTTGATGGCTTTGTATGTCATAGTTAGGGCTTTGAACTGGAGTCTCTGACAATAGGAAGCCAGTGAAGGGATTGGCAGAGAGGAGGCTGGGGAGTAACAGGGATGCAGGTGAATTAGTCGGGCAGCAGAGTTTAGGATAGGTTGGAGTGATGCAAGAGTGCTAGAGGGGAAGCCAGAGAGTGGGAGGTTGCAATAATCAAGGCGGCAGATGATGAGGGCATGTGTTTTTGCAGTTTCCTGGTCAAGGAATGTGCGGATCCAGGAAATACTTTTGAGTTGGAGTCGGCAGGAATTGGAGAGGGCTTGGATATGTGGCTTGAAAGAGAGGGCAGAGTTGAGGTACACCCTGAGGCACCAAGCATGCGGGGCTGGGGCGAGAGAGCATCCATTGACTTTGATGGATAGGTCTGGTGGAGGGGGAAGAGTGAGATTGGGGAAAGATGATGAATTCTGTTTTGTCAATGTTCAGTTTTAGAAAGTGAGCAGAAAAGAAAGATGAAATAGCGGACAGACATTGTGTGATTTTAGTTAGAAAGGAGGTGATGTCAGGTCCAGAGAGGTAGATCTGTGTGTCACCAGGGTAGAGAAGATACTGAAAGCCGTGGGACTGTATGAGCTGTCCCAGGCAAAAGTGAAGATGGAGAAAAGTAGAGCTCCTAGGACTGAGCCTTGGGGAACACTGACAGACAGGGGTGAGGTGAGGAGGTGGTGTGGGAGAGGGAGACACTGAATGTCTGGTCTGTTAGATATGACAAGATCCAGGATAGGGCCAAGTCTGTGATACCAAGAGATCAGAGAATCTGTAACAAGAGGGAATAGTCCAGTGTCAAAGGCAGAAGACAGGTCCAGAAGAAGGAGGATACAGTAATGTAGAAGGCAGAGGATAGGTCCAGATGAAGGAGGACAGACTAATGTAGAAGGCAGAAGACAGGTCTAGGAGGAGGAGGACAGAGTAATGTAGAAGGCAGAAGACAGCTTCAGAAGAAGGAGGATACAGTAATGTAGAAGGCAGAAGACAGGTCTAGGAGGAGGAGGACAGAGTAATGTAGAAGGTCCAGAAGAAGGACAGAGTAATGTAGAAGGCAGAAGACAGGTCCAGAAGAAGGACAGAGTAATGTAGAAGGCAGAAGACAGGTCCAGAAGAAGGACAGAGTAATGTATAAGGCAGAAGACAGGTCCAGAAGAAGGAGGAAAGAGTAATGTAGAAGGCAGTAGACAGGTCCAGAAGAAGGAGGACAGAGTAATGTAGAAGGCAGAAGACAGGTCCAGAAGAAGGAGGACAGAGTAATGTAGAAGGCAGAAGACAGGTCCAGGAGAAGGAGGACAGAGTAATGTAGAAGGCAGAAGACAGGTCCAGAAGAAGGAGAAAAGAGTAATGTAGAAGGCAGAGGACAGGTCTAGGAGGAGGAGGACAGAGTAATGTAGAAGGCAGAAGACAGGTCCAGAAGAAGGACAGAGTAATGTAGTAGGCAGAAGACAGGTCCAGAAGAAGGAGGATACAGTAATGTAGAAGGCAGAAGACAGGTCTAGGAGAAGGAGGAAAGAGGTAATGTAGAAGGCAGAAGACAGGTCTAGGAGGAGGAGGACAGAGTAATGTAGAAGGCAGGAGACAGGTCTAGGAGGAGGAGGACAGAGTAATGTAGAAGGCAGAAGACAGGTCTAGGAGGAGGAGGACAGAGTAATGTAGAAGGCAGAAGACAGGTCCAGAAGAAGGACAGAGTAATGTAGAAGGCAGAAGACAGGTCCAGAAGAAGGACAGAGTAATGTAGAAGGCAGAAGACAGGTCTAGGAGAAGGAAGACAGAGTAATGTATAAGGCAGAAGACAGGTCCAGAAGAAGGAGGAAAGAGTAATGTAGAAGGCAGAGGACAGGTCTAGGAGGAGGAGGAGGACAGAGTAATGTAGAAGGCAGAAGACAGCTCCAGAAGAAGGAGGATAGAGTAATGTAGCAGGCAGAGGACAGGTCTAGGAGGGGGAGGACAGAGTAGTCGCTTGCTCTTGGTGGTTGGTAGGTCATTGGTGACTTTAGTTAGGGCGGTTTCAGGTGAGTGATGCAGTTGGAAGCCACATTGTAACCAGTCAAAGAGGAGGAGAGGAGGGAGGACAGGTCAGGATGGACATGCTGTTCCAGCAGTTTTGAGGCATAAGGGATCAGTGATATCGGGTGATGGACACAGAGGATGGGTCAAGGGAGGATGTTTTGAGGATGGGTGTGATTGAGGCATGTTTGAAGGATGAGGGGGAAGACACCATTTGTAAGTGAAAGGTTGATGAGATGTGTTAAGCCGGTGTCACACATGTCCATGTAGCCAGCGATCTGATCACTGGTGACATTGATGGATGATCGCTGGTGAGCTGTCACACAGGCAGACTCACCAGCGATCAGTGGACCACCGACATCATGGAAATAATTTAAATATTATTTCCACGATGTCTGCAGGCTGGTATCCAGGGTAAACTGCGGGTAACTAGGCAGCGCGCGCTGCCTAGATACCCGATGTATACCTAGTTACCAACCTTAGTTACCCTGGATACCAGCTCCCAGCGCTTCCTGAGAGGCGCTGGGAGCTGGCTGATCGCGTCTCCCGGTGTCACACGCAGCGACGCTGCGTGTACAC
The DNA here is from genome assembly GCA_033576535.1 of Allobates femoralis. Classification (NCBI taxonomy): domain Eukaryota; kingdom Metazoa; phylum Chordata; class Amphibia; order Anura; family Aromobatidae; genus Allobates; species Allobates femoralis. The sequence continues at coordinate 137,219,613 of JARQOC010000010.1, forward strand.
CGGGCGATCATCGCCAGGTTTTCGGTCCAGTCCGAAAACCTAGCGATGATCAACCAGCGATTTATCGCTGGTTGATTCAGCATGTCACATGCGTCAATATTGCTGCAACATCTCGCGCAGCAGCGATATTGACGCGTGTGACAGCCCCTTTAGGGTTGGGATGAAGACTAATTGAATAATGACAGCTGAGCCAGAGCACAATGTAAACAGGTCTGTAGAACCGTGTTCACACCACCAAAGATCTATACCACAAAAAAGACAGTATAAAAAACATCTAAAAATACTCTGCTATACAGGTAAAAGTAAAACGCAAGTGCCAGACTGTGTCAATAACTGGTTCTAGTCAATACGTTCTTTTGCAAAAAAGTGTATGGAGGCCGTTCTACCAACGCCAAGGTGACCCTTATCAGAACAGCCCTTAAAACTAACGTATCTCAAACCTTCTTTTGCAAAAAAACATACAGAGTACAGATAACAGTGTACACACACCACAGTGTACACACACACACACACACATCACAATGTACACACACACACCACAGTGTACACACACACACACCCACCACAGTGTACACACACACACCCACCACAGTGTACACACCCACCCACCACAGTGTACACACCCACCACCACAGTGTACACACCCACCACAGGTGTACACACCACCACAGTGTGTACACACACAACCACAAGTGTACACACACACCACAGTGTACACAACACCACAGTGTACACACAACACACCCACCACAGTGTACACACACACACCACAGTGTACACACCACACAGTGTGTACACACCACACAGTGTGTACACACACACACAGTGGTACACACACACCACAGTGTGTACACACACACACCCACAGTGTACACACCACACCACAGTGTACACACACACACCACAGTGTACACACACACACCACAGTGTACACACACACCACATACACACACCACAGTGTACACACACACACACCACAGTGTACACACACACACCACAGTGTACACACACACACACATCACAGTGTACACACACACATCACAGTGTACACACATGACACCACCAGTGTACACACACAACACATGACACACACAGTGTACACACACACAACCACAGTGTACACACACACGTACACACATCACAGTGTACACACACATCACACACAGTGTCACACAACAGTGTACACACCATCACAGTGTACACACACCACAGTGTACACACACAGTGTACACACACCAGTGTACACACACACTACACACAGTGTACACACACACTGTACACACACTTACACACTACACATCACACACACAGTGTACACACACACACACAGTGTACCACACACATCCACCAGTGTACACACACACACAGTGTACACACACAGTGTACACATCACAGTGTACACACACACAGGTACACACACACAGTGTACACACACACCGTACACACACACACGTACAACACTGACACACACACAGTGTACACACACCAGTGTACACACACACACACACACAGTGTACACACACACACCACGTGTACACACAACAACACATCACAGTGTACACACATCACAGTGTACACACACATCACAGTGTACACACACACACAGTGTACACACACCATCACAGTGTACACACACACACACAACACCAGTGTACACACACACAGTACACACAAGTGTACAACACACCACATACAGTGTACCACACACGTGTACACACATGTACACAACACGTGTACACACACAGTGTACCACCATCAACACACAGTGTACACACACACACAGTGTACCACACACCACAGTGTACACACACAACACAGTTACCACAGTGTCACACACACACACAGTGTCACACACACACACACAGTGTACACACACCACAGTGTAACACACACCACAAGTGTACACACACACACCAGTGTACACACACACAGTGTACACACACAGTGTACACACACAAACGTGTACACACACACACACAGTGTCACACACACACACCACAGTGTACACACACCACACACACAACACAGTGTAACACCACACAAGTGACACACACAGTGTACAAAACCACTACACACACCAGTGTACACACACAAGTGTACCACACACCAGTGTACACACACCACAGTGTACACACACACATCCACAGTGTACACACACACACACAGTGTACACACACACACTACCACAGTGTACACACACACAGTGTACACATCACACAGTGTACACACACACACAGTGTACACACACCATACACAGTGTACACACACACACACAGTGTACACACACACAGTGTACCCCACCAAGTGTCACACACACCAGTGTACACACAGGTACACATACACACACCCAGTGTACACACACAACACAGTGTACACACACCAGTGTACACACACATCACACAGTGTACACACACCAGTGTACACACACAACATACACACAGTGTACACACACACAGACACACAAGTGTACACACACACACACACAGTGTACACACACACACACACTCACATGTACACACCACTACACACACACGTGTACACACACACACACCACAGTGTAACACACACAACACACACACACACCACAGTGTACACACACACACCACAGTGTACACACACAACACCACAGTGTACACACACACACACCACAGCGTACACACACACACCACAGCGTACACACACACACACCACAGAGTACACACACACCACAGCGTACACACACACACACCACAGCGTACACACACACTCCACAGTGTACACACACACACTCCACAGTGTACACACACACACTCCACAGTGTACACACACTCCACAGTGTACACACACTCCACAGTGTACACACACTCCACAGTGTACACACACTCCACAGTGTACACACACTCCACAGTGTACACACACACACCACAGTGTACACACACACACCACAGTGTACACACACACACACCACAGTGTACACACACACACACCACAGTGTACACACACACACACCACAGTGTACACACACACACCACAGCGTACACACACACTCCACAGTGTACACACACACACACCACAGCGTACACACACACTCCACAGCGTACACACACACTCCACAGTGTACACACACACACCACAGTGTACACACACTCCACAGTGTACACACACACTCCACAGTGTACACACACACACCACAGTGTACACACACACCACAGTGTACACACACACACACCACAGTGTACACACACACACACCAACAGTGTACACACACACACACCACAGTGTACACACACACACCACAGTGTACACACACACACCACAGTGTACACACACACACACCACAGTGTACACACACACACACCACAGAGTACACACACACCACAGCGTACACACACACCACAGCGTACACACACACCACAGCGTACACACACACTCCACAGTGTACACACACACACACCACAGTGTACACACACACATCCACAGTGTACACACACACACCACAGTGTACACACACACACCACAGTGTACACACACACACCACAGTGTACACACACACACCACAGTGTACACACACACACCACAGTGTACACACACACACCACAGTGTACACACACACACACCACAGCGTACACACACACACCACAGTGTACACACACACACCACAGTGTACACACACACACCACAGTGTACACACACACACACCACAGAGTACACACACACCACAGCGTACACACACACACACCACAGCGTACACACACACTCCACAGTGTACACACACACTCCACAGTGTACACACACACACTCCACAGTGTACACACACTCCACAGTGTACACACACTCCACAGTGTACACACACACACCACAGTGTACACACACCACAGCGTACACACACACTCCACAGTGTACACACACACACACCACAGTGTACACACACACACCACAGCGTACACACACACTCCACAGTGTACACACACACACACTCCACAGTGTACACACACACACCACAGTGTACACACACACTCCACAGTGTACACACACACACCACAGTGTACACACACACACACCACAGCGTACACACACACACCACAGCGTACACACACACTCCACAGTGTACACACACACACACCACAGTGTACACACACACACCACAGCGTACACACACACTCCACAGTGTACACACACACACCACAGTGTACACACACACCACTCCACAGTGTACACACACACACCACAGTGTACACACACACTCCACAGTGTACACACACACACACACAGCGTACACACACACACCACAGCGTACACACACACTCCACAGTGTACACACACACTCCACAGTGTACACACACACCACAGTGTACACACACACCACAGTGTACACACACTCCACAGTGTACACACACACACCACAGTGTACACACACACACCACAGTGTACACACACACACCACAGTGTACACACACACTCCACAGTGTACACACACACCACAGTGTACACACACTCCACAGTGTACACACACTCCACAGTGTACACACACACTCTCGGGCTCCGGTCACTCACGCCAGGTCCGTGTTCTCCACCACAAACTTGACGTTCTCGTCGGTGAGATCCGTGATCCGGACCGTCGGCTGATTGGCGTACGGCATCTCTGAGGAAACCGCGACCGGAAGTGCCGACAACCATAGAGGCCACACTGAGGATAGAGGAGCGTCTGCGCCGGAAACACGTGACTGTGGCCGGAAGTGAGGCAGTGTGGCGTGTGTGTCTGCAGTATGGCGGAGTTCGTGCAGCGCCGGGCGGAGGATCAGCTCCCCGAGCTCCAGCAGCTGGAGAGGATCGGGCTGATGACCGCTCAGGAGGTCAGGTGAGGACAGCACACACTGTGACCTATAGCCATACATAGTGACCTGTGATTGGCTGCAGCGGTCATGTGATGTCAGTGTAATGTGTTGCTCCATCATCTCCCCATTGTTATTATTGCACAGATCAGTGATGAAGAAGAGGCTGGCGCTGGAGTATAAGCTGGGGAGGAGGACGGTGGACAAGGAGGACTTCATCAGCTACATCAGGTGAGTGTGACGTGCTACACCGCCACAGACGCCCTCCGTGCACCACCCCCTCCGGTGCGTCCCTCCTCAGGTCCTCTGTGGACCACCCCCTCCAGTGCGTCCCTCCTCAGGTCCTCTGTGGACCACCCCCTCCGGTGCGTCCCTCCTCAGGTCCTCTGTGGACCACCCCCTCCGGTGCGTCCCTCCTCAGGTCCTCTGTGGACCACCCCCTCCGGTGCGTCCCTCCTCAGGTCCTCTGTGGACCACCCCCTCCGGTGCGTCCCTCCTCAGGTCCTCTGTGGACCACCCCCTCCGGTGCGTCCCTCCTCAGGTCCTCTGTGGACCACCCCCTCCGGTGCGTCCCTCCTCAGGTCCTCTGTGGACCACCCCCTCCGGTGCGTCCCTCCTCAGGTCCTCTGTGGACCACCCCCTCCGGTGCGTCCCTCCTCAGGTCCTCTGTGGACCACCCCCTCCGGTGCGTCCCTCCTCAGGTCCTCTGTGGACCACCCCCTCCGGTGCGTCCCTCCTCAGGTCCTCTGTGGACCACCCCCTCCGGTGCGTCCCTCCTCAGGTCCTCTGTGGACCACCCCCTCCGGTGCGTCCCTCCTCAGGTCCTCTGTGGACCACCCCCTCCGGTGCGTCCCTCCTCAGGTCCTCTGTGGACCACCCCCTCCGGTGCGTCCCTCCTCAGGTCCTCTGTGGACCACCCCCTCCGGTGCGTCCCTCCTCAGGTCCTCTGTGGACCACCCCCTCCGGTGCGTCCCTCCTCAGGTCCTCTGTGGACCACCCCCTCCGGTGCGTCCCTCCTCAGGTCCTCTGTGGACCACCCCCTCCGGTGCGTCCCTCCTCAGGTCCTCTGTGGACCACCCCCTCCGGTGCGTCCCTCCTCAGGTCCTCTGTGGACCACCCCCTCCGGTGCGTCCCTCCTCAGGTCCTCTGTGGACCACCCCCTCCGGTGCGTCCCTCCTCAGGTCCTCTGTGGACCACCCCCTCCGGTGCGTCCCTCCTCAGGTCCTCTGTGGACCACCCCCTCCGGTGCGTCCCTCCTCAGGTCCTCTGTGGACCACCCCCTCCGGTGCGTCCCTCCTCAGGTCCTCTGTGGACCACCCCCTCCGGTGCGTCCCTCCTCAGGTCCTCTGTGGACCACCCCCTCCGGTGCGTCCCTCCTCAGGTCCTCTGTGGACCACCCCCTCCGGTGCGTCCCTCCTCAGGTCCTCTGTGGACCACCCCCTCCGGTGCGTCCCACCTCAGGTCCTCTGTGGACCACCCCCTCCGGTGCGTCCCACCTCAGGTCCTCTGTGGACCACCCCCTCCGGTGCGTCCCTCCTCAGGTCCTCTGTGGACCACCCCCTCCGGTGCGTCCCTCCTCAGGTCCTCTGTGGACCACCCCCTCTACCGCCGTACTCAAACCCTCCCCCGTGAACCGATGCTCTCCCTCTCTGCCCCTCCCCCCCAGTGGATCGACGGTCTCCTCTCTGCCCCTCCCCCCCCCCCCCCAAGTGGACCGACGCTCTCCCTCTCTGCCCCTCCCCCCCCCCAGTGGACCGACGGTCTCCCTCTCTGCCCCTCCCCCCCCCCCAGTGGACCGACGGTCTCCCTCTCTGCCCTCCTCCCCCCCCAGTGGACCGACGGTCTCCCTCTCTGCCCCTCCTCCCCCCCCAGTGGACCGACGGTCTCCCTCTCTGCCCCTCCTCCCCCCAGTGGACCGACGGTCTCCCTCTCTGCCCCTCCTCCCCCCCAGTGGACCGACGGTCTCCCTCTCTGCCCCTCCTCCCCCCCCAGTGGACCGACGGTCTCCCTCTCTGCCCCTTCCCCCCCCCCCCAGTGGACCGACGGTCTCCCTCTCTGCCCCTCCTCCCCCCCCCAGTGGACCGACGCTCTCCCTCTCTGCCCCTCCTCCCCCCCCCCCCAGTGGACCGACATTCTCCCTCCCTGCCCCTCCCCCCCCCCCCCCCCCCAGTGGACCGACGTTCACCCCACCCCAGTGGGCAGCTGCTTTCCCCCCTCACCAGTGGACCGCCGTTCTCCCACCCCCGTTCTCCCCCCCCCCCCGCCAGCGGACCGCAGTTGTTGACTTTCCAGCCCCCCCACCACCACCCCATCCCAGCACCACCACCACCAGCAGACCGCTGATCACCAGTGGACCATTACTTCAAAACCCTGCACTCCCGCATCCCCGGACCATCGCGTCACTCCCACTCCCCCTGGACTGTCGCTTCTACCCCCCTCCCGACCATCGCTCTTTCCCCACGGATCATCACTTGTCCCCGCGGACCGTCGCTTTCCCTTTTCCTCTGAGGACCTCCTGGCTGTCCCCTCTCTCCTCTCTCTCCTCACGTTGCTCCTTTTATTTCTTACAGTACGAGATCAACTTTCTGGAGCTGCTAAAGAAGAGGCGGCTGGTAAGTGTGGGCGGAGCCTGGATTATTGGGGACAGCAATGTGGGGTGTGTGAGGGCGGGGCCCATAATCTGGGTTACCCACTCTGTAGAGGTGCAGCAGTCTCCTCTTAGGAGCGGGGCAGTACTTGAATGGCTGCAGCTGATTTGCCGGTTGTCTCTGTATCTTCAGCGCATTGGATACTCGTTTAAGAAGGAAGAGATCGAGTACGTGATCCTCCAGAGAGTCCACAACCTCTTCACTCGCGCCACCAACAAGTGGAAGGTAGGTGCTGGGCTGAGCCTGCGGGAGTTGTAGTGTTGTGGTGCCCGCCTCACCCCCTCCACTGTCTTGTAGGAGGACCTGCAGATGTGGATGTCTCACGTGGCTTTCTGTAAGAAGTGGGTGAGTGTCTCCTGACAGTCTGTGCTCGGCCCCGGTGTGGACGCTCTGTGACATCACTGTCTCCATTTTCAGAATTTTAAATTGAAGCTCAGCAGCGTCTTCTCCTCCCTCCTGGCCGTGCACCCGGATAAAGCAGGTACTAGAAACCAGATGCCGTGGCCCTTCGCTGCCTTCTGCCCACCGCCTCCTCCTTCTGCCTCTGCCCACCACCTCTGCCCTCTGCTCACTCTGACTCCTCCCTTCACTTTCAGCTTTGTGGATAATGGCAGCCAAGTGGGAGTTTGAAGATCATCTGTCAACAGAGAGTGCACGACATCTCTTTCTGCGAGCGCTGCGCTTCCACCCAGACTCCGCCAAACTGTACCTGGAAGTGAGTGTGTGCTACCAGCATTTGATGTCACCTGACTGTGCGCCTCCGTATACATAGGGGCAGTATTATATGTTATATTCTTGTACATGGGGGCAGTATTATAGTCGTTATATTCTTGTACATAGGAGCAGTATTATAGTAGTTATATTCTTGTACATAGTAGGCAGTATTATAGTAGTTATATTCTTGTATGGGGCAGTATTATAGTAGTTATATTCTTGTACATAGGGGCAGTATTATAGTAGTTATATTCTTGTACATAGGGGCAGTATTATAGTAGTTATATTCTTGTACATAGGGACAGTATTATAGTCGTTATATTCTTGTACATAGGGCAGTATTATAGTAGTTATATTCTTGTAATGGGCAGTATATATGTTATATTCTTGTACATAGGAGCAGTATTATAGTAGTTATATTCTTGTATATAGGAGCAGTATTATAGTAGTTATATTCTTGTACATAGGAGCAGTATTATAGTAGTTATATTCTTGTATATAGGAGCAGTATTATAGTAGTTATATTCTTGTACATAGGGGCAGTATTATAGTCGTTATATTCTTGTACATAGGGGCAGTATTATAGTAGTTATATTCTTGTACATAGGGGCAGTATTATAGTAGTTATATTCTTGTACATAAGGGCAGTATTATAGTAGTTATATTCTTGTACATAGGGGCAGTATTATAGTAGTTATATTCTTGTACATAGGGACAGTATTATAGTCGTTATATTCTTGTACATAGGGGCAGTATTATAGTAGTTATATTCTTGTACATAGGAGCAGTATTATAGTAGTTATATTCTTGTATATAGGAGCAGTATTATAGTAGTTATATTCTTGTACATAGGAGCAGTATTATAGTAGTTATATTCTTGTATATAGGAGCAGTATTATAGTAGTTATATTCTTGTATATAGGAGCAGTATTATAGTAGTTATATTCTTGTATATAGGGGCAGTATTATAGTAGTTATATTCTTGTACATAGGGGCAGTATTATAGTCGTTATATTCTTGTACATAGGAGCAGTATTATAGTAGTTATATTCTTGTATATAGGAGCAGTATAATAGTAGTTATATTCTTGTATATAGGAGCAGTATAATAGTAGTTATACTCTTGTACATAGGAGCAGTATTATAGTAGTTATATTCCTGTACATAGGAGCAGTATTATAGTAGTTATATTCTTGTACATAGGAGCAGTATTATAGTAGTTATATTCCTGTACATAGGAGCAGTATTATAGTAGTTATATTCTTGTACATAGGAGCAGTATTATAGTAGTTATATTCTTGTACATAGGAGCAGTATTATAGTAGTTATATTCTTGTATGTACAGTGGGGAAAATAAGTATTTCATCCCTTGCTGATTTTGTAGTTTGCCCACTGACAGACATGAACAGTCTATAATTTCAAGGGTCGGTTAATTTTCACAGTGAGAGAGAGAATATCAACATTAAAATCCAGAAAATCACATTGTGTAAATGACATAAATGTATATTTTGCAGCGAGAAATAAGTATTTGATCCCCTCCCAACCATCAGGAGTTCTGGCCCGTACAGAGCAGTTATCGGCTCCTAATCACCCGGTTAGCTGCATTACACACAGCTGTCTTACATTGTCACCTGTATAAAGACTCCTGTCCACACACACAATGAATCAGTCACCTCTAACCTCTACAACATGGGAAGACCAAAGAGCTTTGTAAGGAAGTCAGTGAAAAGATCCTAGACCTGCACAAGGCTGGAATGGCCTACAAAACCATAAGGAAGACAAAGCTGGGGGAGAAGGAGACAAGTGTGGGTGCAATAGGAAGAAAATGGAAGAAATACAAAATGAGGTCAATCCACATTGATCTGGGGCTCCATGTAAAATCTCCACTTGTAGGGTATCCAGGATCATGAGTAGGTGAGAGATCAGCCTAAAACTACACGGGAGAACTTGTTACTGATCTCAAGGTAGCTGGGACCATTGTCACTAAGAAAACCATTGATAACACCTTACACCGTAATGGAGTAAAATCCTGCAGTGCCCGCACAGTCCCACTGCTCCAGAAGGCACATGTGCTCCCGTCTGAAGTTACCAGTGACACCTTGGTGATTGTGAGATGATTGGAGAAAGTTCTGTGCTCAGATGAGACAAACATTGAGCTCTTTGGCATTAACTCAACTCGCCATGTTTGGAGGAAGAAAAATGCTGCCTTTGACCCAAAGAACACCATCCCCACAGTCAGGCATGGCAGTAGAAACATTATGTTTTGGGGCTGTTTCTCTACTAAGGGCACAGGCCTACTTCACTACATCAATGGGAGAATGGATGGAGCCATGTACCATGAAATCCTGAGTGACAACCTCCTTCCCTCCACCACAACATTAAAAATGGGTCGTGGCTGGGTCTTCTAGCACGACAATGACCCAAAACATCCAGTCAAGGCAACAAAGGAGCAGCTCAAAAAGAAGCACATTAAGGTGATGGAGTGGCCTAGCCAGTGTCCAGACCTTAATCCCATAGAAAACTTATGGAGGAGCTGAAGCTCCGAGTTACCAAGCGACAGCCTCAAAATCTTTATGATTTCGAGATGATGTGCAAAGAGGAGTGGAGCAAAATCCCTCCTGACATGTGCACACACCTCGTCACCTACAAGAAACGTCTGACTGCTGTGCCAGAGGGATCAAATACTTATACTTATTTCCTTTACTGTAGGGGGCAGTATTATAGTAGTCATATTCTTGTACATGGGGCGATATTTATCATTCTTACTTTTTCCCTTGTGTGACTGTGGTGATTTTGGTTTTCCCCCCCTCAGTATTTCCGGATGGAGCTAATGAATGCTGAGAAGCAAAGGAAAGAGAAGGCGGATCTGGCAGAGATTGATGCTGTAAGCGCCTCCTCCTGATTGTGTTGTCCGGGGTTGTATGATGTGAACTGAGGCCGAGCCGGCAGACGGGTGATGTGCTCTGTTTTGCTGCCTGTTCAGTGTTGCCGGATGTGTCTTATGGTTGCACACTTACAGACCTGTATAATGGACGTGTCTCTTTACAGGAAGGTATCGTGTACTCGGATGAAATACTTGATGGAGGACTGGTCCACGCCATCTATAAATCTGCCAAGCAGCAGATTACAGGTGAGCGCCATACTGGTGCATGTGGTGGTGGCATCGCAGGGAGAGGGTTGTTACCATGTGGCGGTGGAGGGTTGTTACCATGTGGCGGTGGAGGGTTGTTACCATGTGGCGGTGGAGGGTCGTTACCATGTGGCGGTGGCTCCACAGGGAGAGTTGTTACCATGTTGTCTCCTCTTACAGGGGTGGAGTTCCTCCTTTCTCTTCTCTCCGTTGCCCAGAAGTTCACCTTCACCGCGGAGCTGCAGAAGGAGATTTTGGCAGAGTAAGTCACCTCTGTGCATATGTGTGAAGCAGAAGCGGGCAGGGATTTGTGGGAAGCAGATGGCTGGAGAGCAATGGTTTGTCGCTGCCATCATGCATTGGTTGGTGCCAGTGATCTTGGGCATTGTTGGGGCAGGGATTGATTATGTGCCACATTCAGCTTGCAGACCCTTTATGCGACGAGCCCCCTGACCTGGGATTTCTTGGCTCGTCAGGAGTTATCAGCCAAACCGCTACAATCAGCTGAGTCCACATCCAAACAGACGAAGGCGCAGGAGCTGGCAAGACGGGAGGAGCAGTGCGGCCATGTGTATGAGGTGGCACTGGGCTCTCTGCAGACAGGTACTAAGCGGCCCTGCGCTCCCCTGAGCTGTCTGTAACTCTGCTGACGTGCCACTTCTCTGCTGACGTGTCACATCTCTGTCCTCAGAGTCCATGTGGGAGCTGTACGTTTCCTTCTGTCTGGAGAGGTATAAGAGGCAAACTAACAGCAAGGAGCTAAAGCAGCAGGTACAGAGACATCGGTGTGTCAGTCCATTCATAGTCCTCGCTTACCACAGAAATGTGCCTGTGAGGGTACACACCTGGGGACAGGCGGCGCCTCCTGCCAGGGAAGGGGGATGGACACGTTGGGGTCAGCCAGGGAGGGAGGATGGACACATGGGGGTGGGCAGGCAGGTGCCAACCTCTTCAGGCACATTTGGGCAGGTGTCTGTCCAAGAGGTGAGGAATGAATGGACGTATGCTAGGAAGGGAGGCGCTGGAGAACTGACAGGTGGGGATAGGTAGGCACCATCTTCCTGAGAGCTGGTGAGACGGATGGACAGACACTCGGTGGTGGGTAGGTAGAGAAGCAGGCTTTGTTTCCGCTGGAGGGGGACAGACACATGGGGGCGGGCAGACAGTCTTCCCAGTGGGAGTGCGGACACAGTGCAGGCATGGATATGCCAACTTCCTGGACATGCGCGCAGGCAAGCACCACTTCCTGGGAGGGAACAGACACGTGGGTGCGGGCAGGCGCCAATTTCCCAAGGAGGGGTGGACATGTGGGTGCAGGCAGGTTCTGACTTCCCATGAGGATAGGAAGGGGGGGAGGATGATGTGGGAGTGCGCAGGTGCTGACTTCCCATGAGGGGAGCGGGGGATGACATGTGGGTGCCGGCAGGTGCTGACATCCTATGACTGGAGCTGGTCTTCACAGCGCGGTTTCTGCTCCACACTGGGGTAAGTTTTTCTGCACAGTTAAGTTGCTTTTCTTTGTAATATCTGCTGTCCAGGAGACAATGTGACCCCAGCCCGTGTCCAGTAATAAATGAGATTGAGCTGAATAGCAGACACAGGCTTTGGACATTGGCGGTGTGATGGACATTGGCAGCGCAGTATCAGGAGCAGCCATCTTCTCTATCTAATCCCCCGTATGACGACTCCAGTGCTCATATCTCCCTTCTATCTTGTAGCGGCAGCAGCGGCTCCTGGCGGCTCTGCAGAAAGCGGATGAGGCCAAGCTCCTACCACAGGCCCAATACCAGGACTGGGTGAGCAGAGATGCGGTGTGGGGCGGGGGGGCGCTCCGCACCCACATGCGATGAGTAATTTGTGATTTTCTTCCAGATAGCTCTGCTCATGGAGCTCGGCCAGGGCAATGTGGCAGCTCAGGTGCTGGCTGCAGCCACGGACAGGTTTCCGGCGTCTGTGGACATGTGGAAAACGAGACTGGAGACTCTGATGAGTTTAAAAGGAGAAAACCTGGAACAAGTGTTTGAGAGAGCGCTAATCAGCGTCAAGGAGCAGGTACGACGAGTGCGGCGGTGTATGCAGGTAGGACGAGTGCGGCGGTGTATGCAGGTAGGACGAGTGCGGCGGTGTATGCAGGTAGGACGAGTGCGGCGGTGTATGCAGGTAGGACGAGTGCGGCGGTGTATGCAGGTAGGACGAGTGCGGCGGTGTATGCAGGTAGGACGAGTGCGGCGGTGTATGCAGGTAGGACGAGTGCGGCGGTGTATGCAGGTAGGACGAGTGCGGCAGGGTCCTGCGGTGTCTGTGGCACCTCACCGTCTTTTTTCCTCTGCAGGACCGTCTGCTCTTGTGGACGATGATGGTGGACTGGAGTGAGAAGGAAAGGAATCGGGAATCTACAGAGTCCCTGTACCAGGTAAATGCCCCGACCCCATACATAATCAATCACCATCCACCGCCACTGCTGACCTGCTGCCATCACCATCCACCACCACTGCTGACCCGACCCCATACCCTGTCACCATCCACTGCTGACCCGACCCCATACCTCGTCACCATCCACCAGCCACTGCTGTACCTCGTACCCCATACCACCCCACTGCTGACCCGACCCATACCCGTCCATCCACCGCCACTCCTTACCACGACCCCATACCCCGTCACCATCCACCGCTGACCCGACCCCATACCTCACCATCCACTGCTGACCTGACCCCATACCCCGTCACCATCCACCGCCACTGCTGACCATTCATTTCATCCTCCACAGAAACTTGTCCTCAATCAGTCTGTGACCAGGATCATGAAGGAGAAGTACCTGGACTGGTCCTACAGGACACAGGGCTACACGAGGGCCAGGACGGTGTTCAGCAGGTGCGTAGTGTGCAGCACCCGGATACGCCGCCTCCTCCACCCTCTCCCCACTCAGTACATGCAGTTTATTTCCTAATTTCCGCCCCTCCTCTTGCAGTTTATATGAGAGTCGACCTTTTTCTGAGGATTTCTTCCAGAAGATGATTGACATAGAGAAGGATCAGGTCCGTGTGGCTGCATTCTGGGTGACGCTGGTCAGAGTTCAGCTCTGGAGCATTTACTTAATCTTTTCATGTCATACAGGAGCAGAGCAGGATGGTTAATCTGAGAGAGATCTATGAGCGGGCCCTGCGGGAGTTCGGTGCTACACGTCCAGGTTTGTGTTCTCCACTTTATCCCTATAGTTGCTGTATTTTCTGCCCTGTCCCCCTGCTGGCCTGGGGCTGTACGTGGTAACAGGAGTGGATTATGTCCTCCTTCAGCCATGTTGGTTTTTAGACCGGGTGAAGCTGAGATTGTTTTTTTTATCTCCAGATTTATGGCTGTGTTACATCAAAGAAGAACTGAGCCACGAAGAAGGAAAAGCGGGAGAACAGTGGCGCCCTGCACTGGAGAGCCATGAAAGCGCTGCAGGGAGCGGCCGTGGAGGAGTTTGTGAAGAAACACACGCTGCTGCAGAGCGGCTGCTCCTGACCTACCCCACCGCACACTGCTGCCGCTCCTGACCTACCCCACCGCACACTGCTACACGCCACTGCGTCCCTGACCTACCCCACCGCACACTGCTGCCGCTCCTGACCTACCCCACCGCACACTGCTGCCGCTCCTGACCTACCCCCACGCACACTGCTGCCGCTCCTGACCTACCCCACCGCACACTGCTGCCGCTCCTGACCTACCCCACCGCACACTGCTGCCGCTCCTGACCTACCCCACCGCACACTGCTGCCGCTCCTGACCTACTCCACCTCCACCTGACCTACCCCGTCCCTTGATGTCATCGCTCCTGACCCACGAACCCTGCCCCTTGCTGCCACCACCTTCTGACCCGACCCCGCCCCTTGCTGCTGTCGCTCCTGACCCGCCCCGCTTTTCACCTGCCCCTGCAGAACATTTGCTGCCATGTTCACACACCGAGGTTTGTAGACTGGAAGGAAGGGGAGGTGCGGCTGCAGCTTACTGTCAGTGAATGGAGCAGTCTTGCCTTCTTGCCTTCAGCCATTGTTATGGACTGCACAAAATAAAATCGTATACCGACCCCTCAGCTTCTTCTGGTCGGGTTTATATTGTTACAATCACTAATAATTTCCCAAATCGAAGTGTGTGGACCGCGGTCACTGCACCCACTATAACCCTCGTCTGTGGAGGATGGACGGGGATAGAAGGATTTATCTTCTGCTGATTTTGCAAGTTTTCCACCTACAAAGAATGGAGCGATCTGTGATGTGTATTGTAGATAACTTCAACTGTGAGAGACAGAATCCCACTTTGATTTTTACATGTTTCCTGCAATAAAATCCAAATAAATTATTTGATATAATAGAAAAACACATACAGTATTAAAGCCTTATCCATTCTGTAAATTTGTCCCAAAACCTCATCACCTATAGGACAGTGTGTAAATTACAGTAACACTGGAATGTGAAGAAGCCCATCGTGTGATCAATCAAAGAAAACAGCGCCATCTATAGGATCTGTGATGGGTGGGTCCACAGACTGGCCACAGCTCAAGCATTCATTACTGCCTGGCCCCGCTCCATCATACCCTTGGAATGGACCATCCTGCTGCTGCACTTCCATTTGCGTTCCACTCAGGAACACAGGCTGGCACCTTGACTCCTCAGCATACAAGGGGAAAGGGAGCAAACGAGTGAGTGAGACAGCGCAAAGGGGGACAGAATGCATGAGGGATAGAGAGCGAACGGGTGAGTGAGATAGCATACTAAGAAGAAGAGAGTGCATAAGGGGAGAGAGCACAAGGGGAGGGCAGAAGAAGAGTGGGGAGAAGATGACACAAGGGAAGAGCGAGCACAAGGGGACAGGGCTCACAGGTGGAGGAAAGCGCAGAGCGAGGAGAGCAGAAGAAGAGCGAGCACAAGGGAGAGCGCTCACAGGTGGAGCAGAGCGGGGAGAGACAGCACAATGGGAGGGTGTCGTGAAATATGTATCCCAGGGACTGGACACTAGATCAGTAAGGGGTTAAATCCCATGTCCAACCACAAGAGGGCACAACCTGCTTTATATAAGCACACACTAACTTCCCAGTCACACTGACTCCAGTCTCCCCAGGGGCCATGATGGGAAAAACAGAGAGTGACAAACTTCACACCTGTAGCCAGAAAGAGAAGGGGATCACAGACTCCACCAAATGGGCAGTATAGCAGTGATATTTACTGTGGGAAAAGAATTGGTTTAGACAAAGGAGCATTTGAAAAATAATCTATGCATGGCTAAATGAGTGAGTGTCCAATCATAGACCCAGAAGTAGAATGTTACACTAGAAGGCCGGTCTAGAATCTGACCCCCCCCCCCAGTCTGAGTCTATATCTGGACTCGCTCAGCTAAGCAAAGCTGCTGTGAACCTCTTTCCATATACCTCTGCTCTCCCCATCGGGCAACAGAAGCAAAGTTTAGGTTTCTGTAAGTTTCTCCTTTTTATTTCATTGTTTGCATATGTGTATGTCATTGTATTATTTCTATTTGTATATCTTTTTATGTAAGCACTGTACTTTTATATTAAAACATAAAACTTTAATAAGTTGAAACCTTGTACGTTCTAAAAGGATCCACAGCCCGAGGAAGGTGTGATTTTGTTGATTGTCTGATAAGTCTTAGTTTAGGGGAACTCATCGGCCCCCAAAATTCGATGGGTTGTGTTAGCGTGTGTGAAGCGGGGTGCACGGTGTGAGTCGGGGTGTGATTGATGCTCCCTTTCAGCATAGGACAGAGGTCGAGGGCTGGATTGAGTGAGAGGAGATAGATTAACCCTTGCAGGTGCAACCCCAAGTCACGTGCTGAGAAGTGGGTACGTGACAAATTGGCGGCAGCAGTGGGATAGAATTTATTTCTATTAGAGCATTAGTGCATGGTTTAAGAAATTATTCCCTGTACTAAAGAATTGGTGTCCTTGTGAGGAGCGACCAGTTCTACAAGGTTCAGCTCAGTGCTTACTTACACATACTTGCAAACAGTTTCCCTCCCCCATTTTTCTTTTCTATTTTTTATTTGGCAAAGGCTGTTCATTGATATGACGGCCCAATACAAGAAGAAGAGCATGCAGACTCTGATCGACCTCTGCCCAATACAAGAAGAAGAGCCTGCAGACTCTGATCGACCTCTGCCCAATACAAGAAGAAGAGCATGCAGACTCTGATCGACCTCTGTTCAATACAAGAAGAAGAGCCTGCAGACTGATCGACCTCTGCCCAATACAAGAAGAAGAGCCTGCAGACTCTGATCGACCTCTGCCCAATACAAGAAGAAGAGCCTGCAGACTGATCGACCTCTGCCCAATACAAGAAGAAGAGCCTGCAGACTCTGCTCGACCTCTGCCCAATACAAGAAGAAGAGCCTGCAGACTCTGATCGACCTCTGCCCAATACAAGAAGAAGAGCCTGCAGACTCTGATCGACCTCTGCCCAATACAAGAAGAAGAGCCTGCAGACTCTGATCGACCTCTGCCCAATACAAGAAGAAGAGCCTGCAGACTCTGATCGACCTCTGCCCAATACAAGAAGAAGAGCCTGCAGACTCTGATCGACCTCTGCCCAATACAAGAAAAAGAGCCTGCAGACTCTGATCGACCTCTGCCTAATACAAGAAGAGCCTGCAGACTCTGATCGACCTCTGCCCAATACAAGAAGAAGAGCCTGCAGACTCTGATCGACCTCTGCCCAATACAAGAAGAAGAGCCTGCAGACTCTGCTCGACCTCTGCCCAATACAAGAAGAAGAGCCTGCAGACTCTGATCGACCTCTACCCAATACAAGAAGAGCCTGCAGACTCTGATCGACCTCTGCCCAATACAAGAAAAAGAGCCTGCAGACTCTGATCGACCTCTGCCCAATACAAGAAGAAGAGCCTGCAGACTCTGATCGACCTCTGCCCAATACAAGAAGAAGAGCCTGCAGACTCTGATCGACCTCTGCGAGCAAAGAGGAATAGAGACTGCCGACAAGTCTAAGGATATGCTGGTGCACGCCTTGTCAGAGCACGACTTGGCGCTGACTGATGAAGCACCTGAACAAAGACAGAGTCCACCTCCGAGAGGCCAAGGAATGCCAGTTCTTGCACCGGAGATGCCAGCAATGCCAGTTCTTGCACAGGAGATGCCCTCTGGAGTTGCCAGCAATGCCAGTTCTGAGGAGTCTATGGACTCGACTTTACAAATGGCCTTACAACAGCTGGGAACAAGCGATCCCAATCTGTGTCTGCAGCTTATTCTACAGTTCCAACAGGCTGCTGCTGCAGAACGCCGGGCTAAGAAGAGGCTGCACAACGCCGTGCCGAGAGAGAGGCTGCACAAACGCCGGGCCGAGAGAGAGGCTGCTGCTGCAGAACGCGGGCCGAGAGAAATGCTGCAGAACGCCGGGCCGAGAGAGAGGCTGCAGAACGCCGGGGCCGAGAGAGAGAGCTGCTGCTGCAGAACGCCGTGCCGAGAGAAATGCTGCAGAATGCCGGGCCGAGAGAGAGGCTGCAGAACGCCGGGCCGAGAGAGAGGCTGCAGAACGCCGGGCCGAGAGAGAGGCTGCAGAACGCCGGGCCGAGAGAGAGGCTGCAGAACGCCGGGCCGAGAGAGGGCTGCACAACGCCGGGCCGAGAGAGCGTTCAAGCTTCAGATGGCCCAAGTAGAGAGGGGTAACAATCTTCAGATAACCCCCTCCCAAGACATAAATCTAAGGAGACCGCGTTTGGAAAACTTCCCTGTGATGGAGAAGGACACGGACTTAGATACTTTTATTCGGGGATTTGAGAAAACCTGCAGACAATACTATCTACCCCGTGAGCAGTGGGAGTTGTATCTAGCCCCAGCGTTGAGAGGCAAAGCCGCGGAGGCGTTCGCTGCCCTCCCATCCGACCTAGATGGGGACTATGAGGCAATCAAAGAGGCTCTGATGAGGAAATACAACCTAACCCCAGAAGTGTATCAGAGAAAGTTCCGGAACCTACAACATGGATCAACTGATAGCTATGCAGATTTTGTGGGCCAACTACTGTCGATCCTGTGTAGTGTGTCAGAGGGTTGGAAAGTCTGGGAATATACAGAAAGCCCCATTGATACCCCTGCCAGTGATTGATCAGCCATTCCAGCGAGTGGCTGTGGATATAATAGGGCCACTTGCCATACCTAGCAGCTCAGGCAAACAGTACATCCTCACGGTGGTGGACTATGCGACCCGATACCCGGAAGCGGTGGCCCTGTCCCCCATCCTCACCGTGGTGGACTATGCGACCTGATACCCGGAAGCGGTGGCCCTGTCCTCCATCCTCACCGTGGTGGACTATGCGACCCGATACCCGGAAGCGGTGGCCCTGTCCTCCATCCTCACCGTGGTGGACTATGCGACCCGATACCTGGAAGAGGTGGCCCTGTCCTCCATCCTCACCGTGGTGGACTATGCGACCTGATACCCGGAAGTGGCCCTGTCCTCCATCCAAGCGGACAAGGTGGTGGATGCTTTACTGACTGTGTTTTCTCGTGTGGGTTTCCCCAGGAAGATGTTAACCGATCAGGGAACCCAATTCATGTCCAACCTGATGGAAAGTCTCTGTGAAAGGATACAAGTGCAGCATGTTGTGGCCAGCGCTTATCATCCCCAAACACATGGACTCTGCGAACGATTCAACGGGCATTAAAACAAATGCTGAAAATGCTGGTGGAGACTGAAGGAAAGGACTGGGAGCGTTACCTTCCCCATCTGTTGTTTGTATACAGAGAAGTACCCCAGGCCTCCACAGGATTCTCCCCCTTCACACTGGTTTATGGGGGGAGGGTCAGGGGACCCCTGGACATGATTAAGGACTGTTGGGAGAGTGATCCCAAAACTACAGGAGTCTCGGTGGTTGAATATGTACTGCAACTCCAGGAAAGAATGCAGAAACTGAGTAACCTTGCCCATGAGAACGTGACTCAGGCCCAAATCAACCAGAAGGTCTGGTATGACCGTAATGCCAGACTGAGGGCCTATGAGGAGGGGCAAAAGGTTTGGGTGTTGGTCCCCATGTTACAGAACAAAGTACAGGCCGCATAGGAGGGACCATACACCGTGCACAAGCGGCTAAATGATGTTAACTATGTGGTGACTCTAGATGAACGTGCAAAGCGTTGCAAAGTATTTCATGTAAATATGCTGAAGGCTCATCATGACAGGGAGACTTGTGTCTTACCTGTCTGTAGCATGCCTGATGAGGGGGAGGCTGATGTGTTACTAGATATGGGGGCTGGGGCTCAGTATATGGAGACCCTGGAGTCCGCAGAGGTTAGCCCTGAGCTATCCCACAGTCAGAGGTGTGAGCTGATGGGGCTATCCCACAGTCAGAGGTGTGAGCTGATGGGGCTATCCCACGGTCAGAGGTGTGAGCTGATGGGGCTATCCCACGTCAGAGGTGTAAGCTCATGGGGCTATCCCACAGTCAGAGGTGTGAGCTGATGGGGCTATCCCACAGTCAGAGGTGTGAGCTGATGGGGCTATCCCACAGTCAGAGGTGTGAGCTGATGGGGCTATCCCACAGTCAGAGGTGTGAGCTGATGGGGCTATCCCACAGTCAGAGGTGTGAGCTGATGGGGCTATCCCACAGTCAGAGGTGTGAGCGATGGGGCTATCCCACAGTCAGAGGTGTGAGCGGATGGGGCTATCCCACAGTCAGAGGTGTGAGCGGATGGGCTATCCCACAGTCAGAGGTGTGAGCTGATGGGGCTATTCCACAGTCAGAGGTTGAGCTGATGGGGCTATCCCACAGTCAGAGGTGTGAGCTGATGGGGCTATCCCACAGTCAGAGGTTGTGAGCTGATGGGGCTATCCCACAGTCAAAGGTGTGAGCTGATGGGCTATCCCACAGTCAGAGGTGTGAGCTGATGGCTATCCCACAGTCAGAGGTGTGAGCTGAGGGGCTATCCCACAGTCAGAGGTGTGAGCTGATGGGGCTATCCCACAGTCAGAGGTGTGAGCTCATGGGGCTATCCACAGTCAGAGGTGTGAGCGGATGGGGCTATCCCACAGTCAGAGGTGTGAGCGGATGGGGCTATCCCACAGTCAGAGGTGTGAGCTGATGGGGGTGCTCAGCAAGGTCACAGGAGTCTTCACAGAGAGGCCTGGGAGGACTCACTTAGCCACTCATCATGTGGACACTGGTATTAATCCCCCTGTAAGACACTCTGCATACCGGGTGTCAGCAGAGGTGAAGGCACACGTGAAGGAGCAGGTAGAAGAGATGCTGACCCTCGGGGTAATAGAAAAATCCCAGAGTGCCTGGGCTTCACCTGTGGTTCTTGTCCCGAAAAAGGACTGTACTAACAGGTTCTCTGTAGACTATAGGAAGTTAAATCTCCTTACTACCTCTACTGTCTACCCCATGCCGAGGATAGATGAGCTCTTAGAGCTGCTAGCTAATGATACGATGGTACCTAACTATTATGCACCTGAGTAGAGGATATTGGCAGATACCCATGACCAAAGAAGCTCAGGAGAAGTCGGCCTTTATAACGCCATTTGGGCTGTTTGAGTTTCTGGTGATGCCATTCGGTTTCAAAAATGCCCCTGCCACCTTCCAGGGGCTGGTAAATCACTTATGGGAAGGACTTGATGCTTATCTAGATGCTATAGCCATTTTTAGTCATTCTTGGGAGGAACATCGTGCACATCTTTCTCAGGTGTTGCAGAGGCTTCACACTGCAGGTCTGACTGTGAAGCCTGGGAAGTGTCAGGTAGCCATGAGGGAAGTACAATACCTCGGACACCGGGTGGGGGGAGCTCTGCTAAAACCTGAACCAGGGAAGGTAGAAGCCATTACAGCCTGGCCCACCCCACGAACTAAGAAGCAGGTACTGTCCTTCCTGGGTACGGCCGGCTATTATAGGAAGTTTGTGCCACACTACAGTGCTCTGGCTAACCATTAACTGACCTGACCAAGAAGAGGCTTCCCCGATTTGTATCCTGGACCCCTCGGTGTGAGTAATCATTGTCTGCCCTAAAGTCAGCATTGGCCAGTTCACCCGTCCCCCAGTCCCCAGATTTCACCCGCAGGTTCGTGGTGCAGACAGATGCCAGCACTTATGGGCTAGGGGCCGTTCTCAGCCAGGTGAACCAGCAAGGTGAGGAGCACCCAATTCTGTACCTAAGCAGGAAACTCCTGCCCAGAGAGGTGGCGTATGCCACAATAGAGAAGGAGTGTCTAGCCATTGTATGAGCTCTACAGAAACTGCAACCATACCTCTATGGGCGCAACTTCACCGTGATAACAGACCACAACCCACTGAGCTGGCTCAACAGTAGCTGGGGACAATGGGAAAATGCTTAGATGGAGCCTGATATTACAGCAATAGGATTTCACAATTCAACACAAGAAAGGAATTGAGCACAGCAACACTGATGGCTTATCACGCCAAGGTGGGCCGGAACCAGATACGTGCTAGGGAGCCGACCTGTGAGTCAGCCCCCATGCACGTTCATAAGGAGGGAGGTGTAGTGAAATATGTATCTGAGGGACTGGACACTAGACCAGTAAGGGGTTAAATTCCAGGTCAGTCCACAAGAGGTCACAACCTGCTTTATATAAGCACACACTAACTTCACAGTCACACTGACTCTAGTCTCCCCAGGGGGCCATGATGGGAAAAGCAGAGAGTGACAAACTTCACACCTGTAGCCAGAAAGAGAAGGGGATCAAAGACTTCACCAAATGGGTAGTATAGCCGTGATATTTACTGTGGGAAAAGAATCGGCTTAGACAAAGGAGCATTTGAAAAATAATATATGCATGGCTAAATAGTGAGTGTCCAATCATAGACCCAGAAGTAGGATATTAAACTAGAAGGCCGGTCTAGAATCTGACCCCCCCAGTCTGAGTCTATATCTGGGCTCTCGCAGCTACCGCTCCGGGTCACAGAGATGGGTTTGCCGAAGCTACTGTGAACCTCCTTACATATATTTCTGCTCTCTCCATCAGGCAACCGAAGCAAATTTAGGTTTCTGTAAGTTTCTCCTTTTTATTTCATTGTTTGCATATGTGTATGTCATTTTATTATTTCTATTTTTATATCTTTTTATGTAAGCACTGTACTTTTTATATTAAAGCTTAAAACTTTTATAAATCTGAACCTTGTATACTCTAAGAATTCACAGCCCGAGGAAGGTGTGATGTTGTTGATTGTCTGATAAGTCTTAGTTTAGGGAAACTCATCGGCCCCCCAAGATCTGATGAGTGGTGGCAGCGTGTGTGAAGCGGGGTGCGTGGTGTGAGTCAGGGTGTGATTGATGCTCCCTTTCAGCATAGGAAAGAGATCGAGTGCTGGATTGAGTGAGAGGAGATAGATTAACTCTTGCAGGTGCAACCCCAAGTCACGTGCTGAGAAGTGGGTATGTGACAAATTGAAGAAGAGCGAGCACAAGGGGAGAGAGCTAACAGGTGGAGGAAAGCGCAGAGCGGGGAGAGCAGAAGAGCGAGCACAAGGGGAGAGAGCTCACACATGGAGGAAAGCGTAGACCGGGGAGAGCAGAAGAAGAGCAAGCACAAGGGGAGAGAGCTCACAGGTGGAAGAAACAGCACATGGTGAGAGAGCAGAAGAGCATGCACATGGGGAGAGAGCTCACAGGTGGAAGAGACAGCACAAGGGGACAATGTACAATGGGGTACAGAGCGCACACAAGGAGAGAGAGCAGTATGCAGGCCGGCGCCAGGGCTCCTCCGTGTACAGGGCGAAAGAGGTCGCACGGGTGAGACAGCGCACAACAGGGAGTCAGCGAGAGCACAGGGGGGAGCACATAGGGGAATGGCAAGCAGCAGTTCCTACCAGGCCAAGGCCACCCTGTGCAGCAACACACGTTCAAGAATTGCCCAATGTGGTAGAATCGGGCCCCCATCTAGTTACTTAATATTTGATACAGAAACCTTTGCAGTTACAGAGGTCGGATGTCTCCTGTAGTTCTTGTTTGCACACACTGCAGCAGGGGTTTTGGCCCACTCCTCCATACAGATCTACAGATTTTTCAGGTTTCCGGGCCTTCGCTGGGTAACATTGAGTTCAGCTCCTCCAATGATTTTCTATTGAGTTCAGGTCTGGAGATGGGCTCGGCCACTGCCGGACCTGGAAAAGCTTCTTATGGAGCCACTCCTTCCTTAGTTGCCCTGGAGGTGTGTTTCGGGTCATTGTAATGCTGGAACACCCATCCACAGCCCATCTTCAGTGCTCTACGGCTAGTTTCACAACTTGCATTTTGTTTTGATGCTGCAGAAAACGTGTCCGACTGCATCCGGTATTTTTTGTGAAATTGGATGCAACCGCAGCCGTGTTATGCCAGATCTGGCATAAAACCGGTGCGCTTCCGTCCGATTTTTGCCGACTCCGTGGTTGAGATTTTATAATAGTAC
Source organism: Allobates femoralis (assembly GCA_033576535.1). Lineage (NCBI taxonomy): Eukaryota > Metazoa > Chordata > Amphibia > Anura > Aromobatidae > Allobates > Allobates femoralis. The sequence goes on from JARQOC010000010.1 coordinate 137,244,313, forward strand.
ATGCCTAGATAGTCTCCCGCTGCTTGCTACATGAATATTCACTGCACTGATCGGCCACTGCCAATCACAGACGCTCACTCTGTGAGAGCGTTTGTGATTGTGGGAGCACATTCTGAGTGCAACAGCCAATTTGTAACAGTGTCTGTGCTTTGTTGCCATACACATTAGTGTATAGCAAACAACTGCCCTCATTGTGTGTAAAAGAAATAATGAAAAAAAAAAAGCGTAGCGATTTGCTGTATTTTTCATTCTCAGCATAGATAAAGCAGACAGCTGTGGGCTGCCACCCTCAGCTAGTTATACCTTGGCTGGCAAAAAAAAAAAAGTGTGGAGTTCACCCTATCTTTAATTTCCAGCCAAGGTAAAATTGCAGCGCTGAAGGCTGGTATTCTCAGTGTGGTGGGGCCCATACTCATTCACTCCCCCCCCCCCCCACGCTATAGAATTGCAGCCTGCAGTTGCCCCAGAATTTGGCGTAATCATTAGATGCGCCAAATCCTGGTGCATTACCCAACTCTTCCTGTTGCCCTGGTGCCGGTGGTAAACTGGGTAATAAGGGTTTAATGCCACCTGGCACTAAGCTAGAGATTCATAATGTTGAGCCAATGTTATTCCCAACCATTATGAATCTGTATTAAACAATACACAACTTAATTTTATTACAACAAAAAACACATCTCAACTCCATCTTTATTGTACCCACATATGACTTCACGGTCCTCTGCGACGTCTTCTCACAGCGGAACTGGACACTGATTTCCGGCTACCACTATGAGTGGGGTGATGTGGGAAAAGTCAGCTGAGTTCAGATATGTAGGTGAGCTAAAGTGACCCCGTCTGATGTCAACCCCTTTCACAGTGGTAGCTGGAAACTTGCTTCTTTCGGGTTGCGCTGTGATGTCGGAAAGGTCACCTGAGTTCAGAGCTGTAGCTGAACTCATGTACCCCTATCTGTGACATCACCCTGCTCACAGCAGTAGCCGGAAATCAGTGTCCGGTCCCGCCATGAGAAGACGTGTATTAGTTACAATAGATTCATAATGGCCAGGTCTAAACATTGGCCCAACAGTACGGATCTCTGGCTTAGTGCCAGCTGCCAATACAAAGCTTGCATTAATGACTGTATTACCCAGTCTGCCACCGGCACCAAAGAAACTAAGAAGTGTAGAGCCAGAAAATGGTGCCTCTAATGAATGCTCCATAATCTTGGGCTGCTGCAGGCTGTAATTTGTGCGGGGGGGGGGGGGGAGTTACAGAACGCTTAGGCCTCCACACGCTGAGGATTCCCAGCTGCCTAGTTGTACCAGGCTGACAACCAAAAATATGGGTATGCTAAATGTCTTTTTTTTTTTTCTTCCATTATTTCTTTAAACAACAAAAATTACTTGGGGCTTTGCCATATTTTTGGTTGCCAGTCAGGTCAACTAGGCAGCTAGGGGCTTGGAATCCTCAGAGTGGGGAGGCCCAAATCTGCCCCGTCACTCTGTGCTCGGTGGCCGTGATGACATGATGCTATTTCACCACGGCCGCTGATGCAGCAGAGCTGAGATTGCGATGTGGGACTTCATGGTGGATTATCGTTCTAGGGGATGTTGTTGGGCTTTTAATAAATGGGTAAATGAAGGTTGTTAGTGTTTTATTTCTAATAAAGAATTTTTTCTGTTTTATTTCTAATAAAGGAATTTTCTCTGTGTCTTGTGCATTATTTAATTCATAAATTCATTACCCAGTTTGCCACCGGATGCAGGATAACTGAAAGATACAAGTAAAGTGCCAGGATTTGGCCCTTCCAATGAGTGCGCCAAATTCTGGGGCTGCTGCAGACTGCTATGCTATAGCTTGGTGGTGGGGGGGGAGGCAATAACTGGGTGCTGACAATACCATCCCCCAGCTGCCTAGCCTTATCTTGGCCGGCAATTAAAAATGGGGCGAAGCGCACACATTTTTTTTTATCAGCCAAGGTAAAACTAGTCCGTTGAGGGTGGCAGCCCACAGCTGTCCGCTTTATCTATGATGAGAATGAAAAATACAGCAAAGCCCTACACATTTTTTTTCCCCATTATCTATTTCTTTTACACACTATAACGGCAGGTTGATTGCCATACATTTATATGGCAACCAAGCACAGACACTTACAGATTGTGGGAGCACAGTCTTAGTGCAATAGCCAATCAAAGATGCCCTCACAGAAAGTGAGCCTCTGTGATTGGCCGTTGTCGGTCAGTGCAGTGAATATGCATGAAGCTTAATGAGCGTCCGTGGAAGGAAGCAGCAGGAGACTGTGAGCTTTGTCTAGTGAACCCACATGCTCAGTAGGCAAAACTGATTATGGTTTTACCGGATCATGTCTGATTCAGTAAAACTGATCCAGCGCCAGTATTTATGCTGGATCCAGTTGGTGGTTTTTTTTGTCGACCTCAAGAAACGCAACATTATGTGCTTTTGTGGGTTGGTAAAAAAAAAAAACAGTTTCTGCTGCATCCGTCAGAAACCGGATGCAACTGCATATGCCGGATTCCATATAGTAACTCAGTGGGGAACAACCGGATTGTGCAGCGTATGATTTCTGCTGGACTCTAAAAAGTCAGAAAAGAGTGAAAAAGAGCTGGGAGCAAATGCCGCGCTGACCACAAAGATAAACACAGAGTAAATCACACACGTGCCCTGAGGAAGTGGCTATGAGCCATGAAACACGTGTAGGCAAAATAAACAGAGTGTGTGATTTACTCTGTGTTTATCTTTGTGGTCAGCGCGGCATTTGATCCCAGCTCTTTTTCACTCTTTTCTGGATTCTTCAGTTCTCAGCTGGGAGCCTGCAGCGACCTCCTGTGTGCTTTTATTGTAGTTGTGACACTCACAACTACATCAGGTGAGTTTAACCATTTGGGGTCTGAGGGACCTGTATAATAGCAATACTACTCTATGTGCGCTTCCTTTCTCTTTTAATTTATATGGACTCTAAAAAGGACAGAAAACTGATCGTGTGAAACGACCCTTACTGAGTGAAGGAGGAGGTTGGCCAAAATCTTGCAATACATGACCCCATCCATCCTCCCTTCAATACAGTGCATTCGTGCTGTCACTTTGCAGAAAAACACCCCCAAAGGATGGTTTCCACCTCTCATGCCTCCTCTGACCACATAATCTCCCATACCTTCTCTGACCACACACCCTTCTCCCATGCATTGTCTGAGCATGTGACCTTCTGTGCCGCCTCTGACCACACAAACGTCTCCCATGCCTCCTCTCAGCACACGATCTCCCATGCCTCCTCTCAGCACATGATTCCATCCTCCTCTCAGCACACGATCTCCATGCTCCTCTCAGCACACGATCTCCATGCTCCTCTCACCACATGATCTCCCATGCCTCCTCTCAGCACACGATCTCCCATGCCTCCTCTCACCACACGATCTCCCATGCCTCCTCTCACCACACGATCTCCCATGCCTCCTCTCACCACACGATCTCCCATGCCTCCTCTCGCCACACGATCTCCCATGCCTCCTCTCGCCACACGATCTCCCATGCCTCCTCTCGCCACACGATCTCCCATGCCTCCTCTCAGCACACGATCTCCCATGCCTCCTCTCAGCACACGATCTCCCATGCCTCCTCTCACCACATGACTTCCCATGCCTTCTCTGACCACGACTTCCCATGCCTTCTCTGACCACATGACCTTTTCCCAGGCTTCCTCTGACTATACGACCTTCCGTGCTACCTCTGACCACACAACCTCCTCCCATGCCTCCTCTCACCACACAATCTCCTATGCCTCCTTTCACCACATGACCTCCCATGTCTTCTCTGACCACATAACCTTCTACGCCCTGCAGGATTTTAATCCATAGCGGCGTGGTGTGTTACTAGTGGTAACCTGTAGTCCCAGCTCTCTTCAGGTCATTGACCAGGTTCTATGTAGTTCTAGGCTGATTCTGGACTGTTCTCAGAATCTTCCTTACCCCACGAGGTGAGACCTTGCATGGAGCTCCAGACTGAGGAAGATTGATGTCATCTTGTGTTTCATCCATTTTCTAATAATTCCACTAACAGTTCTTTCCTTCTCACCCATCTGCAGCCTATTGTCCTGTCACCCATCCCAGCCTGGTGCAGGTCTGTGATTGTGTCCCTGGTGTCCTTAGCTCTCTGGTCTTGGCCCTGGTGGAAAGGATGGGGTGTGATTGATGTGTGGACAGGTGTCCATTATACAGGTAACGAGATCACACAGGAGCAATTAATACCGGTAATGAGGGCAGAGGAGAAAAACTACCAGGTCTGTGAGACAGAATTCCTGCGGGGCAGGGTCGTATTTGGCCTTCATGCTGCTCTAGACACTATAAGTGGTTACCTACTCTACTGCCAACTTAGACTAAGGCCCCATTCAGATGTCCATATTCTTCAAGGATATAACAGGTTTATTTATCTAAAACTCAGAGATATGTCTGTTTTTTCTTTTTTTCACTGTATCACGGTTGAAAAGGGCCAAGACAAGTCTATAGGTCTGGAGAACACATATGCAGTACATGGATGGCATTCATGTGTGCCATCCGTGTGCTGTTGTTGAGGAATGGGATTTATAAGGTTAAAAGAAATATCACAACTTTTCCTTTTTCCTATATATTTTAATTTGAAATGTTATATTGTCTGTTATACACTAGATGGCGCCCACGCTCCATGAATATATATATATATATATATATATATATATATATTATATATCTGAAATATGAGCCAGCCTATTAAGAAAGGAATTTAGGATTAAAATAACTTGATAAGGATTGACCAATTAGGAGATGATTATTTTGTAGAACGTTCCAGAATTCTAACACGCCTCTTGCTTTCTGTACAAAAATGTGTGTTTCAATAAACGTTTGCGCAGTGTTTAATCTCATACGGCGTAGGCATGAGTAAGGCTTGAGACGGCTCTGGTGTCCGTATCATTTACTTGCGATAATGCAGACGTGCATAAATGCCTAAAAATATCATAATTAGGAGTGGCTGATGGACTTGCGATTGAACTGAGACCCTCAACACTGTCTGTATTTCACATTACAGAGTATAGGAGTATCTGAACATCATGTGGCGCCCCTGCAACCAGGAGGCCACAAGATGAACTGCAGCCACACAGGAGGGAGATAGTTTGTTCACCAAAAACCTTCACAACACACACCCACAAGCCACAGCACCCAACCTGGAGCCCGGGACTCTAGGCGGGCAAGGGGTGGTGGGTTTAGAGGGAAGTGGGTGGGAATGTAGGTCAGGTGATGAACCAGTACAAAAGGAGGACAGTAGGCAGAGTGAGTTAGTAGGCCAGTGGGTGCCAAGAAGCCAAGAGCAGCAGAGTGACACTTTCCTGAGGGATAGGGCTCCCTGGAGGCGAAAAATCCACAGACACCGTTCCATGGAGAGAAAGCCCGCTCCATAGCCTGCAGCCCAAAGGGAAGGAAGGACAGAGACCAGACTGGGTTCGAGGAGCACGGCAGTGTTGGCCGAATACAGGCGGGACAGGTTCCCCTGGATGTACTGAGGTAGTTACACGGGTCAGAGAGAGCCCGATGATCCCTTGCAAGACAGGGACACCTAAGGCTAGGCTGGGTCCAGAGTGTCGGCTCTGGGTGACTGTAGCTATACGCCGGGACACTAACACCGACGGGGAGGTGCAGATTCCAGGTCTGGCCACCCAACACACGGGCTGGAGGATCAGCAGCGCATAGGACCCGGCTTGCCACCCACACACACAGGGGGAAGTCAGACAAAGGACCAAGCTGCCCCATACAACCCACAGGGAAGAACAGAATAGAGGAAAGCCTGAAAGGAACACCAGAGAGAGTGAAGGGTCTCAGAGAGATAACCTGGCTGCAGAGGGTTCAGAGTGTCCGGAGTTAATTGTGTGAACTGTACCATGAACTGTTTAAATTACATTGAGAACTTGCAGGTAAACCCAGTGAACCCTGTTTCAGTCTCTGTGTGTGATTCCCTGCAACAGAACTCTTTATTACCTTTTTACACCCTGTCAGGAGCAGCCCCAACCCGCGGTGGGCTCATCCACCTTGCTGCAGCATCCATCCTCCTGCCAGAAGTACACTGCAGCGGTGGTCCCCTCATTGACCAGAACCCGTGGGTGGTATCACGACAAACAACCCCTGTAAATATTACCCTTTTACTTGTGGGGCACGGGACATGGTCCGGACCAAGACTGCCGTGATCACCCCAGTGCAACCCCGCTCCGTTGCCAAGTAGCCTGTCCCAGTGGGCCACACAATCACACAATGCACACGCTATGTGGATTAACAAGTCTGCAGTCACAATAACTGCCGATCAGCTCCATACAGCCGGGAGGCTGCAATTGTCCAGACTTAGATGCGGGCACCTTACTGGGTGACATCTCTGATAGGAATCATCTTTATTTTCATCTCTCTCTTGTCCGGACATTATGAGGACATTATGACATCCACAGCTCGTCTCTGCAGACTTCCCTCTTCTCTGGTCTGTGGCACATGCCAACACGATTCCCTTAATAATAACACTGTCATTACTATTATGCCTAAATAAAAAATATCCTCACATGCTGTACACCCAAATAAATACTTGCCCCCTGTGCTCCCTCCCCAAAAAGTGACCCCCACACTGTCCCTTCCTATAAAATATTGCCTTTATACTTTCCCCCTTAAATAATATAACACTATCTATTCCCAATAAAGTATAGCCACCGCACTCTTTATTTAGGAACAATATTTGTCAAATAATTCCCCCTATGAACCATGGCCTATACACTGTCCAAACTACACAATGTAGCTGTGATAGGAACTATGGCCTCCACCCTGTCCACATCCTCCACGCTCCTCTCCATCCCTCACACTGTCCACATCCTCGCGCGCCCTTTCCATCCCTCACTGTCCACATCCTCCGCGCCCTCCATCCTCACACTGTCCATCCTCACCTCCATCCTCACTGTCCACATCCTCCATTTCCCTCTCCATCCCTCACACTGTCCACATCCTCCGCGCCCCTGCCCATCCCTCACTGTCCACACCCTCCGTGCCCCTCTCCATCATTCACACTGTCCACATCCTCTGCGCCCCTCTCCATCCCTCACTGTCCACATCCTCCGTGCCCCTCTCCATCCCTCACTGTCCACATCCTCCGCGCCCCTCTCCATCATTCACACTGTCCACATCCTCCGCGCCCTGTCCATCCCTCACCCTGTCCACACCTCCGTGCCCCTCTCCATCCCTCACACTGTCCACACCCTCCGTGCCCCTCCCCATCCCCACACTGTCCACATCCTCCATGCCCCTCTCCATCGCTCACACTGTCCACACCTCCGTGCCCCTCTCCATCCCTCACACTTTCACATCCTCCGTGCCCCTCTCCATCCCTCACACAGTCCACATCCTCCGTGCCCCTCTCCATCCCCCACACTGTCCACATCCTCCATGCCCCTCTCCATCCCCACACTTTCACATCCTCCGTGCCCCTTTCCATCCCTCACACTGTCCACATCCACTGTGCCCCTCTCCATCCCTCACACTGTCCACATCCACTGTGCCCCTCTCCATCCTCACACTGTCCACATCCTCTGCACCCCTCTCCATCGCTCACACTGTCCACATCCTCCGCGCCCCTCTCCATCGCTCACACTGTCCACATCCTCCGTTTCCCTCTCCATCCCTCACACTGTCCACATCCTCCGTTTCCCTCTCCATCCCTCACACTGTCCACATCCTCCGTTTCCCTCTCCATCCCTCACACTGTCCACATCCTCCGTTTCCCTCTCCATCCCTCACACTGTCCACATCCTCCGTGTCCCTCTCCATCCCTCACACTGTCCACATCCTCCGTGCCCCTCTCCATCCCTCACACTGTCCACATCCTCCGTGCCCCTCTCCATCCCTCACACTGTCCACATCCTCCGTGCCCCTCTCCATCCCTCACACTGTCCACATCCTCCGTGTCCCTCTCCATCCCTCACTGTCCACATCCTCAGTGCCCCTCTCCATCCCTCACACTGCCCACATCCTCCGTGCCCCTCTCCATCCCTCACACTGCCCACACCCTCCGTGCCCCTCTCCATCCCTCACACTGCCCACATCCTCCGTGCCCCTCTCCATCCCTCACTGTCCACATCCTCCGTGTCCCTCTCCATCCCCCACACTGTCCTCATCCTCCGCGCTCCTCTCCATCCCTCACACTGTCCACATCCTCCGCGCACCTCTCCATCCCTCACACTGTCCACATCCTCCGTGTCCCTCTCCATCCCTCACTGTCCACATCCTCAGTGCCCCTCTCCATCCCTCACACTGCCCACATCCTCCGTGCCCCTCTCCATCCCTCACACTGCCCACATCCTCCGTGCCCCTCTCCATCCCTCACACTGCCCACATCCTCCGTGCCCCTCTCCATCCCTCACACTGCCCACATCCTCCGTGCCCCTCTCCATCCCTCACTGTCCACATCCTCCATGTCCCTCTCCATCCCCCACACTGTCCACATCCTCCGCGCTCCTCTCCATCCCTCACACTGTCCACATCCTCCGCGCACCTCTCCATCCCTCACACTGTCCACATCCTCCGTGCCCCTCTCTATCCCTCACTGTCCACATCCTCCGTGCCCCTCTCCATCCCTCACTGTCCACATCCTTCGTGCCCCTCTCCATCCCTCACTGTCCACACCCTCCGTGCCCCTCTCCATCCCTCACACTGCCCACATCCTCCGTGCCCCTCTCCATCCCTCACACTGCCCACATCCTCCGTGCCCCTCTCCATCCCTCACACTGCCACATCCTCCGTGCCCCTCTCCATCCCTCACACTGCCCACATCCTCCGTGCCCCTCTCCATCCCTCACTGTCCACATCCTCCATGTCCCTCTCCATCCCTCACACTGTCCACATCCTCCGTGCCCCTCTCCATCCCTCACACTGTCCACATCCTCCGTGCCCCTCTCCATCCCTCACACTGTCCACATCCTCCGTGTCCCTCTCCATCCCTCACTGTCCACATCCTCAGTGCCCCTCTCCATCCCTCACACTGCCCACATCCTCCGTGCCCCTCTCCATCCCTCACACTGCCCACACCCTCCGTGCCCCTCTCCATCCCTCACACTGCCCACATCCTCCGTGCCCCTCTCCATCCCTCACTGTCCACATCCTCCGTGTCCCTCTCCATCCCCCACACTGTCCTCATCCTCCGCGCTCCTCTCCATCCCTCACACTGTCCACATCCTCCGCGCACCTCTCCATCCCTCACACTGTCCACATCCTCCGTGTCCCTCTCCATCCCTCACTGTCCACATCCTCAGTGCCCCTCTCCATCCCTCACACTGCCCACATCCTCCGTGCCCCTCTCCATCCCTCACACTGCCCACATCCTCCGTGCCCCTCTCCATCCCTCACACTGCCCACATCCTCCGTGCCTCTCTCCATCCCTCACACTGCCCACATCCTCCGTGCCCCTCTCCATCCCTCACTGTCCACATCCTCCATGTCCCTCTCCATCCCCCACACTGTCCACATCCTCCGCGCTCCTCTCCATCCCTCACACTGTCCACATCCTCCGCGCACCTCTCCATCCCTCACACTGTCCACATCCTCCGTGCCCCTCTCTATCCCTCACTGTCCACATCCTCCGTGCCCCTCTCCATCCCTCACTGTCCACATCCTTCGTGCCCCTCTCCATCCCTCACTGTCCACACCCTCCGTGCCCCTCTCCATCCTTCACTGTCCACATCCTCCGTGCCCCTCTCCATTCCTCACTTTCCACATCCTCCGTGTCCCTTTCCATCCCTCACTGTCCACATCCTCCGTGCCCCTCTCCATCTCTCACAATGTCCCTTGTATGCTGCTTCCCCCATACTGTGTCCTCACACTGCTTACTTTTGTATACTGCCTCCCATACTGTGACCTCACTGTATACTGAGTGAATTCCCCTATTGCCCTTCACAATCTAGAGGTAAAAGATATTCACATCTCACATTCCACCTACCTTCCCCTTAAAAATATGCCCGTTTTGTTACTTAGCCTGGCGAAGAGAGTAAAAAAAAAAATCTTAATGATGGCACCGCCCCCCCCTCAACTTGCTGCCCCAGGCACATGCCCTCTAGTGCCTAATTAATAATACGGCCCTGCTGCTGGGTGGTAGCAGGGCGGTGGAGTCGGCGAGTCAAACCTCTGACTACACTCACTGGCTTGTAGGTGAATACTTTTTTCATGCAATAAAACGCAATTTAATTATGTAAGAATCAATGTGATTTTCTGGATTTTATTTTACATTCTGTCTCACAGGTGCATTTACCTACAATACAAATTATAGACCTCTCCATTCTTTGTAGGTGGGAAACTTGCAGAATTGGCAGAAGATCAAATGCTCATTTTCCCCACTGTATCCATTTTGTGACCACAAGTACCAGGGCTCAAAAATCCACAACCAACCAAAAGTGTACAGCCGGGATCCAGATCAGCGAGTATCCACTCAGTGCAGGCCGACACCCCACAGAACCATGTATACGTGTATATTATTGGACACAAGACCCCAGACAATGTGCACTGGGGGGCTGGAGGCACGAATGAGACCCCAACAATGTGCATCGGGAGGAGGGGGATTGTGTGAGACCCCTCTAATATACACAGAAGGGTAAGGAGTGTCAAACACAAGACCGCTCCTTCCCCCCAACATGTACGATGAGGGGTACGGTGGTAAAGTGGTACCCACCACCATCTGTGTTAGTGGCGGAGAGGGACATGAGTGAGCCTCCTCCAACATGGGGGAGACAACAGCCCTGATACCTTTTTGGTGAGTATTTTAGACCTTGCACGGACACATATACCATGTCTGGATGGTAGGAAGGCACCAATAATAAGAATACAGCAGCCTGACTTAAGTGAAATATGTATCTGAGGAATGGACACCCTGCAGTTAATGGTTAAATTCTGTGTCACTACACAAAGGGTCACTAACTATGTTATCTCAAGCACAAAGCTGGCTTTTTAGGATCTTTAGTCTCCCCAGGGGGCCCATCCTGGCAGAAAAGCAATAAAAACATTTCACACCTTTAGTGAGCTTTAAACAGACTCCACCAAATGAGACCTAGTACAGCCTGACCGTTTGCATTTACTGTAAGAAAGAGAATGGGTTAAGATAAAAGTGCATTATTAAAAATAATGTATGCATGGCTAAACTAGTCCCAGAATTAGAATATTAAAATGGAAGGCTGGTCTAGAAATCTGTCTTTCAGGCTGAACCTGTAACTTGGAACCTCTAGGCCAAAGTCCTTTGTTCACAGATTTTGGGGCAGCTGAAAACACTTCTGTGATCCACATTCGATTTTCTTCATTCCCCATTAGGATACGGAAAGAACAGACTACAAAGTTTAGGTATGTCTGTTTCTCCCTTTTATTTTGAATTTGTATGTCACTTTGTATTTATATTTTTGTATCTTTTTACTGTAAGCACTAAACCTTTTCTATTAAAGTTTAAACTTTAATAAGTTTGAACCTCATATGTTCTAAAAAACCCATAACCCTAGAGAGGGTAGGATCCTGTTGATTGTCTGACCGTTACACAGTACGATGACCCAGCGATCCGACCAACGATGAGGGTCGCTGGGACATCATTATCTGATCGCTGGTGAGCTGTCAAACAGGCAGACTCACCAGCGACCACGCTGGTATCCAGGGTAAACATCGGGTAACTAAGCAGAGCGCTGTACTTGGTTACCCGACATTTACCCTGGTTACCAGCCTCCCAGCGTGTGCTGTGCGGCGCTGGGAGGTTGTTTATCGTTGATCTCCCACTGTCACACATGCCGATGCTGGCCGCCCAGCGGGAGACCAACAATAAAAAAAAATGGTCCTCGCCATTCTTACACAATCAACGAACTTATCGTTGGTCGCTGATACGTCACACACACAACAAAACCGGTGACGTTGCAACGATATCGTTAACGATATTGTAGCGTGTAACAGGGCCTTTAGTTTAGGGGACTCATCACCCCTTTATGTCCGGTGGGTGGTGGCAGCGTGTGTGAAGCGGGGTGCATGGTGTGAGTCGGGGTGTGATTGATGCTCCCTTTCAGAATAGGACAGAGGTCGAGTGCTGGATTGAGTGAGAGGAGATGGATTAACCCTTGCAGGCGCAACGCCAAGTCACGTTCTGAGAAGCGGGCACATGACACTGACCGTCCATTGTCCACGCTTCTCCTAACTAAAGAATTGTGTGCAATTACCATGGACAGTGAGTACAGGGGGCCACGCCGTCACACCCCATATATACTGCTCTCGTACCGGTGTATAAACAACAGATACCATCCTGCCTCAGTCTGGTATATATGCATGTGCACCTACCAGTCCTGAGAACAGACGGAAGCTTTCTTTTACTATAATTGGGGGCCTATCCTTCCTTATATATCTGGAGCTCGGCCCCCCCCCAATGTTAGGGCAGTAGGACAGGGACGGTACACAGTCACCAGACACAGATGCACTCCATAAATGTTTAATACAAGACATAGGGGTGGGGGTTCATCGGCGCTGGTTCAGACCTGTCAGGTTCTTCAACTGGAAAAAGAGGAAAAGAATTAGAAATCTAATCCCTACAGGACAGATGAAGAAACATACATGTACTGCCCCATATCACCCACTCTCTCCCCAAAATCCAGCGCCAACAAATACCTTGTGTGCCGTCCACAAATTCCCACCACTATCTACCCCATGTCTTCTGGAGGCCCCGGGAGAGCTGAGCCGTCTGCTCCCCTCCCGGAGGCCCCGGGAGAGCTGAGCCGCCTGCTCCCCTCCCGGAGGCCCCGGGAGAGCTGAGCCGCCTGCTCCCCTCCCGGAGGCCCCGGGAGAGCTGAGCCGCCTGCTCCCCTCCCGGAGGCCCCGGGTGAGCTGAGCCGTCTGCTCCCCTCCCGGAGGCCCCGGGTGAGCTGAGCCGTCTGCTCCCCTCCCGGAGGCCCCGGGTGAGCTGAGCCGTCTGCTCCCCTCCCGGAGGCCCCGGGTGAGCTGAGCCGTCTGCTCCCCTCCCGGAGGCCCCGGGTGGGCTGAGCCGTCTGCTCCCCTCCCGGAGGCCCCGGGTGAGCTGAGCCGTCTGCTCCCCTCCCGGAGGCCCCGGGTGAGCTGAGCCGTCTGCTCCCCTCCCGGAGGCCCCGGGTGAGCTGAGCCGTCTGCTCCCCTCCCGGAGGCCCCGGGTGAGCTGAGCCGTCTGCTCCCCTCCCGGAGGCCCCGGGAGAGCTGACCCATTTACGCTCTTTGAGGCCCCGGGAAAGCTGATCCATCTACTCTCTTTGAGGCCCCGGGAGAGCTGAGCCATCTACTCTCTTTGAGGCCCTGGGAGAGAGCTGAGCCATCTACTCTCTTTGAGGCCCCGGGAGAGCTGAGCCATCTACTCTCTTTGAAGCCCCGGGAGAGCTGACCCATCTACTCTCTTTGAGGCCCCGGGAGAGCTGACCCATCTACTCTCTTTGAGGCCCCGGAGACTGAGCATCTCTTTGAGCCCGGAAGCTGAGCCTCTACTCTCTTTGAGGCCCCGGGAGAGCCGACTCATCTGCTCCCCTCCCCAGGCCTTGGGGAAAATGACCCATCTGCCCGCTCACAGTTCACGCTCTGACACCATCATGGCTGCCCTCCTGCTGTTACTCACCGTGACAGCGGCTCCCATCAGCCCTGGATCACTGCTTCTCCTGTGCTGGTCACCTAGAACACAAGAAACTGTGTAAAACCGGGAATTCCACCCCTCCTCTTTCTCTCGGGACAGAGGCCGCCATAGCCGCACCCGCACCTGGTGGACAGAGTCCCCCATGGTCATGGCCTCAGAGATCCGGTTTTGCAGGAAGTTCCAGGTGTCTTCATAGTCCGGCGACTTGTCCTGCATCATGACCAGCTCTGTGGTGTTATAGATCCCGGCCAGCACGGCCCGACGAGCGTACCAGCTCACCTGCAGGAGCAAGGGTAATAAGCAGGAGGTGTAAGAGAGGGACCACCCAGACATATCCCTTCACCGCAGCCTGTACTCACTGGACCACCCAGACACATCCCTTCACTGCAGCCCGTACTCACTGGACCACCCAGACACATCCCTTCACCGTAGCCCATACTCACTGGAGCACACAAGACATCCCCTCACTGCAGCCCGTACTCACTGGACTAGCCAGACATATCCCCTCACCGCAGCTAGTACTTGCTAGACCACCCAGACACATCCCCTCATCAACACCCGTGTACACTGGACCACCCAGACACATCCCCTCACCACAGCCCGTACTCACTGGACCACCCAGACACATCCCCTCACCACAGCCCGTACTCACTGGACCACCCAGACACATCCCCTCACCACAGCCCGTACTCACTGGACCACCCAGACACATCCCCTCACTACGGCCCATACTCAATGGACTAGCCAGACACCTCTACTCACCACAACCCGTACTCGCTGGACCAACCAGACTCCTCCAGCCACAACAGCCCATACTCACTGGACCACACAGACATCCCCTCACCGAAGCCCATACTCACTGGACCACCAAGACACATCTCTTCACAGCAGCCCGTACTCACTGGACCATCCAGACACATCCCCTCACCACTGACCATACTCACGTCTGTGGACTGGTCGCTCGCATAGTGCCAGATATCGTCTACCATCGCTGTCAGCAGCGTCAGACTGGAGGGAAGATTGTGCGGCAAAAGAAGAATCCCCATCGCCTATAAAAGAGACATCGTCACCACTAGGGGGCACTACACCCCCTAACAGATATACATCCGCTGACAGATATACATCAAATCTTTGGTCGTGATGAACCTCCTTGATTTCAGCTCTGCAGGCTTCTATTTTTTTTTTTTTATATAAAATGAATCGACTGAGATGTAATTGAAGTGAAGACTTTCTGGTTTAAGTTCAGGGGTTAAACAAAAATCCTGGGAAATGTTTAGGCATTGCAGCCATGTCTCTGATGTATAATATAACTGAGATCTGGAGAGCAGTGATGTCACTGCTGTATAATATAATTGATATCTGGAGAGCGGTGATGTCACCTCCTGTATAATATAACTGAGATCTGGAGAGCGGTGATGTCACTGCTGTATAATATAACGGAGATCTGGAGAGCAGTAATGTCACTGCTGTATAATATAACTGAGATCTGGAGAGCGGTGATGTCACCTCCTGTATAATATAACTGATATCTGGAGAGCCGTGATGTCACCTCCTGTATAATATAACTGAGATCTAGAGAGCGGTGATCTCACTGCTGTATAATATAACTGAGATCTGGAGAGCGGTGATGTCACCTCCTGTATAATATAACTGAGATCTAGAGAGCGGTGATGTCACTCCTGTATAATATAACTGAGATCTGGAGAGCGGTGATGTCACCTCCTGTATAATATAACGAGATCTAGAGAGCGTGATGTCACTGCTGTATAATATAACTGAATCTGGAGAGCGGTGATGTCACTCCTGTATAATATAATGAGATCTGAGAATGTCACTGCTGTATAATATAACTGAGATCTGGAGCGGTGATGTCACCTCCTTTATAATATAACTGATATCTGGAGAGCGGTGATGTCACTGCTGTATAATATAACTGAGATCTGGGAAGCGGTGATGTCACTGCTGTATAATATATAACTGAGATCTGGAGAGCGGTGATGTCACCTCCTGTATAATATAACTGAGATCTGGAGAGCGGTGATGTCACCTCCTGTATAATATAACTGAGATCTAGAGAGCGGTGATGTCACTGCTGTATAATATAACTGATATCTGGAGAGCGGTGATGTCACCTCCTGTATAATATAACTGAGATCTGGAGAGCAGCGATGTCACTGCTGTATAATATAACTGAGATCTGGAGAGCGGTGATGTCACCTCCTTTATAATATAACTGATATCTGGAGAGCGGTGATGTCACTGCTGTATAATATAACTGAGATCTGGAGAGCGGTGATGTCACTGCTGTATAATATAACTGAGATCTGGAGAGCGGTGATGTTACTGCTGTATAACATAACTGATATCTGGAGAGCGGTGATGTCACCTCCTTTATAATATAACTGAGATCTGGAGAGCGGTGATGTCACTGCTGTATAATATAACTGAGATCTGGAGAGCGGTGATGTCACTGCTGTATAATATAACTGAGATCTGGGGATGCGTGATGTCACTGCTGTATAAAACTGATGATCTGGAGGCGGTGGTCACCTCCTGTATAATATAACTGAGATCTAGAGAGCGGTGATGTCACTGCTGTATATATAACTGACTGAGACGTGATGTATGCAATAAGATTGGAGAGCGGAGATGTCACCTCCTGTATAATATAACATATCTGGAGAGCGGTGATGTCACTGCTGTATAACATAACTGATATCTGGAGAGCGGTGATGTCACTGCTGTATATCATCACACAGGACACGCCCCGCACAGTGTTTGTTATGTAGCAGTACCTGTGGCCAGTGTTCTATGTAGGGGACAACCATCCTCAGTCGCGCCTCCAGTGCATCTCTCAGGAACTGCTCTGTTGGCTTCTTCCTACAGGTAATGAAGTACAATATGTGATCCGGTCACCGGACCCCTCTCCCCTACGGCGATCTGGTTACCGTCCCCCTCTCCCCTTCCCATGCTCCGGTTACCGTCCCCTCTCCCCCTCCCCACACTCACGGTGTGCTGCCCAGTTGGACCAGTTTATGCTCCTGCTCCAGCAGATCTGTCAGGTTCTTGTTACAGATAGATACAAAGTGTAGGACGAGTTCACTGCCGCCATTCTGGAACATTCCGGCTGCGGCCGCAGACAGATCTAGGGTCTGTAGAGAGCGGAGGTGAGATGAAGCCGGCCCCATCGGCCACAGGACGGAGCTCACTCACCTTCGCCCCCTCAGCGATGGCCTCCGAGCTCCAGCCGTACTCTGGTACAAAGCTCAGCGCGGCAGAGAGGATGCGGTGCTGCAGCTGCTCCTCACTCTCGTAACCCTCCGACTCCTCTCCTCCTTGGTCAGTAAACCTGCGGCCACAGCTGTGATCAGAGAGGGCCCTCAGGAGCCCACAATACAGGCACTGTGAGGAGCTCCACCATACCTGGGCGGTGCTGGCTCCTCAGCCACATCTGATGGGGCAGAGAGAGGTGGGGACTTGTCATCACTGGATCTCAGGGTGGAGGTCACCCACAGGGTCCGCACAGGGCGCCCCACCGGGCGAGGAAGGGCTGCAAGACAAAAGAGGCCATGGTGGGAGAAAGGACATGACAGGTGACTGGGGGCAGGGGTCGGAGTGAGGGCAACACATCCAGGGGCAGGGGAGGGGGGGGGGGGGTGTGACACATCCCGGGTCATGGAGAGGGCAACATGTCTGGGGTCAGAAGATCGGAGAGGGAATTAAGCATCCGGGAATAAGGGGGTCGTGGGAAAGAGATCACTAGGTCAGAGGCGGGGCATCATGGGGTGAGAGGAGGGACATCACGGGGTCAGAGGAGCATCACTGCGTAGGGGGCAGGGCATCACGGAGTCGGTACATCACCGGGTCGAGACATCATGGAGTCAGGGGCGGGCATCACAGGGACAGGGAGGGTCATCACAGGGTCGGAGGAGGGACGTCACGGGGTCGAGACATCATGGGTCAGGGGCGGGGCATCACAGGGACAGGAGAGGGTCATCACAGGGTCGAGACATCATGGGGTCAGGGGTGGTGCATCACAGGGTCGGAGGAGGGACGTCACGGGGTCGAGACATCATGGGGTCAGGGGCGGGGCATCACAGGGACAGGAGAGGGTCATCACAGGGTCGAGACATCATGGGGTCAGGGGAAGTGCATCACAGGGTCGGAGGAGGGACGTCACGGGGTCGAGACATCATGGGGTCAGGGGCGGGGCATCACGGGGCGGGGGAGGGACATCTCGGGGTCATCAGCGTACTGTCCCCGCCCTCCTGTGACCTCTGTCCGCCCTTCCCCTCCCCTCCCCTCCTCCGGCCTCCTCTCTTCGGGGCTCCGATCCCCGCTCTTCCTCTCACCCGTCAGCCGCCGCCGCCCGCACAGCAGCAGGAGTCTCCCTCCGCCCGCGGCCCACAGACCCCGCACCACGGCCGCCATTACACAGCCTGGTAGCGGGAGGGCGGAGTATAATCTGCCAGGATGGGGGCGTGGTCAGGTCTGTACGTCATATCCGGTGGAGACCGGAAGTGGGAAGTGAATTTGTAAGAATAATCATCTGGAAAAGCGGAAAATAACGGAATAGAGACGGAAGGTGCGAACAAAGCAGAGCGCGGGAGACGGGGCAGCGTGACAGGGCGTCCTCAGCGGAGGCGGTGCTGCGGACACTCGGCTGAGGCGGTGCTGCGGACACTCGGCTGAGGAGGACACTCGCCTGAGGCGGTGCTGCGGACACTCGGCTGAGGCGGACACTCGGCTGAGGCGGTGCTGCGGACACTCGGCTGAGGCGGTGCTGCGGACACTCGGCTGAGGAGGACACTCGGCTGAGGCGGTGCTGCGGACACTCGGCTGAGGAGGACACTCGGCTGAGGCGGTGCTGCGGACACTCGGCTGAGGCGGACACTCGGCTGAGGCGGACACTCGCCTGAGGCGGACACTCGGCTGAGGCGGTGCTGCGGACACTCGGCTGAGGCGGACACTCGGCTGAGGCGGTGCTGCGGACACTCGGCTGAGGCGGACACTCGGCTGAGGCGGTGCTGCGGACACTCGGCTGAGGAGGACACTCGGCTGAGGCGGTGCTGCGGACACTCGCTGAGGCGGTGCTGCGGACACTCGGCTGAGGAGGACACTCGGCTGAGGCGGTGCTGCGGACACTCGGCTGAGGCGGACACTCGGCTGAGGCGGTGCTGCGGACACTCGGCTGAGGCGGTGCTGCGGACACTCGGCTGAGGAGGACACTCGGCTGAGGCGGTGCTGCGGACACTCGGCTGAGGCGGACACTCGGCTGAGGCGGACACTCGCCTGAGGCGGACACTCGGCTGAGGCGGTGCTGCGGACACTCGGCTGAGGCGGACACTCGGCTGAGGCGGTGCTGCGGACACTCGGCTGAGGCGGACACTCGGCTGAGGCGGTGCTGCGGACACTCGGCTGAGGAGGACACTCGGCTGAGGCGGTGCTGCGGACACTCGGCTGAGGCGTGCTGCGGACACTCGCTGAGGAGGACACTCGGCTGAGGCGGTGCTGCGGACACTCGGCTGAGGCGGACACTCGGCTGAGGCGGTGCTGCGGACACTCGGCTGAGGCGGTGCTGCGGACACTCGGCTGAGGAGGACACTCGGCTGAGGCGGTGCTGCGGACACTCGGCTGAGGCGGACACTCGGCTGAGGCGGACACTCGCCTGAGGCGGACACTCGGCTGAGGCGGTGCTGCGGACACTCGGCTGAGGCGGACACTCGGCTGAGGCGGTGCTGCGGACACTCGGCTGAGGCGGACACTCGGCTGAGGCGGTGCTGCGGACACTCGGCTGAGGAGGACACTCGGCTGAGGCGGTGCTGCGGACACTCGGCTGAGGAGGACACTCGGCTGAGGCGGTGCTGCGGACACTCGGCTGAGGCGGACACTCGGCTGAGGCGGACACTCGGCTGAGGCGGTGCGGCGGACACTCGGCTGAGGCGGTGCTGCGGACACTCGGCTGAGGCGGACACTCGGCTGAGGCGGCCACTCGGCTGAGGCGGTGCGGCGCCACTCGGCTGAGGCGGTGCGGCGGCCACTCGGCTGAGGCGGTGCGGCGGCCACTCGGCTGAGGCAGTGCGGCGGACACTCGGCTGAGGCGGTGCCGCGGACTGGGATGGTGGATTTGAGCTGTGTTAACAGATGGTTCCAGATGGCAGCGTTGTCAGTTGTTGTGGTGCTGGGGTCTTCCTCTGTACTGTCTTTGCTATGTATATGATGACTGTCACGAACACGTAGCTCTCTGGTGCCCCCCTCATCATCAGGACAATCGGAGAATTGTTCAAGCATAAGGAGATAAGCATGGCTGCTCTATGATTATGCCGAATATTGAGGCACTTGTCATGACGGAATGTATATATCACTGGTTCCCACTAGGAATATGTATATACCTCGGTGCCGTTGTGGAGCCCACTGGGACGGGGTACTCGGTGCCGGACCGGGGTGCTGCTGGGGGATGTCACGGCGGTCCTGGTCCGGACCGTGTCCCGGGTCCGCACAATAAAATGGGGGTTATTTACAGGGGATTTGTCACTTGTGACGCCACCCACTATATGCGGCCAGTGATGGGGCCGCCGCTGCTGCAGAACCTCCGGGA
The DNA here is from genome assembly GCA_033576535.1 of Allobates femoralis. Taxonomy (NCBI): domain Eukaryota; kingdom Metazoa; phylum Chordata; class Amphibia; order Anura; family Aromobatidae; genus Allobates; species Allobates femoralis. The sequence continues at coordinate 137,264,558 of JARQOC010000010.1, forward strand.
TGATGGGATAGCAGCCTGGATGGAATAGTTCCAGTGGGTAGAACTGGTTTCCCCGGGGCAGTGGTGATTAAAGTCAGTGATGGTAATTGTAGGCTTTGCAGGAAAAGGGGATGATGTGGAGATGGCTCCTGACAGGGCTAGATGGAGGACTGACAGTTCTTCATACGTGAAATCAGACACAGACAACGTAGCATGGTTCACCCTGGTTTACTGTTCTTATTCTTCTGTCAAACAGGGCACGGTATAATACAGTTCTTTACAGCTTTGCTATATTGAATCCGGTATACTGAACCCACTGCAGCCAGGTTATCTTACCTAGACTCCTCAGTCCCGCTACGTGTCCTTTCAGGCTATTTCTCAGTGTTCCTCCTTAAAGTGAATTGCGGAGCGGCAGCTCGGTCCCTATTAGCAGCTTCCCCCTAAGTCTCTGGGCGGTAAGCCGGGTCCTCCCTGTTGCTGCTGTGCTCCCAATCCTCTGGTGGGAATACAGATCTGGAGTCTGTATTCCCCGTCAGGTTGTCTGGGGCACCGGGTAAATCTTCAGCCCCCCTCAGAGCTGACACTCTGGTTTTAGCCAAACCACAGGTATCCCTGTCTCTCAAGAGATTGCCAGGTCCTTTCCTTCCCGTGTAACTTCTTAGTATATTAAGGGAGGCTCTCCTGTCAGTTAGTTGCTAACCCTCATAACTCCCCTGGACCTGATGGTACTGGTCTTGTCTTTACTGCTCGGCACCTGCCTACTGACTAACCGCTTCCTGTTGCTCCCTTATATAACCATCCGTTACCATGACTACGCTCTATCCACTCATATCTAACCTACTACCCCTTGTCTGCCTAGAGTCCCAGACTCAGGGTTAGGTCCCCATGACAGTGCATATGTGTGTGAGGTGTTTGTTAAACAAACTGTCTACCCTCCTGCCTGGCTGCAGTCACTACCTGTGGCCACCCTGGACGCAGGGGCGCCACACTGTCACTACCAAGCCCACAATAACACAAATATGCTTTGCCCCCACCAATTGTTTATCAGGCTCATTCGAAACCTGTTGCTGGTAACATGAGGCTTCATGGGGTCGTGGTTTTTCATCATAGAGCAAGAAGAATGACGCTATTAAATTTTATACATGTGAGGCTGCTTTCACACTACAATTTTCTGTTTTCCGATGCGGTCCGATAAAAATCGGACAGCATCAGACCGATTTTGGCCCCCATGCAGCCCTATGGGCATTGGACCGAATCGGATGTGCACATTTGGTCTGATTCGATTTTGTCCAATTTTTTTATCAGTGCAAAAATTGGAGCATGCTCCGATTTTTGCACCGAAAATAAAATTGGACAAAATCGGATTGGACCAAATCGGATGCCATTTAGTGCACACCCGACCCGATGTTTTTAACATGGGGCCCTATGGAGCAGCGTCCGAGAAAACCTCTGATATTTCCTCGGACCTGATTTTAGTGTACTGAGCATGCTCAGTACAGTAAAACTGCTCCTAACCATCTAATTTTACTTCCGCAATGTATATACATACATTGCGGAAGTAAAATTAAGTAAGGCAGGGGTAAAAAATAATAAGCCATCTATTCTCGCCTGTCCACGAGTCCCTCCTGCCTGTAGGACCTGCCGTGATGTCACAGTCACATGACTGGTTACCGCGGTAACTGGTGATGTGACTGTGACATCACACGAGGTTCTAGGATCAGAAGCAGACAGCTGGAAGCGCCGCAGGAGTCGTGGACAGGTGAGAATAAAGATTTTTTATTCCAGAGGAGAGGGGAAAGGAGGCGGAGTACTGGGGGAGATTAGGGGGACACAGAGGGGAGAAGGGGGGGAGCACCAGGGGAGATGAGGGGGACACACAGGGAAGAAGAGGGGGAGCACCAGGGGAGATGAGGAGGACACACAGGGGAGATGAGGGGGACACACAGGGGAGAAGAGGAGGAAACGGGAGAACAGGTGACAGGAGGCAGAGGTCGAGCAGATGACAGGAGGAGCCGGCAAACTGATCCTGCAAAATGTCGGATCGGATGCCTTTTTGGCATCCGATTGCAGGGATCAGTTTAGATCTGATGCTGTCCGATTTATATCGGACAGCATCGGATTTGAAAAAATCGTAGTGTGAAAGTAGCCTGATCCGAAGGAATAGTCAGTGTTTATAGGGGATAAAATACAGTACAGCATAGAAAGTTACATAGAAATAAATGGGTAAAATGTAAGAGACTTACTAAATCTTGTCAATCAGTGATGTAACTTGAAGCTCATTGAGCCTCCAATTATTGCAAATCTTTAATAGCCTTAGGGTGCTTTCACATCAGCGTTTTTTTTCAAATCGCGGCAGATGCGGTGAAAAAACCGCATCTGCCGCGATTACCGCATACCGGCTGCACTTGCGGCGCGGTTGCGGTTTTTTCCATGCAAAGTATAGGCGGACTTGCGGCAGGTGCGGCAAGTGCGGTTTTGCACTTGCGGCAGGTGCGGCCGCGAAAAAAACCCCGGCTGACCGCTGTTTTTTTCGCGGCCGCACCTGCCGCAAGTGCAAAACCGCACTTGCTGCACCTGCCGCAAGTCCGCCTATACTTTGCATGGAAAAAACCGCAACCGCGCCGCAAGTGCAGCCGGTATGCGGTAATCGCGGCAGATGCGGTTTTTTCACCGCATCTGCCGCGATTTAAAAAAAAACGCTGATGTGAAAGGGCCCTTAGTCATTTTCTACAGACAGAAGGAACTTTTGGGGGCCCTCTGGGCTCCAGGGACCAGATGCGATTGCAACCCCTGCACCTGTTGTAGTTACACCCCTGTTCACAGTTATTCAGAAAAGACTGCGGCACTCAATCCTGTCAGTGTGCACAGGTGTGACCCCCTAACACCATAATAACAACAGTAATAAAAAAAAAAAGCAGCACTCTGACAATTAGAATACAGAAATACTTCAGTTAAGGAAAAAATGGAAAAATTGAGACACTTAGCTTTATAAATATGGCCATATCGATAAACCGCCCAGTTGTTGTGTTGAGGTGTGTCCTTATGACCGGGTTCCTAACCTCCATTTTTAGCTTCTATCTGTGTTAAAAACCTCATTTATAGGCAAACTGGAAAAAACTGATACCAGAGAACACGTACAGGCCCAAGGTGGAAAAAGGTCACAACAGAGGGCGTGAAGCCATACTACAATTCAGAAAAACGTGTGACACTCAATCCTGGTCCTGGTCACAGAGCATCCAGATATAGGGAGGGAAAGACTCCTTTGAACAAATATGATTCAGTTCCCCCAGCTTGTTCTTAGCCGCCTTTTTATGGTCTGAATGGTCTCCAAATCAAGAGTCTGGATTTTATCTTATCTAAAATTAGGTCTCCCATTCTGCTGACCTCACATATGGGCTGTCTCTGGGCGGTACGGCTAATTGTGCAAGTTATCAATTTATCCTTTTGTCCCATATCTTTGGTTGTGAAGGTCACAGGCCAAATATATTAGCATTCTTCTGCTTATGATTTTATCCTTTGATTGAGACCAAACACCATATGCCTGTGATTTGCTGATGGCAGAAATGAATTCCTTAGGATTCTGGCACCCCTCAGTGAAGCAGAACAGTGTTTTGCATTCATCAAGATGTGTGGACTCTGAAAATCTAACTTTAATAACTCTGGTATTAATGTGAAGTATTACATTTTACTTTAAAGAGGACCTGTCGCCTCCCAACGAAGATGATCTATTTGCAGCACTGAATGCAGCATGTAGCCCATCCCTTGAGCCCCCCTGTACCCATAGATAATTGATTTAGAAAGCTTACATCCTGGAGCGAAATAGGAGGTGGCTAGAGCCAGTTCTTCTCGCAGGGGAATCTCACGCCCCCTGCATAACGTAACCTACCTTTGCTGCCTCCTCCCTGTCACTCATGGTCTCCCTGGCCTGCATGATGCAGAGATTATTATCCATTACCCATTATCTATGGGTACAGGGGGGCTCAAGGGATGGGGGGACCCTTTTGCTGAATGCAGCAGACATGCTTCATTCAGTGCTGCAATTAGATCATCTTCGTTGGGAGGTGACAGGTCCTCTTTAAGTGTCTGTAGCTAGCAGAACAAAGGATCCTTAGTTTGTGTTTCCCTCCGAATAGAGCTGCTTGACTGCAGGGCCGTAAACTGGCATTCTTGCAAGTTATAAACCTGGACTCCTGAGGTGTGTAGTGGAAATATAAGGGCTTAGTTCCCTTGTGTTCTTAGCCAAGGGGAGGGCGAGTTACAGAGAGAGATGGGGGGGTGGGGGCTGCGTGTAAGGGTTGGTTCTAAAGAAACACAAGGATAGAGTGTCAGCTCTTGGACAAGGGAAACAAACATTTTATGACACGTCACATCTTCTCTGCAGGATGGCTGCGCTCAGGGATCTGTCGGGCTGTCATCATGCTCTGGTCACCTGGGATAGCGGCTGTGCTCCAGCCGCTCTGCAGGACTTTGTGTCTCAGGTGCAGCTGTCCATGGCTTCTAATGGGAAGGTGAATGTGGAGAACAAGGAGCGGCTCATGATGTGTGAGTAGCTCCGCCATCTTTTAACGCGGGATCCCATGGATACCAATCCTTTCGCCCTAATGCTTCTTTTCCCTCCAGCCTCGCATACAGACTCCAGCTTTGATGTTGTCCTCCTCGGACTGGTCCCCGGAAGCTCCACCATTCACAGCTCAGATCTTCTGGCAGAAGTTGCTCGTATTTTAAAGCCTGGTGGCATCGTCCTGCTCCGGGAGCCCGTGGACCCCCAAGAGGGTGAGAAGTAAAGGGGTCTTAAAGTAAAGGGGTCCCCCGCGTCTAATACAGGAGATAAAGCACATTCATCATCTCTAAGTCCAACTCCTACTGCCCAAATTTACAAGCCTTACAACCCTCTCCTCACTTTACAGATGTTCCCAACTGTCCATCACCTGCATCGGCCCCTGACTACTAATGTGGAGCCTGCCCCCTTCAGTCACACTGCACAGAATCGCCTACAGTCCCTGCCCCCTCCAGCCTCACTGCACAATCACCCACTGACCCCGCCCCCTATAGCCTCACTGCACAATCACCTACTGACCCCGCCCCCTATAGCTTCACTGCACAGAATCACCCACTGACCCCGCCCCCTATAGCCTCACTGCACAATCACCTACTGACCCCGCCCCCTATAGCCTCACTGCACAATCACCCACTGACCCCGCCCCCTATAGCCTCACTGCACAGAATCACCCTTTGACCCTGCCTCCTCCAGCCTCACTGCACAGAATCACCCATTGTCCCGTCTCCTCCATCCTCACTGACCCTGGCTCATCCATCTTCACCCCTCTGTCACTGCTATGCCTTGTACTGACAGTATGTTGCCTCTCTATAGTAGTTGGTTCTTCTGGTCTCCGGTCCCCGGCACAGCTTCTCTCCTTTCTCACACTGTCTGGATTAACAGAAGTGACACAGGTAAGTGTGTAAAGTGTGCGTCTGCACACCACCAGGGTGTGTGCACCCTCTGCCGCCGGGGTCTGAGCATTCTCCCGAGGGTGTGTGCTCGCGCGATCTGCTATGGTTTGCGCATGCTCTTCCGGGATTGGGGGGGCGGGGTCTGCACGCGCTCTTTCTCTGCCGGGGTCCTGTTGCGATGTGTGATGTCCATGAGGTTCTGAGCGCTCTCCGCCGGGGGAGTCAGAGCATGTGTGAGTGTGTGTGCATGCGCGCTCCGCTCCTGTGTACTCTATAACGGGGGGTCCAGGGAGGTATTCTTTGGACCTCGTCAGGCCGGGCGTTTGTATCTGGTCGCCACTCTGTGTCGTCTTACGGTGACGTTTTCTGTTTTCCCTGTAGATTCGTCCGGAGCAGGGGATGGACCAGTCCGGGGGGCCCCTGGGACCTTTCATCTCTGATGGCAACTCTATTACATTATCAGCTAAAAAACCCAACTATGAAGTGGGCTCTTCACGGCAGCTGTCTCTCTCCAGACGTCCGGGGCACGGTACCGACGGGGGGTGTGTGAGCGCAGTGTTGGGGGTCTTTGCCTGGCGTGGTCTGTAATCACAAGTTGTTTGCCCTCTAGGGAGGCCCTCTGCCGATTCGGCTGCGGTGAAGCTGTGGACGCTGTCTGCCAGTGACATGAATGACGAGGATGTGGTTAGTGCTGTCTACTTACATGAGGGGGTTGATATATGCAGAAGCTGCCTGAAGGTTGCGGAAGGGGGGTGTGTGTGTGGGGGGGTGGGGATGATAAGGACAAAGGTGTGAGGACAAAGTTTGTGGGTGGGGATAGTGGGGGGATGAGGTAGGGGGGGAATGTGGTGAGGGCTGAGGTTCGGACAGTCTGGGAGGAGGAGGTGAGGGCTGAGGTTCAGAGAGTCAGGTCAGGGGAGGAGGGGGGCAAGGGCTGAGGTTCGCACAGTCAGTCGGGGGGGGTGGGATTAGGGGTCAAGAGCTGATGTTCGCACAGTTGGGCCAAAGGAGGTAGGGCGAGGGCTGAGGCTCGGACAGTTGGGCCGGGGCAGGAGAGGGGGCAAGGGCTGAGGCTCGGACAGTCGGGCCGGGGGAGGATAGAGGGTGAGGGCTGAGGCTCAGAACAGTCGGGCCGGGGAGGAGGGGGGGGCGAGTTCTGAGGCTCGGACAGTCGGTCGGGGAGAGCGGGGCTGAGCTCTGACAGTTGGGTTGGTAGGGGGGGCGAGGGCTGAGGCTCGGACAGTTGGGCCGGGGGAGGAAGGGGGTCTAGGGCTGAGGCTCGGACAGTCATCCGGGGGAGGGGGGGGCGGCGAGGGCTGAGACTCGGACAGTGGGGCTGAGGCTCGCACAGTCGGGCTGGAGGTTGAAGGGGGGCAAGGGATATGGCTCTCGCACCTTCGGGCTGGGGAGGATCGGTGGGCGAGGGTTGAGGCTCGCGACTCACAGTGCGGCTGGGGGAGGAGGGAGTGCGAGGGTTGAGACTCACAGTCAGGCCATGGGTGCAGGGGGGGGCGATAGCTGAGGCTCGGACAGTCAGGCGATGGGAAGAGGGGGGCGAGGGCTGAGGCTCACACAGTCGGGTCAAGGTAGGATGGGGGTGAGGGCTGAGGCTCTGACAGTCGAGCTGGGGGAGGAAGGGGGCGAGGGCTGCGGCTCGCACAGTCTGGCCAGCAGACGAAAGGGGCAAGGACTGAGGCTCGCACAGTCGGGCCGGAGGAGGAAGGGGCTGAGGGGTAAGGCTCGCGCAGTTGGGCCAGGGATGAGCGGTGGGCGAGGGTTGAGGCTCGCTACTCGCACAGTCGGGCTTGGGGAGCAGGAGTGCGAGGGTCGAGACTTGCAGTCGGGCCGCGGGAGGAGGGGGGGGGGACGATGTGTTGTGAATTCATTGATGAAGAATTCTGGTTGTGAGCTCCCTCCTGTGGTTGTTGTTGGTGATGCAGCTGGCTGTGTTTTGGAGAGTTCCTCAGCTGCTCCTGATGATTGGCAGTCTGCTTCAGATTGGAGCATATAGGTGGTTGGAGTTGATCAATCTCTGCCACTTGTAATTTTTTCCTGGAGGTTTTCACACCTCTCCCTGGTTCCTTCCAGCTCTGATGAATCCTTGCAAGCTAAGTGAATGGGTTTTTGTTATTTTGTGGCACATGTGTGCTTGAGGATCTGCTTACTGCTTGTCTTGCTCTGAGTTGTGGGTTGATATTTAGTCTAGATATTTGTTTACCTGCTCTCAGGAAGTTTTCTTCCTAGGTATGAACTGCTATTCACTGTTGTCAGCTACTTCCAGTTCTTCTGGTGTTAGAATCTATTTATTCTAGTTTGATTCACAGAAGTTCCTGCAAATATAGAGGGCGGCGAGTCTTAGCAGACTCAGGGTAATTTTTTTGGCACTATCTGCTGTTGGAGGTTTTTGATAGTATTTAAATACTGACCGCAATAGTATTCCATCCTGTCCTTACTATCTAGCTAGTGTGGCCTCTTTTGCTAAACTCTATTATCTCCTGTGTGTGTTTTTCCTCTCCTATTTCCCAGTCAATATCCTTGGTGGGCTTGCTATTCTTTTGGGGTTCTGCTCTGAGGCAAGATAGACTTTCCTGTTTCCATCTCTAGGGGTAGCTAGTTCTCCGGCTATGTCGAGGTGTCTAGGGCATGGTTAGTTACATCCCACGGCTACTTCTAGTTGCGGTATTTAGGCTGGCTTCACACTTGCAGATGGATCTGCAGCGTTTTGCAGATGCATCTGCAAGTGTGAGCATGCTGACCGCGGCCCCTATGTTTATAATAGGGCGCACGCGGTGTGAAAGCTCTCATTCACTCCTATATGTGTACTGTCAGCAGGCGTATGCCTGCTGACAGATCACACACTCCCGTCCGCACTGTGGACGCGAGATGTAGCGTCCATGCTGCGGGCGGGAGAGTGTGATCTGTAAGCAGGCATACGCCTGCTGACAGTACACATATAGGAGTGAATGAGAGCTTTCACACCGCGTGCGCCCTATTATAAACATAGGGGCCGCGGTCAGCATGCTCACACTTGCAGATGCATCTGCAAAACGCTGCAGATCCATCTGCAAGTGTGAAGGCAGCCTAAGTCAGGGACTGCGGTCAGTACAGTTGCCAACTACTGTAAAGTCTGTTTATGTTACTCCTAGGTCATCGGATCATTACAGCAATGGCTGAGGCTAGGACAGTTGTGCGAGGGGAGGAGGGGGCGAGTGCTGAGGCTCGGACAGTCGGACCGGGGGAGGAGGGCAAGGGCTGAGGTTGGGACAGTGATGCTGGGGGGCAGGTGATGTTAGGACTGCCATGTATTCAGGTGGCTGAGCTGCCGTCGCTCCCTCCATTACTGTCCATCTTACAGTCTTTTTATTTCCATCTCAGGACCTCTTGGACTCAGATGATCTCCTAGACCAAGATGACCTGAAAAAGCCGCCACCATCTTCTTTGCGCGTCGGGGGCTGTGGGGAGGGCAGCGAGAAGAAACGTAAAGCCTGCAAGAACTGGTGAGAGGCGTCTGTGGTCATAGATCGCCCAGCGGCTGCTCCTCACGTCTGATCTTATGAGATCTGTTCTCTCCACAGCACTTGTGGACTAGCGGAAGAGCTGGAGCAGAGCAAGAGCGCAACCCCCAAACCCCCTGCCTCTGCCTGCGGTAATGTGAGTACAAGCACATGGGAGTAAAAGAGATGAGGGGTCTCTACTGTTACTGGTTATAGTGAGGTGAGGGGTGGCAGGGTTTGGTGGGAGTCCCCGTGACATCACTGCTTTGTCTTTCAGTGTTACCTGGGGGACGCGTTTCGTTGTGCCAGCTGCCCGTATCTAGGAATGCCGGCGTTTAAACCAGGAGAGAAAGTTCTGCTGAATTCGGCACAGCTCCAGGATGCGTAGTGGGGGCTGGGCCCCATGTGTGTGTGTAGGATTTACAATAAATATGTATGTGCTCATGTGTCCGTCACCATTTGTTTAGTGGAGTGGACGTTCCTCCTCTGCACGTCTGTGATGCAGAATGGAGCGGGGGGGGCTTTTCGCCCAGCTGGTGGGATCTGGCACCTCCTAATCCCAGTACGACCACTGTTCACCATGTTGATTCCTACAGACTCATACTCAGCAGAGAAACCAGAGCCCGACATGTTCTAGAGTCTGGAGGCAACATCTAATTAACGAGCCCAGATCCAATACTAGGAGACCAGCAAATCCCAACGTCTTCACCAAAACGTCTTTACAGGGGTTGGGCAGAGTTTGCCACCAACATGAGGTGGGCAGGAAAGTATATTAGAGAAAGGGAGGCAATCTGAAAAGCCAAACCCTCTGCCGAAAGGAGGGAGGTCCAGTATGTAGGGTCCAAGGAAGTTTGTCTCTAAAGGGGACAAAAAAAAAAAGTAAAAATGAATTACCGGTACCGTCTCTTCCCTCATCAAATATCACAAGTCCCTTTAAGAGCGGGGTTCTGCACCCTAATCCTAATGACCATTGGAGTAAGCAGCACACCCCACTGAATAGGAGCAAGAGGCTCCTCCACCACAGATGTTCCCCTGCTCGGAGGCTTATATCCAATCATGCTAACTCTCATCCAAACCAGGTGCTCATGAGCCGGATACCAGGAAGGACTTGGCAAAGAATTTACAGGGATAATCCAAAGGCAAATAGATTTGAATATGACACAAAATAGAGATTTAGAATGACTTTGCCTTCGGAGCATCCCTTCACCCCCTTAAACGAAATCTGTCAGGGCATAAATCCATATGTAAGTGATATCATTTTCTAATTCCTCCCTCTAAACCAGGGGTGGGGAACCTTTTTCTGCCAAGGGCCATTTGAAAATTTCTACAATCCTTCGGGGGCCGCACAAAATTATCAACTTGAAAATTACCCGCTGTATTTGGTTAAACAATCAACTCATCCCTACTGTGGTGGCTGGGGCTGCTTCTCTTTGGCGTGGCTGTGAAATTAGGTGATTATTGATCATGTTGCTTCTCAACTGCTTTTCCAGGTTTGCTAGAGCCCTAGACATCACAGGAGAGGCTGGGGGCATATACCTCACTGTGGTGCTGGAGGTTGGGACATAGGTATCACTAGAAAGCTGGATTTAAAGGGTAGGCAATCAGGAAATCGTGGCTGCTAGACCGAGAACTGCGGTTCCCAGGAAACCGCACGGGGGCTGCAGAAAAGGTTATCTAGGGCCGCATGCGACCCTGGGGCCTGAGGTTCTCCACACCCCAGCTCTAAACTCTATTGATGGATTTTTATTTTTTTTTATATATTCCCCTCCTATCTTCTGTAAACTTCAAATAAGGAGAATCATTCCATCTATCACTCACTGTGAATGATCCACTTAGTTCTCTGTGGTCCCCTCCCCATAGGATGATTATGCATTTCACATACACTACATCACTGCACAGTGGGGGGGGGGGGGGGGAGGCTGTATCCTCCACTCTGCTCTCTGTGTTTGCAGCATCACAAGAGGTCAAATACATGACAGAAACTGTCACAGCAGGATACCTGCTTAGAGAAACAAATGCAGTCTAGATAAGGCAGATCTGCAATAGCTCTCTCCCACCATGTCCTCAACAGCACAGAAGCTCCAATGGAAACTGAAACTACTCTTCACTTGGAGCAAAGGGAGGAGGAAGCTGCTGAGAGGGAGTGCAAAATTACATGACAGTTTATACAGCAGCTAGACTATTCCTGTATGCTTACGAAGGAGAGGACTAATCCAGGAGCTCCCTGCAGGGTCTGATAATGCTGATAACATGGTGTAGTGAAATATGTATTTGAGGGGAATGGACCCCAAAGCAGTTAAGGGTTAAATTCTACAACATTACCCAAAGGTCATAACTTTTGCTATCCAGGTAGCTGACTCTAGTCTCACCAGGGGGGCATCCTGCCAGCAGGGCAATAAAACAAACATTCACACCTATAGCGAGCCTGAAAGGGAGAGAGAATGGATTAAAAAAAAGAGGCCATCATAAATAGTGAACTTCAAACAGACCAGGAGATCTTAGTCAGAGAAGACAAAGAACATTTGAAAAAATAATATAGCATGGCTAAATTAGCGAGGGCGCCAATCATCATTCCAAAATCAGAATATTAAAATGGAAGGCTGATCTAGAAATCTAACCTCCAGTCTGAGGCTATAACGTGGACCCTCCAGGCCAAAGTCCTTTGTTCACAGATAATTGGACAGCTGAAACCTGCTGTGATCCTTTCCCATTACCTCCTTCCCCATTGAGATACAGAATGCAAGCTACAAAGTTTCTCCCTTTTTGTTTCATAACTTTTGCATATTTGTAGATCACTTTTTCTATTTTTATATCTTTTTCTTGTAAGCACAGTACCTTTTACTTTAAAGCTTAAAACTTTAATAAATCTGAAACTCGTATTCTTTAAAGAACCCATAACCCTAGAGAGGGTGCCATCCTGTTGATTGTCTGATAGTCTTAGTTTAGGGGGACTCATTGCCCCATATTTGGTGAGTGTGTGAAGCAGGGTGTGCAGTCTGTCAGGGTGAGATTTATGCTCCCTTTCAGCATAGAAAAGAGGTCAAGTGCTGGATTGAGTGAGAAGAGATAGATTAACCCTTGCAGGCGCAACCCCAAGTTACGTGCTGAGAAGCCAGGTCCATGACACATGGAAACTACTAGAAAAATTATTTTTACATGTTTTTAAAAGTTTTGCCCAGGCACTATTCCAGAGTAATAGTACCATACTGAAAAATGACCTGACAGTGTCCCTTTAAGTTATCATCAGCTGTGGAGAATCTATACATTAGAATATAGAGAAGGAGGCATGACACAACGTGATAAGAGAAGAAGCTGGGGATTGTCTAGCCCAGGAGGTCTCAAACTCGGCTGGGCTGGTGGGCCGCACATAGAAAAAATATATAGGGGGCTGCATTCCTTGAAGGACTAAGTGATATTTTTAGTAATACCAGAATTTTTTGCTTAATGTCCAAATCCTGATCCCTTCCTTTAGTAATATCCACATCCTGGTCCCCGTATTTTAGTAATGTCCACATACTGGTCCCCATACTGTAGTAATGTCCCCCATCTGGTCCTCAGCTTGTAGTAATGTCCCATCCTGATCCCCTTCTTGGAATGTCCCCATCCTGGTCCTCTTCATGTAGTAATGTCCCCATCCTGGTCCTCTTCATGTAGGAATGTCCCCATCCTGGTCCTCTTCATGTAGGAATGTCGCTATCTTGTAGTAATGTCCCATCCTGGTCATCTTCATGTAGTAATGTCCCCATCCTGGTCCTCTTCATGTAGTAATGTCCCCATCCTGGTCCTCTTCATGTAGGAATGTCGCTATCTTGTAGTAATGTCCCATCCTGGTCATCTTCATGTAGTAATGTCGCCATCTTGTAGTAATGTCCCATCCTGGTCCCCTTCTTGTAGTAATGTCCCCATCCTGGTCATCTTCATGTAGTAATGTCCCCATCCTGGTCCTCTTCATGTAGTAATGTCGCTATCTTGTAGTAATGTCCCCATCCTGGTCATCTTCATGTAGTAATGTCGCCATCTTGTAGTAATGTCCCATCCTGGTCCTCTTCTTGTAGGAATCTCGCCATCTTGTAGTAATGTCCCCATCCTGGTCATCTTCATGTAGTAATGTCCCCATCCAGGTCCTCTTCATGTAGTAATGTCGCTATCTTGTAGTAATGTCCCATCCTGGTCATCTTCATGTAGTAATGTCGCCATCTTGTAGTAATGTCCCATCCTGGTCCCCTTCTTGTAGTAATGTCCCCATCCTGGTCATCTTCATGTAGTAATGTCCCCATCCTGGTCCTCTTCATGTAGTAATGTCGCTATCTTGTAGTAATGTCCCCATCCTGGTCATCTTCATGTAGTAATGTCGCCATCTTGTAGTAATGTCCCATCCTGGTCCCCTTCTTGTAGTAATGTCCCCATCCTGGTCCTCTTCTTGTAGGAATGTCGCCATCTTGTAGTAATGTCCCCATCCTGGTCATCTTCATGTAGTAATGTCCCCATCCTGGTCCTCTTCATGTAGTAATGTCGCTATCTTGTAGTAATGTCCCCATCCTGGTCCTCTTCATGTAGTAATGTCCCCATCCTGGTCCTCTTCATGTAGTAATGTCCCCATCCTGGTCCTCTTCATGTAGTAATGTCCCCATCCTGGTCCTCTTCATGTAGTAATGTCGCTATCTTGTAGTAATGTCCCCATCCTGGTCCTCTTCTTGTAATAATGTCCCCATCCTGGTCATCTTCATGTAGTAATGTCGCCATCCTGGTCCTCTTCATGTAGTAATGTCGCCATCTTGTAGTAATGTCCCCATCCTGGTCCTCTTCTTGTAATAATGTCCCCATCCTGGTCCTCTTCATGTAGTAATGTCGCCATCTTGTAGTAATGTCCCATCCTGGTCCCCTTCTTGTAGTAATGTCCCCATCCTGGTCATCTTCATGTAGTAATGTCCCCATCCTGGTCCTCTTCATGTAGTAATGTCGCTATCTTGTAGTAATGTCCCCATCCTGGTCATCTTCATGTAGTAATGTCGCCATCTTGTAGTAATGTCCCATCCTGGTCCTCTTCTTGTAGGAATCTCGCCATCTTGTAGTAATGTCCCCATCCTGGTCATCTTCATGTAGTAATGTCCCCATCCAGGTCCTCTTCATGTAGTAATGTCGCTATCTTGTAGTAATGTCCCATCCTGGTCATCTTCATGTAGTAATGTCGCCATCTTGTAGTAATGTCCCATCCTGGTCCCCTTCTTGTAGTAATGTCCCCATCCTGGTCATCTTCATGTAGTAATGTCCCCATCCTGGTCCTCTTCATGTAGTAATGTCGCTATCTTGTAGTAATGTCCCCATCCTGGTCATCTTCATGTAGTAATGTCGCCATCTTGTAGTAATGTCCCATCCTGGTCCCCTTCTTGTAGTAATGTCCCCATCCTGGTCCTCTTCTTGTAGGAATGTCGCCATCTTGTAGTAATGTCCCCATCCTGGTCATCTTCATGTAGTAATGTCCCCATCCTGGTCCTCTTCATGTAGTAATGTCGCTATCTTGTAGTAATGTCCCCATCCTGGTCCTCTTCATGTAGTAATGTCCCCATCCTGGTCCTCTTCATGTAGTAATGTCGCTATCTTGTAGTAATGTCCCCATCCTGGTCCTCTTCTTGTAATAATGTCCCCATCCTGGTCATCTTCATGTAGTAATGTCGCCATCCTGGTCCTCTTCATGTAGTAATGTCGCCATCTTGTAGTAATGTCCCCATCCTGGTCCTCTTCTTGTAATAATGTCCCCATCCTGGTCCTCATCATGTAGTAATGTCCCCATCCTGGTCCTCTTCTTGTAGTAATGTCCCCATCCTGCTCCTCTTCTTGTAGTAATGTCCCCATCCTGGTCCTCTTCTTGTAGTAATGTCCCCATCCTGGTCCTCTTCTTGTAATAATGTCCCCATCCTGGTCATCTTCATGTAGTAATGTCCCCATCCTGGTCCTCTTCTTGTAGTAATGTCCCATCCTGGTCCTCTTCTTGTAATAATGTCCCCATCCTGGTCATCTTCATGTAGTAATGTCCCCATCCTGGTCCTCTTCTTGTAATAATGTCCCCATCCTGGTCCTCTTCTTGTAATAATGTCCCCATCCTGGTCATCTTCTTGTAATAATGTCCCCATCCTGGTCATCTTCATGTAGTAATGTCGCCATCTTGTAGTAATGTCTCATCCTGGTTCCCTTGTAGTAATGTTCTCATCCTGATGCTCTTTTGTAGTAATGTCCTCAATCTGGTCTCTCTTGTTTTTGAAGTAATGTGCCATTTTACAAACATACACAGACAGACACACACACTTTTCTCATCTGTCCTCCATTCCCTCGGTGTCATCTTTCCTCGCAGGCACTGTGGAAAACTTAACGACACCGCGATGCAGTTCAGGGTGTTGCCGCTTTATGTGTCCTGGGCGCCGCTCAGCTCTCAAGCTCTCAGGGCCGCTTTACACACACAGATATCTGTGACCAACTTCTGAACAGATCTCTGGTTGCAGTGAAATCATGGACACATTGTTACATTTTGTGGCTGTGTACAAATGTAACAATGTGTCCATGATTTCACTGCAACCAGAGATCTGTTCAGAAGTTGGTCACAGATATGTGTGTGTAAAGCGGCCCTCAGTCTCCGCTAAGATCAAAATTGCACATGCGTGAGGTTGCTTTACGGCAGCTCATCACACTGTAAAGCTACCTCGCACATGCGCAATGCGCTGTCCTCTACACCCATATGGGTGTACTGACGTCAGTATAGCCGGATATGACGCGATTAGCATCATGTCGGCTATACCACTCATGTAAGAGGATCACTATTGATTAGCACGCCCATCAGGGTGTGAATAATTGAATTACAGGCGGCGATGAGAAGCCGCAGTTCAGCAGGTGCTAAAATCAGTTTTATAAACTTTATAAATATCCATTTTTTATACAAAGGGATGGCTAGAATACATTAATGATGGTGCAGGGACAGGGCTCCGTAAGCTTCTCCATCCTGCAGCATGGTCCTGGGAGCTCCTTAAGCTTCTCTATCCTGCAGAATGGTCCCAGGGAGCTCCTTAAGCTTCTCCATCCTGCAGCATGGTCCTGGGGAGCTCCTTAAGCTTCTCCATCCTGCAGCATGTTCCCGGGGAGCTCCGTAAGCTTCTCCATCCTGCAGCATGGTCCCAGGGAGCTCCTTAAGTTTCTCCATCCTGCAGCATGGTCCCGGGGAGCTTCTTAAGCTTCTCCATCTTGCAGCATGGTCCTGGGGAGCTCCTTAAGCTTCTCCATCCTACAGCATGGTCCTGGGGAGCTCCTTAAGCTTCTCCATCCTGCAGCATGGTCCTGGGGAGCTCCTTAAGCTTCTCCATCCTGCAGCATGTTCCCGGGAGCTCCGTAAGCTTCTCCATCCTGCAGCATGGTCCCAGGGAGCTCCTTAAGCTTCCCCATCCTGCAGCATGGTCCCGGGGAGCTTCTTAAGCTTCTCCATCTTGCAGCATGGTCCTGGGGAGCTCCTTAAGTTCTCCATCTACGCATGGTCCTGGGGAGCTCCTTAAGCTTCTCCATCCTGCAGCATGGTCCCCGGGAGCTCCTTAAGCTTCTCCATCCTGCAGCATGGTCCCGGGAGCTCTTTAAGCTTCTTCATCTGCAGCATGGTCCCAGGGAGCTCCTTAAGCTTCTCCATCCTGCAGCATGGTCCTGGGGAGCTCCTTAAGCTTCTCCATCCTGCAGCATGGTCCGGGAGCTCCTTAAGCATGTTCCCGGGAGCTCCGTAAGCTTCTCCATCCTGCAGCATGGTCCCAGGGAGCTCCTTAAGCTTCCCATCCTGCAGCATGGTCCTGGGAGCTTCTTAGCTTCTCCATCTTGCAGCATGGTCCTGGGGAGCTCCTTAAGCTTCTCCATCCTACAGCATGGTCCTGGGGAGCTCCTTAAGTTTCTCCATCCTGCAGCATGGTCCCCAGGAGCTCCTTAAGCTTCTCCATCCTGCAGCATGGTCCCCGGGAGCTCCTTAAGCTTTTTCATCCTGCAGCATGGTCCCAGGGAGCTCCTTAAGCTTCCCATCTGGAGCATGATCCGGGGAGCTCCTTAAGCTTCCCATCCTGCAGCATGGTCCCATGTGAGCTCCTTAAGCTTCTCTCCATCTTGCAGCATGGTCCTGGGGAGCTCCTTAAGTTCTCCATCCTGCAGCATGGTCCGGGAGCTCCCTAGCTTCCCCACCTTGCAGCATGGTCCTGTGAGATCTTGTCACTTTTCTTAGTTGCATTTACAGAGAGCTGAAGCTGCTTCTCTTCTGCATGATTATGGAACGCTTCAGCATTTGTCTCTGTCATGGACCAAATTCAAGGGCAGGCTTCTGCTGCTTCTCTGCACACTGTTGCACATTTTTTTGGCGCTCCCGCTGCTTGTCTTCATTGCTCAGTCGTGGGGACCTCTACTGCTTCTCTGCGTTGCATGGTCATGGATCGCTATGCCAATTCTCTCCATTGCAGGCACAGGAGGATTTCTGCTGCTTTTTTCCATTGAAGACGCAGGGGGATTCCTGGTGGCAGGGATTTCCTGCTTTATTATAGTTGCTCGTTATCTAGCAGATGAAAGGTCACATAGTTACTCATTATGTGGAGGCACACCTTCCTCCAGGGCCAGAGTCCGCACACAGCCCTGCGCACCTCTGTATGGGAGGCCCGGTGTGTGCCGTGGTTCCGGGTAATCCGTGCTCTTGGACTGATCTGACATAACTGCAGGTTGATCATCCTCTGCATGGCCATGGGATCTGCCGTGAGCTGTAGGTCAGGCAGACGGAAACGGACTGCGTCCTCCCTGAGGTCTGTACCCCCAGAGAGCTGTTTGGACATTAATGCAGCTACAGAGGAGGAGCTGATGACTCTGCCAGGTGTATCCCGGGCATTAGCGCAAAGTATCACAGCGCATCGCCGCAAGATCCATGGCTTCCGCCGTGTAGAGGATTTGGCTCTTGTCACAGGAGTGGGAGCAGAACTGATGCTGGAGCTACGACCGGAGATTCAAGTGGGAAATAGCGCCCCCAATGGAGGAGAGAGTAACAAGGAGTAACTGGAAGGTTGGTGTCCATACTACTGCCGGAAAACCTGGGCACATACAGTGGATGTGAGCGGGGTGGGTGCAGACTCCAGCCATTATACCCTGTAGCTTAGCTCCACATCTATCTCCATTCTAACACATGAAGGCCACTGACAAGCCCTAAACCCTGTCTGAATGCTTGGATATGAATATAATAATTATATATAATGGCTATAGTAACGTTGTTCAGTCCCTGCTGCGGACGATTGCGTGCTGCGATGGAAAGGTGTACAGTAACATTTTATATGCATTATGTAAAAACTCACGTTGGATTCAGCCTGCAGTATAAAGAAAACCATAATGGAGATTGCCTGTGTATAGGTGGAAGCATGTACAGACCTTGGAGAGATGTTCTTACGTGGACATTCTATTAATGGACGGAGCTATGAAAAGATGCTGCTGGTGCCGGACCAGCCACCAGGATTCCTGACGCATCTTTCCACAACGATATAATGTGCATTTCAATATGTCATGAGTGCATTGATTAATAAAATCCCCCATGATGTAGGATTGACCCATCAGATCCGATTACTATCAGACCAGAGGTTAGAGCCACACTATGAGCCGCTCCAACCACATGTTTAGAGTAACCAGATCCTGCGCTGATACAACGTCCAACCAGGCACACAGTGGCTCTAAACAATAAATGATGGTCGGACGAACCCTCCAAATTCAGTGACCAAATTAACGAACATTAGATGTTTACATGTTACCTTGTAGAGAATGGTATGTACCAAAGTAAGCTGCGGCCTGGAGGGCACAGGGGAGTAGTGAGAAAAAGGAGGGTGGAAGTGGCAGGAGAGAGTGACAGGGGGCACTGGGAAAGAGTGGGCTGGAGGCGGTAGGAAAAAGGGCCAGGGGGCGCTGGGAACGAGATGGCTGGAGGTGGCAGGAGAGAGGGCCAGGGGGCACTGGGAAAGAGAAGGCTGGAGGTGGCAGGAGACAGGGACAGGGGGCACTGGGAAAGAGAAATCTGGAGGCAGCAGGAAAGGGACAGGAGGCACTGGGAAAGAGAAGGCTGGAGGCGGCAGGAGAGAGGGCCAGGGGGCACTGGGAAAGAGAAGGCTGGAGGCGGCAGGAGAGAGGGCCAGGGGGCACTGGGAAAGAGAAATCTGGAGGCGGCACGAAAGGGACAGGAGGCACTGGGAAAGAGAAGGCTGGAGGTGGCAGGAGAGAGGGACAGGGGAGCACTGGGAAAGTGAAGGCAGGAGGCGGAAGGAGAAAGGGACAGTGGGAACTGGGAAAGAGAAGGCTGGAGGCGGCAGGAGAGAGGGACAGGGGGCACTGGGAAAGAGAAGGCTGGATGCGTCAGGAGAGAGGGTCAGGGGGCACTGGGAAAGTGAAGGCAGGAGGCGGCAGGAGAAAGGGACAGTGGGAACTGGGAAAGAGAAGGCTGTATGCGGCAGGAGAGAGGGCCAGGGGGCACTGGGAAAGAGAAGGCTGGAGGCAGCAGGAGAGAGGGACAGGAGGCACTGGGAAAGAGAAGGCTGTAGGCGGCAGGAGAGAGGGACAGGGGGCGGCAAAAGAAAGGGACAGGGAGAACTGGGAAAGAGAAGGCTGTATGCGGCAGGAGAGAGGGACAGGGGGCACTGGGAAAGAGAAGGCTGGATGCGTCAGAAGAGAGGGACAGGGGGCACTGGGAAAGAGAAGGCTGGATGCGTCAGGAGAGAGGGACATGGGGCACTGGGAAAGAGAAGGCTGGAGGTGGCAAGAGAGAGGGACATGGGGCACTGGGAAAGAGAAGGCTGGAGGTGGCAAGAGAGAGGGACAGGGGGCACTGAGAAAGAGAAGGCTGGAGGCGGCAGGAGAGAGGGACAGGGGGCACTGGGAAAGTGAAGGCAGGATGCGTCAGGAGAGAGGGACATGGGGCACTGGGAAAGAGAAGGCTGGAGGTGGCAAGAGAGAGGGACAGGGGGCACTGAGAAAGAGAAGGCTGGAGGCGGCAGGAGAGAGGGACAGGGGGCACTGGGAAAGTGAAGGCAGGAGGCAGCAGGAGAAAGGGACAGGGAGAACTGGGAAAGAGAAGGCTGTATGCGTCAGGAGAGAGGGACAGGGGGCACTGGGAAAGAGAAGGCTGTATGCGTCAGGAGAGAGGGACAGGGGGCACTGGGAAAGAGAAGGCTGTATGCGTCAGGAGAGAGGGACAGGGGACACTGGGAAAGAGAAGGCTGGATGCGTCAGGAGAGTGGGACAGGGGAGCACTGGGAAAGAGAAGGCTGTATGTGGCAGGAGAGAGGGACAGGGGGCACTGGGAAAGAGAAGGCTGGAGGTGCCAGGAGAGAGGGACAGGGGACACTGGGAAAGAGAAGGCTGGAGGTAGAAGGAGAGGGGGACAGGGGGCACTGGGAAAGAGGAGGCTGGAGGCAGCAGGAGAGGAGGACAGGGGGCAGTGGGAAAGAGGAGGCTGGATGTGGCAGGAGAGAGGGACAGGGGGCAGTGGGAAAGAGAGGGCTGGAGGTAGCAGGAGAGAGGGACAGGGGACACTGGGAAAGAGAAGGCTGGATGTGGCAGGAGAGAGGGACAGGGGGCAGTGGGAAAGAGAGGGCTGGAGGCAGCAGGAAGGAGGGACAGGGGGCACTGCGAAACAGAAGGCTGTATGCGGCAGGAGAGAGGGACAGGGGGCACTGGGAAAGAGAAGCCTGGAGGCGGCAGGAGGAGAGAGGGACAGAGGGCACTGAGAAAGAGAAGGCTGGGTGGCAGCAGGAGAGGGGGACAGGGGGCACTGGGAAAGAGAAGGCTAGAGGCAGCAGGAAAGGGGGACAGGGGGCACTGGGAAAGAGAAGGCTGCAGGCGTCAGGAGAGAGGGACAGGGGGCACTGGGAAAGAGGAGGCTGGAGGTGGCAGGAGAGAGGGACAGGGGGGCACTGGGAAAGGAAGGCTGTAGGCGTCAGGAGAGAGGGACAGGGGGAACTGGGAAAGAGGAGGCTGGAGGTGGCAGGAGAGAGGGACAGGGGGCACTGGGAAAAAGAAGGCTGGAGGAAGAAACGGGACAGGGGCACTGGGAAAGAGAAGGCTGGAGGCTTCAGGAGAGAGGGACAGGGGGCACTGGGAAAGAGAAGGCTGGAGGTGGCAAGAGAGAGGGACAGGGAGCACTGAGAAAGAGAAGTCTGGAGGTGCAGGAGAGAGGGACAGGGGAGCACTGGGAAAGTGAAGGCAAGAGGCGGAAGGAGAGAGGGACAGGGGGAACTGGGAAAGAGAAGGCTGTATGCGTCAGGAGAGAGGGACAGGGGGCACTGGGAAAGAGAAGGCTGGATGCGTCAGGAGAGAGGGACAGGGGGCACTGGGAAAGAGAAGGCTGGAGGCGGCAGGAGAGAGGGGGGCACTGGGAAAGTGAAGGTAAGATGCGGAAGGAGAGAGGGACAGGGGGCACTGGGAAAGAGAAGGCTGTATGCGTCAGGAGAGAGGGACAGGGGACACTGGGAAAGAGAAGGCTGGATGCGTCAGGAGAGTGGGACAGGGGAGCACTGGGAAAGAGAAGGCTGTATGTGGCAGGAGAGAGGGACAGGGGGCACTGGGAAAGAGAAGGCTGGAGGTGCAGGAGAGAGGGACAGGGGACACTGGGAAAGAGAAGGCTGGAGGTAGAAGGAGAGGGGGACAGGGGGCACTGGGAAAGAGGAGGCTGGAGGCAGCAGGAGAGGAGGACAGGGGGCAGTGGGAAAGAGGAGGCTGGATGTGGCAGGAGAGAGGGACAGGGGGCAGTGGGAAAGAGAGGGCTGGAGGTAGCAGGAGAGAGGGACAGGGGACACTGGGAAAGAGAAGGCTGGATGTGGCAGGAGAGAGGGACAGGGGGCAGTGGGAAAGAGAGGGCTGGAGGCAGCAGGAAGGAGGGACAGGGGGCACTGCGAAACAGAAGGCTGTATGCGGCAGGAGAGAGGGACAGGGGGCACTGGGAAAGAGAAGCCTGGAGGCGGCAGGAGAGAGGGACAGAGGGCACTGAGAAAGAGAAGGCTGGGTGGCAGCAGGAGAGGGGGACAGGGGGCACTGGGAAAGAGAAGGCTAGAGGCAGCAGGAAAGGGGGACAGGGGGCACTGGGAAAGAGAAGGCTGCAGGCGTCAGGAGAGAGGGACAGGGGGCACTGGGAAAGAGGAGGCTGGAGGTGGCAGGAGAGAGGGACAGGGGGCACTGGGAAAGAGAAGGCTGTAGGCGTCAGGAGAGAGGGACAGGGGGAACTGGAAAGAGGAGGCTGGAGGTGGCAGGAGAGAGGGACAGGGGGCACTGGGAAAAAGAAGGCTGGAGGAGAAACGGACAGGGGGCACTGGGAAAGAGAAGGCTGGAGGCTTCAGGAGAGAGGGACAGGGGGCACTGGGAAAGAGAAGGCTGGAGGTGGCAAGAGAGAGGGACAGGGAGCACTGAGAAAGAGAAGTCTGGAGGTGGCAGGAGAGAGGGACAGGGGAGCACTGGGAAAGTGAAGGCAAGAGGCGGAAGGAGAGAGGGACAGGGGGAACTGGGAAAGAGAAGGCTGTATGCGTCAGGAGAGAGGGACAGGGGGCACTGGGAAAGAGAAGGCTGGATGCGTCAGGAGAGAGGGACAGGGGGCACTGGGAAAGAGAAGGCTGGAGGCGGCAGGAGAGAGGGGGGCACTGGGAAAGTGAAGGTAAGATGCGGAAGGAGAGAGGGACAGGGGGAACTGGGAAAGAGAAGGCTGGAGGCGGCAGGAGAGGAGGACGGGGGCAGTGAGAAAGAGAAGGCTGGATGTGGCAGGAGAGAGGGACAGGGGGCACTGGGAAAGAGAAGGCTGGAGGTGGCAGGAGAGACGCTTCCATAGGGACAGGAGGAGTCTATAGGACTACCGACAGAGCCCAAAATAGGAGCCATACAGGTTGTACTTGGCATGCATGTGTTTGGGGGGGTCTCAATATTTATGACCGGCCAAACTTCACCATTAATAACGGTGTCAATGGTGTATATGCCATGCACCACAATGGAGTGTGTTAGGCTCGAAAGTCAACGGAATGTCAGCTGGAATATCACTCAGTCAAAATAAATAGTGATGTAACCCAACCAAAAGCTTGTATAACATTAGCGAGGATCGTTGAAAATGCATGACACTTAATTTAGCTCCAGTCTTGGTCACAGATGTTTTGATCCCTCTACACCAATAGTAAATAGGCGCTACAGCTATCACCCATGATCCAGAAGAGATGGCTCAGGGCACTAACACCAGGGTCCGTATGACCATAGCCCAGACCCGTCAGTGTATAAGTGTGTGGGGACTACCCTCAGCGAATATTGGGCAGGTGAGGCTAGAGGTCAATGATAGGCACCAATGCAGGAAGGCTGAAGCTCCTTCACATCTGGGCATCAGATTGGCCTCTGTATCGATAACCAGCTATGACTCCAGTAAGGTCCAGACAAAGATGAGACAACAATCAGCTCAGATGTGCGAGAAAAGTGGTAAATCCTGTTAGGAAAATAATAACACAACATTGTCCCACAACCACCATCCTATGCACAGCCACAGTCTAACCCCACCCACCCCTTTGAGAACCGGCCGTTACATACACAAAAGATCTCCATCATAGGACCGCCATCCTGAGCACCGCGGCAGTCCAATCCCACCCACCCCTGCGAGAACCGGTCAGTTACATACCGCCATCCTATGCACAGCCGCAGGCTAACCCCACCCACCCCTTTGAGAACCGTCCGTTACATACACAAAAGATCTCCATCATAGGACCTCCATCCTGGGCACAAGGCTAAAGCTAATAAAAAGTCATTGTAAAAAGTTGAGGCTTGTGTGATCCACGTAGAAAAAATCCAGTCATTCGCTGACACCTCGTCCCTAACTAACAAATATCTAAAGAGGCAGCGTCCGAGAGGTCTGGGATAATGCTGCAGAGCTCCTCGTCGCTTAGCTGGTTCATCTCCATGATGTGGTTCAGATGATGGTGATATTTCTCCATGTCCCGCATGAAGTGAGGAAGACGAGTGTACTCCACCTGAGCAAATGGATGAAGTCGCTCCACATCCTCGAAGGCGACCTAGAGAACAGGTAAAGTCAGTAATCCTCGACCAGTAATGTACCCATTGGCGATGTTCTGCCTGTAGTGATGGCTATTACCTTTCCTAGTGAAGTCAGCAGGCGGAAGTCAATGGTGTGGCGGTAACGCAAGATACGTATGATACCGTCTAGGTAGACCTGATCTTTACTGAAGCAGCCTGAAGGAGAGAAAGCATATGCAGAGTCAAGAGGAAAGAGAGGATATAGGGTAAGGTGAACAACCAGTACGAAAGAAAGCAGAGAATCAAGTGCAAAACTACTAAGAGAAAAAGCACATGCAGGGTCAGGAACAAATGGTAAAAAGGTACAGGTACACAACCAGCAAGAGAGAAAGCATACAGAGAATCAGGCACACAACCGGTAATAGAGAAAGCATAGAGAGAGTCAGGCACACAACCGGTAATAGAGAAAGCATAGAGAGAGTCAGGCACACAACCGGCAAGAGAGAAAGAATACAGAGAGTCAGGCACACAACCGGTAAGAGAGAAAGCATACATAGAGTCAGGCACACAACCGGTAATAGAGAAAGCATACAGAGAGTCAGGCACACAACCGGTAAGAGAGAAAGAATACAGAGAGTCAGGCACACAACCGGTAAGGGAGAAAGCATACAGAGAGTCAGGCACACAACCGGTAATAGAGAAAGCATAGAGAGAGTCAGGCACACAACCGGTAATAGAGAAAGCATAGAGAGAGTCAGGCACACAACCGGCAAGAGAGAAAGAATACAGAGAGTCAGGCACACAACCGGTAAGAGAGAAAGCATACATAGAGTCAGGCACACAACCGGTAATAGAGAAAGCATACAGAGAGTCAGGCACACAACCGGTAAGAGAGAAAGAATACAGAGAGTCAGGCACACAACCGGTAAGGGAGAAAGCATACAGAGAGTCAGGCACACAACCGGTAATAGAGAAAGCATAGAGAGAGTCAGGCACACAACCGGTAAGAGAGAAAGAATACAGAGAGTCAGGCACACAACCGGTAATAGAGAAAGCATACAGAGTCAGGCACACAACCGGTAATAGAGAAAGCATACAGAGAGTCAGGCAGATAAATGGTACTTAAGAAAGCATTTTGGAGAGTCAGGTACACAATCGGTAAGAGAGAAAGCATAGAGAGAGTTAGGTGCACAACCGGAAAGAGAGAAAGCATAGAGAGAGCAGGGCACACAACTGCTAAGCGAGAAAGCATACGGAGAGTCAAGGCACACAACCGGTAAGAGAGAAAGCATACACAGAGTCAGGCACACAACCGGTAAGAGAGAAAGCATACAGAGAGTCAGGCACGCAACCGGTAAAGAGAGAAAGCATAGAGAGGGTCAGGCACACAACTGGCAAGAGAGAAAGCATAGAGAGAGTCAGGCACACAACTGGTAAATAAGAAAGCGTATGAAGAGTCAGGCAGAAAAATGGGAAAAGTATATAGAGAGTCAGGCAGATAACCGGTAAGAGAGAAAGCATACATAGAGTCAGGCACACAACCGGTAATAGAGAAAGCATACAGAGAGTCAGGCACACAACCGGTAAGAGAGAAAGAATACAGAGAGTCAGGCACACAACCGGTAAGGGAGAAAGCATACAGAGAGTCAGGCACACAACCGGTAATAGAGAAAGCATAGAGAGAGTCAGGCACACAACCGGTAAGAGAGAAAGAATACAGAGAGTCAGGCACACAACCGGTAATAGAGAAAGCATACAGAGTCAGGCACACAACCGGTAATAGAGAAAGCATACAGAGAGTCAGGCAGATAAATGGTACTTAAGAAAGCATTTTGGAGAGTCAGGTACACAATCGGTAAGAGAGAAAGCATAGAGAGAGTTAGGTGCACAACCGGAAAGAGAGAAAGCATAGAGAGAGCAGGGCACACAACTGCTAAGCGAGAAAGCATACGGAGAGTCAAGGCACACAACCGGTAAGAGAGAAAGCATACACAGAGTCAGGCACACAACCGGTAAGAGAGAAAGCATACAGAGAGTCAGGCACGCAACCGGTAAAGAGAGAAAGCATAGAGAGGGTCAGGCACACAACTGGCAAGAGAGAAAGCATAGAGAGAGTCAGGCACACAACTGGTAAATAAGAAAGCGTATGAAGAGTCAGGCAGAAAAATGGGAAAAGTATATAGAGAGTCAGGCAGATAACCGGTAAGAGAGAAAGCATACAGAGAGTCAGGCGCATAACTTGTAAGAGAGAGAGAGTCAGGTGCTCAACCAGGAAGAGAGAAAGCATAAAGAGAGCCAGGCAGACAACCGGTAAGAGAGAAAGAATACAGAGAGTCAGGCACACAACCGGTAATAGAGAAAGCATACAGAGAGTCAGGCACACAACTGGTAATAGAGAAAGCATACAGAGAATCAAGCACACAACCGGTAAGAGAGAAAGCATACAGAGAGTAAGGGACACAAACGGTAAGAGAGAAAGCATACAGAGAGTCAGGTACACAACCGGTAAGAGAGAAAGCACAGAGAGAGTCAGGCGCATAACTTGTAAGAGAGAGAGAGAGAGAGTCAGGTGCTCAACCATGAAGAGAGAAAGCATAAAGAGAGTCAGGCAGACAACCGGTAAGAGAGAAAGAATACAGAGAGTCAGGCACACAACCGGTAATAGAGAAAGCATACAGAGAGTCAGGCACACAATTGGTAAATAAGAAAGCGTATGAAGAGTCAGGCAGAAAAATGGGAAACGTATATAGAGAGTCAGGCAGACAACCGGTAAGAGAGAAAGCATACAGAGAGTCAGGCACACAACCGGTAAGAGAGAAAGCATATAGAGAGTCAGGCGCATAACTTGTAAGAGAGAGAGAGCGTGAGTCAGGTGCTCAACCAGGAAGAGAGAAAGCATAAAGAGAGTCAGGCACACAACCGGTAAGAGAGAAAGAATACAGAGAGTCAGGCACACAACCGGTAAGAGAGAAAGCATACAGAGAGTCAGGCAAACAACCGGTAAGAGAGAAAGCATACAGAGAGTCAGGCACACTACCGGTAATAGAGAAAGCATACAGAGAGTCAGGCACACTACCGGTAATAGAGAAAGCATACAGAGAGTCAGGCACACAACTGGTAATAGAGAAAGCATACAGAGAGTCAGGCAAACAACTGGTAATAGAGAAAGCATACAGAGAGTCAAGGCACACAACTGGTAATAGAGAAAACATACATTTGGTGAGACAGGCAATTAGTAAGAGGAAAAGCATACCTAGACAACTCTAGCCTCGAGCTCATACTAGTCTGCCACATTCATTCTAGTTCCATCAAGGATTTACTAAAAGACTTTCCAATGTGTTGTTACTTTCTAAGCAATATGCCCTATCTGACTATTCTGACTACAATTATTACCACATCAGAAGCAGAGTGGAGTCAACCACGTCATCTCTATTGATGCCTGTCGGGACAAGCTAGCACAATCGGCAGGTATTGCAGACATGATTGCCCCACTCATCGCTCCATTTGGAATTGCAAAGAATTGATATAACACTTCAACAATTGGATGCAGAATACAGACAACAAAGCATGAACATCTGCTGAAGCCAAACAAAGAGAATTTTGTTTACGTACCGTAAATTCTTTTTTCTTTAGTCATCAATGGGAGACCCAGACAATGGGGTTTAGGGCTCTGCCCTCCGGAGGTCACACTAGGTACTACAAGTTTGTAGACACCGCCTCCTCCGCTTATAAACCCCCACCGTAGGAGACATCCTCAGTTTAGTCCATAAGCTGCGAGGAGAAATTAAACCACACCCGAAACATCGGGAAGAATGCCGTGCACAGACGGTTCAACAACCCGGCAAACACTGTCTCAACAGAGAACAGAACAAGTGCAAAATATGCAACGGAACAACTGGGTGGGTGCTGGGTCTCCCATTGATGACTAAAGAAAAAAGAATTTACGGTACGTAAACAAAATTCTCTTTTTTCTGGTCGTCATAATGGGAGACCCAGACAATGGGGATGTCCTAAAGCAATACCCCAGGGCGGGAAGAGTTCCTCAACAAGACGGATAATACACGGTCCCCCTTAAAGGTGGGCAACCGCCGCCTGGAGGACCCGCCTGCCCAAACTTGCGTCCGCAGAGGCATGGGCATGCACCATATAGTGCTTTGAGAAAGTGTGCAGGCTGGACCAGGTGGCCGCCTGACACACCTGTAGAGCAGATGCTCGATGTCGCAAGGCCCATGAGGCACCTACAGCTCTAGTAGAGTGTGCCTTCAACCCAACCGGGAGAGGCAAACCAGACGACCGGTATGCCTCCTGAATGGGCGCCTTGATCCATCTGGCCAAGGTCGACTTCGAAGCCGCGGACCCCTTACAGCGACCCATCGTGAGGACAAATAAGGAATCCGAACTCCTAAAGGAGGCGGTCCTGGACACATAAATGCGTATAGCTCTCACGAGATCCAAAGTATGGAGGTCGCGCTCAACCTGATGAACGGGAGCGGGGCAAAATGATGGGAGAACAATCTCCTGGTTTAGGTGGAAAGTTGAAACCACCTTCGGCAAGAATTCAGGCCGCGGGCGCAACACCACCTTGTCTTGGTGAACCACCAGAAAGGGAGATTTGCACGAAAGTGCAGCCAATTCTGAGACCCGTCTCAGAGACGTAATCGCCACCAGAAAGACCACCTTCTGGGACAGACGAGAGAGAGAGACTTCTCTCAGTGGCTCAAACGGCGGTTTCTGCAGTGCCGCCAGGACCATGTTTAGGTCCCAAGGGTCCAGAGGTCGTCTATAGGGCGGAACCACCCGAGACACCCCCTGCAGAAATTGACGTACCTTCGGGAGGAGCGCCAAGCGCCTGTCAAATAACACTGAAAGGGCTGATACTTGACCTTTCAGAGAGCCAAGGGATAATCCCAACTCCAACCCCGACTGTAGGAAGGCCAACAATGTCGGGATAGACAAAGGCCACGGTGAGCGGCCACCAGAGGCACACCAGGTAAAAAAGATTCTCCACGTTCTGTGGTATATCTTCCTGGAAACAGGTTTCCTTGCCCGATTCATAGTGGCAACCACTGTAGGAGAGAAACCTCTGGATGTCAGCAGCCAGGCCTCAAGAGCCATGCAGTCAATCTGAGGGCCCTGGAATTGAGGTGGAAGAATGGGCCTTGCGCGAGTAGATCTGCGCGTTCTGGAAGAGCCCACCTGTGTCCGCCTGACAGTTGCCACAGGTCCGGGTACCAAGACCTCCTGGGCCAATCTGGAGCCACTAGAATGGCCACTCTGCATTCTGTCCTGATCTTCCACAGGACCCTGGGAATCAGAGCCAGAGGTGGAAACACATATGGCAGCTGAAAGCTGGACCAGCTCAGGATCAGGGCGTCCGCCCCCAGAGACTGGGGATCCCAAGATCTCGCCATGTATTGGGGCACCTGATGATTCAGCCGTGAGGCCATCAGATCCACGTCCGGAGTGCCCCACCTGCCGCAGATGTCCCGGAAGACGTCTGGATGTAGGGACCACTCTCCGGCGTCCATCCCCTGTCGGCTCAGATAGTCGGCCTCCCAGTTCTCGACCCCTGGGATGTGAACTGCGGAGATCAGGCAGCCGTTTTCCTCCACCCAGAGTAGAATGCGGTGGACTTCGGCGAGGGCCTGAGCACTTCTGGTCCCTCCCTGATGATTTATGTAGGCGACGGCCGTCGCATTGTCGGACTGTACCCGAATGGGTTGTCCTGACAGGAATTTCTGAAACGCCAGTAGCGCCAGATAGACCGCCTTGATCTCCAGCACGTTGATCTGCAACGCCGACTCCGACTGAGTCCAGAGGCCTTGAGCCCTGTGGTGCAAGAACACCGCCCCCCAGCCCTTCAGACTGGCGTCGGTGGTCACCACTAACCACGACGGTTTTAGGAAGGACCGGCCCCGTGACAGGTGATGTGGCTGGAGCCACCACTGTAGAGAGTCCCTGGTTGGTTGTGACAGTGTCACCAGCCGGTTCAGAGAGATCGTCCTCTTGTCCCATCTGCGAAGAATCTCCAGCTGGAGAGGACGGAGGCGAAACTGTGCGAACGGCACCGCCTCTATCGCCGCTACCATGCGACCCACCAGTCTCATCAATACCCGTAGGGATGACTGTGGAGACAGGAGGACATTCTGCACTCCTGATTGGATCGCAAGCTGCTTGGCTTGAGGTAGGGACACCAGGGCCGAGTCCGTGTGGAAGTCCATGCCCAGATATGTCAATGACTGGGTCGGAACCAGGGTCGACTTTTGAATGTTGATAAGCCACCCGAACCGTTCCAGAGACTTCATGGTCACCTCCAGGCTCACCCGACAAAGGTCTTCCGAAGGCGCCCTGACCAACAGGTCGTCCAAATAGGGTATGACGGCGTGTCCCTGCGCATGCAGGAGAGCCATCATGGAGGCCATCACCTTTGTGAACACCCGTGGTGCCGAGGCTAGCCCGAATG
Source organism: Allobates femoralis (assembly GCA_033576535.1). Lineage (NCBI taxonomy): Eukaryota > Metazoa > Chordata > Amphibia > Anura > Aromobatidae > Allobates > Allobates femoralis. The sequence continues at coordinate 137,294,963 of JARQOC010000010.1, forward strand.
GCAGTGCCACAAATTGGAAGTGCTCTTCCCCCACTGCGAATCTCAACCAGCGCTGATGAGCTGGTGCAATGGGAACGTGAAGGTAAGCGTCCCTGATATCGATGGACGCTAGGAAGTCTCCCTGTGACACAGCCGCGATCACGGAGCGCAGTGATTCCATGCGGAACTTCCGGACCAACACGTGACGGTTGAACAACCTGAGGTCCAAAACCGGGCGAAAAGAGCCGTCCTTCTTTGGGACAATAAATAGGTTGGAGTAAAAACCCCTGAACCTCTCTTCCATGGGCACAGGGACCACCACTCCGTCTCTGCGGAGCCCCTCCAACACCAGGTGAAAAGCCTGAGCCTTTTCTGGAGATGGAACCGACCGATGGAATCGGGATATCGGTTTTGACGTAAGCTCTATCCTGTACCCTCGCGAGATCACGTCTCGAACCCACTGATCTTGAATGTGAAGAAGCCACTTGTCCTGAAAGCAAGACAGGCGGCCCCCCACCTGTGGGGAGGCAGGATGAGAGAGCGAGTCATGTCGAGGCGGGCTTGGGGGTGGCAGCCGCTGCCCCCGCCGGCTTCTTCTGACGACTCTTGGAACGCCACTGAGTAGCAGGCTTGCCCCCTCGGTCTGAGCGAGTGGACGTCGTTGATGACTGTGAACCGGAGCGAAAGGACCACTGCTTAGGGTTCCTTTTCACGGTGTACCGTGGCTTAGGCTTATTCTGCGGGATCTTAGACTCAGCAGAATCCTTTATCAATTTGTCCAGTTCGGTGCCAAAAAGCCTGTCACCAGCGAACGGAAGATTTTGTAAAATCTTCTTAGATGTGGCATCTGAGTCCCAAAGACGCAGCCACAACAGCCTGCGGATCGCAATTGCATTGGCCGAGGCCACAGCAGAGCGAGTGGAAGTTTCCAAAGATGCCGTCCTGGCATAGTCCGCATAGGCCCTTGCTCTCTCAGTGAGCGCTAGGACCTCTGGACTGGACCTAGCTAGATCAGTGATACCATCCAAACAGATAGTGATCGCTTGTAGGGTCCAGACTGCGGCAAAATTAGGGGCAAACGAAGACCCCACAGCCTCATAGGAAGACTTGGCGAGTTGCTCGACCTGTCTATCAGTAGCATCCTTCAATGAGGAGCTATCAGAGGCAGAAAACAAGGAGCGCGCAGCAATCCTAGTCATGGAAGCATCCACTTTGGGAGACTGCGACCATTCCTGGAGCGCCTCCTGGGGAAAGGGAAAGCGATTGTCCTTAGTCTTACGGACATAACGCCGCCCAGGATGCAACCTGGGAGCTTTAATCACCCTTCCGAAATTAGTGTGGTCCATGAAGGAGCCACTTGGTCTAGCCTCTGGCCGCAGCCATTGATAGACCTCCTTGGGGTGTACAGTCACCTCCTCAGGAGGAGTGACAAGACGCAATGTCTCATTGATGGAGGACACCAGATCCTCCACCCCATCTGGAGGTTCAGACATAGACCCGAGAGTAGAACCCCCATCATCTTCCTCACCATCAGAGGAACGCTCCTCCTCAGAGAGAGTCTGGAGCTCAGGAGAAGCCTCACGAGCTCGCTTAGGGGTCTTACGGCAGAAGTAAGAGACACCCGGGGGTAACTAGGAGGAGTAGCTGGGTTCTCCAGTCTCCTATGCAGTGCCTCCAGGGTTTGCGACATGGAGGACATCTGGGACAGCAGAGATTCATTAATCTTGTTCTGCGTTTCCCATGGCCCTGGGATCACCTGAACCTCAGGGTATAATCCCGGATTTGCAGACTCAGTAGTAGCAGACCGGGCCTCTGGGCGTCCGCAGTTATTGCAGGACCCCTCCACCAGTGTCCCGTTGCATGTAATACAGGCAATGGAGACCACCGCCGCCTTAGCAGCATGCTTCCCAACTGAGGACATCTCCACAGTGAGGGGAATATAAGCCAAAGTTCACAAACAAACCGGGAATCCCGGTGGCTTACCGACCGCAGTAAAGCGGTAGGAGGAAGCGGTGTGTGTGTGTGACCTCCGCGAGTTCCGGTCTCCCTTGTAAGTGCAGACACGCGCTGCCGTCAGATCCCAGCCGGGAAGTGAGGGAGAAGATGGCCGCCGACAGTGAAGATGTGGGCGGAGCCTGGAACACGCGGGAAGAACACACAACACGCCCAGCGGTGATGTCACCACAAGGGCTGCCTCCTCCTCCTCCAGGCTGCCTCCGCAATGGAGGTGCCGGAGCCCGCAGCGCGGGAAAAGAGTGTGAATATCACCGCACACACACTCAGACTGCATGTACATACAAAACACCCGCAGTCTACAGCCTCAGCCCCTGTGAGACACAGGGCGGTCAGCCAGGGCGACCGCAGCACAGGGTCACCGCCAGAACCGCGGACCCGAGGGTAACCGCGCGGTCTGAGTGTCCTGACACCACAGTGACAGACACTACCCCCAGGCACACAGGAGACACACCAGGTGCCTCAGTGCCGGTCCGGTCTGTAAGCACCTTTAGGGAGGCCTCGGACGGGGGTACAGCACCAGTCCGGAGTGTAAGCACCATTTAGGGAGGCCTCGGACTGGGCTGGCTCCGTCCGGTCTGTAAGCACCATTTAGGGAGGCCTCGGACGGAGCGGAGCTGTGCAAGGCTCCAGGCTCCCCCTTACCAGAGCCTCCATGGAGGGATGGAAAGGAAAGAGCGCGACAGCGTACCGGGAGAACACTGAAGTGTCCAGGCTAAAAGCCCTCCGGTACCTCCACCAGCGTGTTCCGCAGAGGGTGAGCGGGGAGGCTGTCGGGGGTCCCGAGCGGGACCATTTTACCTTGTCTTCATACGCCATCACGTAAGCTGTGAGAATGCAGTGAAGTGCAAGCAAAGCGTGATCCTCCGAGCACACTAAGTTTAAAACTGAGGATGTCTCCTACGGTGGGGGTTTATAAGCGGAGGAGGCGGTGTCTACAAACTTGTAGTACCTAGTGTGACCTCCGGAGGGCAGAGCCCTAAACCCCATTGTCTGGGTCTCCCATTATGACGACCAGAAAAATATAATCTCCACACGTAACATATCTCTGAGACATGCCATCCATATGATCAGAAGATTAGTTATGCTCGAAAAGTAGCATCACAACTACAAGATAACTGTAATCACAGGGCGAGTGCTGGGACACCACGTTGTAAGGTCTCACCTGGTTGTCCCGTGTCCTTCTGGCCCCTCTTGGTGCGCACACAGTACTCCCACCGCACAGCGGGGTCCTCTACAAACTGATGCAGGTCATTAAACAACGTGACAAAGCTGCAGGTGGCAGCATGACTGACAGCATAATAAAGGAGGGCAGCACGCCACAAGTATGGGTGCTTCCGGTACAGCACGCTGTGGAGGCTGGCCAGGCCTTCTTCTGTGGGGTTGGCTGGCTTTAATCCAAACTGTTTGCGGTTTTCTGTCCCATGCCAGGACTGCAGAGCGTCATTCACTCCTCGCAAGTAATGGGTCCCTGAAGAGAGAGTAAAAAAAAAGTCCTGTTCATTTCCAAGGTAGTGAGCTATGGGGTTACAAGCTTCCACCTGAATGGAGGACACCCCCACTACCACGTGGAGAGCAGTCTAGTGGGGAGGATGCCCCCACTACCACCTGGAGGGCATTCTAGTAGAGCAAACACCCTCACTACCACCTGGAGGGCAGTCTAGTGGAGAGGAAGCCCCCACTACCACCTAGAGGGCAGTCTAGTGGAGAGGATGCCCCCACTACCACCTGGAGGGCAGTCTAGTGGAGAGGATGCCCCCACTACCACCTGGAGGGTAGTCTAGTGGAGAGGAAGCCCCCACTACCACCTAGAGGGCAGTCTAGTGGAGAGGATGCCCCCACAACCACCTGGAGGGCAGTCTAGTGGAGAGGATGCCCCACTACCACCTGGAGGGCAGTATAGTAGAGCAAACACCCTCACTACCGCCTAGAGGGCAGTCTAGTGGAGAGGATGCCCCCACTACCACCTGGAGGGCAGTGTAGTGGGGAGAACACCCCAACTACCGCCTAGAGGGCAGTCTAATGGAGAGGACGCCCCCACTACCACCTGGAGGGCAGTCTAGTGGAGAGGACACCCCCACTACCACCTAGAGGGCAGTCTAATGGAGAGGACGCCCCCACTACCACCTGGAGGGCAGTCTAGTGGAGAGGATGCCCCCACTACCACCTGGAGGGCAGTCTAGTAGAGCAAACACCTCACTACCACCTGGAGGGCAGTCTAGTAGAGAGGATGCCGCCACTACCACCTGGAGGGCAGTCTAGCTAGAGGAATGCCCCCACTACCACCTGGAGGGCATTCTAGTAGAGCAAACACCCTCACTACCACCTGGAGGGCAGTCTAGTAGAGAGGACGCCCCCACTACCACCTGGAGAGCAGTTTAGTGAGTGACAGCCCCCACTACCACCTGGAGGGCAGTCTAGTGGAGAGGAACGCCCCACTACCACCTGAAGGCAGTTAGTGGGGAGAACACCCCCACTACCGCCTAGAGGGCAGTCTAGTGGAGAGGACGCCCCCACTACCACCTGAGGGCAGTCTAATGGAGAGGACGCCCCCACTACCACCTGAGAGGGCAGTCTAGTGGAGAGGATGCCCCCACTACCACCTGGAGGGCAGTCTAGTGGAGAGGAAGCCCCCACTACCACCTGGAGGGCAGTCTAGTGGAGAGGAAGCCCCCACTACCACCTGGAGGGCAGTCTAGTGGAGAGGAAGCCCCACTACCACCTGGAGGGCAGTCTAGTAGAGGAAGCCCACTACCACCTGGAGGGCAGTCTAGTGAAGAGGAAGCCCCACTACCACCTGGAGGGCAGTCTAGTGAGAGGGAAGCCCCCACTACCACCTGGAGGGCAGTCTAGTGGAGAGACGCCCCCACTACCACCTGGAGGGCAGTCTAGTGGGAGAGCCCACTACACTGAGGCAGCTATGAAGACACCCCCCACTACCGACCTGGAGGGCAGACTAGTGGCGAGGACACCTCCACTACCACCTGGAGGGCAGTCTAGTAGAGAGGACACCCCCACTAACACCTGGAGGGCAGTCTAATGGAGAGGACGCCCCCACTAACACCTGGAGGGCAGTCTAGTAGAGAGGACACCCCCACTACCACCTGGAGGGCAGTCTAGTGGCGAGAACACCCCCACTACCACCTGGAGGGCAGTCTAGTGGCGAGGACACCCCCACTACCAACTGGCTGCTTCACAGATCAGCCATAAAGATGTTTTTGCTGCATTTTTCAGGCAAAAACCCAAAGTGCCTAAAGGACAGCAGCAAAGCACCATAGAAATAGCAGCTGGTTACGTCCACAGACTGCTCTACACTTATCAAATAAATAAAACACAGTAAAATAATCAAAGACATAAAATCTCAATGGAGAAAGTGTGTGTGATGGAAGGTGAAAGCCTGCAACCTTTACGACCTGAACCCTGTATGGCCTGCAACCTGTACGATCTGAACCCTGTACGGCCTGAACCCTGTATGGCCTGCAACCTGTACGATCTGAACCCTGTACGGCCTGCAACCTGTACGGCCTGAACCCTGTATGGCTTGCAACCTGTACGATCTGAACCCTGTACGGCCTGCAACCTGTATGGCCTGAACCCTGAACGGCCTGCAACCTGTTCTGTCTGAGCACTGTATGGCCTGAACCCTGAACAGCCTGAACCCTATATGGCCTGTAACCTGTACGGCCTGAACCCTGTATGGCCTGCAACCTGTACGGCATGAACCCTGTATGACCAGCAACCTGAACGGCCTGAACCCTGTATGGCCTGCAACCTGTACGGCCTGAACCCTGTATGGCCTGCAACCTGTACGGCCTGAACCCTGTACGGCCTGAACCCTGTACGGCCTGAACCCTGTACGGCCTGAACCCTGTACGGACTGAACCCTGTACGGACGACGTGACAACCCTGTATGGCCTGCAACTTGTATGGCCTGAACTCTGTACGGCCTGCAACCTGTACGGCCTGAACCCTGTACGGCCTGAACCCTGTACGGCCTGAACCCTGTAGGCCTGAACCCTGTACGGCCTGCAACCTGTACGGCCTGAACCCTGTACGGCCTGAACCCTGTACGGCCTGAGCCCTGTACGGCCTGAACCCTGTACGGCCTGAGCCCTGTACGGCCTGAACCCTGTACGGACTGCTAACTGTAAGGCCTCCTTTGCACCATGTTTTCAGTACATCAGTACATGTGGCATTTGTTTTTTCATTCATACCTCATGTACTCATTAAAATCTATGGGGCTGCTCACGTGTCCTAATTTTTACACAGTCCATTTGTCTGTGCAACATGCATAGAGACATGTCACCACGGATAAAAAGAGCCAATACAAATCTATGGATATATGAAAAACATGCACAACACGTAATACATTTGACATATATGTGATGTCTGTAATTTAACAGTGAAAAGGATAAGAGAAGTTTTATAATTTAACTAGACTGAGCCAATTTCTATCCCATCGGGTGATTCTAGAGAGTGTGCGATTATATACTGTATTAGTCTAAATACTCCTGCTACTAATCGCAGCGCAACCGAAGAGGGCAGTGGGAGACGCAGCTGCTGCACAGATTGGCCATGACTTGGCGGGGGGTGCTACTGCTTGTCATCCCCCTGTGCGCTCTCTCCCCTTGCATGATCTCTTTCCCTTGTACTCTTCCCGTGTGCTCTTTCCACCTGTACTGTTTCTCCCCGTGTGCTCTCTCTCTTGTGCTCTTTCTCAAGTGCGCGGTCTTTTCTTGGGCTCTCTTCCCTTGTGCTGTCTCGCCCGTGTGCTGTTTCCTCCTGTGCTTTCTCTTCCCTTGTTATGTATCACCCCATGCGCGCTCTCCCCTTTGTGCCCTCTCCCACTTCTGCTGTCTCTCCCCTGTGCGCTCTCTTCCGTGTGCTCTGTCCCTCCAATTGTGCGCTGTCTTAGTCACCCGTGTGCTCTCTTCCCTTGTTATGTATCCCCCCCCATGCACTCTCTCCTTGTGCTGTCTCTCCCCTTTGCACTCTCTTCCCTTGTGCTGTCTCTCCCCCTGCGCGCTGTCCCCCCCCGTTGTCCGCTCACTCCTGTGCGCGCTCATCCCTTATGTATCCCCATGTGCTCTCTCCCCTGTGCGCTTTGTCCCAATTGTGCGCTGACTCACTCACCCGTGTGCTCTCTTCCCTTGTTATGTATCCCCCATGTGCTCTCTCTCCTTTGCACTCTTCCCCTTGTGCTGTCTCTCCCCCTGCGCGCTCTGTCCCCCCCGTTGTCCGCTGACTCACTCCATGTGCGCTCTCATCCCTTATGTATTCCTCATGCGCTCTCTCTTCCCTTGTGATCCCTCTCCCCATGCACACTCTGTCCCCCCCTCTTGTGCGCTGACTCACTCACCCGTGTGCTTTCTTCCCTTGTTATGTATCCCCCATGTGCTCTCTCTCCTTGTGCTGTCTCTCTCCTTTGCACTCTTCCCCTTGTGATGTCTCTCCCCTTTGTGTTCTCTTCCACTTGTGCTGTCTCTCGCCCTCTGCGCTCTGTCCCATCCCTTGTGCGCTGACTCACTCCTGTTCGTTCTCATCCCTTGTTATGTACCCCCCATGCGCTCTCTTCCCTTTGAGCTGTCTCTCCCGTGTGCTCTTTCACCCCCCGTGCGCTCTGCCCCCCCATTGTGTGCTGTCTCACTCACCCCTGTGCGGTCTCTTCCCTTGTTATATATCCCCCGTGCGCTCTCTCTCTCTCCTTTGCACTCTCTTCCCTTTGTGCTATCTCTCCCCTTTGCGCTCTCTTCCCCTTGTGCTGTCTCTCCCCTCTGTGCTCTCTATCCTTGGCTGTCTCTCCCCTTTGTGCTCTCTCCTTGTGCTGTCTCTCCCCCTGTGCTGTCTTTCTCTTTAGGCTCTGTCCCCCGTTGGGCGGTTTCACTCACGCCTGTGCGCTGAGGAGCCACTCCAGCGCGCCTATAGGTGGCGCTGTTTTCTGGACAAACATACACATACTCACAGGATAGGGCTTTTATGCAGTAGATGTTCCATTTGTAGAAAACACTGATGACTGATGGTAAAATCGGACACAGGCACCGCACACTGATCCAAACCTCTGATGACACCTGTACAATTTATTCATGTATGTGTTTAAATATGGATGTATGAAAGGAATGTAAAGGTGTGCGGGATATAATATGGTCATTAAAGAGATTGTCCCGAGTTTATTGGCTCAGAGGTGCTGTACAGGCCCTTTAATAGAACCCGTCTTCAAAACAATAAACAGGTGCCCCATCACATGAGTGACATCCAAACTCCTTTACCCACACTGTAGAGCGCGCCCATCTCACCCAGCCTGCACCTACCTATCTCATGTCGGAGCATGCCCTCCAGCCAATGCTGTCTTGCCCCTAGCAGATTTATGGTCAGTGTAGGCCGGCTGTTGTCATTAGTCATGACGGCCTGAGACAGCAAGTCTTCTGTAAGCTGGACCACCACCTAGAGAGACCACCAGAGAAAGGAAGAAAGATGGAAACCCAAACACCAGTAGAAACTAGACATGAAGATGGCACAAAGGAAACAGAGAGCGAAGGAAAAGAAGACAATGAAGAGGACGAGGACCCAAGACAATGGAGCGATCGTAAGAGGTGAACAAATAGAGACAACGCCGAAGAGCAAATAGAACGCAGAGGAAAGAGAGGCCAAGAGGACAGCACTGAGCCTAGAAAGCAAGACAGAAGATAGAGAGGTGACCGGAGGAGGCAGAGGATAAATAAGAAGGAGCCCAAGCAGATACAGGCACAGAAAAACAGGGAGTCTGGGATACCATGTACCTAAACCTGGAAATACCTATCACAGCGCCATCACCTGCCAGCCCAAAGATTCCTGCACTTACCTCAGCCAAGGCCAGCTCTCCTCCTCCCTCATCACCTCACTATAACCCTGGCACTCTGCTCCTCCATCTCGTCACCTCACCTTCACCCTGCCCCTCTCCTCCTCTATGTTGTGATCTCACCTTCACCCTGTCCCTCTCCTCCTCTATGTTGTGACCTCACCTTCACCCTGTCCCTCTCCTCCTCTATGTTGTCACTTGACCTTCACCCTCCCCTCTCCTCCTCTGTTGTGATCTCACCTTCACCCTGTCCCTCTCCTCCTCTATGTTGTGACCTCACCTTCACCCTGTCCCTCTCCTCCTCTATGTTGTGACCTCACCTTCACCCTGTCCCTCTCCTCCTCTTGGTTGTCACCCAACCTTCACCCTGCCCCTCTATGTTGTCACCTCACCTTCACCCTGCCCCTCTCCTCCTCTATGTTGTCACTACGCCTTCACCCTGCCCCTCTCCTCCTCTATGTTGTCACTACACCTTCACCCTGCCCCTCTCCTCCTCTATGTTGTCAGCACACACCTTTTCACCTATCACCCTGCCCCCTGTGTTGTTCACCAACCTTTTACCTTGCCCCTCTCCTCCTCCATAGACACCTCAACTTCACTCTTGTGCTCTCCTCCTTCATGTGTCTCCATGTTGTCACCTCACCTTCACCCTGGTCCTATCATCCTTGATGTTTCGGCATGTTGTTGCGTCACCTTCACACTAATGCTGTCCTTCATGTTTCTCCATTTTGTCACCTCACCTTCACCCTGGCGATCTCCTTCTCTATGTTGTCACCTCACCTTCACTCTGGTGCTCTCCTCCTCTATGTTGTCACCTCACCTTCACCCTGGTCCTATCATCCTTGATGTTTCGGCATGTTGTTGCGTCACCTTCACACGAATGCTGTCCTTCATGTTTCTCCATGTTGTCACCTCACCTTCACTCTGGTGCTCTCCTCCTCTATGTGGTCACCTCACCTTCACCCTTGCACTCATCTCCTCCAAGTTGCTGTCTCACTTTCATTTTGATTCTATATTATCACCTCACCACTACCTTGATGTTGTTCACCTCACCTGGTGCTCTCCTCGATGTTGGCACCTCACCTTCATCTTGACGCTCTTATGTTTCTCCACATTGGCTTCACCCTGTTCCTCTCCTCCTCTATGTTGTCAACTTACCTTCACACCGGCACTATTTTCCATAATATTATCACATTTAACGTGGCGTTTTCCTCCTCCATGCTGTTACCTCACCTTCACCTGGCGCTCTTCTCCATTTTGTCATCTCACCTCCATCCTGCCGCTCTCTGCCTTCATGTATCACCATGTTGTCACCTCACCTATCCACAATTTCATATTCTGCTTCATGCTCTCACCTCACCACTGCAATTCTCTTTTTGCATGTACCGCCGACAACATGCCCAGATCTGACACTTGCTGAGCAGATTTCCTCCCGTCAAAGACTCAAAGCTTTCATAACTTCCGTATTTGCTCAGGACGGCATTCAGAATCCTCAGCGCCTGCAGTGCAGATGGAGAGCGGTTGTCTGGACAAGTCTCATGCGTGGACAATAAGTCTCATATATACAAAAGTATCATTCAGGAAAGCAAACCAGGGAAGATGGCAGCAGAGTGTGTCGTATGAGACTGTGCCATTCGTTCTCTCTACAGCACAAGTGTTACTACAGTGTGAATGAAGATTGTCTCTTCAGGAAGGAAGTCCGGAACTCTAGTGCCAACTATCCTAAAAGTCATAATTGACCCTTTATCGAGCCTTGTCATGTGATTTAGGATTTATGCCAGATCAGAGCCCCAATTTGCAGACGCTGCGTTTTGGGGTGATTGCCCCTCATCAGTGCAAAGTATGGGATCTGATCTGTCTGTATGACAGGCTAAGGCGAGGTCTGGGGGAACAGCTATTCTCCTTGTGGAAATGGACATTGGTTGGGTTCTGGCCCACTATAAGCTTGATAATGGACAGGGCTTATATCTAATGAGGAACTGGTGACAGCATTGTGTTCTTATATTAGTTTTTGCTACCAAAGATGTGCTAGGTCTTATTTTCTGGGGATTTCTTAATATCCCCATCCTCCCCTTGCAGCCCACAATATCCCCTTGCAGCCCCCAATATCCCCATCATCCCCTTGCAGCCCCCAATATCCCCATCATCCCCCTGCAGCCACCAATATCCCCATTATCCCCTGCAGCCCTCAATATCCTCATCATCCCTCTGCAGCCCCCATAATCCACCTGCAAAAAAACATACACACACACACACATCCCTTTTCTCACCGGTCCACCGCTGCATGTATTACGGCACTACTCCAAGCTCTCCGACTCAGAGGCCGTAGATGTGCAGTAAGCTGTTAGCGAATAGATTGATAGCATACATATGTCACACAGTGCCGGACACACGAACCCCAAAAAATGGCCTCTCTCACATGAGCGTGTTTTGCATGGAAGTGTGAAAGAGGCCTGTATGTGGGATGGGGAGGGCTATTTCTTTGGATGATGCCATTACTTACTTGCTCCAGAAATTGGCTGGACGGCTGGCTGTATTTCTCCAATACAGTGAGGGACATGGGCTCCTCATACTGGAACTGGGGGTTGTAGCTGTAGTTGGAGAGGAAGAATTTATCGCGTTCCTGATCCACGTTGGTCGGTCTCAGAGCGACGAGGAGGCAGGAGGTCTTCTTCACAGTCTTGTGGTCAGCAGCAGTTTTACAGATGGATGGTAAAGATCCTGCAGGGCGTATCCTGCCCCGAGAGGAGCCGCCGCTGTTCAATGTGCAGGAGCTCTCACTACGACGCATCCAACCGCATGGACGCATGTACCCAGCACATCCTGAGGGTGTGCGCCCCGACACTGGAGCCGAGGTCAGGCTCCTGCTTGAACTGAGTGGAGCGGAGCCTGCAGACAGCACACGATAGCCATTCACCTGCGGGGACTTCTTGGAGCGAGACGTGCTCTTCTCACGTGAGGTAGACATTGTGTTATAGGTCTGGTGAGAGGCGTCCACCACCATCCTTCCCCATCAGAGGATGAACAAATTCAACATGGCAGCAGAGAAACTGTGCCCAAGGCCTACCTGCAAGAAGACACACAAATATATATGTCTGTGTCATCTATGTACACACGTCATCTATATACAAAAACGTCATCTCTACAACACACACACACACACACACACACACACACACACACCCTCATCTATGTAACATACACACATCATCTACAGTGTGCTGTGAAACTATTTGGCCCCTTGAACTTTTCAACCTTTTGCCACATTTCAGGCTTCAAACAAAGATATAAATTCTAATTTTTTTTTTATTAAGAATCAACAAGTGTAACACAATCGTGAATTGGAACCAAATTTATTGGATATTTTAAACTTTAACAAATAAAAAAACTGAGGCGTGGGGCGTGCAATATTATTCGGCCCCTTTACTTTCAGTGCAGCAAACTCAGTCCAGAGGTTCAGTGCGGATCTCTGAATGATCCAATGTTGTCCTAAATGATTGGTAGTGAGAAATAGTATCCACCTGTGTGTAATCAAGTCTCCGTATAAATGCACCTGCTCTGTGATAGTCTCAGGGCTCTGTATCCAGTGCAGAGAGCATCATGAAGACCAAGGAACACACCAGGCAGGTCTGAGATACTGTTGTGGTGAAGTTTAAAGCCGGATTTGGATACAAAAAGATTTCCCAAGTTTTAAACTTCTCAAGGAGCCATTGTGCAAGCGATCATATAGAAATGGAAGGAGTATCAGATCACTGCAAATCTACCAAGACCCGACCATCCCTCTAAACTTTCATCTCCAACAAGGAAAAGACTGATCAGAGATGAGGCCAAAAGACCCATGATCACTCTGGATGAACTGCAGAGATCTACAGCTGAGGGGAGAGTCTGTCCATAGGACAGCAATCAGTCCTACACTGCACAAATCTGGCCTTTATGGAAGAGTGGCAAGAAGAAGCCATTGCTCAAAGATATCCATAAAAAGTCTGGTTTCAAGTTTGCCACAAGCCGCCTGGGAGACACCAAACATGTGGAATAAGGGGCTCTGCTTAGCGGAAACCAAAATCAAACTTTTTGGCCACAATGTAAAACGATATGTTTGGTGTAAAAGCAACAAGGTCATCACCCTCAAAACACCATCCCCACTGTCACACATGGTGGTGGCAGCATCATGGTTTGGGCCTGCTTTTCTTCAGTAGGGACAGGGAAGGTGGTTAAAATTGATGGGAAGATGGACGGAGCTGAATACAGGACCATTCTGGAAGAAAACCTGCTGAAGTCTGCAAAAGACCTGAGACTGGGACGGAGATTTATCTTCCAACAAGACAATGATCCCAAACATAAAGTGAAATCTACAATGGAATGGTTCAAAAATCACCGTATCCAGGTGTTAGAATGGCCAAGTCACATCCAGACCTGAATCCAATGGAGAATCTGTGGAAAGAGCTGAAAACTGCTGGTCACAAACGCTCTCAATCCAACCTCACTGAGCTCCAGCTGTTCTGCAAGGAAGAATGAGACAAACCCCAAGAGACTGCAGCTGTAATCACAGCACAAGGGGGCGCTACAAAGTATTAACTCAAGGGGACAAATAATATTGCACCCCCACTTTTCAGATTATTGTTACAAAAGTTTAAAATATCCAATAAATTTGGTTCCACTTCACGATTGTGTCCCACTTGTTGTTGATTCTTCACAAAAAAATTAGAATTTCTATCTTTATGTTTGAAGCCTGAAATGTGGCAAAAGGTTGAAAAGTTCAAGGAGCCGAATACTTTCACAAGGCACTGTATATAGGGGGCCAAATACTATCACAAGGCTCTGTATATAGGGGGCTGAATACTATCACAAGGCACTGTATATAGGGGGCCGAATACTATCACAAGGCTCTGTAT